>OZ007590.1:203140634-203765634 GCA_963931845.1 Maratus michaelseni | reverse complement strand
TTTATTCTATATGCATTATATGTTATGCATTATATGTACGGGCATTTTCAGCGTTAAATAAATAAAATAAATAAATAAAAATCACGTCGAAATTTCGGTCAAAACATAAATTTCACTATGACAGAATCTTATTCTGAAAAAATGAGCGAAATTCATTCGTGGGAAGTGATTTTAAATTGCGTAGTTATGCAATTTTCCACCAGCGGTGCTACTGACACAAGAGAAACAAACCTATTCCGTAAAAGTTTTTACCAGAACATAAATTTGACGATGGCAGAAGTCTATTCTGAAGATCTAAGATAAATTCGTTTGTAGGAAATTAATTTAATTTACGTAGTTATGAAATTTCCCACAAGTGACGCTAGTAGCCTAAAATAAAACCTATCGGATGATTTTTTTTAATCAAAATATAAAATTGACCATGACGGAAACTTATTCTGAAATTCGTTCGTGGAAAATGAGTTTAAATTGCAGCTGAAAAGTTTGATGAAAACATAGTTTTATATAGTGATACACAGGCCATGTCGGGTCCGTCATGGCAATTTTATATTTTGATTTTTAAAAAAAATCCATCCGATAGGTTTTATTTTAGTCTAGTAGTGTCACTTGTGGGGCCCCCTTTCACAGGAAAATCCATGCATTGTATTATAAACAGGACATACAGCTATACGTGCATTTTAAAATTTAAACTACAGCTTTTCAAAAAGAATATATTGCAGACGCATATAAAAATGGTTTACAAATTATATGAAGGTAAAATATTCCGCACTATATGCTATTTAGAATGAATTAATCTTTAATATTAAATAAATCTTTAAGGGCTCGGGATACGTGCCCCATGTGCTCTTGTGATAATCAGGCTTTGGTGATACATGAAGCATCACAAGTTGAATAAAAGTCAGAGAATAGATAAAAAACTGTGCTAAGAAACCTAAACCTAATAAGGAACAACTTTTTATTCATATATCTGCCCAAAGTGCTTAAAAAGATTTTCCTCATTACCATGCTGGTGCGCAATTAATTAGTATGTGAAGTATGGAGAGGAATTACTTTATCAAGTTTAATAACCATTTATATGGGCTTCGCTAGAACAGTAGCATTTCATATGCTATTATCTGATTCCACGTTAAATATTAATTAAACCAAATTACCATTTATCATTTACTATTTACACAGGAGTTAAACAAAGTATAAGGTTCTCTCTAAGAAACTTCATCATCTTTTTCTTCAGTCAGCGTATGTTAATTTCAGCGGAGACATCTGTGCCTCCAGTATCTTTTCTGAGCTTTATAAAGATAATGATCATAACCGATGTCTCTGAGATATGAATGAGCGAATAATTTTGTCACGAGGTCACTTTCCCACTCGCAGGATTTCACCTGCTGACATTCGCTCCTTGATGTAACCTGGTGGGCGTGATTGGTAATTTCTATTCTATGCAATAGACAGAAACGGGCTCTTTGTTCGTGAAATAAGCAAAAATTTATCACCTTTGATGCAATTTGCGTAGCCATATTAAGGCTTTAAGATAACATATCATGTTTAAGATCATCAATTTAATTGCCTGTCGTTGCGTCAGATATTTTAAAATACAAATATTGAGACGTGACTTAATGCGTGTTTATTTCTACTACTAAAACGAGAAAGCCGGTGAATAAGTAGTTATTCCTAACTCATTAGGTGTAAAAACAATGGAGCACAGTCTGTAAGATGTACGCATGATGCCTGTAAATTGCATATATACTATTTTTATGCTTCTAAAACAGAGATTACGAAAGTTATCTTCCCATCTTAAAACATTAACTATTATGTGCATTATTTATATAGCACATATATTAATAAAACCTTCCTTTGCGCATAATTTATTTCATTAATTGTAATAAATGTGATATGTCCGTATATACTTTTTAGTTAATCCAACTTGTATTTTTGTTAGTTCTTGTTTGTTAAAAAAAAAACAACGCTTTCAACAAATTTAATTTAACAATCGAAATTAACCCTTTCGGGGCCGTTTTTTTAAAATTAATTTTGGGAAATAATTAGTTTTACGTTAATAGTATTAAAAGTAGCTATCTTAATCAGAAAAGTTAAGATTTACTGAAGTCTAAAGAATATAATTATTTTGCGCATATTCATATGACAATAGACTAAGGACGAATTTTGGAAGACGTTTGAAAAATGTCATATTACAATAGAATTAAAACAAAGCAGACATAATACCTTTCTATTACTTTTTATATTTTATCACACATTATTCGTTAGGAAAAATAGACCCTATTTTAAAAATAAAGAGTGAAACATATGTTTGAAATAAAATAATCGTCAACAGTGTAAAGAGAATTAAGCAAACTTTTATTATTATTATTATATTACTAAATGCTGAAACCTAAAGGACGCCATAATAATAAGTATATAGATATATACCATCATTATTACATGAATATAAAAAAAATAATAATTGGTTAGGCGAAATAAAACTGAATGAAAAGACATGTCCTATTAATATGACTCCAGACTCGAACGGATTAATTATATCAGCTAATTTATAAATTATATCAGCTAAGTATAGAAAGTATACTTTGGAGTAATGTAATACTAATAACCATCAACTATGCAGATTGGCTACTCCATTAGGTTGATCCTTGATCCCGTTAATGTTTTCGAGTCACAAAGTTATTTTCTCTTTGGAAAAATAAATTAAAAACCGGTTCTATAGTTTAATTTTAATTCTTACTAGGAGAAAAGACGTTTTAATTCGTGGGATTATCTGATCTGATTTGTTTTGGTAGAAAAGGTCATCTACCATTAAAATTGAATCAAACTTTTGAAAACCATTTTATTATTTACATCTTTAAACTCAGTGTCTAAAAAACATAATGAAGATATAAATTTTCATCAATTATGAATAGAAAATTAGTGATATATCAATTATTGAAAATTAAGACATCAGAGTGTTAAAAGAGAAACGTTGGTTATTAGTGGAGGAGATACGCTACAAATTTGATTAATATATTGTACTTTTTGCACACATAATTACGCTTTACACATTTGTAGGTGGAGCAATTGAGGAAGGTCAGGCATCCAAAATTTCCTTTAAAATTCAAGATGGCGGTTATTTTTCGAAATGGCGTCCTGTGGCAGCAAAACATTGTCAATTCATATCGTGTTAATTGTCATTTTAATATATTTTTCAGACGAAGACAAAATAAATTAAAAAAACATCAGATATCAATAGTGAAATAATACAATCTTATTGCATAATTATACAAAATTGTAATGAAAAATTTCACAATCCTTCAAAATTATAAAATAAAATCATAAAAACCGATATTTTTTGTTTTATTTTGGATTTTGACATTTTCTTCTGCAATTAGTGTGCATGTATAGCCGACAGTTTCCCAGAAGAATTTACCCTACATATTTTGCATCCATATTTCAGAAGTTCTCTACAAGCTTGCCAAACTACTAGCTGTGTGGACTAGAGGTCTGCACGAGCCGAAATTTCCCGGTCCGAGCCCGCCCTGTACAAAAATTGGTCTTGTATTGGCCTAGCCCGGTTAAAAAGCTAAAAAATCCACCCAAGCCCGGTCTAGACTATTATGAAATCTAAAAATTCAGCTTGAACCTCGGCTTGCCCAGAGTCGATTTCTACAAAACATGTCGATATTTCTGAAGCAACATTATTAAAAATACAGTTTAAAATATTCAAAAATCGCACTTAGTTATTTTCGGATTATATGTCTGCATTTCATGGGATACGACTATATTAATCACCGCTTAAACAATTAGGTAGTTAAACACTCATTAAAAAGATGGCTGAGAAAATCACATGGCAAATTGTGATTCAGTATGAAAATCAACATAGTTTGGAATGGAAGAAAGGGATGATAAAATACAATCACAATTTAAAAGATTTATGAAGTAAAAAAGTAAATAAAAAAATTATTTCTCTGTAATTTATTAAACTAAACTAAATTTCTAAACAAATGTACAATATCACTTTATCTTTACAAAAATTAAGTAAATAAAATGCTAGCCCAACATGGGCTCGGGAGAGGGGGGAGGGAGGGGAGTCCAGGCCCAGCTAAAAAAAAAAGAAATCTTGTCCAGCCTGAACAGAATCTGCAGACATAAGTAATACCCGGTCCCAGTTCGGAAAGAATAAAGACTACGCCAAGACCGAGTTTGAAAGAACATTGTAATGAACCTGTGCCCGTCTAAATGTGGACTACTGTGGCGTTATCCCTTCATCTTGCGTTGTCTAGATCCAGTTGTCTTGAGATGGTATATCAGCTATGATGCCGCCTGCCTAATTCAATATAGACTCAGATATACATATATGGGTGCAACAAAATAATAAGTTAAAGCGCCAAAAGCCAAAAATTGAAAGTTAGTGAAGAAGTTTCTTTCTGATTGATCCAATTTTGAATAGGTGCACCTGTGTTGTATGGACGCCATTTCAAAAATTGCTTTATTAGGGGGGATTTCCTTTTGTTCGTAATGTATACAACTCAGAATAAATTGACGCACCTTTATTCTCACATATATTTTAAAAATTAGCCAAAGAACTCATTAATAATTAATGTGTCTCAGTTTGAGAATGTTGCAATTACAAGGCTTTAGCAAGTATTATTGATAATTATTAATTTTTGTTCTTTGAAGTGTTTCCTTAATGTTGTTTCTATTTTAATTAAAAGTGACAAATTATTTTAGTTTTTGTGCACTTTCTGATTTTTTTTTCTTTTGAGTTTGACCAATGATGACTGATAAATTCTGACATATCAAATTCTGGAAGGGACAACAGTCCCCACAAATGTTGCAGAATATGTGCTGCATTATGTATGGGGGCTGTTGCCTCCACTGTGCTGCATTATGAATATATCCGAAGCAATATATACAACGCAGAGCTGTTTTTGTTCTATTGTCTTAGTTTTCTTAACTGATGTAACTTTGAGCGTAGCTTCTGCAGATCCAGCTTTTGCAATTTCAACTATTCTTACACCACCTTCTAAAGTCCAGTAATTGTCCAATAACACGTAGAGTTGTGCAAACAAAATGACATTTAAACTTTCTCCATACAGCTGAGGCAAATTGGAATAGATACATTTTACTGCAGTGTATTGGTGCATCCAAATGACGGGCGTTTGTCCACAATTCAAAAACTTGGTGACACCTTTCACAACATTAATTGCAAAGGACGGATAATATATTGATAAGGACTATTGCGGAAACTGATGACTTTTCTGAAAAATTGGCAATAGATAACTGATAGGTAAACATTTCAATCCATCACAACTGTTTGCACGAAAGGTTGCAATCCGCTTAAGTATCATCGTCATGGTGTTTTCTAATGCTTCCTAACTTCTCTGCTTCATTATGAAAATTATAGTTCAATATGAAGAAAAACATCATGGTCTCAGTGAGAACGTTGCATTGCGAAATTGCAGGATGTTTGTATGGAAGAATAACTGGCTTAACCATTTCTACTCTTTAATTAACCCTTTCCGCTGAAAATTATTGTTTCGAAATAGCGGTCACCATTTTGTTACCACTATTTCTATACTAAAATCTTCGTGGTAGATTCCTATTACAAATGTTATAGAAATACAATACGAATAATTTAAAAAATTAGTATTAGCAAAATATTAATGATTTATAAAGTAGCGCTAGTGACAGGCGTTGTCGAGACACACCCGACAAAGCAACATTATCTGTTAGTTCCGGTATGTGTGTGAACATTTGTTCCCCTCTATGAATAAAATTTTTGTTGCTTTTATCTGTCTAGAATTTGTTGAACATGCCATCTGAAAAACAGACGTGCTCAATTCATTTAAAGTTATCTTCGATTGTGATCTGCGATTATGATCAATATTATCATATTATCCAACAATGAAAACGCCACATAGGAAGTTTGAAGAACTCACGATGCCTTCCAGGGCTGCTAGATTTACAACTAGTAGGAGCAAACTTTAGATTACTTCATACAAATCCAATTTGTTGACATAGATATTCCAAGATTATGTTCATTAATTACTAGTTGACTTGCCTTTAGTCGTCCATAAAGTGATAAATCAATGTTGAGCGATAAAGGGCTTCGTTATACTTCGTATTGCGCACAATGCCAGATGACATTTAGACATTTTTGCATGATGACTGAACATAATCAGTTGGCTGAGTTTCAAGATTTGGTTGCATGTTATACAAACAATCCATAAAATATCATATTTAACAACGGCTGGAAGTGCAGGTGGTACAGACTTTCCTTGACAATTTTCTGGAACACATCCAGAAAACGAAAGTCACTATGCAGACATTTATTTTCTCAGACATCTCAAGAACATCTCAGACTCTCCATGCAGGCGAGAGTATCTCCATCATAATTTGTTTCCTCTGCATAGTTATGGAAGTTAATTTTCTCCAAACAAGTTGGTATCTACTTTCAGCTTTGATTGAAATAAGCTGTGGAAAGTATTCCTCAATTCTTTCTTGCAAGCGAGATGTATGGTATTTACTATAGTCATATAATTTCACACTTAACAGGAGATTGATATTGCCATCGTAAATTAGAGTTAGATCAGACATCATGAAAACAAAATCTACATCCTATGTTTCATGCTTTCCTCGGATATATGACACCAATTCTGCAAATGCGATTTTCTCACACGTTAATCTGCTTTGCTCCATGTCAGCTCTTGGCCTCAACGAATTCATGTATTTATTAAAACACTGCTTGTGATAAAATACTCATTAAAAATATGCTAAAAAGGTGCTGAAAATTTTTCAGCACCTTTTAAGTATGTTTTTAATGAGTATTTTATCAGTTTTAACTACACGGTGATCTATCATTCCACTTTAAATTCGCTTTTGAATTTTTCAGTTACTGCTTGTGATATTTTACTTCTGGGAAGATAAAGTCTGTGGGATGCTGCACTTAGAAGTTCAGATTCTACTTTGCAATTAATTCCATAGTTTCCCAAGACTACTTTTTTGCACACTTTTGCACTGTGTTTTTATACTTGAAAATACAATACTGAGTGGTCCATAAATTAGTTTTGACCTGCGATTCGTGTTGTACAAATAAAAACATATTGAAACGACATCAAAAACGATAGAGCGGAAACATTTTTGGAAACTTTTCGCCGCAAGATGCCATTATGGAAAATAGCCGCCATCTTGATTTTTACGGGATATTTTGAATGCCACCCCTTCCTAAATTATTAAATTGAGTTTTAACTACATCTGTGCAAAGCTGCATTCTGTCTTGAAAAAGTGCAGTATATGTTCATGTGTTGCTTCCACTAAATTAAAAAATGTAGGGGTTTAAATAATTAAGGCATTTCATTAAGTTTTCATTTCAGAAAAGCCCAAAGCTGATAAGAGAGCAATATATTCACAATTCTGAAATTAATAATAAATATCATGAATTCAATTGATGTTATTTAACTATGAAATCCATTATAATTTGGCCTTCGAAACTTAAAATAAAAGTTGTAACATCAGAATACCTAAAACTAATTTTTAATGTAGAATTTTAAGGAAATTTAAGATTGTTAGTTTCCGAGATCTGGCTATAACTTGGATTGTTTCAGTTCATCTTGATATCCTAATGATACACTTTATATTTAGTCTATAAATAAAGATCTGTAGATTATATATGACTTAAATTGCATAGAATTTAAAGTTTGTCTTATTTTGCAAAGATTTTTTTTTTAAGTTGCTTTCTTTAAAAATTACTTGTATCCTATCCCATTTGCATTTCGAAAGCGCAAATCCAAATAAAAAACAATACAACATGAAAGTAAAGAAATCAGAAGATAAGTAAAATCAGATTATATTAATAAAATTCATTTATTTATACAACTGTGATTTTCTCCCCTTTTACATCTTCGATTTATACTAATCTTCTATATTCGTTCAACATATAAACTTGAATCTTTTTAATGAAGAAATTAATTAATACACGGTGTTACGCATTGTTGAAGACTATTCTTTGGGAAATCACCACAGTATTAACCGCAGGCCGTTTTATGGCTACAAAGCTTCGTAATTAAAGCCAAGCATATGATTGCGTGTTCTTTAATAATCAGGAATAAGATTACTTAAGGGAACTTCCACCGTGAAACACTATAATGAAGCACGTGCCTGCTGCGATCTTTCTTAAAGGTGTTATGGTTGCAGTTACAGTACTCAAAATTAATTTCCTCTTGTGATAAAACCGCAGAAGTTCATCTACCTTTAATTTGTTTTCGATAAAATAATAATTGGCAATATAAACTACATACTTTTAAGTTGAACTTTTTTCGTTTTTAATACTTCTACTTGGTGAAACGGTCTCTTTGGTTTGTTCGTCAATCTGTCTGTGCTTTGGTACTATTTATGATACTTACAGGGCTACACAAAATAATTTGAGTGCGTTACAACTTACAACCGATTACTATATGAAATGCATTTAACGTTGGTATATCGTGTCAGATTAAACAAAATACTGTCAGTAACTTGCAGGGAGTAAAATTCTTGCAGGTTTACTTGTCAGTAACTCGCAGGGAGTGATGCATACTGTTAAATCCTACATCAATTATCGCAATTTTGGCCACTGCTTTACTGCATGTCATATGTTTTTTTCTGGATTTGAGTTTCTTGATATTTGGATGTAAACTTTTGCTTGGGCACTTTCTTTGAGGTTTATGAGTATCATGATTATATCATTGATGAATTATTTCTAAATTCCTTATTAAATACGTTTTTGTATTTAATAATGCTCCCCATTAATGGATTTTTGCACATATCATGTTCAGTTAGTATTTGTCCATTTGTCCATTTTTATTCAATTTTCTTTAAATTTGACTCGGTAATTCATCGGACAATTTGAGTTGATAAATTAAGCTCATGGCTATTAACTCAAACGGAAATCAATTACATTTTACTTATAATAGTGGAATATTGCCCTTGAAAAAGTGTTCCACTATATAAGTTTCCAATTGTTTCTTGTAATAATTTTCACTTTCTGCATATTGGATTTTTTCTTTACATTTTCTTTAAGTATTTTTCCCACTTGTTTTAATATTGAGAATTTAAAATTTTTGGATATATATATACGTATTGTATTGTAATTATCGGTATTGTGTGGTATAATGGTTACTATTTACAAAAGTTTTATTACACACACACACACACACACACATATATCCAGCCAGCAAGATGCAACAGTCGAAGACTGATATGAGAATATTAGTACGACTGAAAAAATAATTACTACTACAATGCATTTTCGTAGTTAACATTTTTATAAACTTTTTGTAAAAATTAAGAAAGATATAAAACAGAGAAAAGTTTCGTGTAGGATAGAACTTAGTTCCGTGTTTACATCTCAACAATTGGAAGAACTGCGAAATATGGCCAATGAATAAAAATATATAATTCACTCTCCTTGTCAGAAAATCTAGTCGCCAATGGCGAGTGGATTGGTGTAAATCCCCATCCCTGAAAAGACCTCTATAGAAATATAAATGAAACATATATCCAAAGTGCAGTTTTATTTCGACTTACGTTTCAGAATATAATAAAATAAGTTTAACATAAATGTTGAGATTTGATGTTATGGATGGAGAAGGATTGAACCATTGAACAGTGCAAGCCTTGAAGTGTACCCAGTTGCCGAAATTCGCAACTTTTCTTGCGACTTTCGTAATTTTAATGACTAGTAGATAGGTTGTGTTCCGTGGGCGGGAATTTCCTGCTCTGACATTTTCCAAGGAGGGAATTTCACAATTTTCATCGGGAATACCACCTTTCCTCCCGGAAATTTAACCTCTTTTGAAAAGTGCATGGGAGATCAGTTTGTCAGGTTGTTTGCTTATCTATGCATTTGTGATCTTGATCTATCTGCATGTTCCCCCACCCAAGCTTCAGTCTCAAAAAATGCTCGTATAGACTGAAAATTCAAAAATATTATTGATTTATATACAATGTGTTTCCGGCTAAATATAACCATAGTTGCGTTTATGATAGTGGCATGGCAGCCAATTTTCGGTAATATCTCACAATCTCTTGTCTCTATATTAACGACTTTTAATATTTAAATTGATGAATCGATTCGTCAGAGATATGAATTTCTAAATTTCAATTTTCAATAAAATTAACTTTAAAATTATTTTAAAAAAATCAAAGTTACATGTTTTTTAGTTAAACTTTTACACATTTGTTTGAAATAAAATTAAAAATATTCGTCATTTGTATCAGAGTTCATTCTTTTCCTTCTGCAATTAATTTTCAGTTGCGCACCTGGTTTATGCAAAATAGCAGTTTTAACAGAAATACAGGGCTATATTATTAATAATAATGGTAATATATACATATATATTTATAATAAAACTTTTGTTAATAATAACCATTAAATCACATTACAAAAATCGACAATATATGAACCGATAATTATAATACAATAAAAAGACATCTATCGAAAAATGTAAGATTCTCAAAATGAAATAAATGGAAAAAATAAAAATATGTGGAGAAAAAATCCAAAAAGCAAAAGGTGAAAATATGACAAGAAGCAACTGGAAACTTATATTGTGAAACACTTTATCAAGGGCAATATTCCACAAATATAAGTAAAACATAATTGATTTCTCTTTGAGTAAATAAGCCTGAGCCAAATTGACTTTACTCAAATTGTCCAATCAACTACGAAGTCACATGTAAAGAAAATCGAATAAAAATGGACTAATATTGAATAACTAAACATAATAGTAGAAAAATCAATGATTAGGGAACATTATTGAATAGGTACAAAAACGGATTTAATAAAACGGAAAAATATAGAAACAAAACATACACAATCAATGACGTTTCAACTAGCTATAATACCCACGTTATTCTTGACGAGAGCACGTGTCATTTAACAGTTACATTGCCAGTTAGTGAAATAAATATCAACTATTTTAACAAATTGAAAAATAAGTCAATTAGATCAACATAAATTAGTTATTTGAAAAAGCTGTTAAAGATAAGAGGGAAATTAATCTGAATTATTTTACACCTGGACAGTAATAATTATTTTTTATTAGTAATATTTTACACACATATTTTTAGTATATAAGTATTTTTACTATCCGCTATTCTGTCTAATTAGATTGTTTTTCAAATTACTGATACTTCGGTTATTACATAAACATACAAGTTTTAATACAATTTGCAAATGAATAAACTGTTGTTTTTAAGTTTGAAAATTACGAAAAATTCAATTTTCATCTAGTCAGTATCTCTGAAATTAATACTAATTTCAGAATTATTTTTTAATGCAGAAAGAATTACAGAAACAGCATACAAGGTGTCAAAAAAATTGAAAAGCACTTTATTTTTTGACCTGTTGCAGATAAGTAGACAATGCAAATTGCACGTGTTCAAAATAAGGTACGAAATAAGATTATGTTAATGAAAATAGTCTTGTCATTAGTTCTAAAAAAGTTACACTTATTAAATTCGTATACGATCCCTCTAGATAAAATTGGTCAATTAGAATTTTTACTTTCTTCTCTCTATACAAGAAAGCATTGGATGT
Organism: Maratus michaelseni; assembly: GCA_963931845.1. Taxonomy (NCBI): domain Eukaryota; kingdom Metazoa; phylum Arthropoda; class Arachnida; order Araneae; family Salticidae; genus Maratus; species Maratus michaelseni. Next base: position 203,754,074 of record OZ007590.1, on the reverse strand, counting down.
GAAAATTTTGGACTTCCGGTTTACGATAAATTTACATGATTTAAAAGATCCTGAACACGATTTGACTGTTTTTAGAAAACGTCTGTCTGTGAGTCAGTGTGTGTCTGTCTGTATGTGATACAAATTTTGTGGGCGCTCTAACTCACGAACTACTGCGTAAAAAAGGATGGAATTTCATATGAAGTTCTATCCTTCTGTGAACTGCGCTGATTAGTTTTTTGGGTAAAATTCCCAAAGAGGGGGTGGGGAGTTGCCGCACATCGATGCTTTGTTCGACTTATGTGATGCTTATATCTTCAGTTTGTGGGCGCTGATTTCAACGAAACATCAAATTTAGAATCCTCATAACAGGAATAGATTGTCATTCAAATTTTGATTGCTGTCATCTAAGAGGGGATGCCGAAATTCGACGATTTGTTCGAAATATGCGATGCTGTGATATCTCCAGTTTAAATGCACAGGTTTCAACGAAACTTCACGTTTAGCATCCTTAATATGGAAATACGTTCTCATTCAATTTTGGTTGCAGATATTTAAGAGGGGGTGCCGAAATTTAATGTTATATAGAAGAAAGTTTTGTGATGGCCACAACCTGCTAGTTTTTTTTTCTTTTTTTTCAACAGGATCATTACAAAAAACTGCATACTTGTTTCTTTAAAATTGGATATGTAACACTTAGTTAAAAAATGACCATTCTGAATGAGACTTTGCGTCAAATTAGAAATTTAAATTTGTCAAATATTGCAAGAAAGAATAAACACGTAAGATAATACATATAAATATTGCAAGAAAGAATAAACACGTAAGATAATACATATAAATATTGCAAGAAAGAATAAACACGTAAGATAATACATATAAATATTGCAAGAAAGAATAAACACGTAAGATAATACATATAAATATTGCAAGAAAGAATAAACACGTAAGATAATACATATAAATATTGCAAGAAAGAATAAACACGTAAGATAATACATATGCAGTTGACTTTAATTAAAAGATAATCGATGCTTGCAATAATATTAGTGGCAAAAACTCAAAATGTTCACAGAAGCATTATTAGAAGAGCTTACATATGTATTAAAGTTGCAAGAAAACACTTTCAGTGTGCTTTAGGAATCGCTTTTTATCAATTATATTTCTGGGATTTTAAAGTATACCTTAGTCTCTTTACATGCTCTATGCCTATATAGTGCTTTATTTATATGCATTAGTGATGCAAAATATCATGCATGTTAACATAATTTTAAGCTAAAGAACCCAATATTAGTTTGTATAATAGTCTTTATTTTCACTTATGAAAAAGCATTTTAAATGATACTAAAAGTGATATGCCATTAAAAAAAAATATAAATATAATTCAGACCTTTTAAAAATACAGTTATGCAGTTTTTTTGTAAAAATCTTATTGTAGCAAAAGGAAAAAACTTTCTCGTTAACTAATTTTGTCTTAGAAAGGGTCATACAAAATTTTTAAAAGTGTAACTTTTTGAATAATAATGAGAGCGTTATTTCATTAACATAATTTCATTTCCTATCTTATTTTGAACGGTTTTGTAATTTACATTGTCTACGTATTTCCACCAGGTGAAAAATTAAAACGTGTTTCAATCTTTTTGGGACACCTTGTATTTCATACTGAATTAGGATAAAGCTTCCTAACCTACTTAGTGACAAAAACAGAAGATTGATTCACCAATAATTATAATGGCCAACTTACGGACGATGTCTATAGGATGAACACATTCCAGATAAATTATGAAGTTGCCTGCAACTTTCTTTAATAAAATTAATTGTTACATCTTTCCACCTTGTCGTGGGTTTTCCCGACCAAAAATACTTTTGAGGGTTCTTTTTTTTTATTTCCTGTCCAAGGTAATATCATCGCTTAATTTATAATACACTTCGGTGTATCGTCAATCATACTCTTCCAATTCATCCTTGATCTGCCCCTCCTTCGTCTAACTGTCGGACACCCGTCTATAAGAACTTTTGATAGACGCTCATTATTTATTCTGCGACCATGTCCATGCTCCGTCCATATACTGAATTAAAGCTGTCAACATGATATTGAGCATATTGCTGTCGTCGAACACATACTATCGATTGTTTCACAGTGCCATCCATCAGGTCCCAATCAAGTCAAAGTAAAGCCCAGGTCCTGATAGAGTTTGCTGCTCCTGGCTGTAAACTTGCAATAAAAATTCGCATAATTGCAAATTGGTTGCTGTTTTTGTATAGAGGATTGGGCAATTCTCTGGATATCTATTCCTAATAATACGAATTCTGGTACAGTTTGAGTGCCCTTTGCCTTGAAACTCACAGTAAAAAAATCGAAAAGTAGAAACTAGTAGTTCGTTGTTTGAAGGAAGGAAAATCTAACATCTATACATGGTGTACCATTATAGAGAATATTTAACAGTTGACAAATTTATGAAGTTTAAAACAGATAAAGTATAAAAAAGTTATAAGATTGTAAAGTCTTTAAAGCTGATTTTTTTAAAGTGGTCACTTTTCGGAGCAATATTATTTGAATGTACGTTTGTTATAATCTATTCATGTATGAAATATGTTATTTTGAGGGCCTCCGAAATTTTCATGCCCAGGTCTTCGGACCGTGCATTAAACAGGTCCTATCACCAATCGGTAATCAGCCATATCTCTGCCTAATTCATTTACAGGGACGTCCAAATGATATCAGATGTGTTACGTTACGACATTCACATTTCATGACTCATACTATCCGAAACAGTTTTGGTGTCGTTACACATTTCAAACTCAGCAAAACTTCATTATACTTGTTGAAGAATGCATATTAATTCAATTTGCCAAACTCTCTGTTTTTCTGTCCGTCCGCATTTCGATTCTCGTAAAAATCATTGGACACACATGAAATTTAGACACTGCTATTCAGGTACACTACAGCATGTTCTGTACTAAAAATAATCAGTGTAGCTTTTAAGGCTCGCTCGTAGTATATTTCATAAGATTTTTTTATGTATGCGTTAAAATTTATCCATTTCAGTATTGCTTGTCTTTTTTAATTGGGCTTTAGCTTGTAATTAGTTTTTATACATGACACATATTTTTCGAAAATCTATTTTAATTTGATTGAATTTTAAATATTCTGCGCACATCATACAGAAAAAGTATTATTTTTAAAATTCGATACTTTATTTGGTTATCTTTGATGCCTTCATTGTTATATGAAATATATATTGTATATTTGGTTATTTATTTAAATGGTAATTTATTTAATAACTTTTGAGTGCATCCGCATATTACAGGTACTTCAAAGGCAGTTTTTATTGAATGTATATGGATATTGTAACATGCATCACATAATAAAAACAGGTTCTTATTAAATTCTTTGTCATTAATATTGCGTGCAGCAATTAAGGGAAATGAAATGTTATCTCTATTCGATTAATATATCTTCAAAGCAAAATGAAGGTAAAACCAGATACAATGGTGTATAACAGATACATCCGATATGACCGTTATGATGTATATGTAATATCAATCTGGGCTATCTTTAAGTAATATTAATATTACGTTATTGTATTAAAGAATCTCCGCCTGAGATCTATTAGTACGATAATGAATGAAAGAGCATTGTGGAAATTTCCGATACTAATTAGCTCTTAAATTTCAAATTAGATATTTCATGTTCGCATTAAAACAAGCTAATTTATCACATTTATGATTCGAAATAAATTGCTCGAATCAAAGACAGGAGGATCCTATACTTTCTATCGACAAAAATAAATGAAAGATCCATGTCAAGATAAACAATTTTTGTAACGAGACCTGTTGCGAAAATAACTTATTCAGTCAAAAATACAGAGTGTTTCACTCTAAATTGAACCTGGGATTTCGTTAATAACATTTACAATAATAAAGATTTTCAAATGAAGTAACTTATTTTAATTTAGGTGAAAGATTGTTACACCATAAAAAGTACTGAAAGAGTGCAGCCATTTGATTAATGAGACACTGGATATACTGGTTGAACATTCCAAAATATAAAAAGTCAAGTTCAGGATTGTTTTGATGAGGATGGTGGCTAGTCCCAGTACTTGTTATGTCATCATATTTCACACAAAAATCAGTTGAAAATTTCGTTACAACATCAACATCTTTACTTTGGTTACAGTAATAAACGAAATTTCGAATTTCGCTTGAAGCTAAACACCCAATATTTATTTAACTGTATAAATGGATTGCGGCCTTAGTAAATATTTTTGTCTTGCCCTGCACTATCCTTACACTGTAAAAAATGACAAATGTTTCTTAATCTATGAAAATATAATATAATCACGAATAAATTAATAATATAAACTCATCCTTGTTAACCATGAATCTGAAAAGTGTTTCTTTATCTTTAGAAACCTCAGACATCAATAAAATTTCGAGATTTAAAGAATCATTTATAAAAACAAAATTTCTCTTGCTGCCAGTAATTTTCGAAACGTTTACGAGTAGCTTTTAAAGTGTATTAATCAGTTTTCTAAGCCCGGAAAATAGTTTTTTCCGGTGCTATTAATTCTCAAGTAAACATTTTCATGTTCAACAAATGTGTTTAACAGACAAACATGCGAAATTAACAGCGTTAACATTAACATTAAAATTGAGATTATTTCTTTACTCTTTCATGTATAAATTAACTTATGCAGCTAAAAACGTTTACTTGAGAATGGATGACATTCGAAAAACAGGTATTCCAGGCTGAGGAAACTGATTAATACACTATAAAAAGTATTCGAAAACGTTTCTGAAAAATACGAGCAGCAAAAAAAGACTTTGTTTTTATAAATACTTCTTTAAATTTTGGAAATGGATTGGTTTCTGGGGATTCAAAAGACAATGGAACACGCTTTTCGGAATTTTGGATAACTCGGAAGATTATATTATATTTTTGTTCGTGGTTATAGTATATTTTCATAAAATAAGAAATATTGGTCATTTTTTACAGTGTACTTATTTTATCAGAACAGTCCAGGTTCATCTGTTTATTAAATAATGAATTCACTAACGTTAGTTTACATCTTATGCATGTATGAAAATGGAGGGGTGCAAAAATTAATTAATGCAGTGGAATTAAAAAAAAATAGTTCTATATATATATATTTAACAAAATATTAATTATTAATTGAATGTTATCATTCCACATTTTTTATTCCATTTTATAAACAGATATTGCATTGTTTCCTTTATCTAATTATGTTATTATCATAAATTAACAGCGAAATAAGTATAAGAAGGATATATTTCTTTAAAAATATGAATTACTTTTATAAGGATCAGCTTTTTAAAAATAGATTGGGAGTAGATCGAATGGATCGATTGATCTGTTAAAAGGTAGTAACTCATGCTGTTCCAGATCCGCTTGGTCAATTAAAAGGCTTTTAATAGAACTTAAAAGATAATGATTCATCTATGCTTAGGAAAACGTCTTCTGAAGTAAACAATGTTATTTTTTTTTTGTTTTTTATTTATTCATTTTAAGTAAAAAGAAAACGCAGCACCTTAAAATTAGAGCAGAAAACTGCCCAGTAACAAATATGATTTTTGCGGCGGAAAATTTTCAAAAATATCTTGCTGTATATAATACATTTTTTAAGATTTTTTTTTTAAAAGTGCATTGCTTGAATACTTTCTTGTAATTGTTCAGTTAAAAGTTAATGCAAAATACGAAATATGGAACCTAAACAAGCCTTTAAAACTTTCGTTTAGATTTGCGTCTTTTTATGTACCTCAGATTATCACAATATTCATAACTATGGAGTATGGATTACAAAATGAAATTCAGTTACACATTTTAAATTCCATGCTTCAGTTTTTTGTAGCATATTTAAGAGGGGGGGGGGGGGGGTATTACGTAAGTTATCAGTATTGTTTAGTTTTTTGATCACGTACTTGCTGAAATCAAAAGAAATTTAGACTTGTTAAAACTTAGTGATATAAGTATTGTTCTCTTTAAATGTTTTTAATCATCTTCATAAAAGAAGTCGGCGTGATTATTTATGCGATTTTATTTTTTTAGTGCGTGTAATGCAGTTATATATTTGTTTTATTTTTTACCTTATGTCTCATATAATTCTGGCATATTTATGCAGTTTTTAAGGATTTATTTAGAAGGATAATTTGCTTTAATGGTTTCTTGGAAACAGGGCTAACATTTTATGAAGAAAATCAGTTCGTGATCTGATTTTGTTTGTCTATCAATTTGCACGTCCTCAAAACATTTAAACTGCAGTAAAATTCGTATGTGTTGGTTTAGCTAAATATGTATAATGTTCTCTATTGAAAATAATTTTCATAATCTACACAGGAAAAAATAAAACCCACTTTGGGTTGAAAGATTCTTAGGTATGTGCCCAAATTGAGCCATGCCTGTTTTGGTTACCACTGTGTATCCATTTTGGGCACTGTTAAATACCCATAAAAAAAAAAAAAATGTTTACTAAATACTGTTACACTGATAAAACTAAAAACAATTGATATGATTTTGCCAACATGGCGTAATTTTCACTGATTTTTCAATTGTTAAATAAAAAATTAGAATTGGAGCATTTATTGATTACTTCATCTTGATTGTATACATTTATTACATGTTAGCGATTGCTTTTTTAAAAAACTAAATTATAATGAATTAAATTTTTAATAAATAATTCAGAAAAGTACGGTATTTCAGGAATAATAAAATTATTAAGGGTTGTGTTATGATTTTTAAAAAAAATGCTTGAAACGATTATGGAATATTAACATGTTTACACTTAAAACAATATAAATAGTTCAGCGTTTGTGTTTCCGGGTAATATACCATAACAAAATTAAGATTTCATAATAAAACACAAATTAGAACTATATCTACATCGGTTTCCTTTTACTAATTAAGAAAGATCTGTAATTTCTCTTCTGTTCTGTTATCTTATTTACGTAAAATTAAAAATTTGTTGTTAAAACTCCAGAGGCTTATGCAATAATCAGGCCCTGAACTCAACGTTTTTCACTGTCTTTTTCAACTTTTTAACTGTCATGTCAGTTTTCCTTATTGTCGATGGATAGTATATTTTTATAAAATTTTAAATTTTAAATGGAAACCAGGATTTCTAACCCACCATCCTAGGACGGGTATTTAAACTAGTCTTAAAATAAATCATTAAAGAGACAATAACTCTTCTGTAAAATGCAATTGCAAAATTGTGGGACTCCTCAAAGTCCAAGAACAAACGGCGTGTAAAACTTAATGTAGAAAAAAAGCGCAACTATCTTCAATGAACTTGCCATACAGCTGTTTCAAGGCTTCAAGCGATAACATAAAATATATACATATAACCCGTTTTCATTGCAAAATAGAAATATTGAAACAACCAGGAATGTAGAAAAGGAAGGGTCTCGTGAAGCTCAAGCTATCCCTGAAAGCTCTTAAATGAAGCAGGGGAAATGTTAAGTCGCATGAGATGTCCCCAAAAGTACTATTTTCTTGCTTCATTGTTTTAATAATTCATTTCATCTCTTGGGGGGAAAAAAACCTGTATACGAAGAAGCATTATAAATATTGATTATAATGTGTAAATCTGCAAATCAGGTGCCTCCATGTCAGCTCTGAAAATGACATTTTTATTTTGAACTTTTTTTTTTTTTAATATTTGAAACTCTAACCCCCAGTTTAATTTAATTTATATTAGTATTTCTAAGTATAATTTCCGGAGATTTCGTTCTAGTCAATTGTAACACGAAATACGATTACATGCACTGATACTCTAAGCTTGTTTATTTTCTACGGAAACATTTAATTATGTCAGGGGGAACTCTGCCAGCTTGAAACTCCCGTTGTCTCATTAATTTTTGATAATCATAATTTGTGTAGAATTCAGTATCTTGAAACTCCTACCTAAAAAAATAAATTAATTATATATTGATTTTTTATATTGCCATTAATAATTAGTTTTAATGATTAAATTATTCTCATAAATATTGTATTTACTAATAATCTTAATTGTTCAATTTGAAAATGACTATACTTGAACTTATCTCATGATTTTTAAATTGTTAAAACACTGGAAACAGCAACAGCTACGCAACTGCCTATCAGAGACCAGACTGACAGAAGACAGATCCAAGCTCAGAATGATTTGAAATACTGTTCATACATCTATTACAGAGATGTGAAGCACCAGATTGTGTCGATGCTATTGTTTCTTACTCTTTTCAACACTTTCCAACATAGTTGAAAAGGGTTTATGAATTCGGGTTCTCTTCTAGGTTCATGGTCTGGCCACCTGCCTGTCCATCTGTCCGTGCTCTGACTCACATAAATAGACTCGGATTGCCATGTAATTGATGTACGTTATTGAAGTTTACAATGGCACGTTCGATATTGAAAATGAAGTGTGTAGCATTTATTTATAGTTCATTTACAGAGGCACTCAAAATAACGCCGTTACATAATGGTCTATGGGGGAAAATCCTTTGCAGTGTATTTTAAGATGTAACACTATTTGAAAGAAATTGAAATTGATATACATCAGTGAAGGGAACTACAAGAGGCTTACTGTCGAATATGGTATGTGTAGCAATTATAGTTAGTTTTCAGGGTCACTCAAAAGATATTATGATCTATGGCAGAAAAATCGTTTTCGGTGTATTTTAATCGTGTTACACTATTACAAACATAATGAAACTGATATGAATTTCTGACGTGCATTAATACATGCTTTATGCAGAATATGATGAAGTGTAAAGCATTTATCATTCGTTTACAAAGCCACACAAAAGTATTCGGTTGCATAATGATCTACGGGGGAAAACTGTTTGTAGCGTATTTTAATTACGCTACACTATTTCAAATATAATGAAATTGATATACATTACTAAGGTTTACTACAAGATACTTGTTTTATAATATGATGCACAAAGCATTTATCGTTCATTTACAGGGAACACAAAAGATTTAGATACAGTACTGTATCCGAAGTATACTGTCTATAAGCAATAATTGTTTGAAGTGTGCTTTAAGTTATGGTATGCGTTTTAAAGTTTAATTAAATATTTACATACTACGTAGTGTGTATAAATGCTATAGAGCATATACAGGGCTACACAAAAGAATTCGTACTGAATTTGGTCGTGAATTGCTTAAAAGGGGGGGAGGGTAATCGAGTTATGTATTTTTAAGCTCAACTATATTTAGTTTTCTAAGATATATTTGTAAAATATAAATAAAATCTTATACTGCGACACGCATATAATTGGATACATAACCGCCTATGGATGATAATTTCTGGAAGTGTTCTTTCAGTAGTTTTAAGCGTATTTTTGCCTAAATTAAACTTTAGCTTAATATGCGGCGAGTGCAAAAATATGTAGGTAATATACAGAGCTGTACAAAAGAATTCAAATATGATTCGATCTATTAGCAGAAATTACTGAAGGTGAATTTTCAACTGTGTTATGCGTTTTTTTTACTAATTTTAAATACTATGAAGAATGCATACAATTCTATAGATTATATAAATGACTCCACAAAAGTATTGTGGTATTTTTTCGGCTATGGACAGTAGCTGCTGAAATCTTGTTTTCAAATCTGTTATGAGGTTTCTGAAATGTTTACTAAGGTATCTTATTTACCTTATTAAACAGCGAAGGTTTGTTAAAGTATTCTGGAAGTGAACTGGAAGTATTTGAAAGCGTTTCATAATTTATGCTTGACGCATGATTTTTCTTTTTTGTTCCATTTTACTTTGAATAATGTTTTTTTTTAATGAAATATTCAAGCATATGTGTATGCGAAATTTATTCAGTTTATCTATGATTTTCTTCACGTCGATTTGTAAACATCTCGTAGATATCGTCGCAAAAAGATTTTGTTTGTTTTATGTTAAAAATAATTTCAACTTTTGTAGTCAGTTTTTTTTAATCGCGTAATTGTAGCTACTGTTGTTTTCTGTAAAAAAATAAATAGGTAGTATATATCTATTTCACATCTGTTTGCTTTTGAGGTTTCATCTCCTTGGAACTTCATTGTAAAATTATAATATATTTATGCATAAATTTATATTAATTCGTATAATTTAGCTATCTTATTTTGTTCATTTACAGATTTTATCGTAAATGAGCGTCCGCCATCACTAAGAAGAAAGTAGGGAAAAGAAAAAATCAGACGGACAGTAAATATAAATGTGAGCTCAAGCATTGACATTACCATCTCTTCCAACCTTGATGATCATTGATGATCAAGGATACCAGAAATATTGAAGGTAAAGTTAATTTATTTTTCTCTTTATGTGTAATTGTAATGCATGTTACTTTTTAAACTGTCTTTATTCTTTGCTGCTATCGGTTGCATTAAGTCCGGCGTAGTTGCTTGCAGAGCTATAGCTCTTCGCAAGTATTTTCTTGATGAAGATGATTTCCTATGTACCCTGTCGATATAAATTATGTAATTCATTAATAATAAATAAATAGAATAATTTCGAATTTCATAAAGTGAACTCGTTAAAGATTTTTTTATTTTATTTTGTATTTCTTATGAATTACATGCAAAATTTCATTTCAAAATCTTCATTATTTTCTAAAAAGTTATTGATCAATAATGCATAAAAATACTAAAATACAGTGTTTCCCCCTCCTCTCGAAAATAAAATTAATTCGAACTTTCAAATTTTACAAGCGAAGTAATAAGAATGTTTCTGATTTTCGATTTTTTCCTTCGGTTACATGAAATCCCCTCTTTGTGAACCACGTTTTAATTTTCTAAGTACACCAGAAGTAGTTGATAGTCTTGGAAGGGGAGGGGGGGGGGGGGATAAGATGCATACAGCATTCCTTGCGTCAAAATAAAAATATGATGTGAAGCATAAACAGCTAAACAGCATAAACATTTTTACTGTTCATTTGTTTCAAGGCTTCATAATAAGACCCTAAAATAAAATTAACTACAAAATTAATGAAAGAAAAAGTTAAAACGCAATAACAGCAAAGTAAGTACACAAGTTACTGCTGTTCTTTTCCCTCTCTTACTTTTGTTTTGTCCTAAAGATTAATGGAGGAGCTCTTTTATGAAACCTTTAAACACATAAATGCTAAATTTATTATGGTTGTTTGTGATTTTCCTTACGCCGGTTTTTATGCGTCACGTATTCTATGTCTCCGAATCTATGAAAGATAAATGAGAAAGTAAGAATGATGTATAATAATAATCTTATTTTATTAGACAACAGTACTAGGTAATTTTCTATGTATGAATTTAATTAGATACATTATTTGATTAAAATTCAATTCTGTCACAGCCCGTTGTACTGATGCAACTCACTGTTTATTAAGTACTCCGAATAAGTATTTTAATGTTTTTCACAGTGAAATTTAATTTTATGTATTATTTAAATCTTTTATGATTATATTAAATTCTTTTTATTGGATTGTCGATAGTTTCATCATTGCTCTTACGTAAAGTTCGCATTTATCATTTATTCTTGTATAGTACTACTTTCAACAATGCTCTATTATAACTTTAAATGGCACAAGTTATCTTTTGAAATCCGTAGAACAATTGTAAAATATGACACTGTTATATTATGTCAGTTAATGTTGTCGTGAGCATCTCAACATTATTGTCGATGGAATTTGATGATCATTTGTTAGAATCGACTCTTTATTACCATTGTTATTAACCTCCTAAAGAGCGTCTGTTTAACCCATTTATGCCTAGCGTCGATGCTTTAGTAAAATGGGAAAAAGTGCATTTCACACCATTTTTTTAAAATAGAAATTTGGTGTCTTATTTTATCGAGGACTCCTCGATAAAATAAGACATAAAATTTCTATGTAATAAAAAGTGGTGTGGAATTCACTTTTTCCCATTTTACTAAAGCGTCCCAAAATTAGGACGCTAGGCATAAATAGGTTAACACATTTTGTATCTAAATTGTACGTATTGTGCAACTGTGCGTGTGCCTGCAATGTGTCGAATATTTATTCCTTTTAACTATTTTGACTGAAATATCATTTTAAAATTTTAATAAATGGATCACAATAATGGAGCACATTCAATGATTATGTCTATTCCATACAAATTATGGATTAATAAAGTAAGAAAACTATAATGTTTTCTGAAATTAACTGTCGTATGATGGAAAAAAAAAGATTTTTTTTAATAAACGTAATAGAAAATACAAAACCATTGTCAATATGGCCAATTTAGTGCAGTTTTTAAAATAAATATATCAATATTTTCGAATAGTAATCTTTACTTCATTTACTCACGGAATGTCTGCTATTAAATAAGGTTCCACTAAACCTAGTGGTTAGCATGCTGACCACAAAATGAAGAACTTGATCCGATGTTCGTAGGTTCGAAACCAGTGCAGTCTGCAAGGGATGACTGTGTAAGGTTTTCAGGATTTTCCTTGAGAAATATTTCGGGTCATTTTCCCTTCAAAAGTTCTTCCTGAAGACATCTCTCCTATAACAACATGGCCAAAGCTGTCCCTCGAAAATATTTTTTTTTAAAAAAGGCTTTTGTCTCAAATTTGAGCTACTGGAATGGGTGTCGCGTTCATTAGTCGCTCACAATTCATAACAGAACACAGAACAATTCGTCGCGCACAATTCATCGCGCACAATTCGTTGCAGCATCAATTCATCGCAGCGCCAATTCGTCGTGGCAGTGGCATCATAGACCTTGTGGCGTCAATTCATCCCATCGAAAGTGTTTTTGAAGGCGACTTTTTCATTTTTCTAAGCTAACGACATTAAACACTAACATTCACTAGAAAGTTGAAAACATTCAATTATGTTTAGCTTAAATAGTGAAAGAAAAAAAATTAAGTTATAATGCAATTTCGGTTCACTTTTGTAATCAAATAAAGGAAAAAAATAAACTTTAATCTAAACTACCAGATAATGACATTAAATCATGTAATGGTCAATTTATTCACAATTACAAAGAGAATTTTGTGTTTACATTCTGTCTGTAATTTTTTATTCTTCATTTTTCATAGCTTCAGGGGAGCTCACTTGTCCCCCTCCCCCAAAGTACACCCATGTCAATTTATATATTTTTTTTTGTAATTTTTTACCATTATTCTTTGCTTTTTCTTTCGTGATCTTAGCACTTTTGTTTTAAATCCCACGCCCTTTTTCCGGTGATCAAAAGCAATATTCTACTCTATATGTAATTTAAATAAGAAATGACATGATCTAGTCTTGTCCATTAAACATGTATTTTTTTTATTGGAAACTTCACAAAAATGATAAAGAAAATCCTCTCTATTTTAATGATTGAAATTTTTAGATTAAAGCAGTAAAAGGAGAAATATATCTATATAAATATTTTAACTGCATCTAAAATCGACCTTTAAAATGTTAGTTAAAATTATCTATTTCTGAAAAAAAAATCATCATTTAATAATTTTACTACATTATCGTTACTTTTATTATCATCTCCTTCAAAAACATTTTCGCTGCGACGAAACGACACCGCGACTAATTGTTCTGCGATGAATTGTGCGCGGCGAATTGACGCAGAAGCATTGGAATGAGCGGCTTCTTTCAATTAGCTCTTAACACATCTTTCAATACCAATTTAGCATTTTTTAAGATCATAAGTGACTAAGAGAGAATATTGAGAAAAATATGATTTAATAATAACTTTTACTATGACTGCGATAATATAATTATTAATATTATAATTTTTATTATTACTCTTTATTATAAATAATAATTATCTATACTATTATACTAGCGGCCCGTCCGGCTTTGCAAGGGTAGACAATATAATTTTTTTAGTACATTTGTTTTCCTGAATTTCGCGCTCCTACCAAAAACTGTTGCTGAGATATGGCGAAATGGCCTAAATCTTTCGAATCCCCCTTTGAGGGGAATTTCTAAAATCGCTGAAATAAATGTTTAATTATGTTTTCAGTAGATTTGTTTTCCTGATTTTTGTGCTCTTAACTAAAATTGCTGCTGAGACATGGCGAAATGACCTAAAACATTCGACTCCCTTTAATCCCCTCCGGGAGGGGAATTTCTAAATTTGCTGAAATACATGTTTAATCATTTGTTAGTAGATTTGTTTTTCTGATTTTTGCGCTCCTACCTATAACTGCTGCTGAGATATGGCGAAATGACCTATAACATTCGACCACCCCTCTTTAACCCCTTCGGGGGGGGGGGGGGTTCTGAAATCGCTGAAATACATGTTTAATCATTTTTCTAGTAGATTTGTTTTCCTGATTTTCGTGCTTCTCTTTTGATTTACGCGCTCCTATCTATAACTGCTGCTGAGATATGGCGAAATGACCTAAAACATTCGACCACCCCCTTTAACCCCTCGGACAGGGAATTTCTAAAATCGTTGAAATATATGTTTAATAATTTTTTTAGTAGATTTATTTTCCTGATTTTCGCACTCCTACCTATAACAGCAGCTGAGATATGGCGAAATGACCTAAAACATTCGACCACCCCCTTTAACCACATTCGGGGGGTGGGGGATTTCTAAAATCGCTGAAATAGGTTTTAATCAATTTTTAGTAGCTTTGTTTTCCTTATTTCCGCACTCCTACCTATAACTGCTACTGAGATACTGCGAAATGACCTAAAACATTCGGCCACCCCCCTTTAACCCCCTTCTGGGGGGAATTTCTAAAATCACTGAAATAGGTGTTTAATCATTTTTTTAGTAGATTTGTTTTCTGGAATTTCAAGCTCCTACCTATAACTGCTGCTGAGGTATGGCAAAATGACCTAAAACATTCGAACCCCCCCCCCCTTTAACTCCCTTCTGGGAGGGAATTTCTAAAATCGCTGAAATAGGTGTTTAATCATTTTTTTAGTAGATCTGTTTTCTGGAATTTCAAGCTCCTACCTATAACTGCTGCTGAGATATGGCAAAATGACCTAAAACATTCGAACCCCCCTTTAACCCCCTTCGGGGGGAATTTTCAAAAATCGCTGAAATAGGTGTTTAATCATTTTTTTTAGTAGATTTGTTTTCTGGAATTTCAAGCTCCTACCTATAACTGCTGCTGAGATATGGCAAAATGACCTAAAATATTCGAACCCCCCTTTAACCCCCTCCGGGGGAAATTTTCAAATATCCCTTCTTATTGCTTGCCTAGGCCATAACAGCAATCTACAGTCCAAATTGCGTGACCCTGACTTGAGTAGTTTCGGCTGGGCGTTGATGAGTCAGTCAGTCAGTCACCGTTTCCTCTTTATATAATAGTATAGATAAAGAGGAAACGGTGACCGACTGACTGACTCATCAACGCCCAGCCGAAACTACTAAAGTCAGGTTCACGAAATTTGGACTGTAGACTGCTGTTATGGCCTAGACAAGCAATAAGAAAGGATTTTGGAAAATTCCCCCCCGAAGGGCGTTAAAGGGGGGTTCGAATGTTTTAGATCATTTTGCCATATCTCAGCAGCAGTTTTAGGTAGGAGTGTTAAATTACAGAAAATAAATTTACTAAAAAAATAATTGAACACGTGTTTCAACGATTTTAGAAATCCCCCCCCCCCCCCCCGAAGGGAGTTAAAGCAGGGGTGGTCGAATGTTTTAGGTCATTTCACCATATCTCAGCAGCAGTTAGAGGTAGGAGCGCGAAAATCAGGAAAACAAATCTACTAAAAAAATGACTAAACATGTATTTCAGCGATTTTTGAAATTCCCATCCCGGAGGGTTAAAGGGGGGTCGAATGTTTTAGGTCATTTTGCCATATCTCAGCAGCAATTTTAGTTAAGAGCGCGAAAATCAGGAAAACAAATCTACTAAAAACATGATTAAACATGTATTTCAATGATTTTGGAATTCTCCCCCCCCCCCCCTGCCCGAAGAGGTTAAAGGGCGGTGCTCGAATCTTTTAGGTCATTTCGCCATATCTCAGCAGCAGTTACAGGTAGGAGCACGAAAATCAGGAAAACAAATCTACTAAAAAAATTATTAAACACGTATTTCAACGATTTTAGGAATTCCCCCCTCCTGATGGTGGTTAAAGGGGGTGGATCGAATGTTTTAGGTCATTTCGCCATATCTCAGCAGCAGTTTTATGTAGTATTCCACTAATTGAAACCCTGACTGAAAACACATCTTTCCACGTGCGTCTTGATTTAAATACACGTCAGTCAGATAAGTCATAGTTTAAAAATCGTATCAAAGCATTTTCTCCAGGTATTGTAATTCTAGAAAATTAAAGAACTTCATTGGTTTCAACACATTGTTTACCCGTGCAAAGCCGAGACGGGCCGCTAGTCTAAAATAAAGAAAAAAGAATCATGTTCAATATTTTTATTCCATATGCAAACAATCTTTTCTCTAGTTTAATAGTTCTCAAACTTTTTACCTTGAGTGCCCCTTGAAGAATTACATGTGCCTGGCGTACCTCACCCCCTCCCCGTCATTTCTTTTCTTTTCTTTTTTTTTTACTCCCAAGAGTAATAAATGGAAATAAAGAAAACAAAGGGGGAAGTGTTACCATCTGATATTATTTGAGCGTGCAGTAAGCCGCCTTCATTTCAGAACACCATATTTGATACTCGTGATTACTCGGACGCTATTTGATGCTCATGAATTTTCACGCGTGAACTTGAGCATGAAAGCGGTGGCTGTTTTCTCACGCTGGACTGGAAGCTTACTTCCGCACTTCATTCCAAAATTAAATATCTTTTTTTTTTTATTCAGATCTGCAATGTTACAGTGTTCGCCTCAGAAATTACCTTGGACTACATTTTATTCAATTTTTGGTTTACATGCAAAAAGTTTGGTAAAAACCTCTTGGGCATCGAATAATTAATTTAAACTTTAATGTTCTGTTTCATATTTCATCCCTGCTTAAAATTTAATTCTGATTCGTTGTATGTAAAGAATCTACCTAAAAGAACATATAGCATGAGATATATTTAGTTGATATATAGGTTTAGTTTGATAGTGACTAAGGAATGGGGGCGCAATTTCAAGGAAAGATTTTCTCTGCCCTTCTTGTTTTCTTTTTAAATTTAACTAGTAAAAGTAAATTAAAGATATGTTATTGATAAAATAAATAACGTGCTTTTATGCAAAAATTGCAAAATTAAGAACCTAAACATACTCGTTTTTTAAAATTATTTTTTCTAACACAACTGTGTCGTTAAGGAACGCATAATGTGTTCAGATATAAGTAACTTAATATGCTTAAAAATAACATTGTCGATAAATATAAATAATCTTGTACAAATAATCTGATTTATATATCATAGATTTCATCTCGCTTAAGATAACTTTTAAACACATCAATGTAAAAAAAAAAGAAAAAAAAAACTAAATATTGTCGTTGAGTTCAAGAGGCCACCCCCCCCCCCCCCCCACTCCCCCTTGTCGAAAAATCCTCAGTTCCTTTTTCTATTATTATTTAACTTACTTGAAAATACTAAAAAAAAAAAATATTTCAAATCATCAGAAAAAACTACATAATTAAATGTGAAAATATGGGTAGGGGCAGGGCCCATGGCTGCTAAATTGTCTTTTATCAAAATCGTCCGATTTCTCTCAGTGTGTATACGCAGTTTGTGCTCCATGTAAAGAACGGCTATACAGTGCCTGATTTATGGCAGGGCATTCGGGGCACGGGCCCAGGGCCCCCGATTTTCCAGGGCCCCCAAATGCTACTGAAGATTTTTAAATTATTGGCCAAAATTTGATGAAGTTTTAACTATTAAAAAATAAAATTAATATGGAAAATTTTTTATATATTTTTTTTTTCATGTAAAAATAACTTTTTAAGGGCTACATCACTCACACACGTGAAAACCCCTGCTCGCTAATGTTTATCCTATGAAAGAAATTTTTTTAAATATCTCATTTGCATTTCAATATTTAAAACAAAAATTACCATTGGATATTTAAAATCGATCTCTACAAGGGCCATTTTTTACTTTTTCGATTTTGTTGACAGGTTTTTTTTTATTAAGATACATTAACTTTCGGAACCGATTTTGAAAGATTGAAAAATCGTCAGCAAGATAGAACACATAAGATTATGAGGATGTTATAAAAACTTTTACTGCTAAAAAATTTAGAAGAAAATTTCTATAAACATCATTAAATATCACAAAATTATTAAAGTCAGTAGTGGTTTTCTTAATAAGTACCGCTTTCAATAATATATTTTCTAACTCAAGGCCACCGTAAGCATAGGTGCAAGCCCCCCCCCCCCCCTCCCCATAAGCATCTGTGCCCAGGGCCCCGAAATTTGTAAATCGGTCACTGCGGCTATAGGGATAATATTTCAATAAGTATACGTGTAAGCCTCCCTTTACTTTTAATAATAAATCTTCTATAAAAAGGGTAGGGAATGTTTAGCATTAGGCACATTAATATTCGGTGGAAGCCTTGTTTCCATTTTTTATGAATTTTGTATTAGACGAACGATAATGTCATCTGAAGATATGGGGAAAAAAAGGAATAAAATGCCATTCAAAGAAAAAGTCCGTGCATTCTGTATTAAACAGATTCGGGCGATATAAATAATGTTGAAAGAGAAATTAAGGCTTCATCAGGTTTTTCTGTGTGAGAGACATCGCAACATTTCACCCAAGGACGATCTGGTGATGCCTAAAAGAAGGGGAGTTTTATTCTTTCTTATTGTTTTTGGCCATTGCCGGCCAAAAAACAATGAACTTGACCTTTCGCAAGTGATTTTGCTGCCTGTCCTTGATCACCATTGTCTAAGGACGGAAGGTACCAGTTAGAGGATGAATATAATTTGAGTAAATCACGTCTGTCTGATATCTGCATTGTACATCGCAATGAGTGATGAATGAAGATAAGCCGTTGAATTTTACTCGCATGCAATACTGGTTACTTAGAATTATTTTTTTCTTCTTAATTTCCAAATGCTGTTTCCGGTTATCATTAATCTATATAACGACGTGCCAAACAATGTGTTATCGCTATTTTTCAAAACATAGGTCCTTTGATGTATAAAAAACGCACATTTCGCTATTGTTGATCATGTAGGATGTATTATTTTTTGTAGAAAATACTGTAGAACATTCCTATTAAGTTGCAAACATAAGCAATAAAATTAAATTATAGCAAACCTCCGAGTAACGGACACATCAGGAGCGTGGAATTTGAATTTGTCCGCTATTCAGAGGTACAAGTGTATAGGTGTTCGGGATCGAAAAAATTGCCTCTTGCTATTCGGGAATGTCCGTTATGGAGGTTTTATTGTGTATACAGCTATAAATTTTCTGTTATCATTATATATTTTTTAGAAAAGCATTAATCTATTGAGCAACTTAAACATAGTAAATAAAAGTAGCCAAAATGGAATTACTATGAAGTAATAGTAAACATACTAAATTCGATTTTACTATGTAGAGAAAGCAACATGTTAAAATGGCATATACTTTTATTCTTGAATTTTTCTTCTATAAACTGTTTCATTTTTAAAAATATAATATTAATTCTTCATTTTCAATATATCATTACTTTTGAACTAGCACCAACCTTCTCTATAAAAAGACCCTGTGCAAAATATTGTTTAAAGCATTGCCTTGTGTTTATTAATTTTTTTTTCTTCAAAGATAAAAATTCAAACTAAAAGAAGAGATAAGAGCAGTTTTGTTCTAGTTGGAAAAAAAAAAAAAACTAGTCGTTGGGGGCCACCGTAATACTTACCCATCATGGATATGCATAATATAAAATATGAAAATAAAACATGTGTAAACTATTTATAAAATGCATTGCAATTCGAATAAAATCGTGGCTTGATGACGTCATAAATTTTAAATGCCCTATTACTGAATTGCGTAAAAGAAACATCCTTATAACTCCAAAATTGATAATCATATTAACTAATGGTTTACTGCGTCGGATTAAGCGTCTCATTTCCAATTAAAATATATCTTTGAATTTTAGTTTGAATGAAATGCAAAAAAATGGTCATGAAAAATCGAAGAGTGTGGAAAATAGGATTATAAATATCTCGGCAACTCATTATCCGAACGACTTCATTCTTTATGCAAAATTTATGTTTTTTTGTTGTTTTTTATATTCACTTCTTAAAATAAACAATTTCGAAAATTTTTATATATCTTTTATCAGAACGAATATTTCGAGAGTCCGAAAAAAATAGTTTCGGATAATCGAGGTTACTGAAATTCAATGAGCTTCTTCCCATTATTACATACTAAGTACATACCAAATTTCAAGTCTCTATCTCAATTTGTTCGGGAGATAGAGCGTTTACAGACACACACACAGACAGATGGACGGCAATTTTTTTTTTCTAAAAATATGTTTTTCGGAATCTCCAGTGTCTGAAACGTGTAAATCCGTCAAAAAATTTTTTTTTCGATTTTCAAAACGATTACAAGACTTACCCTATACTACGTATGATGGGTAATTAAAAAGAAAACAAATAAAACAAAATAAAATTTTTAATTTTACGGTATAATACTAGCAGCTGGGATGCTATAGTATTATACCGTAAAATCAACATTTTTTTTTTGGCATTGTAATATTGTAAGCTCCAGATGAAATGTACCCCCCCCCCCCCCCCCAACACAAACACACACACACATAGATACATAGATATGGAGAGCCCTGATTCAAATGCTTACATACAATGTAGAATTTATAATAATTCGTTTAACCTGTCGATTTCACACTTCGGTTCAGCATCCGCGCAGTCCACATTAGTGCGATATGGGATTCCGTAACTTCAACTGGGTATAAATTTGTTGCCCATATAGTGATAATGAAATATAACACACGATTCCTATACGAAATATAATAAACCAACTGTGATATTTATCTTTATCAAAAATTGCGTTTTGTTAAGGAAAATCTCAAATTAATAAAAGCATGATTTCAAAAAAAAAAAAAAAAAAAAAAAAAAAAAAAATGTTTGGTCGGTGCGAATTTGCATTACACACACACACACACAAAAATTGGGTCGAAAGATTCTTAGGTATGTGCCCAAATTGGGCCATGCCTGTTTTGGTTACCACTGTGTATCCATCTTGGGCACTGTTAAATACCCATTAAAATATATATATATATTTTTAATGGGTATTTAACAGTGCCCAAAATGGATACACAGTGGTAACCAAAACAGGCATATATATTTTAATGGGTATTTAACAGTGCCCAAGATGGATACACAGTGGTAACCAAAACAGGCATGGCCCAATTTGGGCACATACCTAAGAATCAACCCAAATTGGGTTTTATTTTTTTCTGTGTAGTGTGAAGTTCAGGGGTTAGTTATTTATACTTAAATTTAATAAAACCAATGCCTAAATTTTTGTTTTATTAAAATTTCTCTTTTATATGTTTCATAAGCGTTTCCTGAAAATTACATACATAACTTATTTTTATTCTGCAAAGTCAATTTCAGTATTCAAATACATGTTAAAACTCGGTATTTGTAATATTTAGAAGCCTCATTCTTTCAAAATTCACTTTGTTTTAGTTAATTACTTTTTTTTTTACATAAATAAAACATTAATTTAAAGTAATAAGTAAACAGAAAGAATTTTTAAAACAGCCATATGCAAATAAATTATCGGAAGTATTCGAAGAAAAGCAATTTATAAAGAGAGTAGTAGAACTTCAATAAAGAAAATCAACTAAATAGTTCACATTTTTAAAACTAAGCATAAGAAAAGAGGGGGGGGGGGGGGGAATTACATTTAAGGTAATAAAAAGACCTTCAAGGATTCTTCAAGGACTATATTTATTGTTCGCACTTATATGCATATTTGTATTTAAAAAAAGGTGGTTTTAAGTAGAATGATATTCTTTTAGAATAAACTACACTACATATGGAAAGAACTGTAATATTTTCTCTTTTTTTACTAATATATGTGTGGTTGTAATATGTGTAACAAAAAGGTGGTTTTAAGTAGAATGATATTCTTTTAGAATAAACTACATTACATATGGAAAGAACTGCAATGTTTTATCTTTTTTTACATATATATGTGGTTATGAATGCATTGAAATACACCACTCACATCAAAAACAAACAAAATTATAATATTTTTTATTTTGCTTTCAACTTTGAAAAAGTTAAAGCTTTCATGCCTGAGTAAGTCCGCTAACAATCACTGAAGACACAAAGATTTCTAATGTGCTTCGGAAATTTTGAACATGTCTAGATTTCAATCTCGCTATACCTTTAAAATAATACGAGAAAAATTACTTTGTTGTTGTAATATGCTTACATTTTGTATTCAATGCACATTTATTTCTGTCGTATAACCCTATCTCTATTCCCTTCTCTGTTGTTTACGATCATTTGATTATCCGAATCTTCATGATGCACCTAAAATGCATTTCACCATAGGCACTTAATAAAAAAAATATTAAATGTTATTACAGGGTAATTTTACTATAACCAGTCGTGCAGAACAAGGTACTATCTAAGTGAACTCCAGTGATTTGAGTTGCAGTAAATGCCCAAATATATTTGACACTTCAGAACTTTAGTAATATGTAACGTAACGAATTTGTCTTTCGTTTGACAAAAAAATTACACCTTTATAGTATGATAAATTAATTAACCATAATAAACACTTTTGACATGTTTCACATAGTAAAGCGTTACCCTTTAAACTAGCATTCACTTAACTTCATCGCCCTGTTAGTTCCTTTCTTTTTATTTAAGACAGGCAGTGGCGTAACGTTGGATTGAGAGAGAGAAGGGGGATGGGTGTCACGCGATGCGTTAAATTATTAGGGGCGCCAAAATAAATATACATAGATTTATAATATCTCATTGTTAGCCACTAACATTAAAGAGAGAGCACAATATTTTGAATAATCCGGACGATCAAAGCCCACTTTATACGTCATTGAATGCAGCGAAAACAATTTTAAAAAGAATATATATATATATATATATATATGTGTGTGTGTGTGTGTGTGTGTGTGTGTGTGTGTGTTAAAACTGATAATAAGATGTACCGACTCAAATTCATGTAGAGGTAAAAATTTAATTTTATTATTAACTAGTATTTCCGTCAAACTGAATTGTCGGAGCTACTTGTAAAGACGCATTTAAAAAAAAATGTGAATAATAGAATATTTTTATTGAAAGGTATTTTTAGTAAACACAATTAAAAGTTTCACACGTCGAGTAGGCTATTATTTTGCTTTCTAAAACATAATAAGCCACTAAATGGATCTTGGGAGAAAGGTTTAGCCTCTTTATAGTGGTTTTCAATCGCATTCATCATACTACAACCAACAGTAATTAAAAACATCAATAATCAAGATGTACACTATAACACTATAAAGAACGGCAATGAACTGGATTAATGAACAACAGATAGTGCTAAGATGCCATCAGTATTAATAGCTGCAACGCCTGTGGGAGTTACGACCGTAACAGATTCAGTGCTCAATCTTTTCTCGACTTTTATACCAGTCTTCGGGGCTCAGGCTCATAGTAAAATTTTATGTATTCGCAAATTAAAAAGAAAAAAAAACTTACTTTTTGAGAAACAAGAATCTATTCTAAGTTTCTTACAGTGTTTTAAAAAAACATCACTTTGAAAGGGAATTCAATTGTTATTGATGAGATATAAAGAGAAATATTCTATCCGATTCTGAAACCTTCGCACGCTCAGTGTAACATAAAAAGTCTTAAAATAACCCTTGCCTATTCTCGTTTTCTGTTTGAAGTCCTTTTCCAAAATTAATAGAAAACAGAACTTATGCATTTCTGTCATAATTGTACAATTATATTTTTAATGAATAAGAATTGTGCATCTTTGCAGATTTTTGCCAGTGGTTGAGTATGAATAACAAATTTGCTATTTTAACCAGATTTTCAATGACATGAAAATCACGAAACGTTGTCATGAAGGAGTATTTAGAATTAACACTTATTTCTATGTAAGAAGATATATTTAAATGAGAAAATTAATCGGGGCTCGGGCTGTGAAGGCACAAATTTTTTCAGGTTCGGGCGGGCTGCGATTTGAAATCGTCGGGCTCGGGCTCCGGAAAAAAAGCCCGAACTCATCTGTAATATGTACCTTTTGAAGATGTATATATGTGCACCCATGATCACGAAGGAGTTAAAAGTTTTTGAAAATAATAAAAGTGCTCTTCACTGCTGAAAATTAATTGAACAATTAATTAATTATAATTAAAAATAGTCTGTTATAAAATGCCGTTTTAAGTGAAAATTTTGCATTTATCTATGTATTTCTTTTATCTATATACAACTTTATCGGTAGGTATTTATTTATGGCTTTCTTTCACTGTTTGAAAACTCGCGTTAATAAAACAAAGAGAAATTTTAACTGCACTGAGAATTTTTATACAGTGAATTAAACTAACAATCAGAAGGAATATAAATATTTATCTAATTTACGAATTTATTCTTATTATATTATATTATATTATATTACAGGACATTTTTAGAAATATTTAATGAAAATGCAATAGATTTTGATAAATCATACAACTAGAAAAATCATAAAAGATTTACGATTTTTGCCCCTGGGCTTCACACTGACTGTTAGCTAAACAAAGTTTTATACTTGCAAAATGCGTAGTCTTCATAATGATTGTTTATTCTTTTCAAATAGTTTGAAAAGCTTGTGCAAAAACATTAAAACACAAATAAATATTTAACTGCCAAATTGAAACATCAATAGATATTTCTATAACATTTTAAAAGCCGCCTTTGGAACGGTTTGAAAAAAATAAATAAAATAAAAACTCATATAAAGACTACACAACACAATTTGCAAAATTTTGTTAGGTTAATATCTGTGTTAGCTAACAATCTTAAGTCTATTATGACATGCAGGGCCCGATTAACCTCTGAATTTAGGGGAAGCACGGTATCATTTTGGGGCCCCCTTTCATTTGGCAAAAGTTGTTTTAATTCTTCATTCATGAAAACTCACCAATGATACTAATATTATTCCCGGAAGTAGCTTAGCCGAAGTCACATAGTATATTTCATTAAACAGCTTTATTATGTTCCGTGTGTATACTTCAGATATATTTAGTACCTATAGCTGTATGTTCAATTTCCTGGGTGGTTTCTAATGGGCAGATCAGGATGCTATATGATATGATTAATTAACATGATGACATTCATATTTCCCTGTTAAATAAGTTTCATGAAGTAGTGCGTGGATTTCCTCTTAAATTATGCAAACTTTCTTTAAAAAAAAATAAAAATAAAAATGGGAATGTCCTTTTGAGGCCCCTTTTAAATTTTAGAGGGGAAGCATGTGCTTCACGTGCCTTTTGGATAATCATGCCCTGATTACATGTCGTTTTCAGTGAAGATTTTACCTTTATGTATATCTTTTACCTATTTACACCTTTATCTATGCTCCTTTATCTATGGATATCTTTTACTGTTTGAAAACTCGCGTTAATAACTCAAACAATTTTATCTGCGCTGAAAAATTTTGTACAATGAATTAAACTAATAAATAATATGGAAAAAAATATATATTTAAATATACGAGTTTATTCCTATATATACTAATATTATAAAGTAGTAAAGATTGTTTTTTTGTTTGTAGGGGGTAATCTCTGGAACTACTGAAGCGATTTAAAAAGTGATGGTGGCAAAATGATGGTAACAATCTCTACTCCAACATAGGCTATATTTTATGTCGGTGCCACTAACCCAGGGGGGTGCAGAAGCGAAAAACGTTCTAAAATTTCGATTTTTTTTTTATACTGAAGGAGCTAGAAACATGAAATTTTGCATGGTAGTTACTTATAAGAAGTAAATGCTCTCCACGAACAAATTTTAATAAAATTCGAAATTTAAAAGGTGGTAGAGGAGCGAAAAGCGTTCTAAAAACATTCTAAATTACAATTTCTATGGAATCTCTGGAACTACAGAACCGATTTCAAAAGTGATGATGGCCAATTGATGGTGACAGTCCCTGCTCCAACATAGGCTATATTTTATGTCGGTGCCACTACCCCCAGGGGGGTGCAGGAGCGGAAAACGTTCTAAAATTTCGATTTTTTTAATACTGGAGGAGCTAGAAACGTGAATTTTGGCATGGTAGTTACTTATAATATGTAATGCTCTCTAAGAACAAATTCTAAAAAAATTCGAAATTTCAAAGGGTGGAATGAGCGAAAAGCGTTCTAAAAACAATCTAAATTACAATTTCAATGGAATCTCTGGAACTACAGAACCCTTTTCAAAAGTAATGGTGGCAAATTGATGGTAACAGTCTCTGCTGTAAAATAGGCTATATTTTAAGCCGGTGCCACTACCCCCAGGGGCGTGCATGAGCGAAAAAAATTCTAAAATTTCGATTTTTTTTATACTGAAGGTGTTAGAAACATGAAATTTGGCATGATAGTTACTTATAAGATGTAAATGCTCTCTTAGAACAAATTCTAAAAGTTCTAAAAACATTCTAAATTACAATTTATATGGAATCTCTGGAACTACAGAACTCATTTCAAAAGTGATGGTGATCAAATTGATGGTGACAGTCCCTGCTCCAACATAGGCTATATTTTATGTCGGTGCCACTAATCCCAGGGGGTGCAGGAGCGAAAAACCTTCCAAAATTGCAATTTTTTTTATACTGAAAGAGCTAAAAATTTGAAATTTGGCATTGTAGTTACTTATAAGATGTAATGCTCTCTAAGAACAAATTAAAAAAAAATTCGAAATTTAAAAGGGCGAGATGAGCGAAACGCGTTCTAAAAACATTCTAAATTACAATTTCTATGGAATTTCTTGAACTACAGAACTGTTTTCAAAAGTGATGGTGGCAAATTGATGGTGACAGTTCCTGCTGTAACATAGGCTATATTTCATGTCGGTGGCACTACCCCCAGGGGGGGTGCAGGAGCGAAAAACGTTCTAAAATTTCGATTTTTTTATACTGAAGGTGTTAGAAGCATGAAATTTGGCATGGTAGTTGCTTATAAGATGTAAATGCTCTCTCAGAACAAATTCTAAAAAAATTCGAAATTTAAAACAGTGATACGGGCGAAAAGCGTTCTAAAAACCTTCTAAATTACAATTTCTATGGAATCTCTGGAACTATCGAACCCCTTTCAAAAGTGATGATGGCAAATTTTTGATGAACATCCCTGCTCCAACATAGGCTATATTTTACGTCGGTGCCACTAATCCCAGGGTGGTGCAGGAGCGAAAAACGTTCTAAAATTGCAATTTTTTTTATACTGAAGGAGTTAGAAATTTGAAATTTGGCATTGTAGTTACTTATAAGATGTAATGCTCTCTAAGAACAAATTTAAAAAAAAAAAATTTAAATTTAAAAGGGTGAAATGAGAGAAAAGCGTTCTAAAAACATTCTAAATTACAATTTCTATAGAATCTCTGGAACCACAGAACCGATTTCAAAATTAAAAGAAAAATTGATGGTGACAATCCCTACTCCAACATAGGCTATATTTTATCTCGGTGCCACTAACCCCAGTGGGGTGCAGGAGTGAAAAATGTTCGGAAATTGCCACTTTTTTTATACTGATGGAGCTAGAAATTTTAAAATTGGCATTGTAGTTACTTATAAGATATAAATGCTCTCTAAGAATAAATTAAAAAAAAAATCGAAATTTAAAAGGATGAAATGCGCGAAAAACGTTCTAAAATCATTCAAAATTACAATTTCTATGGAATCTCTGGAACTACAGAACCGATTTCAAAAGTGATGATGACAATCCCTGCTTCAACATCCTCTTTAATATAAAGCTATGCGTTGCTGACGACTGGGTTTTTCTCTAATCTTTGCCACAGATTAATCTCTATAAATGAAACATTTGAAGTTACTGAAAAAAATAATAGCTCGAAAAGTATTTGTCAGAAAATTATTAGACAAACTGCGTTTGAAAGATAAAAAAAAATTATATTTCTTGATATAAATTTCAAATCTAATGATTATGTCATTTTTCAAATATTGAATTAAAAAAATTACCAAATTTCACAATGGAGTACCATAGCGAAACCTTCACGCGTAAAAAGATAATGATAAGGGCGACGTGTCCTGACGTGTATATTGGCTATAGCACGAGTCACAAATTATAGTAGCCTTATTATTCTGTTAAAATATAAAAGTGAATTATGAAATGTCAATATTTTGTTTGATTAAAGGTTCGTTAAGAGAAATTGACCAGCGTAGCGGGCGTAGCTTGCTAGTTCTGTTATATAACAATAAAGATTTAAAAATGTTTAATGAAATGCAATTGATTCCGATAAAGCATACGACTAAAAACGTCACACCGTTATATATTATTTAATATTATATTACCTCTTATTGGAGCACGGATATTCAAAATAAAATCTTACTCTTGCAAATTGCCTTTATGATTTTTTTTCAAAGATTTTTAAAAGCTTAAGCAAAAAACGTGTAAAAATATTTATTAAATTTTTGCTTTCATGGTGAAATATTAAGATATCTTCGACTTTTATGTTTGATTATTAAACTTGAAATAAAAATTATTTTTTAAGTTAATTTATCATTTTTATGGGCAGAAATAATATATTCTAGTTACAAATTTTAATTATGTTGCCTATTTTGTATTCTATAATTCGTTGTACGCTCCATGGTATTTTGGTTTACAAATGAATAAAAATAAACAAAGCTGCAAGTGAAAGTTCATTGTATTAATAAACAATAATCTTTTCTTTATTCATTTGTGTGCTATAGAAATTTCTCCTGCTCTAGAATTTTGAAAAGGTTAGTAGAAATAATTTCCGCATATCCATTAATATGTACACAATGAGTAACAACAGTAATTAACACAGAATTTTATACTAACTTGAGCTTGAAATGACTAAAATTATTTTAGAGAGTTCAAAGGAAAATCATGCATAAAAATGTATATAACTTCATCCATACGGATCTTTGAATTTTTTTTAAAAAAGAATAAAAAAAATCCCCACTAAAGCACGTTAAATATACATATAGAAAAATATGTGTGATATCATCTTGGCTACGAATTCAATCTAAAAAAGTGGTACTGTACGAAACTTCGCACGAAATCGTAGCGTGATATCGTGATTTTTTTTATCAGAAATATAATAAAATAAAACTACTAGTATTGTTGTAATGAAAGAATGTTTTGATGTATGGTTATATCTATATGACCATCTGCAGATATTACATATTGAGTCAACGTACGAGTGACAAATTGTGTTTTCGAGACTAGTTTAACAACACAAAGAACAGATATACAGAAATGTAAGCGAGAAAGTGTAGGGCAGTGCGAACAATGGAGCGAAAAGGATATTGCATGAGGTTATATACATCTATTTCCGAGACTAACTTATAGCAAATACCACTTTTGGATTAATTTTATTATAACTTCTGTCAAAAATTACACATAAATAGTTTATCACTGAATTCTGAAAAAAAAAAAAAAAAAAAAAAAAAACGTTTTTTATTAGTTACAAATGTATTTATTTATGTTGTCAAATAAAATGTAAGCGCAATAATTCCCATTGTTGTAATTTCATTAATCAAGTATCATCATTGCAAAAAAATAAATAAAATAATAATAATAATAATAATAAATAAATAAATAAATAAATAAATAAATAAATAAATAAATAAAATTGTTGGCTTTACGTGCGCGGCAGCGTATTACTGCTTATATTACTGTTTATTACTGTTAATTTTATGGTATAATACTAGCAGCTGGGATGCCAGTATTATACCGTAAAATCAACATTTTTTTTTTTTTTTTTTTTTTCAGTGTATGAATAGAAATATACACCTAATTTATTTTAGATTAATCGGTTGATTTAATTAACTTTAAAAAAAAAAAAGTTTTACAGAAGAGTGTTGTATGAATGCGTATTACAATTACGCTACTGTTCTATTTTTGAGGGAAATGTGAAACGGTAATAATTGTTTAAGCTATCTCTGAAAAAAAGATTCCTTTAAAAGTCAGTAAAATTCTTACGCTAAATTTATTTATGTTTATGTGCTTTTCTTTTTGTTTATTTTTCGTAGTTTTTGTTAGTTTGTTAACTTTTCCTTTATTAAACGTGCAAAATAATATATAGTTGGTTTAATTTGACAAAATAATCGAGAAATAAAAGCGTTTTATCTCTATCAGAAAGTTACTTCTTTGACAATGAAGGGTGTGTACTCTAGCAGTGAATTACCTTGACATCTCTACCTTATCTACAGTTACGCTCTCTAACTCAGCATCCGGAATAAGCTCATAAAATAAAGTTGACTTGCAGACATCACACTTTCAGATCTCATTTGCCAAGGTAACTGTTTTCAGTGGCGTAGCAATTCAAAAAGTATAGGATGGTCTTAAATAGACGTTTTCAATAAATAGCTAACCCAACCGGCCGGCGTTGCCCGGGTCCGCGATAATAATTTTTTTTAAAAAATCAAGTTGTTATTATTTTATATTTTTAATCCGATTTTGTATGAAATTATATTTTAAAATGAAAAATTCGCGAAAAAATATTGATATTTAGTGATAAAATCGCTCATTTTCTTGTTTTACACGTAGGGTCGTTTCATAGTTTTAAAATAAAAAGTTATTTTTGTCCGAACTCTTTGAAATCTGTATTGGTTATAAATAAAACAGTTTTACAGCCCGTGTAAAAATTTTATGAAAAAATATTGTTATTTAGTTGTAAAAGAAACGTTTTCTTCTCCCTTTTTTGTTTGTTTGTTTTCGCGTCGGCTCCTTTAACATAGCAATAAAAAAAATAGTTCTCATCTTCCGAACTCTCTGAAATTTCAATCGATTAAAAATATAACTGTATCCAAGCTTTCTTTAAAATTTTGCGAAAAAATATGCATATTTAGTAGTGAAAACATGAATTTTAAATCAATATTTTAATTGTTTAGACTGAAAATTTGATTGATCATTAGAGCCGAAGCTCCAGAATGAGGGGTTTCTTAGATACACTCTGCGAGTGGTTTTATACCCTATTGAAGATTTAAAATACCGAATTCTACAGAATTACTATTATCAATGAAACAAAGACAGGGGTTCAGGGGGTAAAAAATATCTTATATAATAATTTAAAAAAAATCACAGAAAATAAAAGTCTTGAACTATCAGTGCATAAATCAAATTTCCTGTAACAATTTCCAAGAGTTAAATCTCCTGGAGCTATACTTAGCGATACATTAGTATTATCTCCTAAAACTACTTTGTAATACATTAGTATTACTAAGTAGTTTTATGAAATTTAACTCTTGCGATGGAAGGCATCTCTTTTCTTATAATATGGAAGAAATGAAACTGTCAGTTAAAAGTATCGAATATTAAATAAAATAAGTAAAAAATAAAACTGATATTTGGAGAACTGATATTGAAACCGCTGATCTGCAAATGTACAAGTTAGAATTGTAATCAATTTCTATAGCGCTTCTTTATATAATAGAGAGTTGTTTTCTTTATAAATAAATTATCAAACAGTAAAAGCCAAAAACAATATAGTCTATAAAACAGCTCATGCAACTTAAAAATCTTTATTTGGATGAAGAGAGATTGAGACCCATCTTGAGCCGCAGACTATGGTATAAAAATCCTGCTATACATTTGAAAGGAAAACACATTAAGTAACACGTCTACTATACAATATAATAGGTGTTTATGTTTGTTTGTGTGTGTGTGTCTCTGTCTGTGTGCTGTTTTCTGAAGAGACCGTTGCGCGCTGAGCTACAAGATTTAGCAGGATGTATGTCTGAAAAGTTAAGCAGCTTGAAGCGAGTTTTTTTTTTTTTTTTAATTATGCGATTTATAGTATTTTTTTTTTCTTTTTTGCATTTTTCGGAGATACTCCCATATTAGTAAAAGGAATCAGTTCAATTCGTGTTTTCAATCTTTTAGCCCAATATGGTAAATTTTCTCCTCTTTTCAATAAAGTTTATTCAGAGTTCGTACTGCAATTTTTAAAATTATCGCAATTTTTTTATGCCATGTTCAGCGTTTTAACGCGTTCGAGGCGATTTTTGGACATTCGTAAAATGAATCGGATTTCAGTGTTTTATCCCAATATAATAAATTCTTTCCTCTGCGATTTTTGAGCATTGTTTTTTATGCGGTTTTTTTTTTTCCGCATTCCACGGCGGAATTTTCATAACGGTTCACCACTCAATTTTTAATTAAATAATATTTGTTGAATTTCTACAGCCCCATTTTTAGGAATAAATTAAAACGCAAATTGTCTACGACAAAAAACTTTAATTATAGTAATCTGAAAAGAGAATATTTTTTTTTTAATAATTTATATATATTACAAGAATGTCAGCGGTAAACTTAGTAACGACGAAATCAAAATTAAAATGCTTATTATACTACTATACCGAACTATTATACGAAGTTATTATAATACGATTAACTGAAACGAAACAATTCGTATGTTTCAAAATGAAATCAAAAGATTATTAGCGCTGTAAATTTAATGTATATTTTTATAATTGGCAATGTTAGAATAATTAAATTACTGTAAAGTCATATACTATTATTTTTTTATTAAAATAATTGAAGGAAATTAGTACAAATAAAACCAAAACAGTATTATGAAGTAATATATATATTTTTATGTATGTTTTTTTTTTTTTTTTTTTTTTTTTTTGAAAACTATAATATCAAACGATTTTTAATTATACTCTTTTATCACAATCAAAGCATTACAAAAACTTTCATAAAGTTCACAGTAAATAATTAATTTATTAAATTACAATTGTTGCAGAATTTGATAATCATCACTATCTATACTTTTAAAATTCCCAATTATTTTTAAGGCATATTTTTCCAATGTTTTAAGCAAGCTGTAGAAAACAATACCTCCTTAATTACAGAGCTCTCAAATGGTTCGTTTTTTTAATACCACTTTTATCATACAAAAATTTTCTGTTTAGATTATTCTTGCAAATTTTGTAGAAACCTACCCTTGTAGACCTACCTTTTGTAGAAACGAAAAGGTTATTTCTATTGCAAATCTTGTAGAAACTTATCAGGAATATGTTTCTTAAGAAATACTGGTATTCAAAATTCGGACCACTTGGGAGCCCTGTTACCTTATTAATATATATATATATATATATATATATATATATATATATATACATTACAAAAGAAAAAAAAACATAAATTCAGTGGAATTTTTATGGAATTTGAGAATGAAAAAAATATATGTATAAAATAAAATTATGTTTAATTTTGTCAAATATCTAATAAAAATATGAGCAGTACCTTTTTTATTCTTTTTTTAATACTTTCCAACATAGTTGAAAAGTGTTTATGTCTTCCGATATAAAGTAAAGCTAGGAGAGTCTGCGCACAATTCAAAACAATAACAATTAAAAATCTAAATATTAATTTTTTGCTAAACTATCCATGAATAATTTTTACTTCATTTGTCTTTTATGCATTTCCATTGCTATTTTGTTGTTATGTTGTAATTTAATAGAACAGTTGTAATAAAACCAAGAAAGTTATTTAGCGCAATCTGTCCTTACAGGGGTTGGTGTGATTGCGCACATGGGTAAAAGAGATTGTTACTAATAATAACTACAATTAAATTGTTAACAATAATAATTACACTTAAATGACATTGTTGTAAGGTTTTTGTGAACAAATATTATTGTATTAGGAGTGAATATTTGAACCTAATGATTAAAGAATCAGAAAAAGGAAATAATTTTAAAAACAATTAAAAAATTTTAATTAAAGGGGAAAAATTAAAGAATCAGAAAAAGCTAGTCCAGATAAGATTACAAAATAACATTAAGTTACTTGATAACACGTTTAACTTAAAATTAGTCCATTTTCATTTTTACTTTCTTTTTATGCAAATTTACCAGTAAGCTGCGTAATCTCTCCTAGCATGGAAACTAATGGGAACAATGCGCCATCTCTCCTAAGTAGCAGATGCGCAAACTCTCCAATTTCGGCAGGAGAGATTGCGCGGCCTTTTATTTAAACATGGCTGCTACTAAAACGAACTAAAACGATGTTCACACTGTTAGTCTAGATTAGTAGCTTATGAGAAATCGTTTAAGTTTAAAATATTTTGTACTACTGACATTGTATAGAAATTCTGACGAATAGCTATGAGAATTCAAGCACTTACTTTGGGAAAACAAAACAAAATAGCAATACTTTATCTTAGACGCTCAGAACAATCAACGTGCACTTTTTAGACTCCCCACTACTGCTGTTGTACAACTACCTGGAGTCGCTGCGTGCTAACTCTACTCCTTCCCCCCTAACCTCTATGTGCGCAATCTCTCCGACCGCGCCATCTCTCCTGGTTATACCTTATTGCTTTTGAATAGTTGCCATTTAGAAAAGTACCAATTCAACTATATAAATATACATTTAAATTGGGGTATCTGCTATAATCGTAATCTCCTGTAATATTTGGTAACAATGCTTTTCAATAAAAGAGCATAGCTATTCTGTCACTAAAAATTAAAACAAGAATAAACAGAAAATTACAGCATATAACGTGAATTATTTTGTATTAAGAAAAATGCCGATTCAACTAAAACTTAATAAATACACATTTAAATTGAGTTATCTTCCATGATAGGAGTATTCTATAATTTTTGGTAATAATGCTTTACAATAAACGAAAATAATAGCTACTCTGCCGCCAAAAAGAAAAGAAAGCACGAATAATCATAAAATTAAAGCAGGTACAGTAAAAATATATTTTCTATTTAATTACAATGAAAAAAATAATGGCAGCAACAAAGTTATAATGCATAAAGAAACAAGTAATATATTTTTTTTAAGTCAATTCCTACTTTTTAATCATAAATATATAAAATAAACCCGTGCAGCATTAATATCCCACGTTATCTTTATTGAACATTATTTTATAATCATCGTTGCGGTATTTTATTTCTGTGGCGTCACTAATTTGAGATAAATCTTTCATTTCATTTATGAAAACAGTGGGAGGAATTTTTTTCTCCCATTTAAAACTAAAATTAATTAATTAAATTTAATTAATGAATTAATATTTGAAAAAAACTGTATTAACATAAAGTGTCATCCACTACAAGTTTAAAAAAAATTATTTGAACTTGAGTGGATGAATAGAAAATATTTTATTAACGATTAAAAATTTGAACAAGATATATATATAGAGAGAGAGTGAGCTAATAGTAGGAATTTAATTAAGCTTCAGTATGAATTACTTCTTGGTTGCTCTCAGATACAAATAGCTGGTTAATAGAATCAATATACAGTGCGTTTCAAAATGATATGGACACCCAATTTTTCAAGCCTTAAAAAAGAAAAAGCTACAAAAGAAATTTATGACTCAGGAATGTTAAAAATATTTATGTTTTATAACAAAGTATAATTGAAGCAATCATTTTTAGATGAGAGAAACCGCATTTCTCCATTTTGAGGTATTGCATAATAATATGGACGCTATCCAAAACCAAAAATGCACCTTAGTTAGCCAGTGTATGCACCGGATTTTTTAATTAATACGATCAGGCATAGAGCGAGTCTTTTAATGTATTTTGATTGATTTTTTCCCGAGTGGGAGATGATAGCAGCTTTTAATTCTGAAATTGTGGCATATTGTTTTTCATTTGAATAAACAGCCTTAACTAGTAGATTCCATACGTTTTCCATTGGGTTTAAATCAGGAGAAGTAGATGGTCACGACATTGTATGTACACCATTATTCAGTAACTATTCCCAAGTGCTATTTGCCATGTGGCTGGATGTATTTTCCTGCTGGAACATAGAGAAAGGTCCACTGATTGAATCAGCAAAAGGTAACAAGTTATCTTCAAGTTAATTCGGTCAGAGGCAAACAACAACGTTAACTTTACCACCAAATCCAAATGCAGCTCAAACGATGAGTGAGTCTCCACCCTGCTGCCGTTTTAAAATTATTTCAGCTTTCGTAGAACGGGCCAATAATAAGACCAATCGTTAGGAACATCATTTTTTTTTCATCAGAAAATATTGCTCTTTCATATTCGAACTTTTGATATTCATATTATCATATTCGATAATTTTGCTGGTGCATTTTAGTCATACGTGTGTTTGGGGTTTTCTTTTTTCTTGTACTCCAATATCTTAAGAGCTGGTGACTACTCTTGACAAAGTACTTTTTGACATTGCTATCTGTGATCTCTTGCCAGTTTGTATAAATTTGTTTTCTTATTGCGCTGTCTCTTTATAATGATGCAATTGGTCCTTCTGAGCAGCTTTGGCGGACGTCCGGGGAATTTCTTTGTTCCATAATCCTTTTGTAATAGAAAAAAAATCAATATATTATACTTGGAGATCTTTCCAATTTTTTTACGATAGCTCTTGCTGAAAGTCCTTGATCCTTAAAAGCCACAATTTATCCTTTCTGAAACCCGCTTAAAGTGCTTTTACGACCCATACACTTAGAACTCATTTTGCGGCCACGTTTGAAAACTGGGAAGTCAGTGAAGTTATACATCCTATATCAATTACAGAATCATTTTCATCCATAAAAGCATAAAATTTTTAGATATTTTTACTAAAATTTTAGAGAATTAAAAAAAAAATCATTTTGCTATAAAAGAATTTTTTTTTTTTTTTTTTTTTTTCAGATACGTGTTTTCAAGCCTGGAAAACGAAAAAAATTAAGAACACTTTAGAATAAAAAATGTCGCAAACTTAATTAAAAAAATGATGGTTAAATATCATATAGTAATATCATCGGAAAACGTAGCTTTCCGAATCAACGTCCAATCTTAGTTAAGTATTTGCAAGATTCTGCTCTGTTTTCTGTATGTCAGATTCGATACTAATTTTTATTTAATACATAGAATTGTCTTTTTCCACTAATTTGTTTAAATTGCGATATTATTATACGAAAGAACATGATGTGTATCTATATTTTCGTATTGTTCTTTTCTTCAGGAAGAAGGAAGGAAATTTTTATAATGCTCTGTAATCTTATTCGATCCGTGACTGTTTTATAAAAAGGGAATTCCGCTTTTGTCTTCGTGAGCGAAAAATTGCATGAAATAACGCACTGTAACATAATTATATTTAAAGTTTACAGATGTTTAATATTAATACATCTTGTGTACAGCAGTAATATGTAAACAAATTTTGAGTTAGAGCGAGGTTATACTGGTCTGTTTTTTAATCGCAAAATATTAACACAAATCGTTAATATACTCGACATTTTAAGACTGCATACTTTTAGTTTTGGGTCCTTATTTGTGTAATGCGAATGACTGTGATTGATATTTTTAAGAGCTTAAAAACTATCATGTATGCCTAGAACCGCGGTTTTAAACCGATTGTGCCAATTGCTTCCAAATGGGACCCGTGCTAGAGTGTAATCTACTCTCGGATTGTTTAGCACGCATCAACAAATTGCAATTCACATGTATAACATAATATTTCATGTTTTATAGAGAACAGCAGTTGTTATTGTAATAAAATTACACAGCGCAAGTTTTTGTGATTTTAGAGCACAATTAGTTTTTAAGTTATTTTCTAAAGTGGATTGTTTCTTAAGCCATTAACAATTTTTAGAAACACATAGAAACACCGCATAATGAAAATATCCTTGGTATTGTTGACTTGCAAGAAAAGTTTGACTTATTACTGCAAGATCATCTACAAAAAAATCCAAAATAAGGAAATACACAGTCATCATTTAAAACAAAGAATCAAAAATGAATTTATTAATATAATGTATTAGCTGTTTTACAATAAATCTTTCTGCGAATCATTAAAAAATTGTACTCCCGACATCAGTCATCAGGAGGAAATGCCGATGGTAATTAGATATGTAGCTATGTATGTTACATAATTAGATATGTAGTGTATAATCAAATGCTCCAGCAAGTATATATGAATATTTCATTAAGAATTTAGAGGTGGGGAGTAAGCACAGGTGAAATGTTGTACAACATGAACTTTTTAAATCTACTACATGAACATGATACATTAAGATTATAGGATAAAAATCCGTAGACAAGGACATGATAACGGTGTCAACATAAAGCGATATACCTCAGGAGTGCAACAATGTTTACAGAATAATTCAATAACTTTATTTACGTCACGTGGTATGAAACAACTACAACCTAGTTTTGAGATGCATGGACAAGTTATGGGTGATATATATCCATATACAATGACTTTTTGGATCTATGCAGCGTGTTTACAACCTTTTTAACATCATCTACTAAAAAATGAACAAATTAAAAAACATGTGATAGTCAGTAAAAATTTCTCTTACACGCAATGGGAATGTTGAATGGAGAATGTGAAAGCTGTACGATACCAAGCTGCTAAACTTTGTAATGCACTAGAAAAGTTGCAGAAAACATTAATTATATGTTGAAGAAAAAAATGATGCTGAATCGTTAGTTAAATAATGAATTACAAATTTATCATCTCACTAGTTTTTTGGCATCCTTTACTCTGTCAAATAAATTACGCGATTAAAAAATTTCAGAGTGATAAATCTTCATGTTAATGCCATGGATGCAGCCATGGGCCAACTATGGATGTTGCTACAAGTTTTTCCTTATTCCAAAAGCTTTGTTACTGGTGAAGGATACACAGAGTAAAAAAATTATGCATGAAAGCTTGATTGATGTTTGTAAATTTGCCAAAGATGTAGATGTTGATCCTGTATTCAAGACTCGGAGCAAGTGCTTACGCCGAAATAAATAAATAAATAAATAAAAGAAGTATAAATCTGTAGTTGAATTTCTGGGAGATCTAGAAATATCCTTCATAGTGCAATGCGTAATCAAGTGGTAGGTAAAGCATTAGTATCAAAATTTATTTGGATTCTTCTGAAATTTTTAAGGACTTGTTCAAAGATACCATAATGAAACGTACAGCAAATCTGAAAGTGGGATTAACATAGTAGATGAAGAACAAAAAAAGAAAAAATCAAATTAAAAATCTACAAAATTGGCTCATATAGATGCATGCTTTGTGAAAAAAATGGAGGTTTTAAAGTCAATTCTACCATCAAAGATTCAAAACACCATACAAATGTGCTTGAATTTCTTGCTTACAACAATAGGTTTACCGCATTTCTAAATTTATTTATTTATATTCGAATTTTCTTGACATTTTAAGCGTTTTTGGCCTCTAGAGAAAAGAGTTTTTCTAAGCTGAAAATGAGCAAAATTTATTTGAGATTATCAATTCAGCAGAACATTTTAAGAGCTTAGCACTGTTATGTCCGTTGAAACTTCATAATTAGCAGGAATTTGCACTTCGACGAAATTCTAAAAGAATTTTCAGAGAACAAGCAAGAATAAAGCAAGAACAAGCTTTCTCATAATAAAAGCAAAGTATAATTACTCATTTTTCATTTGTAGATTTTGAATGTTAAATGGTTTTTAAATGACCAAGATAGTTTATTTCCAATAGAGCACTTAATTTCTGGTTTTCCTAAACAAAAATAAATTAATATTTTTAACAAGTTATTTCACAATCACATGAACAAGTGGTATTGAAACTAACTTTTTAGTGGATATAGAAAATTCTTATTTTTTATTTGTAGTCTTACCTGTATGCAATTTTATATTAAGATGTAGCTCACATCCGTTTGGTCTATTAACTTGCACGCATTTTTAAGAGCACATTTTAATTGCTTTTTGTTCTGAAACATTGGTAGTCTATAATGGACTTTTTTTATACAGACCTTGGTGTATGTTGGCTGTGGGGACCTCAAGGGACGTAGAACTGTTTATTTTTTTAATACCGCTATTTCCGAATGCTAATTTTTGCAGAATTCCTCAATTATAAGATTACTATTTGGAATTAGTAGCATAAAAAATAAGCAATTATAAGCACCCTGGACCCCCCCCCCTCCCTCAAGGATGTTTTCCAATCAGACTCGACACTTCTTAAGTCCGGCCCTAGCCATAAAATAAATACATAAATGTAAATAACCTGATTAACTGCACCAATAATAAGTCTTATATTTTTAATCTGATGAAGAAAAGTCATGGAATTTTATTTAAAGTAAGTGAAAACGAAACTATTTTTCTATAAAGAAATCTATTCATTTTACAAATATATATATATATATATATACACACACACACACACATACAAAAAAAAAAAAAAAAAAAAAAAAAAACAATCGTAGCGGAAAAAAATACGATATTTTAAGAAAAACTCTTTGAACATATCCCATTGATGCAGGCCCGTAGCTAGGTGGGGGCCAGGTCGGGCAAAGCCCGACATGCAAAAGATTTTGCCCGACCTAGCGTGAAACTTTACATCCCGATTAAAACAACATTAAATTTCTATTATTATTTTATATAAATTTTAGTCTAATCTAGTGAGAGACTGGACATTCCGATCACTTTATCAGCCACTAATTCACTTTAAATTTGCAATTTTTTCCATCTTCTTGCCAGATCTAAGCAAAGAGACCCCCCCCCCCCCTCCTTCCAATATCGTTTTTAAAATGGAAACAAAACCAGAAAAAGTTTCATCTATAAACCTTCTTTTTTCTCTCTTTCTTTAACAAACAACAGACCTGTCGGGGATTGTCATGTAGGACATTCCCCGCTTTGTTGCTTTGTAGAAATTACACCGTACCGCAGGATATTCCTGCCCGTACCGGACCAGCAACAATTCTGTATTGACTGATCCATAAAGCTTACTTTCTTTGTAGAATTGTCACCATGTGAAATTTATCTTAAGAAAGCGGGGTTGAAACCAAAGGCTTCTGAATCTGAAAATAAAGGGAAACAGCCTAAAATAATGTTTTTGAATTTGTCGTACATGACAGTTTGCTGCTTCTTTCATGGGTTCTGGGAACTGGTTCCAATTCCATGAAACGGATTGTTATGTTTACTTGTTTGCTTTGGGAAAAGGGGACTAATGTCTTTCATTCTTCTGATCTTTCGTTACATATTATTGAATGATAAAAATTTGTGAAACCTATGTCACAATAAGAAAATTATAGGAGAAGTTTTCCAGTGTAAAGAAGAAATGGAATTGCAATGAAAATCCCACCTTTAACCAATAGAATGTAAAATTTGTTTTAATTAAATTATATAAATTTAATTTATAAATAAGAAAATTACAGAATTGTTTTTAATATACGTGTGTCTTAAGTTATATATATATAGTTTTTTCCCCACGCATTTTACAAGTAGTGGTTAGTAGAGGAAATTATTACCGCGTTACACGTTTGTATGTATTTCACTTTAAATAACTTTCATCTAACATAACATAAATAACTTTTCATCTTGAAGTACAAAATCTTCAAGGAACGAAATTATATCAATCAATAATAAATCAAGGAACAAAAAGTAAAATTTAACGATATGATATTATTAAGTTGTTAAGTATACTTAGATTTTATAAAATGTTTTATTTCGCATAAAATATATTCTTTAAAGGAATTTATTTGCAGATATCGAAATAATATGATAAAAGTAGCTTAAAAAGTTCATACCTTTGCTTACAGTTTGAAAATATTTATAATAATGAACAAGATAACAAATTAAATCCATCATAGCCGTCGACTACAAGGCCATACAAATTCTCTGGAAATTTTCACAGGGCCATTGCTTCCTTCCCCCACCCCCCCTCTGGAAATAAAAATTAATAGAAGGTCTGTCCCTTTATCTGTTCAATCTACTCTTCCACGACCGCACCCCCCCCCCCCCCCCCTGAAATTAAAAAAATATATACGGCGATTGAAGAAATAGCGATGCTTTATAGGAAATGGACAGTGAAATAAATAAAAATTATTTTATATTTGCACAGACTCTTCGACACTAAACATTCTGCATAAATAGTATTTATTATTTTTTTTAATGGAGCACGGAACAAACAAACAAGCTGGAACTGTACGTTAAACGTGACAAATGAGGTGCGACCGTACTATAACTAGTTTTACAATGTAAAAAAATCATCTTTATTATTTCTCTGAAATGAATTATATCGTCTGTTACGAGCGAAATGAGCATGCCCTTTTTTTTCTTATTAGTGATGCCACGTTTACAGATGCGAATTTTTTTCAACACCAGACAGCGCTGCAAAATTCAACATGAGATATTGCTTTGCGAATGATTACCTCCATGGTTTAATATTTCTATGACTCATGATGAACGAATCTCTTGTGTTTATTTACTTTAATGGATTCAGATATTCGGCTATTAACCTAATTTCTACTTGAGTTATCTCAGAATCTATACATTTTTTAATGTAACTCATCTCTCGAGCAAACACTTTTTTTGAATGATCTTTCTAAAAATGTAACTTTTATGCAATTTTATTCGAAGAAATAATGTTGAATAAAAATGACCGCTTGGCATATGAAAAAAGAAGTGTTTAGCAGGTTAGCCCGTATTTGTTTTCCTCAGTCACATGACTTGTGTTTTTATTATATAGATTACGTATGATAGGATTTAAAAAAATAAAGAAAACTTTTTAAATATATTTTTAAGTTGAGATTCGATTTTCACAAAATTTTTTAACGATTCTGTACCATTCGGCTGGGTAGTTTTTGTTTTTTGCGGACGGACCAGACGACGACTATAGGTGCTACGCATTTATATAATTACGAACGCACCTAAACTGGGATTATTTCGTCTGAAACTGAGACAGCACTGGGTTGTGCTAATTAGATCTTGAATAATCTATGTTTAATACTTTAAACATAAATGATTCCGTGTTATTGTAGCAAGTGTTGATGCAGTGTAATTTACCATACAGTGTTAGCAATATTTACATTAATTCTGTATTAATCTTAATATTCTCTCATAAAAATCCTTTAAAAAAATTATGAAAATACATTGTTTTTATGCTATGTTTTTCCATAATTTACGGTTTTTTCAGAACTCAACACAGAATAACAAATAACAACAGAAGCGTGATAATTTTAAGACTTCATCTGCTTGAAAAACCAGAGCGTCCGTTTGCAATTTTGAATTTTCTGCCTCTTACAAGTTCCTTTTATTATTATTATTTCTTCATTTTGTTTCATTTGTAATGCTTATAGTTAGGATTGCACGAAAAGTTTTTAACTTGGCTTCAAGACTGCTATTAAATCGCCAGTCACAAACAAGCGCCATCAAAGCAGCCGAATTGCTCAGCACCCTTTAGTACTTAAGTGTGCTATTCAGAGACTTTCTGACACATCACTGGACCACCTGTGGTGCGAATTTGTGTTACCCGTCTTCTGAAATATATATAGAGAAGTACATGAACTATTTTCTGAAAGAAAGATTTTGACAATTTTACAATGGGACGATATAGGTGCAATTTGTCGCTCCTGTGATTGTGCCGGCTCTTTGTGAAAACAGAAAAAAACTCATAATTTCTTAAATCGCATCCGTTTTATTATTACTTCTAGGAAAAGGGCCGAAAATTTTTGTAGGATAGATTTTTGATATAATTAAAAATGGCCCCAAGAAGGGTGGGGGGGGGGGGGGGGGAGGGAGTTTAAAAAAAAAATTAATAACTTCGTCCATTCAGAAGATATCAAATCCGCTTAAATTTATTATAATTCCTCTTAATATTATCTAAAACTTTATATTGTCAAGTTTTTTATAGGACAACCCTTATAGCAATAAATAAATAAATAAATAAATAAATAAATAAATAAATAAATAAATAAATAAAATCCCTGCCGGCTCCACCTGCAAACAAGTTAGGTTTCGAAGTGGGCGTTTCCAAATACCGTATCATGGCAAAAAGGTAATTTCTTCTGCAATTCACAACAAACAGGCGCCCCACGGTCTGCGTCTTCGAAATCTACCTGTGCCTGTGGGCCGAACCGTCAGAGATTTTTTATCCCCAAAACCGTTTTAAAAATTGCAAACTGTATATCGCTAAAAATGCAATTACACCTATTTCCCTTTTGTTTGTAGGAATAAACATACCTTCAATTGAAGAGTTGACTGTTGTAAAAAAAAAAATTGTCAATCATGAAGATGCAGAAGACGTGCCACCTGAGTCAAATGCCTCTGTACTTAAAGACCAATTGAAATGGCAAAACAAAAAAAAGCAAGCTACAAATTTTATTCAAATACAAAGAAGCATTTAAGGACACTTATGAACTTTTGGCTGCTGTAGCTACATTTGGTTGCAGCACTGCCACTTGTGAATCTTCTTTTTCCACATTGACGGCCATTAATCGGCCTCAAAGACTGTCCATGTCACATCAAAGAATGGCAGATCTAGCTTTCTTGGCCTTCGAGAGAAAACGGACGGAAAACATAAATTTAGAAGTACTAAAAAAATTAAATACAAGTAGAGACAGGAGGTTGCAATTATATTAGAGGGTTTTAATACATGATTTCCATTAGTCTTCAAAATTCTTTCAAATAAATTATTTTTACAACAAATAGAGGTTGTCAAATTTGTAAAAGACTAAAACTAAAAAACTAAAATAAAATAAAAGGCCTTATAATTAATTTGGTACTCTGTTTCTTTTTTCTATTTTTTTTCCCATCATGAAAATTAAAAAAATATTTTTTCATTATCGGTAAAGACATCCTCGTTACTTGTTCTATTCATTTTATTAATTCTGTATT
This sequence comes from Maratus michaelseni, assembly GCA_963931845.1. NCBI lineage: Eukaryota > Metazoa > Arthropoda > Arachnida > Araneae > Salticidae > Maratus > Maratus michaelseni. The sequence continues at coordinate 203,709,556 of OZ007590.1, read as the reverse complement.
TTTCTTTCTGATATCTTTATTGCGTGATGTAAATATAACGAAACATCATTTAATAAATTGTACTTGAATGCATTTATTAATATAAACGAACATAAAACCTACATAAATTTAAATTACTTAATTAAAAGGAAACAACTTATTTACGTTATGTAAATGTAAATATTTTATTTATGTGTCTTTGATATATTTTTATTGTGTCTTGGAACAAACATTAAAAATTTCATTCTGGCTTTGGAGAGATCTTACGTTTTAAATGAGAAAAAAATTACACTAAAAATACAGTACATATTTTTCAAGGTATTAGAGACGTGAAAAAAATTAAGAAACAATCTGCCCCCTCTGGAAAAATATTTGCCCCACCTGGAAGTAGCTACGGGCCTGCATTGATGGTAATTCAAATTGATCTTTTCACAAACATTCGGTAGAAGAGAGACATGAAACTATCAAAAACAGTACAGTTTTGGGTATTACTTTTATATCGTTTAAAAAAATCTTGTGTGGAAAAACCATATTTGGATTTTGCAGAACAACGGATATGGATGCGAGCGACTGAGCAATAGCTGCTTCTCACGGAAATACCTCTTTGACCTTAGCAATTGTAAAGATAGAATTTACACGTCTATGCTTGCACGCAAGACACATGGAGCTTTATTTACCAATATCATGTTGCATCGAACCGTTAAATTTTGGTCAAGTTTCCGGCTAATTCGATGTTCAACTTTTATATTGTTAAATTTTGTCCTTGAAACATTTAAACACAAAAACCTGAAACAGTCTTCGTAATAACATGGTGTTTATTGTTGGAAAAAGAAAATACTAATTTTTAAAATGAGTGAATGAATGAACACGCAATTACAAAGCAGGAGTGCTTTACACGGGCGATTTGAAAAATGAAATCAAGGGTTCATCTATTAATTAGGTCACGCAAATTAAGTGGGGATTTTACCCCTTCCACCCTCTATGTCCCAAGCTCGACTCGAATCATATCTCACCCCTTGTTGTGACGTCGCATTTCCTACAACTATGAATTCAGAGTTCATTTTATGAAAAAAAAAAAAAAAAGTTTATATATGACCGATTATCTACTGATACAATTGTTATAAAATCCTTAAGAGGCTACTTCACTCAAGTCTATGGGAAGGTTATTTTCAAATTTCTCGCTCTCATTTAAATATTTTCAAATGATCCCCCACCCCCCATAAAATAGTTGAGGTCGATCTCTAACGTTGAGCGTTTTAACTTTCTTTATTTTGGTTAAAGTTTCTTTATAAGCGGGCATTTTCAATTTTGGAACAAGTTGGAACCGTTCTGAAAGTGAAAGTATCCTTATATAAAAAAAAACTGGAACCGAAATCGAAAAAGTAAAAACGCACAACTTTAGAAATTGACCTCAGCTATCCTATGTAAAAAGGAAAAAAAATCATTTAAAAATATTAAAATGCGAACGAGAAATTTGAAAATAACCTTCCTATTGACCTATAACATTAGCTTGCGCGTTTCTTCGCATGACTGTGTAGTTTCTTAAATACACATATTCAAGTATTGACTCTGTATAACATAATATGACATGCGCTATTTTGAAATTTAAATTTCTTGATTTTCAATGTTATAAAAATAATACGAAATCATTATTATGAAATGAAATAATCATTTGATTTAATACTGACGATGACGATGAGAAACGATGCAAAAGATGTGTGTCACAAACGATGTAAATGATAATGCTTTGCTAGTTTAACAAGCAGCTCATAATTCGCTACGTTCAAATATCTGTGTTTGGGAGAACTAATAAAAAGGAAGGCATCACATTGAAAATAAAATGACCTTTTTGAAATTCTAATCTCATGGAAATCTCAGAACCCGTTGTGTAGATCTGTGTCATGTGTTTCATTATTCTAACAATCACGATTAAAAATTAAGTTTGGGGATAGGGGTGATGATAGTAGAAAGATCTTAAGAACAAATATTTACCTGGATAAAATATTGCATTCACATGCGCACTTTCCTTTCTGTAACAATGATCCATTGTTCTAAATCAGTCAATTCAGTTTCACCTATTATCTAACTAGAAGCCACGAGCCAATCTTTCTTTTAGGTAAAACTAAATATTGAAAAGCAATAAGCTCGTATTTCGTTCAGAAGCGATATGGAGGGACTGTTTTCTTTATCAACACTAATATTGTAAAGAAGAAACGTTTGTTTGTAGGGGGTAAATGTCTGAAAAGACAGACCAAGCCGATTTCAAAATTATTAAGTATCAAAATAATGGTGGCAGTCTTTGCTCAAACATAGGTTACTTTTTATCTCGGTAACCTCTGCACACAAGCGGGCGTAAGAGAAAAAAAAATTCTAAAATAATGACTTTCTTGAAACTGTTAGGGCTAGAAATTTTAAAATTCACATAGTATGGTTACTTTTAAGACGTAAATAATCGCTAAGAACGGTTTTTAAAAACTTCGAATTTTAAAAGGATGAAATCAGTGGAAAACGTTCTAAAATCACGGTTTTTCTAAAACTGCCGGACAGATTTCAAAATTTCCTTCAGTATTATATGGATGATTATCTATCTGCGTAAACATGTAATACTTTTTATCTCAGGATTCCTGTCTCCCAGAGGATGAAAAAGAGAAAAAGTTTTAAAATTACGATTTCTTTGAAACTGTTGCAGGGATAGAAACTTGAATGTCGATATGGTAATTTACTTTGAAGACTGAAATGAAGAACGGTACTGACAAAAAAAGTTTCCTTAAAGCACGTACTCAGGAATATTTCGGGGGGGGGGAACCTGTTAATACTCCATATGTTTCTAGCAAAATATCAGTCAAATTTAGCTGCGAAATATCAATAGAAAATCGGTAAAAAAGTAAGAAACTGTCAAATTTTTATCAGTTTGGCGTCATGCGATTTTGCGAAGGCTCGTGCTCGCCAAATGCATGTGATTGGATTTACAACGCTTATTGAATTTAAAATTTAAACAAGGTAATATTTCGCTATTTTTACTTGCGCAATACATGGAAGTTGTGTGCATTTTAGTTATTTAATTGCATCATTGAAAAAACTTTTAATATATATTATTTTGCAAGCTGTAAATACCTAATTTAATATGTATTCAAGTTAAAAATTTAGGCATTATTTTTCTATTTGGAAAATTTAATTGTTATTTGTTTTTAAGTGATATATTTGAGAATAAATGTGTTCAATATCATCTGGAATTTCTTCAAAGAATATGCTGTAAAAATATGAGAATGACAAATGGTACGGAATAGGAAACAAAATCAAACAAAAAAGAAAAATCATGCGTAAAACATAGACTATGAAACGTTTCCCAATACTTATAGAATACTGTACCGGAACTTCGCCGTTTAATAAGGTGAAAGAAGATATCTTAAGTAAACAATTTAGAAACCGGAAAGCAACTGAAAACGTACTTTCAAAAATAACCATCTATAGACAGCAATGTATCCAGTTCTTTGCGTAGCCCTTTATATGAATTTATTTATATTCTACAAACATCTTTTAGTACAAAATATAATTCGGCTGTAAAGTGCATAACTCGATTAAAAAACACCCTTAAACAATTCACGCTCATACACAATAATGCTTACGAATCATTTTTTGAAGCCCTGTATATGCTCTACAGAATTTATACAAACCCACGTAGTACGCAAAAACTTATTTAAATTTAAAAACGCACACCAAAACTAAAAACACATATCAAAACTGAAAACGCGCTTCCAGAATTTATCGCTCCTAGACATTACTGCAACAGAATTCCTTCTTTGTGTGACCCTGTAAATGAATTATAAATGCTTTGCCCTCCATACTCTACAGAAAGCCTGTTATAGTGCACCTCAAAAGTGCATATCAATTTTATTTTGCTTTAAATAGTATAACATCATTAAAATACACCGCAAACTTTTTTCCACCATAGATCATAATATAACGGGTTATTTTTAAGGATCCCTGTAAACGAACTAAAAAAGATACGCACTCCATTTTAATAGAAAACATGCCATGGTGAACTTCAATAACATATATAAGTTACATGGCAATCTGAGTATATTTACGAGAGTTATTGCACGGCCAGATGGCAGACAGACAGATAGACAGACAAACCGAATTCATAAACACTTTTGAACTACGTTGGGAAATGTTAAACTGTTTAAAAATTCTTATGCAAGTATATGCAAGTTGATCTTGTGGATCATCACCTATGATGGTGTCAATGCTTTCATAAACCCTTTCAGTTCCTAGCATATATTGTAAAACACGATTATTAATTTCATTTGACAAATTGTTTGTCACTATTAATATGGCTCGCCTTTCAAACTTTTGAGCTCTCACTGTCTTAAAATCGATGTCACTGAAATGAAGCTGCACTAAATCTTCACGATTCAATACAGCAACTTTTCAGTGACAATCGATTTCAGTGTGCAATCTTGTATATCTGGATAGCAAATTGGGGCAACTTAATAGTTTACCCACTTTGACATTCGCCAACCTGTAACAGCCAACTTCCAAACTTACTCTCTGTTGAAGGGCACGCATATTTTTTTAAGTTTCATAATGTAAAATTCAAATCAATGTCCATGCTTCTTTATGCAACTTGAAACTGTTAGCGATTTTGAACCTCTAAAAATGACAGGTACGACTTGACGGAAATCTCCACCCAATAAGAATATTTTTTCACCAAACGCTTCAGAGCATTTTTAAAGGTCTTTGAGAACTCTGTCAATAGCTAAAACTGCATGCACGTGTGTAATTCATCCCAAAGAATCAGCTTTGTATCCAATAATATTTTTGCCTCTGAAGAATTTGGTTTCAAATTGCAGGTTGGAGTTGCATTTAGAGTCAGTGGTACTTTGGAAATAGAGTGAGCAGTGCTGTCTCCACTTAACAATGTAGCTGCTATTACAGTTGATGATACAGGAATGACTTGATCACCCTTTCCTCGAACTGCATGCAATAAAGTTTAATACACAAAAGTTTTCCCTGTTCCAGAAGATCCTTCTAGAAAGAAACTCTTTGGTGAATCTGTTTGATTTCCATTTATTGCATGGAGTACTTTTTCAACAACAAATCGTTGTTCAGTTTCAGCTTTTTAATGTTTATATTTGCTTTGACTTGTTCATCTAAGTACAGCGCTTCCCAACCTTTTTACTTTCACGTACCCCTTGCTCAGGATTTTCATTTCCGAGTACCCCCGTTTATCATAAACACCTACCCATCCGCCCCCCCCCCCCCACATATTATTAAAATTTTCATCTCCCGTGAATGCAATATCCATATTTTAAGAATTACCCATTATTACATTTTTTATTCATTGAGGGAGCACTGATGTTGTCAGTATTATTTAAAGTATTATAAATTATAAAGTATTATTATTCAGTATTTATCAGTTATGAGAACATGCCTATTAACAGCTGCACTCAGGTTCTCTTGTATTTCAAAATAATCAGATTGTTTCTAAGAACTCGTAGTTCCCGAATCATAAGGTTGAATTTCAATCACAGTTGCACTAATCTTAAGAGTTCCAGATTTCAACCATTTATCCATTTTAAATATAAAACCAAATCATTCGAATAATGAATAAACGCTTCAAATTAAATACTCATTAAAAGGAAGGAAGATTTCAGATTAGTATACGTTAATGATATAACTCCGCCTATTCGAAAACGAAAATAAGGGCTTGCCTTTCACTACGTTTTTAAAAATAAAACATTAAAACCAGAAGCTCTGGCGTAATTTAGGCGTTTTGTAATTATTATTAAAAACGGGGATAAAAATAAGGCGGGAGAAATGAACATTGTATAATGATCAATGGTAGTGTTCGAAAAGATTGGAGAAATATATAAGTACTCATGCAATATGATTAGCAGTGGGCGGAGCTAAAGACATAGAATAAGTAATGGATTATTAAGTCTAGTGTGATTTTACGCTCATTTCGAGTGTAACATATAGGAGTTAAAGTGAGACATTGGATTTACACCTGAGACTAACTTTGTAATCCAAAACTATCAACTTTCTTTATGTGTTTTCAGTTAAACCATTTTTGTGATTTCCGCCATTACCGATATTATTTTCACGTACCCCCAGACGGCCCGTCACATACCCCCAGGGGTACGCGTACCCCAGGTTGGGAACCGCTGATCTAAGACATCATAGAATGGCAAATAAAACATATCTGCTTGTAAATCCACTAAAGGAAGATTCAGTTTTTGGAAATTCAAACCATAATCTTTAAGAAATTCATTAATTTCTGCAAGTGTGTACTGGGTTCCAGTTTTTTCAGAGTATATGTGCACACAATCTTCAGATATAGAGTCTTTGTGCTAATCCAAAAGTTCAGAAATATTTTCAACTTCCCCAAATCCACAGATTACTGCAAATAAAATTCTCAAATAATTTAGCATGCATATTTTCGCTGCTTCAAACAGTATATCGTGCCAGTGCTGATCTCTTTGAAGAAGTCCAAGCTCTTTGTAAGTTTTTTGGAACGTTTCATAAACTGTTCCTCTAACTTCCTTTAATCATTGAAACTTACTGCACCTGGTTTTCGCAATAGCAACATTTTAAGGTAGTATTTCTCAGAATCTTGTACGTCCTCTTTGCCTCCTTTTCCATTTTGTTGTGGTTTTATCAAACACATAATACTGAGGGATGTCATAATAATAATTATGAGCTTCTTCATCAATATTATTTAGATGAAACCATGCAGTTAAAGTTGTTTCTTTTATAGATGCCCGGGCAATAGCTTCACTCTCTTAACAATCTTGATGAATATGCTGTTGGTCTGGAAAATGAACAGCTAATTTAATTATGGAGTGAGATTTGTCTGACAGGCAAAACTCATTTATATGCCACATTGCCTCAGGAGTAATACACAATAATATCTACCATCAAGGAAATTTAGCATATCATCATGATGAACAATGCCATTCTCTTTCTGAAGCCTTAATGAAGCAACATCATGTCATTTATATACATATTTACACAAATATTTTACAATTTTAATAGATGCACATATGAAACATTTATATGAGCATTAAATTTCCTTAATAACCATGAATTATATGGTATAATCCATCGGTTATCAATGTAATATTTACCCACTGTCACAGGCTCTGTGGATGTTTTTTATAGACAGGGTACTAATTCACATTATCTTCTGTCTCTTCTCTGAATTCCTTAGGGGACTGTTTACAATACACACCGTCCTTCATACACTGCACATTTGAGTTTAAAAGACCGCAGGACCCACGAATCATGCATTTTGAAACAATATTAAGTAGCCCAGGATTGACATTGAGCAATTCCTTGCATTCACATATTTGTCAATAAAATCTTTTGTGCGTATTTTTGAAGTTGAATCCAGTGTTATTAAAATGTGAGAATGAGGTAACCCTCGCTTCTCAAATTCAATTACATAAGAGATGACGACTCCAAACATATTACGCTTTATAATCAGTGATGTAAAATACCCGGGTATTTATTTTTAAGGGTAAATACCCAAAATGGGTATTTACCTGGTGTGATATGAAATCTCACAATGTTTAAATCATGTTATATTTTTATTTCTTTCGGCCTTTCACGTCGATATTATTTGGATTCAATTCCGTATTTATTTTTACGCGAGTGTTTTACATCGGGCATTAATCGGCGTTTTCCTTGCTCTCTTCACCGATGTGCTCCCTCTCCGTTCTGCTCGTATTGTGATGACGTCATCGAGCTGCTATCTCGCTCCCTCTTGTGACGTACGCATTAGGTAGCTGTAAAAGGAGGCTCATCTTTTGGGGGCGTGGTTACTTTCCGATTGCTGGCGCAAATTAAAATAACTGTTTTTAAATGAATTGTTCGGATTTGTTAATTAAGATATTAGCTATTTTTTAAAATTCTCTAATAGATTTAAATCTTGTCGTCCGGATACTTTTGGTGTCCCCGTTTCTTACTATAAATTAAAAATTTCGTTAATTTTAAATCAGAATCTGTTTTGTTGATGAACCTGCCATAATGTAGTTTTCGTTTCAAAGGATCGCGGGCACTGCCTGCCTGCGGCCGACAATGCGTGGTTCGGCGAAATTCTACGACGAGGTCTCCCTGTCTGAATTTATTGCCTGATGGCGCGTAAAAGTTTCAATTGAAATTCTCATCTTTAAAATCTGGATTAATGCTGCATTTTAATTTTTAAAGACATTTCTTCGAGTGGAAAAGATCATTTTTATCGGCCAACGTTTTTATTAAAATAAAAAGGTGACCAACGGATGAAGGCCTCTTTCTTCTCTTCAAAAAGAAAAAAAAAACTAATAAAGATATTTGATTATATCGTTAACAAGGCTCCTCTTCATTTGTTTTCAGCTGACACCATTCAAGTAAGAAGTTTCTTTTCCTTTTATTTTTAACCACTGCTTGACCAAAAAGAATGCTAAAGGGTCTATCGAATACAACACAATATTTTAAATAAAGAACTTCATAACTATTTAATATATAACTCCACATCAACAAAGCAATAATATTATTTACACCACAATTGGTGCTGAAAAGGCAGTGGTTTTGAAAGAAAATTTGAATTGATTTAAAGAAAAACGAAATATTTTATAACTTTTTGTTCTCAGAATAACTTTTTGAAAATTTTTATGATGTGTTTAATAGAAGTCAAGATTTGTTCTTTTAATGAATTTTAAAGTGGATTCTTTAAAGATATATGGAATAATTTATTTAAGAATTTTTGTGTAACGACATATGAAAATATTTTAATATTGGAAGTTCTTGTTCTCAAAAATTTCTTGAATTGATTTTTGCTACTTTGTTTGGAGAATTAAATTTCATAATGAATTTGTTCTTTTCCATCTTGAAGAAAATAATATATTTTGCTAAATTTGCCATATTTTTTTGGAATAATCATTTAAATTGAAATGAATTTCCTTTGAAGAATAATTATATTTTTGATGATGCATACTTATTATTCCATTTAAATAGTTCTACATATTCTTTTTTTTTTTTTGTAATAAATCATTGTAGAATATAATATTTTTCAAGAATTTTTAGTTGGTATATCTATATTTTTGAAATGAATTATATATTCTTTTTATGAGTTTGAAATAATAAAATTGTTCTCAAAAACTTATTTCATATTTTAAGAGGCTATGACTTTGGGTTTTTAAATTTAAAAAAAAAATTATGGCACTATTGCAACAAATTTACAAATTATATATATTATATTTTAGAAGATTAAATTTTATAAGAAGCATTATTTTTGAAATTATGATTATTGATGCTGAGAAATTTTATTCTTATTATGTCATACTTATTTATTATGGTAATTTTTTCTTTCTGAAGCTGAAATTCTTACAGAAGTTAGTAGTTGTAAATATCCTACATAATATTCTTGCAGATTTCTATGCTTCAACTCTACAAATTTCAAATTAAGACATTTTTTTTTAACAATAGTTTTAATGCAAATGGTTTGTTCATAGATTTATTCTTATGCCATCTAAATTGTGATGTTAATAATCATACAGTTTGGCTTAGTGCAAAGTCTGATGAAGTCTACAAATTAAGAATATATGCATTTAAGAATATTTTCACAACTGTTCTCATGTTGTTTCTAAAGGAACTCTCAGCTGACAAAATATTATATTTGAAAAATTCTTGTTGCTTCATTTTATTTAAAAATATTCCTATGGCAAGTTGTAATTGTGGAATTAAGACCTTTTCACTTCACTATATGTGCAGGCTGTGACAGTTTTCATCAACCAGCATTCTCATGTTGCTCTCAGAAAAGGAATGAAAGCAACATTATTTTTTTTCTACTCTTGAGAAGAAGTAGGCATAGGGCTACTTAATTCCTGTTACAGTTATATTCAAGAAATTCTTCTACATCATCTATATATATAAAAAAAAAAAAAAAAAAAATTTCTATGCTTCATTTTCAACAGTTCCTTACCTGATGAAGTTGGCCATTCACTGATGAGTTGTATCCATTTGTGCTAACCACTTCTCTAATATTTTCCTTGTTTTACAGTGAAAAATAATTATACTACACTTACCTGCCTAAATAACTGTTTTAGAACAATAACTTTAAAATTTATACTTCATTTTCAACTTTAAAATAACTATTGAAGAAGAGTCATGTCATGTATGTGTATACTATCCTTACAATGTCGGATTCGCTTCAATATCTTTGATGTTTGTGTTGAAAGCTAAAATAAGATTTACAATAATCTTAAATATTTTTCTCAATTAATAGCTGTTTCTTGACCTGATTAAGAAGTATTGTTAGTTGGCCTTTTCTTTTGGTGAGTTGTGCATTATCCTTACGAAATGGATTGGTTGACATATCTACTCCTAAAAGTCAGTGTTGCTACTTTTGCAATATTTTTTTTGCTTTATATTTTCAAAATCAAGAAAATTCTTATTTATTATGAAATATATATATATATATATATATATATATATATATATATATATATATAAAATAGTTACTTTCAATAGTGATTTTGTATGATGCATTTTCTTATGTTTACCTGTGATTTCAAGAGTTGCTATTTTGATACAGTAATTCTCAAGATCAATTTATTTTATTGGGCAAATTCCCCATATTTCAAATATTATATTGTGCCTTTATGTTTTCATTTGTGAATATACCCAAAGTCTCTAAATTTTATTTTGTCATATGCCTCATATTTTTATACAAGAAATAATTAATTGAATTCTGAAGAATTATTATTATTAATGAAGAAGTTTGAAGATTTTAAGTGCCAAGTTAATTTATATACAAGATTATATAAAAAGAAAAGAAAAGCACAGTTCTTAGTACTATTTAACAGCGCCTTTTAATATATAGAAGTGTTCCATGGTGAATCTTCAAAATTTACTAAGAAATTTAAAGAAAAAGTGCTCTTTGAATTCATCGATTTTGTCGTCTCAAATTTCTATGTGACTTTCTTCTGTTCCTCATTATGTCGATAAATTTCCCTATTGTGTCTTAAGCCTTATGTGATGGTGAATCTAGTGTTCCCCAAGTCACTCAGCTTATCTACAAAAAAAAAAAAGAAAAAGAAGTGTGTCATAGTGCTTTGTGTAGGTGCTAAATATTCCCAATTCTGTCCTCATTTCTTAAAATTATGGTGTGTCATCATAAGTGATTGTGGCCAAATTGCTGTGATTTCAGTGCCATCGTGTCCACCAGTGTGCCATAAATCTGCAAAAGTTATTCTGCAAACATCTTTTTTACTAGCAGATAATATATTTTAAAGGAGATGTAGTGTGTTACTTGTTAAAAACTGATTTATTAACTATAACTATCACATCTTACTATTTGTAAGTGGCCGAACGATACTCATCCCTCATCTGTAATAATTTTTTTTTACAGCAATAGTTATATTCTTAGCTTCAATATTATTATCAGGTGTACACAATTGCCAATGGTTTTGGAGATCGCCATTGTCTCTTTTGTAGATTTGATTGTTTTATTTTACATTTGTTTGATTTACTGATAATTTGCTGATGGTTGTGTACCAGAGCTATTAGTGTATTTTTGTGAATTATAACAAATGTATATTTATATTTTGATTTTGCTTAATTTGCACGACTGCTGATAGTTTCTATGGCTAGAATTATTAGCACTTATGTGAGTTATGTAGATTCAAATTAGCATTTTACAATAGCCAATTTTTTTTGTTCTCAATAACAATATATATGTATATTTCTGGATGATAATTATGGCCATTACAATAGGTGCACTGTGTTTTTATTTTCTTCCCATGAAAGTGTCATTTTTTTTAATGAAGACTAAAGGTTAAATTTTTTGCGGGGATCCCCACCCAACCAAATACTCGCTGATTCATAAAAACCATGATTTATCTATGAGTTTATCTTTATACATATTTAAAATTGTATTAAGTGATGTCTCGTATTTTAATGAATGGTATATATTTTGAAAATTCTTACTGAGTAAATAATCCAGTATTTTCAGAGAAATATTTATATTGGTGTCTGTTGATATTACTTTTGCAAATATTTTCAGAATGAGAAAAGTGGTAAGAGTATATGTTTCAGCTGTAAAACACCTAATTTCTTTAGACATGTCTCTCTCATATATTGTTGCAACTACCATAACTATCTGTGTTTTAGGTGTGAGTGGTCATTTAGCGCACGATTTGGCTACTTGTTCATGTAGAGTACAGCTGGTTATTTCAAGTCAATTACGTATTTAGTACTAAATAAAATAAAATTACAAAAACAAATTGAATATGGTATTATGAAAATTGTACTAAAGATATTTTTAAGTATGGCCAATTTTTATATAGAGTAAGTGAAAATAAATGCTCTATTTTATAAAATATTAAATAAATTGTAAGTCCTAGGCGGTTGATGAAATACTGAAGGTATGTTGATCTTTGTTGCTTGTAAAGTGCAACTTCTATTTTTAATGGTACCAATTTAAATATTTGATAATGAGCTCATTTTATATATCTCATTTTATATATGCTAATTCTGATGTTTTTTTAGCATTTGTATTTAAGTATTTTGATGATGAATTTTATGAGATCATACTAGAAGAGATTGCCATAAACAGGAAGATTTGGCGTTTTTAAATGTATATTATTGAATATACTATGTATACTTTTGATGTATTTTCTTTTTCTTCTCCCTTCCAGTTTGGTCACCACTATTAATTTTGATTGCAGCAGTTTAACGTTTGGCTTTACTTTAACATTTTAATTTTTTTTCTCTGTGTTTGGTGTGCAAAATTTTGTCATCCCCTTTCTGTAAAAGGTTTTTATTTCATTTTACCTTTTACATCACTTGTTCTGCCAAAATTTCAATCGGTAAATGGGGGTATTGTGATATGAAATCTCACAATGTTTAAATCATGTTATATTTTTATTTCTTTCGGCCTTTCACGTCGATATTATTTGGATTCAATTCCGTATTTATTTTTACGCGACTGTTTTACATCGGGCATTAATCGGCGTTTTCCTTGCTCTCTTCACCGATGTGCTCCCTCTCCGTTCTGCTCGTATTGTCATGACGTCATCGAGCTGCTATCTCGCTCCCTCTTGTGACGTACGCATTAGGTAGCTGTAAAAGGAGGCTCATCTTTTGGGGGCGTGATTACTTTCCGATTGCTGGCGCAAATTAAAATAAATGTTTTTAAAAGAATTGTTCGGATTTGTTAATTAAGATATTAGCTATTTTTTAAAATTCTCTAATAGATTTAAATCTTGTCGTCCGGATACTTTTGGTGTCCCCGTTTCTTACTATAAATTAAAAATTTCGTTAATTTTAAATCAGAATCTATTTTGTTGATGAACCTGCCATAATGTAGTTTTCGTTTCAAAGGATCGCGGGCCCTGCCTGCCTGCGGCCGACAATGCGTGGTCCGGCGAAATTCTACGACGAGGTCTCCCTGTCTGAATTTATTGCCTGATGGCACGTAAAAGTTTTAATTGAAATTCTCATCTTTAAAATCTGGATTAATGCTGCATTTTAATTTTTAAAGACATTTCTTCGAGTGGAAAAGATCATTTTTATCGGCCAACGTTTTTATTAGAATAAAAAGGTGACCAACGGATGAAGGCCTCTTTCTTCTCTTCAAAAAGAAAAAAAAAGCGAATAAAGATATTTGATTATATCGTTAATAAGGCTCCTCTTCATTTGTTTTCAGCTGACACCATTCAAGTAAGAAGTTTCTTTTCCTTTTATTTTTAACCACTGCTTGACCAAAAAGAATGCTAAAGGGTCTAGCGAATACAACGCAATATTTAAAATAAAGAACTTCATTACGATTTAATATATAACTACACCTTCATCTACATCAAATACAATTATTTATACCACACCTGTGTATTTATTCTTCAATTAAATATAGCTGTGAAAAAAACCTTATATTGCTATTAGTTATAATGGATTACTGTAAAAAAAAGAAAAAATTGGAATTTTTAGAATTCTTACAACTCTTAAATTTTAAAGAAACTCAACATTTTACATATAAATATTGAATTTAAATGTTTTTTTAATTATAATAAAGAATGTAAAAAGCTAATGTATTTATTCAGAAGAGTTTTATTAAAAAGATAATTTTAATTAAATGTATGTTACAGGTACAGCTCATATTCAAAATATTAGAATAATTGAGAAAAAGTAACAAGAAAAAATTATTTTTCATTTATTTATTTTTGATACTAAGTAAATGCAACTCAATTTCTTATAAATTAAATCTGGAATGTTTAGATAAAATTTTAACATTTACAAAATATAAAATACAGTACAATAAATTAGGTATACAGCTTTCTGAAACACATCAAAATATTAGAATAAAATTTAGATTGGTTCAAAATATTAGAATATTTTATTTTACGCAACATTATTACCTTATGAATATGAAGTAAATGGTAGTTAATATTTGTAGCATCCCCTTTAGCTTTCATAACAGCGTACAATCGATCTTGCATACTATATACAAGGCGTTTACAAACATTTTTATCAATATTAGCCCAAATAGACTTTATACGTGCCACTAATTCAGTTTCACTTGAAGGAGGATTTTTTTTGAGTTTTTTTTCTTCATTATACACCATAAGTTTTCGATGGGATTAAGGTCTGGTGAGTTTGGTAGCCAAGGGAGTACCTTAATGTTGCGTTGGCGGAACCAATTCTTAATTGACACCGAGGTATGCGGTGACGCTAAATCTTGTTGAAAGATGAAATCATCTTCAAATAAATCTTCTGATGATGGAATCGTGTAATATTCCAAAATTTCTTGATATATCTGAGAGTTAACATTTTCGTAGACGATGCATAACTTTCCAGGTCCTTCTGCACTCATGCAACTCCAAACCATGACACTAGCAGCAAATTTTACGGGACGTTTAAGGCATTCTTTATCAAATGCTTCTTGCTTCATTCTCCAAACTCGAATACCTTGATTACCATATGAGACACAAAACATACATTCATCACTAAATAATATATTTTTTCAATCTTCTTCGCTCCATAAACGTCTTGATTTACACCAATTCAATCTTATACGCTTTTGTTTTGCAGCCATGAGAGGTTTTGTTTTCGGTACACGAGATTCAAACTTAAATTTATGGAGACGTCTTAATGTTGTCGATGTAGAAACTTCAGCTCCTTCTTCTTTCCATTTTCGGTGCAAGAATCGCACACTTTTAAAACGGTTTTTCTTAACTATACACTTCAATTTCCTGTCATCTCTAGCAGATGTTTTTGGTTTTCGGCCGCCATTTCGGCGATTATTTTGAAAATTTCCATTTTTTGAATATTGTGTTAGTATTTTATTAACGCTTGATTGTGAACAATGTAAATAATTCGCTATATAACATTTATTTTTACCGTGCCGATACAAATTAACCATAGGAAGTTTAATAGATTCAGGACTATCACTCACACGACCCATTTTTAAAACGAAAAAGCAAACTGCAAAAATAATACTGATTTCAGTGCCGTAGCGAAAGAAAATTTTTCGGGGGGCAAAAGGCAAGATTGGCCGACTCAAAAACGTTTCAAATCCGACTAATGTAAAATAGTCAATCTGTCGCATTATTTCTTAATTAATAGTTTTTACAATTAATTTTAACTGATTAATTATAATTGATAGTTAAAAATAAAATATATGATTTTGTATTACTAAAATGTTTCTTTGATATATAACTCAGTAGTTATTTAAAACATTTACCAAGAACTTCACTGAAAAAAAAGAATATGTATTGATAAGAAAAAATCCTACAGTTATATTTGTGAAAAACACATTTGTTTAGAATGATAGAATGAAGTGATAGTTTAATAAATAGAACGTAGTGATTTTGAAAATAAAAGCTAAATAAAAATGTGATCTCTTATTGGTAGTTCTAAAAATTATGATAATGTAATGAATGGGAAGTACTTTCAATATTTTATTAGCATGCGATAGAAAATAATTTGAACTTTATATTCCAATTAGAGATAATATCGTATGGAATTAACAACATACACTTTCAGTAATTCTAATTGTAAAACTAAAAAATGCACACTATAGGGGTACTGAAAATATTTGGAGGGGCCTCAAAATTTAATTGCGCCTGGGGCCTCTTGAGTGCTTAATCCACCACTGATTGTGTTTTATAGGAATGTCAAGGGACCGGCAGAAACATTTGAATTATCCACGATTTCGAATTATACACGTTCGAATTATTCAAGTTTGACTGTACTATTTTTACAGAAATTACACATCACACTGAATAAAGCAAACCATTCATACCTTTCTTATCACCATTCCCTGGCGAGTGGTTTACACTGTCCAGCCATGTTGATAACTTCTTCGAACTTTTTGCAGCCTCCAAGTTTCTTCTTTTTAGAGTCTGACTTTTTTGATTTCCACTTGGCTGGTGCCGAATTCGTTTCATAATATAAACTATTATCTCAACACAAGCAAAGTAAGATTAACCCCTTGGGGACGAGCGACACGTATACGTGACGCATAAGATGCTCAGAATCCTCGATTATTCCCACCAGTTAATTTTTATTGTAAGCTTTGCCTTATTTAATGACAGCATTTCTGCGATTCAATTAGGCAAAAATTTCTGTTTTGAAAAACCGGTGGTATAAGATTAAAAATTCCGTAAAAGACGCTCGTCATGAAGGGGTTAAGTAATAAACTATCGTATTATCACTACTATGTGACTCTCAACTGCTCTGACAGTCCGATATTGATGAGCAGTTAGTAAACGAATGACTCATCATGAATAGCACTAGCTCACTGCACGTCCTAGCCTGCACTTGACTCATCACTCGGCAGGCACCTGGCGCGACATGACACATTCGACTCGACATTCTGCTGTCTGCTCTAGAGATGCTTTTGCATGCGAAGCGTATGGAGTATTTGAACGGACACGCAAAAACATTTACTCTAGCACTTTGATGGATTTTTTTTATTATTAACTTTTAGCTAGGTGCTGTGTATTTTATAGGAAGTTAGATTAGATATTAAAATACAATAATTTTTTAACCATCAGTTTGGGGCCCCGAGGTAGTGCTCCGGGGGTAGTTACGGGCCTGAAACGCTGAACTATTTATATTGTTTTAAGTGCAAACGTGTTAATGTTCCGCAATCGCTTCAAGTTTTATTTATTTATTTATTTATTTTTACCATAAAATTAATTTTAATAATTTAATTTTTCCTGAAATCCTCTACTTTCTGAATTCTTTATTAAAAAAATAATTTCTCTTACGTATGATTTAGTTTTTAAAAAAAGTAATCGCTAACATGTACCGTAATTTCCGGCGTATAATCCGCGGATGAAACAATTATGTTTAGGCCCAGAAATTTTACTTAACAATTGAAGTAAAATATTTACAGCGATCTAGCATGTTCCATTATATAAAATAAAATTTCTGGGTCGAAACATAATTGTTTGATCCGCGGATTATACGCCGGAAATTACGGTAATCAGGGTATACAATAAATATTAAGTAATTAATAAAGGCTCCAATTCTAATTTTTATAATAACAAGTGAAAAATAAGTGAAAATTATGTAATTATGTTATGTTGACACAAGCATATAAATTTAGTTTTAGTTTTATCAAAAAAAAAAAAAAAAGTAAGAAGTTTTTAGGTATTAAATGTTAAATGCACGGATATTTTTTTAATTTATTCATTTTCTTTTTTTAAATAGTTTTAAAAATTCTTCGTTTTTATTTTCCAAACGTTCCTAAAACAGTTCCAATGGGCGTAAACATCATATCGTTGCTAGCACCTACTATGTATCAAGTATAAAATTTCTGGAATTTTCTTAAGCGACTTTCGCATTCGGTCGACCTAGTTTATATATTGATAGTTTTTATCTATGTAAGTTGCGAGTGTTACTGTAGGACAAATTTCTGATATTTTCAAATCAATAGATCAGATTAATTTTTTTCCCTATTGGCCTATGTATCGACGGCCGACTTAGCTTTTCCATGCGTGGGTAAGGTATAGTATTTGTCCAACATTTCCGGCTCTGCAGACAAGATTTATACATGATAATTTTTTTTCAGTGGGTAGGCCGACTAGCTATTTATGTGATTCAAAAATGTGACAGAACACGTGAATTTCATACCGGCTGACCAGATAGATCTATTGAAACCATTACTTTTTTTACTCATAACCTATCTATTGACAGACCGACTAGCTTTTGCCATATGATTGTAAGGGTGTAGTGAAATGCATTCTGAAGACTTAGTCCTGCCAAGCAGAATTTTTCCGAATTGTTTTTTTTAATCGGCCTACTGACATACTACAGAGACACTAATTAAATCTGCTGATAAGCCGACTGAATCCTTTTATCAAACATTGGGGGGGCAGCTGCCCCCCCTGCCCCCCCGCTCGCTACGCCCCTGACTGATTTTAAATAAAATCGTCTGAATTTAATCAATAATGCTACCAGTTATGAATTGGTGGCTACAGAGGGCACACATACCGAAATGATATGATTGGCACCTCTTGTTGTTTAGGTAAATGAATGCAATTAAAGATGTTGAATTTTGACCAGAATAAAATCTTAAATATTTGAATGCTATGAGAAAAGTTCAATTACATTTAAACTGAAAATTTAAGCTGAAAAAAAGAAAAGAAAAATGGTATATTAAATTAAAAATTTAATTTTGTTTTTATTACGAATTTCTTAGGCATGCATAAATGTTTGGTGAATTTGGTTGACACGATATAATGAATGTGCCCGTCTATCAGTTATTACTAAGCTAAAAGAATAACATTAAACGTTGTGACATGAGCTATCGTGTTTGCTTTGCTCTCATATATCTGCGCTTCCAAACATTGGTTAACGTTTATATATTCTCTGACGAACATAAAAAAAATGTTTCAAATAAAGTTTAGTTGAAAACTAGTTCAAATTAACGATTTTGTATATATATATTTTTAATAATTTTCAAGCATGATTTATTTTAATCTATAAACATGTGATGTAACCATAAACATTCATATAATGTAAACTACAGTAAGGTAAAGTATAATTTGCAGCGATATAAAATTAGTCGTTGGTGTCCACCGTAATATTTACCCATCATAGATATGCATAATATAAAATATGAAAATAAAACATGTGTAAACTATTTATAAAATGCATTGCAATTCTAATAAAATCGTGTCTTGATGACGTCATAATGCTCTATTACTGAATTGCGTAAAAGAAACATCCTTAACTTCAAATATGATAATCATATTAACTAACAGTTTATTGAGTCGGATTAAGCGTCTCATTTCGAATTAAAATATATCTTTGAATTGAAATTTGAATGAAATACAGTGTCATGAAAAATCAAAGAGTGTGGAAAATAGGATTACAAATATCTCGGCAACTAATTATCCGATCGACTTCATTCTTTATGCAAAATTTATTTTTATTATTATATTTTATATTCACTCCTTAAAATAAACAATTTAGAAAATTTGTATATACCCTTTATCAGAACGAATATTTCGAGAGTCCAAAAAAAACTAGTTCCGGATAATAGAGGTTACTGAAATTCAATAGACTTCTTCTCATTATTATATACTAAGTACATACCAAATTTTAAGTCTCTATCTTAATTTGTTCGGGAGATAGAGCGTTTACAGACACACTAACAGCAATTTTTTCCTAAATATATGTTTTTCGGAATCTCCAGTGTCTGAAGCGTGTAAATCCGTCAATTTTTTTTTTTTTTTTTCGATTTTTAAAACGTTTACAAGATTTACCCTATACTACGTATGATGGGCAAGTAAAAAAAAATTTCGATTTTTAAAACGATTACAAGAATTACCCCATACTATGTATGATGGGTAAGTAAAACATAAGGCTTCAATAAAATATGTAAAAATAAAGAGAAAGTTAGAGGGTTGCCACAACTTGGAAATGTAATGCCTAAGCTGTGTTATTTTATGTAAAGAAGATAAATGTTCATATAGCAGCTCAAACCTTCCTGTTTCCAACTGTCTTTAAGAACAGATTTGTTTTCTTTTTCTTTTCTTTTTTTTTTTTTGTTTCTATTATTTATTTATTTTTTAACTTCAATAATTTTTGTTTGTTATTATGTGTATTCTTAAACAAAAAGTAATAATTTAGTCTTCAAAAGCTATTTGAGTTGTAAGTTTATCATAGGTGATGTTTTCTTTTATCTTTTGGGTGATTTCATTTTTAAGTTAGCCATACTTAAAAATTAAAATCTTTTTGTTTTAAAATAAACTTTTATTTCGTTTAAATTAAGTTTTATTTTAATTTAAGTTTTTCTTTTTTTGTAGATTCATAGACGAAACCAATAGCATAAAGTGATTTCCAGTCAACTTCTGGCCCGATTATGGACGATGTAAATCGCGGCCAGCGTCGGGCCCAGCTCTC
The DNA here is from genome assembly GCA_963931845.1 of Maratus michaelseni. Taxonomy (NCBI): domain Eukaryota; kingdom Metazoa; phylum Arthropoda; class Arachnida; order Araneae; family Salticidae; genus Maratus; species Maratus michaelseni. The sequence continues at coordinate 203,689,180 of OZ007590.1, read as the reverse complement.
AGATATGATCGAAGAGAAATTGGATTTGATAGCAAATTTGAAAAGTGATTTAGAACGAAAAAAAACAACTTCAGGGTAAGTTTATACAAAAATAAATAAATAAATAAATACAATTGTTTAAAATATATATGTATACTTTTTATGGCACAGATTTATTATGTGGCATCTTAAACCCTTTTAATAACTGAATAGGTATTCATATCTTATAAGATTTCTTGAGAATGAATTCATAATTAGCAATTTCGAAGAATGAATATTGAAAATCATTTGAGAAAAATAACTTACGTTTTCTCTTTTCTCTTTTTTCTTATTTTTAAGTATCGTATCTTAAGGTTAGCTATCAGTCAAACCTCAAATTGCCTTCTCTGATGTTAAACTTATGGCGATGGAATGGATTTGCATCCTTCGAAATTCTTTTCTTAGAAAATGGACGAATTTTTTATTTATTTATTTATTTTTTGTGTATTCTTCTTATAAATGTTTCTCTTTTATTTTATTTTCTGACTAACTGGCAAAATATTTCTAAAATGTACACTTATTTTTAAAATGTTAAAAATCTCAGGTAAGTTGACAAGCTGTGGATAAAAAAACTTCAGTAAATTATCTCGTTAACGACGATATTTTGTATTCCTCGCGAAATATCCATAAGAACAATGTTAAAAATTATTTTGCTTAACAACTTTTTTTTTTTCAGTTTAACAACGAATTTTATCAATTTAATACATAATACTAAGTGAGATTTGATAAATGAATAGATAAAAATCGGATTGATAAAGAATACTTACACTAATGCTTTTGATATCTTTCAAAAATATGTTTTTGATCTCGCGGAGATGACGCATACTTTCATCTCCTGCAAAACAATCAAAGTTAATCAAGTATGAAAATTATTTTGTTTAACAACTTTGGTATTTTTTCACTAACAACGAATTTTATCATTTTAATACATAACACTAAATGAGATTTGGCGAATGGATAGATGAAAATCGGATTGATAAATAATACTTAGACACTAATGCTCTTGATGTCCTTCAAAAATGCGTTTTTGATCTCATGTAGATGACGGATACTTTCATATCCTGCAAAACAATCAAAGTTAATCAAGTTTGAAAATTATTTTGTTTAACAACTTTGTTTTGTTTTTTTCACTTTAATAACGAATTTTATCATTTTAATTCCCAGCATTAAATCAGATTTGATGAATGGATAGATGAAGATCGGATTGATAACAAATACTCTTGATATCCTTCAAAAATACGTTTTTTGATCTCACGAAGATGACGGATACTTTCATTTCCTGCATAACAATAAAAGTTAAATTTCAGATATGAATTTTAATAACGACAACTCTTTGTATATAAGTCGAAAAAAATAAAATCTATCAGACAAAAAATGTTGCAGATGTTGACTGATGGTCCAATCTTAACCCTTCTTTGCATGATTTTTTCTTTATTGTTGAAATAAATCAAGGTGATATAATTCATGTTCAAAATTAAAGGAAAAATGGTTAAAAAAATCTTAGTATATATTTATAGTATAAATTTAGCAAAAAACAATATGATGGAAATTTCCATCATCATGCAAAGTTAGATCATTAGCTTAGTACTAAATAGAAATAAAAGAGGATATCATTGGATATTTTTTATTATTTATGATAATTAAACCTTTCTTCCACTCATTTTCACTTTTTAGCAATAGAAACTCAAATATAATAAAACAAAATTAAAAACGAAATCATACGTTTATTGCAACTACAACAAACAGCGGATGACAACTTCAAGCTCGTTTTACTGATAGTGACACTTGCTTCTTTCTGACAGCTATGTTTTTTTTTTTTTATGCAATGGACATTAAAAAGGTATCCAGACACGATCAACTTAAAGTGAACTTGTTCTTTTATATAATTTTTGGGCATTCAATGTTATGATGGAAATTTCCACCATCATGCAAAGAAGGGTTAAGGTGTGTCAGTAGGGCTTACCCAATATACCCAACTTACCGTAATACCGATAACATTAAATCGTGATATTTTGATATAACTTTACTCCGAATATATTTGAAATAGACATGCTTTTTTTTGTATACGACAAACATAAACATTTACCGAAAAGAGGTTTTTACAATAACTTCTCTGGGTTGTTTTTAAGAAAAATTATATAATGAAGTTATTTTTAAAATGCAGAAAAATTCAGTTTTACAAATTACAAAAAAAAAAAAAAAAAACGTAAAAACCTGTGTGTTTTTAAAAATGCAAAAATCTTATTTAGATATGTACTTAAGTTAAAGAGGAACATATCACAATAATTTCTTTTACCAATAAGCAGTAGTTTTTGAGAAATGTACATGAAATAGCAAAAAAATCGCATTTTGAGAAAAACATGATTTTAGCACAAAACCACACTTTTTTCTATTCTTGCAGCTTTTGTTTGCAGGGAATGTGCATGGTTTGCTTTTATGATCCTTGCTCTGTCGAGACGTTTCATAGTAGTTGTTGTGTATTCCCCTGGATCTATGCTTAATTTTATAGTATTTCAAGCTTTATTATAAAGCCCTTGTTGAAACACGCAACTTCTCATCATAAGTACCGCATGATAATTTTATATTTGTACAAATGTATTTTTGGGAATACGGGACCATATTACATTGTTCACACTCTCATTAGAATTTCGTGTATTCCCATGCACACATTTTTATCAGCAGTTCAGGATGTGACAAATCTTTGAATATATTTATAATCTATTGTTTCAATCACAGCCTCTTGAAGACTGTTTTGTGATTGTAATTTTTTGCATAAGCTTTAGCACATGATTGAAATCCACGCCATGATTCGTTTCCAAATGGGAAAAATTTCAAACTTTTAAAGCGAGTAGGGAGGTAAAATTTCTATCAAGGGCATGCATATTTTAGAAACATAAAAATCCGAAAATCGATATTTTTCAAGATTTTCCGTACTGGCACTCTTTAATGAATCAGCTGTTTTAAGGAAGGCAATCACAATAGTTTTGTTTTTGGATTTCTTTAGAAAACGTGAAAGTTGAATATCTCAAAATTTGCACTTTGTTAGTTAACTTGTTTTACGCCTGACCCCTTCATATTTTTCTGTATAAGGTGTAATTAATTATACAACTTGTTAATATTTACTGTATATTGTATTTGATTTGGTTTTAAATGTCCAATTATGTTATTAAAATGAAAAATAAAAGAGTTGGAAAATAATTCTAAACACGGGAGCCAATACATTTTTTAGTATGTACAAAATTTAATGACAATCCTAAACCTGCAAATGAGACAGCCTAAGCCTGAAAATGCTTACACTAAGAAAATAGTGTCTACCAAGCAGAGCTACTAGGAATACACGATGCAACACGACTGGGCTTATTCTAATAATTTTCAAAGCTACACAATCAATTCTGATAGTCTATCAAGCCTGCAGGTGTTAGCAGATACATTCACCTCCAACTAACTCTTGTGTGACATAATCACAGCCTTGCAACAAACATCGAAATCCATTTTCTTTAAATGAGTGCGTGGTCATTCTGGTATAGCTGGAAACGAACATGCTGATAAACTGGCCCGCGATGCAACGAAACCGCCACAGGACATCTTACAAAAATTCTACCCATTTCCACCATCACATTTAAAGAAGATAACAACATCAGAATTAATAAGATCATGGCAAATGGATTGCAATCTAGGAACAACGGGTCGCTTTACTCACGCCTTAATCCCAACAAATCTTCAACTTCAAAATAGGCACCACTACATCTTTGCTACAAACCATGGCCCGTTTCCTCAATATCTCAATAAATTCGGCAAGGCATCGTCACCAGATGCACCTGTGGGAAAAGAGTCCTTACATTATATCCTAGATTGTACCCTGACTGCCCACCATCACAAATGAATCTGTCGACCTGGTTTGCCTAAGTGCTGAAACAGCCAAAACTGCTTCAAAAAATAACAGATTGTATGTTTCTGCTAGAACGCAATCAATACTTATTCATGCTGCCTCCATTGGACTTAGTGGAGGTTGAGGATGAAGTGGACTTCTAATATGCATAAGGACCTTTACACACTACATCAACTCTAACCTTAACAATTTAGTTATTCTTAATGGCATCATACGGTGTTATTTAGTATTTCTAGCATAATTTATCATTGTTTACTCTAGTATTATTATTCATTCATTATTGTTCATTTAGTACTTCTATCCATTATTATACTGGTGTCCAGAAATTAAGGGGCAGTGACCAATTTCAGGCGCTTCGTCGAATATCTTACTGAAACTGTTGAGGAAATGTCCGAAATGCCCTTGAACTTTGAGGATGTAAAGAACATGTTTGACTTCATGTTTTTCAGTGAAGATTTTGCCGAAAGGACAATTAGAGGGGGGGGCGAATAATAATTTTAATAATAAAATAATATTTTCGATCACCCAAGTAGCAAAAAATGCTAAAAATGATCTGTCACTGTAGCAAATGACTATGTAGGTCCTGGTCAACATTTGTATGTATTTGTGTAAGCATAGCACGTATATTCTTGAAGATGTTAACGTTTCTGTGAAAAATTCAAAAGTTATATATATATGATACATTCCTGTAGAAAATTGGCACATTATAGACGATCGCTATTGCTGTCGACTTGAACGTTCTTTCCACCAGACAATCGGAACATCTCAGTCCGAAACCACTAAAATTACCTGATAATCATATCGAGGTAGCCGCAGTCGAGATCGTTGAAATGTAGTCATGACACCCGGACAGGGCATCACTTCGAGTCACTCACCATGAAGACAAATCTCGAAGTATATCACATCGGAAAGCGTAGTGTATTTGCAGTCGTAAAAATTGAGCAGAGGCAGTGAAATCCAGAAGAAATTTCCCAAAAACATTAAAAAGAAGACTTAATAACTTAATAGATGAGCAGTGGCTTTATTGTGATCACAGAGATGAAAGCAACTCCACCAACTTTCGCTTCATTAAAAACTGAACACATTTGAAGATCTTGAAGAATTATCAGAGCTTGAAGAACATACTACCGATGCATTAGTGTAGACTCCCCAGTGACGGCAATTAGATGACAACCACTAATTCGTGTAAATTCTGTCTCCGAAGCCAGTGTAACCGTATAAGTACTTCAAAATTTGGCCCAAAGGTACAAAACGCGCGAACAAGCTGGTCCACTCGCATCCATGTTCGGAGGGCGCTAGGGGGATAAAGAAGGCGGAGCTTTCTCGCTAATGGATGAAAAAATGAGGCCACGAAGACGTGTCTCTGACGTATGATTAAAACTCTTTAACAGAAGCGGCAAATTAAAAAGGTAAAAAGGCCTTTGGGCGCGAAAACCGCTTGGAATCATGGGATGCCGAATGAATTAAATAGAAATAAAAATGGTATTATAAAAGTTCCAAAGAATAAAAATTAAATGTCTCAAAAGAAGAAATTAGGCAGGTGCGTTTAGAGGCAGTGTTGCAATTTAAGAGAATAAGGTTTTAATAAATACGTGTAGCTTTTAACAGATTAAGATTTTTAGAATGATAAATAAAAGAATATTTTGATTAAGTTATGGAATAAAATACAAAATAGATTTAAGAGATATTTTAAAAAGAGAGGGAAAAAAAGAATTGAAGAATTTGGAATAATTTAACTAAAGAAATAGGGCGAAAATTTTTTATTATTACATATATATATATATATAGCATGTAGAGATTTTAGTCGAATTTAACACCGCTTTCCAAAAACTTGACAAAAAATTGTAGAAATAATATACTGTGATTAAAATATTAATATATTGAATATTTGATGAGATATAGGTATTTTTATGAAATTTTAACTGCGCATGCGCGAACTACAGCAAAGATTTTTTTTTTGTCATGATTTGATAGTCAATACTATAGGGTAACTCATATAAAAAGACCAGTGAAATATCGTGAAAATTCAAAAAGTTGCAGCAATAATTGAAAAATTGAGGAGGACATCCTATATAATCCTATGAGATGTCCTCCTGAATTTTTCAATTATTGCTGTAACTTTTTGAATTTTCATGATATTTCACTGGTCTTTTTTATATGAGTTGTCTATCGTATTGACTATCAAATCATGGCAAAAAATATTTGCTGTAGTTCGCGCATGCACAGTTAAAATTTATTTCATAAAAATACCTATATCTCATCAAATATTCAATATATTAATATTTTAATCACAGTATACTATTTCTACGATTTTTGTCAAGTTTTTGGAAAGCCCTGTTAAATTCGGCTGAAAACTCTGCATGCTATAAAAAAAAACTTTCGAATTTTTCACAGAAACGTTAACATCTTCACGAATATACGTGCTATGCTTACACAAATGCACACAAATGTTGAACAGGACCTACATAGTCATTTGCTACAGTGACAGATCATTTTTAGCATTTTTTGCTACTTGGGTGATCGAAAATATTATTTTATTATTAAAATTATTATTCGCCCCCCCCCCCTAATTGTCCTTTCGGCAAAATTTTCACTGAAAAACACGAAGTCAAACATGTTCTTAACATCCTCAAAGTTCAAGTGCATTCCGGGCATTTCCTCACGAGTTTCAGTAAAATATTCGACGAAACGTCTGAAATTGGTCCCTGCCCCTTAATTTCTGGACACCAGTGTATTATTTACTTCAGCATCTTACAGTATTATTACATGGTAGTATTATTGCTCAGTATCACATAGTAGTATTTAGTACTGCTAAGTAGGATTGGTAAATTGTATTTTCAGAATTTGTATTTTTGGAATCTTGTATTTTCAGAATTTGTATTTCAGAATTACATAGTATAATTATTGCTCGATATCACAAAGTTAATTATTTATAATTTAGTAATGCTCAATATAATTAGGTAAACAAACCTGCTTTTCGGGGCTAGTTGAGTTTAAGCCGAAATGTAGGCCACCCTGCCCGGTTTGATCTTAACCTTGTTTATTTTACCTTATTAATAGTGAAGTTTCGTTTCACTATTCTGTGAGTGTTGCAAAGTAGTTTTATAATCTACGCATGATGCATGATTTTTCTTTCTTGTTTTAAAATATAAATTTGCTGCTGATATGGTGTTAGACCTTCATTATGAAATTCAAAAGTTATAAGTTGAAAATTGCAAGAAAGGCAGAAATTGCGCAGCACGACGCTGGAAAAAACACAAAATATTATTTAAACTTCAGTCTATTAATTAATAATGCTTTTTCTTCAAAAATGTATTAATCATACTAATCTAATCACTCCAGCGTTTTTCACTATGAGCGAAAATATCTATAAATCAAATGTTTTCTTTATTGTTAATGACAATTTATAATGATTGGTAGTCGATGCCTTGTTTAAGATATAGAGGACAGATTTTTAGAGATACAGAATCAGCTTACAATTTTTTGCTACAGTTGATCTATAAGTATTTAATTTTAAAATTTCATTATCTTTTTATATGACAAATTTAAATGCGCAGACATAAAAGAAAGTACAAAATAAACACTCAATAATTATTTATAATTGTTTTGCTAAAGCTTATGAGGGGCAAAAGTTTGGAATCTACAATCCATGCAAATTTTCATGTCTGATAAGCAGTTTACTGTTACGTATACTGGTCTTGCTCAGTTCATTTGAGGTGGGTATTAATAATTATTAATACATCACATTTTTCTTTCGTTTGCCCATTTCGAACCAGTGGATGAAATGGCACCTATATGAAAGAGCTTAATTTGAAAACTTGAGAGAGCGATTGTTAAGCTGCTAAAGAAAGGAAAATCGCGGAGTAATTGTAGCAAAGATGTTTTTCATGCTCACAGCCTACTAGAAAATTTCTAGAAAGTTCATTAAGTTTAAAAGTGTGAAAAACTGCCCTTCTTTTGGCAGACCACAAGCAACATTAGCTCACCAGGATCGTACTTTATTAAAAATATGCAAGAATATGCGATGGTAAACCTCTAAAGATATTAATATTGAATGGAAGAAAGCATCCAAGGCCAAAGTATGAAAGAGAACTTTGCGCAACAGATTAAATGAAGCTGATTAAATGATATCGTCATCACAAAACTAAGCCACACCCCAAGATTACAATACGGCACACACAAACAAGCCAGATCACGATGAGCCAAAAAACACCAGAACTGGTCTGAACGACTGGAGTAAAGTGGTGTTTAGCGATAAATCCAGAAGTTATATTCGTGTAGGTGACGATAGAGAGAAATTCGTTTGAAGATTGAAAAATGAAAGAAAGAGAGACAGAGAGTGATTAAGAGACTTCACTAGTCACGGGAAGAAACGCTCAAGCTAATGTTAAGTCTATGGGAAGGTTCTAGCGCGGTTTTTCGCTCGTATTTTGATAATGCATTTTTTGCACATGATAGCTGAGGTCAATCTCCAACGTTGTTAGTTTTTACTTTTTCGATTTTTGTTGCATTTTTTTTTATAAGAGGGCATTTTCAATTTTGGAAACGGTTCTGAAAGTGAAAGTACTCTTATATAAAATAGCTGGAACCAAAATCGAAAAAGTAAAAACTAACAACGTTGGAGATTGACCTCAGCTATCCTGTGCAAAAAATGCATTTAAAAATATCAAAATACGAGCTATTTTTGTATTTCTTTAAAATTGTGAATTTTTCTCATTATGTATAGTTTAGTGTGTATACTTTTTGTATAAATAAAGAATTTGAAATATATTACATATTGTAATTAGTCCACCCTCCTCATGTGAATCCATTTCATAGGTTAGTAGGAATAGATGTCCTGGCCTGAGAGACCGGTGTTCCTTTTAACTAATAACAAAAAAAAAGGTGTTTCGTGCAGAAGGTTAAGAACGTTACATAAAAATTGTTTACATTTCATTTCTCGTCGGAAAAAGTAGATGCTGATTCCATACTTTTTGATAGGGTAGTATACTATAGCTATCTTGCGACAGTGGCATAGAGTTGAATAAGAATTTGGTTGTTTTATTATGCAAAATTGCCGAAATTCTGTTTTTTTCAAATCGATTACACCACCACAAATTTTATTAAATAAAAGAAGTCAACTAATAGCCCCATAGAAACAAGATATACATTTCATTATTTTTTTTCCTGTTGAAATTATGTTTTTTTAACCCCCCCCCCCCCCCCCCACACACACAAAAAAAAAAAACAGGAGGTTGGCAGTATTATGTATGTTACATATTATGTTATAAATTATTGCCTAATTCATGTATTTAAGGGCTTATTTTTCCAAATTAGGAATACGGTCGACGACCAAATTGCCTTAGCAGAACTAGAATATCGTTTAGCTCAAGAAGAAATGACTCTTCTTTCGCTTCAAGAACAGCACTGGGAAGCAGCGGCACTTTGGGATATACCACGGACGCCAGATATACAGGTAGATAAGAATAACTGTTTATCTTTTCTATGTTATATTTTGCTACGTTTAATTTTATAATTTAACAGCTGTATTTCAAAGTAACCAAAGTTAAATTTCGTGATTTTTGTTTTTCAGATTAAACTGATTTTTAATGATTTTAAGTAAATTAAGGATGTTACGTTCTCGTTGTAACGTTGTATTATTTTCACTTAAATAACTCCCAAAAGCTGATGTAAAAGTTCATTAATTTTCATTAAAACATAAAATAAGATCGGAAGGTAAGATAACAGATTTCAAAAGTCGCTGAACTCCGGAAATGATAACTCAAAAATTAAACGTACTTTAACTAAATTCAAATCGTGACACTCTACTAAAAATAACACAATACGTAATAACACAATGAACCCCATGAGTTGAAAAGCAAATTTTATTCATAGACCGGGAGGCGACAGCACAGAAAATCACCTCATCGAGTTCACGGCTGAAATTCCAGAATTAGTTAAAACTCGATTTTTATATTATAATGCAATCGGTCTGCCAAGTGATATCTTGGTGGAAAACACGTGAAAACCCGATTTTAGCGGTTAACTCGTAGGTTTACCATTGTGTTTTCCTGCATCCAAAAGTATGAAAACATGGAGAACTGGATGCAGGAAAACGCAATGGTAAACCTACGAGTCAACCACTAAAATCGGGTTTTCACGTATTTTCCACCAAGAACCAAGATATCACTTGGCAGACCGATTGCGTTTTAATATGCGAATCGAGTTTTAACTAATTCTGGAATTTCAGCCGTGAACTCGATGAGGTGATTGTCGGTGCTGCCGCCTCCCGGTCTATCAAGAATATTAATAAAACTTCTTACAAATCTTTCTAAACCGCTAGCAACTCGCGCAATTCACCAACAATCTATAAATTGAAGGTATTTCCACTTTTCCTCTCTTTGATCGCGAAATCCCATATCTTAACCTATGGAAAAATTTGATTAGGTGATGACTTATTACCTAATATAATTATCGGAAAACTGTTTTCACCATCAGAAAGTATAGGTGTAAATGCCGACGTAGATGCATGTTGCTAGTACTATATATTAATCGCAATAATATGAAACACGCCTTACGTTTCATTACTCGGGAAATTGTCGAAATGTTACGCGCATAATATTTTGTTAGTATTTCCATTATAGTCCATCGATTGCTACGACCGCCGCGAATGCGGCCTCGGGAGCCGCAACATCTCAGAGTAAAAGCGAAATGACCAGGAGCTAGAATACGAATGATTGCCACCGGAACATCCGTAATCGAGCTACCGTTCATTTCTCTTTGACTATGCGGTGTTGCAGCCTACAAAGCCGCATCCACCGCTGTCGTGATATCTAATGGCTGTTTTCGTGATTGCTTAATTAAAATCAATTACATATTTAAAGATCAGATTCTATGAAATAGTTAATTAAAAATGTCTCTGCCTCCCGGACTATTATACTTTTTAAAAAATGTTAATTCTTGACGATTCGGCAGCTTTTTTTTTCTGTTTTTTTTTTAATGCTTAGGAAATTTGTATGTTATTATTCTAATGATTGTGGTAAATGAGTTGATAATTATTAATTCTCCATTCTTGGGACAAAGTATATTCAAATAAATTGGTGGATATCTTTAAAAAAAAATCATTTTTAAAGCAGTACGTCCGCGTCTACCAACGATTAATATATATATATATATATATATATAGCATCTTAGAAAAAAACAAAGTTATTAATAATTGATTATTTTAATATATCTCATTGAATTACTTATATTTTCAGAAGGAAGTGTGTGAAGTGCTTCACTCTTACATATGTTCCGTGAAAGAGAAGGGCTCTATACCTGCTCTGCATGCTAGCGAGCATCTTGCGGTGGAAAATTCAGTTTTAATTTCATCCCAAAGTGGAAAACCTTCCATACCAAAAGTCGAATGGGCTCATCACAGCACAGATTTACAAATTGGCGACAGGTATAACAATAATGTGTACATTTAAGTCAAGGATGATTCGTTGAATTAACTAAAAAGACGTCTTTACTAATAATAATTTCATTATTTTTAGATTCACAGCGTCAAAGCAAGCTGTTCTACACTTTATAACAAATCGTCTGATATCACTAACAAGGAAGGTCTCCTTTAAAGCGCATACTCAGAATATTTTGAAAAAAATGCTAATGAAATTACATATGTGCGTTATAAAGGATCAGCCAAATTTAACTGCGGAATTCCAATAGAAAGTCTGTAAAAAAATAAAATACTTTCGAGTTTTTGACGCAAAAAGGCGCGATTTGGCTAGCAACACTTTTCCCTCGCCAAATGCAAGCAATTTTAAAGCATTTAGAAATTGCTTGTTAAGTGGGTGTTTACGATGAAATAGTTTATTATTATTTCTATAAGATTATATAATTTATATAAGTTACGCATAATAATTTGTAATAGTGCTGCAGTTATTTAATTTTACACGGTTCCACAAGCTGGATAAGTTTTAAGAGTATTTTAAAAGTAACTGCCTGATTAAAAACACTGTTGTTATAAATTTAGATATTCGATAAGTCGTTGTTTCCATGGCAACAATACTGTTCTCTTGTCTCCTACACTAACAATATCAAAGCCGAATTGACAGTGTTCAGAATAGGACCTTAATTTTAAGCTTCAAATAATTTTAATCAATATAAATTTTGTTCTAAACCGTATAATACGATGGTTAAACTTCATTATATAGTAATATATAAGTATACGTCAAAACTGTAGTTATAAAAGGGTATTTATTTAAGTTAAACTTACTTAAACTATACTCCAATATGAAGAGTAGAAAAAGTTTTCCTTAAAGAGTATTTATCATAAAAGCGTATTTTTTTTTTAATTTCATTGTGTCGCCAACCAACAATAAATTGGCAAAAAACAAAAAAAAAAATTTCATTATTTTTTTTTACGGACGCTATATTATCGAGCTTACGCAGGATTTTTTTTTTATAGGCATATATATCCGCATGACAAGAATATTCTGTAATGTTTTCGAACTTTTCTGAGTATGGGCTTATTATACGCTTATAGAGACTTCCATTGTAAACCAGAGGTTTTCAAACTGTGTGCCGTGGGAGGATCTCGGATATGCCAGACCGCGAAGGCATTAGTCAATTTACAGTGAGTGACCGTAATTTAAATGCAGGTGTTTAGAGCTCAGTTATAAAGAATGTATTAGGGTAAATGCAACACCATATTGTATACATACTATTTACACCATGAAGAATCAATTTATATGACAAAATAGTTTACATTTTCCGGCACCAGAGGGAAAAGTGGCGCTGCAGGCTGATTTTGGGCAGTAAAATACAATTCATATTCACACACTTTTTTGAAACTGAGAAATTGTAAATGTTAACAAAACAAATATAACTGCTAAAAAAGTAATTATATGTTAAAAATGTCCATTAAATGTTAGTCATTCATGTAAAACGTTCCTTTTTTTTTTAAAGTCCATTTTATTGTCCCAAATTAGAGATACTACAGAAGGAAGAGATTGGACATTGACAAATATCCGCCATTTTTGTTCGAAAACAGATGGATCGTTGTAGAACGCAATACATATTCATCAGCATCTAACACTTTGTATTCTGTTAAAAACATGGAAAATTTGTTTTATATAGCTTCAGAGATTCGTTTTATATGACTACATTCTTAGAGAATGAATTTTCTAAGAATTCTTATTCACTAAAGGAAAATTGCACTTATTTATGTTCTGCATGAATTTCTGAAGGCATATAAAACAAATTTTTCGTAATTTTTAATAGAATAATGAAAAAAGTGAAGAAAATATATTGCGTTCTACGGCGATCCATCTGTTTTTTTTTTTTTTTTTGGACAAAAATGGTGGACATTTTCCCATTGTCCAGTCTAATATCTCTCTTATGTAGAATCTTTACCCCAAATGTAGCCTGATATGCCACTTTTGCACCTGGTGCCGAAAGTGTAAACTATATTTTCTTTATAAATAAATGCATTCCCCATGTTCTAAATAGTATATGTATACGAAGTAGCGTTTCACTTGCCCCAATACATCTATTTATATAAAATACAAACGGAAATTTCGTTCCGACTTTTTATAACCCGAATTCTACTGAATGAATTTTGATGGAACTTGCACTGTTCGATAGATAATTTTTCAGGAAAAGTTTTAGTATATAACATATCGTTCTACGTAGATTAGTTATATAATTATGATGAAAAGTTATGTTATTTTGGACGAAAAGGTTACTATTGGTCATTTTTTGGCGACCATTATCGTTGGTGAAAGAATTGAAACAGTTATATCATTTAGAAAATAATACAAACACCTTGAAAAAAAGAAAAGAAAACTTATTATTATTTTTTTATATAAAAAAAGGAAAAGAAAAAGGAAAAACAATTTTGATGAGAAATAATGTTATAAAACGAAAATATTTAATTTATACATGAAAGAGAATGTTCGTAATGCTTAAAAAAATATTCAATGTGAAATATTGCAATTGAAACCATATTTGGCGATTTATCGTTTGCGTCAGGTTAAGAAAAATGCATCTGAAAATTTGATTAGATAAAATCTGAGTAACAGTTGAGACGTTGAGAGTTGTTTTTCATTTGTTCTTCTTTTTAAAATTTTATTTTTATTTTTATCTAATTCCTCCATCATGTGACTTACAGAAGAAACTAGCAGATGCAATTATAAAAATTACTGCATTTGTGAGTTACATGTTATTTATTTATTTACGATTTTGATTTTACTTTTGTCACCAAATAATTCTATTTTAAGTCAAAAAGGCTTAAACGTGATATCGTTTTTTTTTTTTTTTTTTTAAATGGTGTTTTTTGAAGTATACGACAGCACTTTTTGGTGTATTTTTTTTTTATTCAAATGTAAATTATATAAATAATCCTAAATCCGAATCTTTATAAAATAGCGGCCCGCGGATGGACAATGTGTCGACTACAATGTAGGGTAGGGATGGGTAGCTAATTAAAAAAATTTAAAAAATCTATACTGGATAAAAAATGGGAGTGAGTCAAAATTGTAGTACTTACAAATTTTAAACTTTAAATAAAAGTTTGCAAAAATGTGATAAATATTTTTTTCTGTTTATGCACATATTAAAATTAATAAATTTATTTTAATATAGCAGAACCACCCGGCTACGTCCAAGTTAACTTTGGCCTTCAGTGTAACATAAGTAAAAATGTAATATACTAAAAATATGCAGATCACGATAACTCATTCGCGTCCCTAAACCTTTCAAAATGACAATAAGAAAAAACTTGTGTTATTTTGACGCAATCATACTAAATCCCTCAGCTTTATAAATAATTTAAAAAAAAAAAAAAATCCCTTTTAAAAATGTCTTATGCAAAATATCTAATTAAAAATCAGGAATAGTTGTCTTATTCGTCTAATCTTCCATAATCTGGTTCATATCTGATGTTCACCACGAAATCGTTAAAATAGCTCTAAAATCACTGAAATACGTGTTTAAATATTTTTCTGCACATTGGTTTAGCTGTATTTTATGTTCCTATCTAAAACTGCAACTGAGGTATGGCGAAATAACTTAAAATTTTCAACCGCCATTTAACCCTCCTTAGTGGTTGAATTTCTCAAATCACCGAAATACGCGTTTAAATACTTTTTTAGTATATTTGTTATGCTGAATTTCCTGCTCCTACCTAAACCTGCTACTGACATACCCCCTTTAGTGGGTAAATTTCTAAAATCACTGAAATACGTGTTTAACCATTTTTTTAGTAGATTTGTTTTCATGAATTTCGCGCTCCTACCTAAAATTGCTGCTGAGATATGGCGAAATAACCTAACATGTTCGGCCACTCCTTTAACCCCCTTTCGCGGGTGAATTTCTAAAATCGCTGAAATACGTTTTTAACCATTTTTAGTAGACTTGTTTTCCTGAATTTCGCGCTCCTACTTAAAACTCCTGCTGAAATATGGAGAAATCACCTAAAACGTTCGACCACCCCTTTAACTTTCTTCCGTGGTGAATTTCTAAAATCGCTGAAACACGTGTTTAATCATTTTTGTAGTAGATTTGTTTTCCTGAATTTCGCGATCTGACCTAAAACTGCTGCTGAGATATGGAAAAATCACCTAAAACGTTCGACCACCCATTTAACCCCCCTCGGGGGGGGGGATTTTCAAAAGTCCTTTCTTATTGCTTGCCTAGGTCATAACAGCAATCTACTTTCGAATTTCGTGATCCTGACTTTAGTCGTTTCAGCTGGATGTTGATGAGTCACCCAGTCAGTCAGGCATTCTCACTTTATATAATAGTATAGAAGTATAGAATATAGATTAGTTGAAAATCTGTAGTTCCTCTTTAAATACATTTCGAGTAAATAGTGGTAAATAACTTTCTAGTTTGAATACAAGGAGCTTAACTTTGTTTTTGTTTAACCTCCTTGGTTGGATATAAAAAACTCCTACGACGATGAAATGCTTTCTGTTTATTTATCCACAGACGATTTTTGCTTTCTAATATAAACTGATTCCTGAAGCTTAAATATGTGATAAATAAGTTTATATTTTATCAAGTATGTAATTTAATCACAGCATATGTAATTTTACATCGCCTATTCAAATATAAGATCATTCAATTTTTCAAAAGGATTTTTAAAAAAATCTAATAATCCCTATCTTTTTCCGTAAAAAAGAAAAAAAAGAGTAATTTAGTAGCTATCAATACAGAAATGCTATTAAAAATTGCAATAATAATAATAATAATAATAATATCTCGAAAACTAATTCAAATGTTAAAATTCTGAGACATATGTCATTTTCCTATCCACGCAGATAACTGTTGTCAATTTGATCGCCCAACATTCCATATTGTAGGAAGAGTAGCTGTGAAAAACAAACAGACAGGCAGATTTTAATATAATAGAATATATGATACAGTAGCGGTAGCCGCCAGGACCGTGCGAAGAGAAAACTGCGCCCGGGGCAAAGTTTCAATTTAGCGCCCCCCCCCCCCCCCTTCATCTTCTTTTTGTGACAAGGAAATACAAAACTGATAAAGTACAGAAATAGAAATAAATTCTATTGAATAAACATTTCTTGTTTATGTTGGAACTTTAAAAGGTTTAATTTTAATTCAGAAATTGCAAACAACTAAATAGCATAGGAGAAAATTGCACTTATTTGTTGGAGACATCATGATATTTTGAGACAGAAAAAAAAGAATGACAAAAAGAGAAAAAAATTCCCCAGAAAATGATTGATGACCAAAAAAATGAATAAATTAATTAATTAAACCGTCGTTGGTAGCATAAATTTGGCGCCCCCTCAATTTCCGCGCCCGGGGCGAAGGCCCCCTTCGCCCCCCTCTTCGCACGGCCCTGGTAGCCGCTCCGTTATCTCGCGCTTATCGGGATCAGGAGACAACAAATCGCAATACAACCGAGGAAATTAAGAACGGAAGACGAAACCTACAAGTAAATGCTTCAATTTTGTTTCCAAATGTTGGTTGATACGCATATTATAATTCGCTCAGTAAAATTAATAATAGAGAATGGCACTTACTGATTGTTTTTTAAGGAAAGCGTATGTTTACAAACAAACATTTTCACCAATCAATCTACGTATTACATTTTTGTTTTTGCGATCACTGCAGAAATCCTCATGGTGGCATAGACCAATCGAATCGCAGACGAGTTAATAGTAGACTGAACAGATCCCAGATCACTTACTTGTAGACCAATCGGATCACGTGTACAGTAGGAGTCATAAAGAAAGAACAGGTATCCCAAAGTGACGTCAGCTGCCCTTTCCTTATACATACAAATGCTTAAAAAATGCAGACAAGTTGTAAGAGCTATTTTTTCCCTGCTTTTTTGAGACACTGAAAAGAACCACATAATGGGGCCAGTGGTGCATTTGTATAAAAACAGAGGACATACGCTATAGGCAGAGGACATACACTAGCGAGTATACGCTATAGCTACAGGGGTATACGGTGTTTCTTTTAAAAATCCAGAAGGAGTACGGCATATACCACCGTATATACTTCACTTTTTCACTGCATCTCTGAATGGGGCGCGATGCAGGATGAAGCCTCCTCTGTGGGGCTATTCTAATAAAATATCTTTGATTTTGAGTTGCTTGCAACTTAATAAAAAACATATTCAGGTTTTATTTGTTTATAACGTAAAATATTTTTTAAATTTATTTTTAAGGCTCCTCGAGGTGAATGGTCATCTTGTCATTGGAAAAGACTCTAGCGAGGTAAGCCAGATTTTGAACAATTCTCGGCCAGTTTGTCGCATAGTTTTTCTTCGGCCCCTCTCTGCATACCAGTTGCTGAAAAGCAACGGCTGCAAGGAGACATCTAACCTCAGGCATGAACTGACATCTGTGGTCAGCCGACTGAATCATAAAATGCAAGAAAATGCAAAACTCAAAGAACAAAGTATGAGGTAAGTCTCCATTTTTAGAAACTTTCCTCCAGTAATAATTAAAAAACGCTTTTAGCTGAATAAGTTGGAGTTAACCGACAAATTAATTAAAAAGAAATTTAAATCTCGCATTAACTTTTACTTTTATACATGCTTTAACTGATTATTTTTGAAAGTGGATTGGAAACATATATATGAATGAATCTATATACAAATTGAAGATCAATGTCGTAAGATGGAGGTTGCGAGGTGTAGGTAAGATAAAAAAGGATTTTTTGAAATTCAGTCCTTTCACACATAGGCAAGATCGTAAGCTATAAAACATTTCCAGAAGCCTCTTTTAAAGTAAATTTATATATAATTGAATATTCAAGAAATTTGTGAGGTCCTACCAAAAGCAATACTCTAAAATTTACACTATATTGCCAAAGGTGATTAGTCACTTGCGATTTTAGACGTTTTGTTAACTATCTAGAAAAATACATGAGAAATTAACCTGAAACTGCAGGTGTGTAAACAGTATAGTATAGGTTATATATTTCCGCTAAGATTTTTTCACGAAACCCCATAGGGGACTGTCAACAAATTGAAAAAGAACGAATATATTTTGTATAACCCTGTAAAAACTAATGTAGCAAAGGCGTTCAAACTCGAGATTATTAATAAGTGGCTTATTGAATGCTTAAGCGGGGCAGATCGGTCTGGATTTCAGACCGTAGACCTTTAGCGCCCCGCCCGGGATAAGTGGCTTATTGTAATATACTATGTTCATTTGTATGAGGATAGCATGTATACTCGTAGAGAAATTAAGATTTTTATAAAAACAGTCCCAATTTTCGCCTAGTTTTTTGCTTAAATTTGCAGAGTTCTTAACATAAAAAAAAAGTTATTTTCAGAAAATATGACAAATAACATTGTACATATAACTCAGAATCAATATCAGAATTAAAAAATAATAAAAATTAGATGAAAAATGAGCTAACAGTATAATTAGCTAATGTATTAGCTAAGTATATAGAGCAACTTTTGTGAAAGTCTCAAAATCATAGCTTGAAAATTCTGAAAATTATCGTCGATAGAATAAGCTCGAAATCCGTTGTTCCCAAAAGGAAGCAAAAATATGAGGGGTTGTATCCAAATATAGTAGTACGTGAAATATTATGTACGCTATCTTGGCACTAATCAGCAGATATTTGATACAACCAAGGCTTCACTAGATACCGGGCTTGCTCATTCATTATCATGACGTCACAAATGGTGGCTGGCCGCTACCAGCGATTGGTACAAAGCGAAACAACAAAATGAAAGACATGCAGCGATTGGCACAAACCGACGGGCTCGTCGCTTTGTACCAATCGCTGGTCACGGCCAGCCACCTTTTGTGACGTCATGATAATGAATGAGCAAGCCCGGTATCTAGTGTAGCCCTGATACAACCCCTCATCTTTTTGGGAACACCTAGAGTTGCAAAGGGTGGAAAAAACCAGGTTTATTCCCGGGAATAAACCGGGTTTTTTGGGAGGGAAATATTGAAAATTCCCGGGAGTTTTCAGAAAGTTTTAGATAGGGAATTTTTAATTTGTAAAAAAAAAAAATATTTTTTACAAATGTAAACAAAACCAATAACACAAATTCAGAATAATACCACAGTTTACATGAATACCTACGACATACATGGTTAGGCTGCAGAAATATTAAGTAAGATAATTAAAATATCATAAGTAATTTTATATTTTAATCGTGGATAAGTAAAAAGTGCGAGAGGCAGATGACAGATTCATCTTGCCTGACATGAATATAAATATCACCCCTGTTCTCTGATTCAGACAATGTAAACAGAAACAAAAACGAACAAAACTAATAGAAATTAATGCAAAAATGCACTATCTCACAAGCAAATTAATATAGAGTATGCCTGAATAGTAAATATGCCAGCTAACAGAAATTAAACAATTTAAATTTTTAAAGAAACATTCAAATCTTTACAAATTCACAGCCGCCATTGTTTTAAATCAAATGAGTTATAATAAATCATAAAAACTTAGAGCACAAAATCCCAAGTTTTGTGAATTCATAATGAAAAACCTATTTTATACTTTTCAGAATAGTGCTTGAAATTTCTTTAAAAAAAAAAAAAAACTGAAAAAGACTAGTTTTGCTTACTTTAAAAACTCCTTCAAAATTTCCAATATTCCAAAAAATTCCGGGTTTATTCCCCAAAATTCCCGGGTTTATTCCTGTCACTCAAAAACTGCGGGTTTTTTGCAACTCTAGGAACAACGGATTTCGAGCTTATTCTATCGACGATAATTTTCAGAATTTTCAAGCTATGATTTTGAGACTTTCACAAAAATTGCTCTATATACTTAGCTAATACATTATGCATATTATATTTTGAGTGCATTCGCGCATGCACAGTGAAACATTTTTTAGTAAACCTGCTCATTTTTTATCCAATTTTTATTATTTTTTAATTCTGATTGCAGAGTATTATGTACAATGTTGTTTGTCATATTTTCTGAAAAGAACTTTTTTTTATATTAAGAACTCTGCAAATTATGAGCAAAAAACTATGCGAAATTTGGGACTGTTTTTATAAAAACCTTAATTTCTCTACGAGTATACATGCTATCCTCATAAAAATGAACACAGTATATTACAATAAGCCACTTAATAATAATCTCGAGTTTGAACGCTTTTGCTACATTAGTTTTTACAGGGTTATCCAAAAGATATTCGTTCTTTTTCAATTTGTTGACAGTCCCCTATGGGGTTTCGTGAAAAAATCTTCGCGGAAATATATAACCTATACTATACTGTTTACACACCTGCAGTTTCAGGTTAATTCCTCATGTATTTTTCTAGATAGTTAACAAAACGTCTAAAATCGCAAGTGACCAATCACCTTTGGCAATATAGTGTAGTTAGTTGAGCTCATGTCGAAATCCAAGTCTGATCTGAATTTAAATTAAATTTTCATAAAGATTCATAAAAAAAGAACAGAAATAAGATTCAAAACACAAAAAAAATCAGGTGTTATGCATGGATTATGAAACACTTTCCGACATTCCGAGAAATATATTATGAAATCTTTGCCAAAGTGAACTTCTACATCGGTTGATACATTATTGTCTGAGTGCAACGAAGACTCATACACAACGCAGTATTACTTTGCCCCATATATAGCTACGATGGATATTAAAACCTTTCGTCAAGCATAACTCAAAAAATATTTAACGGATTTCGTTCAAATTTTTACAGCAGGTACCTATAAAGGTGACAACGACGTCTATTTATTACCAAGAATAAATGTCAAACCGTTTAGAAATTATATTAAAAAAATAGATAAAAAAGCACAATTAAAGTACATACGTCACTGAATTTTGTGCGTACGTCATTTTCACCGGCGGGAGATTTTCGTAGACAATCGGAATTGAAAAGTTCATGGAGTACATGGAGCAAAAAAACATGCAAGCACTAATATTCAGCCCGATAAAATATATTTCAATTTAATAAAAATGGAAAGTTAATCTGGATTTTTTTCTGTTTGAAAAAACAAAACCCGCAAAAACTTAGTATTAGAGATTTGGCGTAAATCACACATTAGCAGCTTTTTTATTTCGCGTGTGTATATTAGGATCAATTTTTTGATGTTTAAATAAAAGGTTTCGATTTGTGGCATTATTTTTTATTTTATTTTCCTTTTTAGTATTTTAAATGGAATTAGTGAAAGGCGTGTATTTTAAATTAAATGAGTGAAAGACGTGTATTTTTAATGTATGTATTTCAAATGAAATGAGTGAAAGATTTATATTTAAATGAAATGAATGCAATATGAAGATGTTATGAGAAAAAATATTTGGCGATTTATCAACTGCGCTAAGTTAACATAAAAGTACCAATACATATGTTAAATGAAACAAGGCACAGATGTCATATACGCACCACGTTGGCGCGATTTTACCCCCCCCCCCCACCAGCTTGGGGAAAACTTTGTTTTTGAATATTAGTTACAAATAGTGTGACAAATAGTACACGTGATTTTTTATTTCAATATAAAAATAAAATAACGTAATAAATGAAACAGCTTCTATTATTTTAAACAAGAACGAAAAATCATGCGTCAAGCATAGATTATGTAACACTTTCCAACGCTTCTAAAATAATTTTACAAATCATACCGTTTAATAAGCTGAAAAATAACATCTAAGTAAACAATTTGAAAAACGCATAACATATTTAAAAACATAATTTCAGGAATTTCCAACGTATACAATATTCGGAAAAATATCCGAATACTTTTATTCAGCCCTGTATAGGATCTATAGATTTGTATATATACTACATAGGATGCTAAATTTTAGTTCAGTTAAAAAACGCGTAGCACAGTTTAAAATTCTCCTTCTGGAGTTTCTGTCAATAAATGGAAATGTGTTCGCGAAGTTTTGTGCTGCCCTGTATATGATCTACAAAATTTATACACACCAAGTAATGAACAAAAAGTGAGTTAAATTTAAAATCGCGTTCAGTAACTGAAAACGCACTTCCAGAAATTATTGTTAACAGATAGTAGAGAATTCTTTTGTGTGCCCCTGTAAATGAACGATGACTGCTATACACACCATATTCTGTAGTAAGCCTCTTGTAATGCACCTTAGTGGTATATATAAATTTCAATGCGTTTAAAATAGTGAAACATTATTTAAATAAAACGCAGACGATTTTTCTCCATAGACGTAATGTAACGGAATTCTTTTGACTGTTCCTGTAAATTAACTATAAGTGCTATCCACACCCTATTCCATATTAAGCTTCTTGTAATACACCTTAGTGATATATATCAATTACAATGTGTTTGCAATTGTGTAACATCATTAAAAAAAACGCAAATTATTTTCTTCATAGACCGTCATGTAACGGAATTCTTTTGAGTGTCCCTGTAAAAAAACTATAAGTGCTACATACTTCAGTTGAAATAGGGAACGTGCTATGGATAACGACAATAACATATAAAAATTTCAAGGCAATCCGAGCATATTTACGGGAGTTAGAGCACGGATAGACGGCAGACGCCAGACGGCAGACGGCCAGACAAACCGAAGTCATAAACACTTTTCGACTAGGTTGGAAAGTGTTAAAAAGGAAATAAAAATAAATAAATAATAGTTTGATATAAATAAAGGTGCGGATGTCATATACGCACCACATTGGCGCGATTGCAACAAAAGGCCATTTTATGCCTCACATGGTAACCCGGTTAATTTGTTTCAATTGTTGTTTATTAACTTTTATTTTTTATTTTAATTCTATAAATTGTTTTTATTATATATATCAATATTTATTTATATCAAACTATCATTTATTTATTTTTATTTCCCTTTTTTAAATAATAGGAGCTATTTCATTTATTACGTTATTTTATTTTTATATTGAAATAAAAAATTACGTGCTATTATTGTATGGTATTTGTAACTAATATTCAAAAACAAAGTTTTCGCCAAATTGGCGGGGGAAAAATCGCGCCAATCTGGTGCGTATATGACATCTGTGCCTAAATTAATATTTATATACATATAAAAATAATCTATAGAATTAAAATAAAAAATAAAAGTAAACAAACACAACAAACAGTTTTCGCCAAAGGGGTGGGGGGAAAATCGTGCCAACGTGGTGAGTATATGGCATCTGTGCCGGGATTTTTACCCTTTTATCTGTGCTTTCGGAAATATAAAAAAATTAAAAAATTCTTATATCAGGTTTATAATGTTTTGCATTTTTATACGGACCACTTCTCCATTTTAAGATTTTAAATGCTATTTATATCAGATATTTCTTTCCTGAGATTCCCACAAGTTATTTCCGGTAATTTTTAGTTCGCTTATTAATTGTTCACAATTTGCCCCCCTGGCAATAACAATTATTTATCACAAAAATGGGTACTTCTCTATTATCCAGTGGACCACTTTTCATAACAAAAAACTATCGCCAAACTGTAACGCTAAATAAACGGGAGAACGTTGCCATTGAAATATCAAAATAAATAAAATATAAGAATTTAAGGACACAATTGTTATTTTAATGAATGAAATAACTAATAAATCAGTAAAACATAATGAAAAATACACGCAAATATCGAATTAAAAACCACTTGATGGTATACCAAACACGTATAATGCTTCTGGCATCAAGTAAATGGGACTGTATTTTTGGCGTTTAATCTTACAGTTTGGCGATAGTTTTTTGTTATGAAAAGTGGTCGACGAGATAATAGAGAAGTACCCAAAAATGGCTTAGTTTTGTTAAATTTGTTTGTTAAGTATTTTCATTTCTTATTCATGACAATAAAATTTTATTTTAGCATCGTACTTAATTTTTTAAAATGGCTCAAATACACGGTTTAATAAACGTATATTTGTAAATATTTTAAAAACATGTTTTTGCGCTCTCTAGAAAAATTTGGTAAGATTCTAAAACTGCGTTTGGCACCAACCAGTACATGATACGGAACTTTTCCCCATTCAGATACACAGAAGAGGTTGGTCACAAACAAGAGTAATGCTAGCAACAATATTGTTTTAACTCTATAAGAGTTACAAATAATAATGATATTAAATTCCCCGATTAGCTTAGGGCCCAATTACGGAACTTTCTCCTAGAAAAAAAACTGTAGAAGTCTTTTACGTTTGTTTCGAATGAAGCTCGATCAACAAAGTATTAATTAATAATACAAACAACACTAATATTAACATGGGGGCAAAAGTTTGAAATTAAGTGTATATATTTGGCACCCTCTTCCCCCCCAACCACCCACCAAAAAAAGAAAAAGAAAGTTACAGAAATGAATTTAAAATGGCGTGAAGCCACGCTTTCTAACATAAGAAATTGGCTGCGAACCCGATTACGAAACTTTCACTTAACTTAATAACATGTGTTTAATAGCCCTGAGGGCAATTCCCCTTCCCAGTTATACGGACCTTGGGGCTTTTTTAAAAAGCTTGACGCAGTTCGGGTTGAAGAAGTTGAGATTTACTGTCAAATGACATAAACTACTATGAAAATAAAACTGGTGAATTATTATGCTGGTTTATGTATGTATTTAAAAAAATTGCATCTGATTACACTCTTTAGATAAATTACTCCTGTTTGCATTTAATAACAGATAAACGGCTTCCGTTTACTAAATTGTTTAAATATTGGGAAGAGTTGGCGAGAGGTAGATAGACGTGTAAACAAACGGGTAGACAGACGGGTAGAGAGACGGATAGCGACAGAGATAAGCTAACGAGTAACGAAACGAATAGACAGACGGGTAGCGAGGCAGGTGAAAAAAAGGATTGACAGAGGGGTAGTGAGATGGGTAGGGAGACGGGTAGCGTGGTGGATAGAGAGACGAGTACAGAGACGACTTGACAGACGGGTAGAAAGAGGGGTATATAGACAGACAGACGTGTTGATAGACGGGTAGTGTAACGGGAAGCGATTCAGGTAGAGAGACGATTACAGAGTCGGGTAGAAAGACAGACGGATACTGAGACGGGTATACAGAAGAGTAGAGAGACAGTAGACAGATGAGTTCGGAGAGAGACACAGCTAAGACATACGCGTAGTTAGACGGGTAGACACGTTTGTAGCAAAGCATATTATCAATGTGGTTTGAAGTATACGAGTTTCTATAAATAGTTATACAAATAAACAAGGAGGAATTTTTTTTAATTCAAATATTAAATATTTGATTTAATATTTTAATATTTAATATTTTATTTAGATATTTGTCACAAAGAAAATGTTGCAAAAATGAAATTAAATTTGCGTTAAACTACGCTTGCTAAAATATGCTATTGGCTGCAAATCTGATTATATGACTTTAAAAATATCGTTTTAAAAGATCCGGCGTTTTTTTTTTTTTTTAAGTTTTGGGCAATTCCCGCTTAAGAAAATGAGATTATTTGCCAAATGTTATAAAAAAATGCATATGAAAACATAACAGTACATGAATTTATATATGATATTTTGTAATTATATCATTTAATTTGCTATTTTGCATGTGTTGTATCTTCTTTATATCGTAATTGTTAACTTTATGTTCTCAGCAATATCACTCAGACTAATCCCTTTGAGGGAAGTCCTAGTTCATAAATGCATGTAAAACTACTTTTACAGCAACAAGAAATCGTATTACGTTTGCGGAAAGCCATTTTTGATATTTTGTAACTAAAACAAATTTCGTTCAGTTAAAAAAAAAAGTAACACACTTAATAAGCATTTCAGTCAATAATGGTAATGTACTCAAATTATGTTAGAACGACTCCGTATAAAAACTATAAGTGCATACGCACCACATAGTTACTAAAATTTAGTACAGTTGAAAACACATACTGGCATTGAAAACATGCTTTACAGAAAACAATAGACAATAATCTGTTACACTATTTGTATGAGCCCCTGTATATGGACTATGTACATAGGAAAGCGTATAAGTTAAGCAACCATTTAATTTGAAAACGGATGTGGCTAGAGTTAAAAAAGTGGTATCTACACATAGGAAAGTGCATATACGCTACACAACAAGACAACTTGCAGTGCCCCTAAGCAGCGAAATGAGAAAGCGATCTTATCTCGAAAAATTTTAGAAATGTGAGAATAACGTCGATTAGAAAGTTGTTCAACATCTTCAATTTAGTAGAAAATGACACCCTATCTGCATGAATAAGATTAAACTAAAAGCTAAAACTTAATTTAAATGATTAACGTTGGCATAAAGGAACCTTTACATGGATACGGACATGGGAAAGAATCATGCTCTGTGATTGGCTAATGGTACAGGCCAACATCACGCGTCATGCCTACGTTTTTCGGCGTGGTGAAGGAAACGATTGACAAGTGTAATGGAATGGCTTTATGGCTGAATAACAAGGTTATTTACATATACAAATGTGGAATTTCAATGAAAAAATATGAATTTGTAGACGATTATTTTCTTCCGGTTTAAATTTTGTTTATCGTATTTGATAAAGCTACTCGAAATCAAATGAACTCCAGAAAATCAAGATTATGTAAAAGAATATTTATCTGCATGTTTACAACGTAAGTGTAAAAATATGGATATGCTTAAAATTATATGCTTTACACCCGTTATACACAACTTTAACAGAAAACATGCATCTCAATCTGAACACATATTATGATGTGTATATCTTTAAGTTCTACACATTTCTTGAACATTTTTTGCAGCTTTATGCATTTTTAAGATTTTCTCTTGTGTGAAGAACTTGCATAATGTCGAATATAGTCACATAAATATTGAATGCTAGGCCTGAACATCAATTACGAAAATTGGATTGGAATTTTTCCGTTTTGTCTCAACTGGAAAGGAATATTTTCGCTTGTCTGTTTTAGAAGGAACATTTCCATTTTGTACATTCAACATGTAAACGTGAAAAGGAATTTTTCTGTTTATTTCGGCAAAATTTACGATTTTCACTCAAAATAAAAAAAATTCCGTTAATGGAAAGACATTTCACCTAAAAAACCCGTATATAATACAGATTTTTATTTTATTTATTTATTTATTTTTTTGTGTGTAAGTATTTTAATCTGAACACATATATCAACTTATGTATTCAAAATTTGAAATCCACATTTTTTTTCTCATTTGAAGGGGTTGGGGCAATAAAGTGCTATGCCACATTTGTAAACTTCTGAGATATATCAGTTTGAAAGTTAGATCAAATATACAAATCAAGATGTATAAACATTTGATGTATTAACATTTGAGATATTCTGAATAACAATATGGCATTACTTTAATGATATTACTATTACGTCTTTTTGTAAATTAGCTATCTTCATTGGGGGAATAATCGTCTGGGACATATGCCGCCACCAATTGAGATTAGAAACAAACAATATGTAGGTTATTGTAATTTACAATAATATGCAACAGATTACAGTGTTAGATTTATTTCACCAAAAATGGGGCTTGGCACTTTGTTGCTCCGACCCTGTCATTTGTTTTCTGAGAATGACAATAATGTGTTATGTAAACAATAAAAATAATAATTATAAAACTTTTGTTTTCTATTTTAGGTTTGAATGTGAATGTGATGATTTAAAGTCTCAAAATCGAAAACTGAAACTTCAAGTATTATCACTTCAGAGTGTGTTGTTGTGCTTGTACCAGTTACTAGAGAAGAACAATTATCAATCAGACTGGGATACAATCCATAACACTCTTTTTTCGGAGTGTCCAAGAGTATTTGAAATTTTAAGGAAAATTTCTCATCCAAATGGAACTGTTTTATATTCAAATGCCCTTACCAGTAAAAAATCTATTCCTTGGGTGGAACTGAATCCTATTTCAAATCTGTATAAGAAATCAATTCCTACAACAATAACCAAAAGCTCATCTAGACATGATGATAAAGAACATGGATAATATAAAAATATCTGTGCAGAACATCAATATTTGTAAAATTTTGTACAAAATCACACACTCTAACCAGTTAGAAATATTGATTTTCTAATATTAGGGTCAGTATGTTGCTACTAATGTAAGTATAACTTATAAACTTTATCAAATTTAAAATATGTATAGAATTTATAATAAAAAGTAATAAAATGTTATTAAAAACAATTTCTTTCTTTTTTTTTTCACCTTAAATATTTACCTTGCATAACATTTTCGTTTTCATAATTTTTCCTAATGTAATTTAGGATACATTGTATAAATAATAAGTGCTACAATAACATTCATAATCGTAATACATCAATCTTAAAATAAACAAGAAAGAAAATTCATGCATCAAGCATAGATTATGAAACACTTTAAGGTACATTCAGAATACTGTAACTAAACTTTACCATTTAATAAGGTGAAAGATGATCGCTAAGTAAACAAGGTATGACCGCCCAGGAACACAGCTTTCGCTTTAGAGCATAAGTGAAATCTCGGGGTGAAGACACAAACCCACTGTTTACTTTAACATACACTATTACAAAATTCCAAGTATAAATTGTAAATATTAAAGGATTATAATTGTAAATAATAATAAATATTTTAAAGTAATTATCAAAAGAAACAAAGTTAAACACAGCTTGAGCAAGATTTGCAGAACAATGTCTTAATGTACCATTAATAATTAAAAAAAAAAAAATAAAAATAAAAAGGTAGTATTGCTTAGGACAAAAGAAAAATATTGTGAATAAAATACTTAAGCAAAAAGAAAACAAACTCGGAAAATGATTACTAACATAAATTGTCAGTACTAAAAAGAAAGGATAATACTCATAAATAATATAGTAGGAAAAAGAGACTAACCAGGTTATGCCTTACTTGTGTAAAAATAATGCTAATTTTTTAAAAAAAAATCATGAGCAATACTGATGTAACTTAACTATGCAATTCAAAATAAATTATTAATTCTAAAAACATAAGACAAATTGCTCAAATACCTTACTAAGTAAGCTAAAAAGCTATTTTACAAACTAAAAATTGAAAATTAAATTTTCAGAATGAAATTGCGATGGAAGATTTGAACAATTTTACGTATACTGTAACACAAAGTGATAATGTTGTTATAAACTTATTAATAATTAAAATAAACACAAGTTAGAATAGTTAATAAAATATTAAAATAAATTAAAATAACGTTGTTTAAAACTTATAAACATATTAAACCAATTATTTTTCAAACTTAAATAATAAATAATATAGTTATAACAGTTACTAAAATGAAATGAGTATACAGATTTTATAGTCGGTTTTAGGAACAATCAACTGCTTTTTATGATATTTTTATTAAGGCTTTAACTTTGTATATTCATATTTGGATTAGCAAACTAGGAGATATCTATTTAATTATATAGATTTATTATACATTATATACAATTGCGGCCAAGCGAACCGCTACTTCTTACATTCTGGCTTACACTGCCGTACATCTCGTCTCAATAACTTTCCTGCGAGAGATATCAACTCCTGGACTTTCAGCGCCATCTCTGATTATAGATGGATACTAATCATTGAGATATGACACCCCTCCCCTCGTAGTTCAAACGAACCACTGGTTTAATCTGTCTGTTGCTTCTTCGAACAGGTTGATTGTCCTTTTTATCAGTCTTTATAGGTGCACTCTTCTGTAAGTCCACATCATTCTTTGTAACGGAATTGTCCTTTACATTTTTATCCATAGTATCATCACAATTATTATTTACAACTGTACCTGTTACAATATCATGGGAAAACTGAGATTGGTTAGATTTTTCAGCATTCTCGGCAAAAATTTGCTCTTTATTATTTACATAATATGCAGAAAACTTATTTCTTTTAACTCTATCATAACTATCAAAATCATTGTTTTGTTTATCAAACTGACCCGTTTTACTTTCCTCTGACGTTTCATCACTTATTTCTCTGTTGTGTCTCAACTGATTAACATGACGTTTACACATTATTCCGTCATCTCTATTTACTAAAACCCATCTGCTAATTTTATAATTTTTCCCTTAATCCATTTCTCCCCTTTTCCAAAGTTTTTAACAAAAACTGATTCATGAAGATTGTATTTATGTAAGGGTTGCTGTATTTTAGGTTTGGATGGTAATACCAAGTGTAGAGCTGTTCGAACTGACCTTCCAAACATTAATTCTGCGGGAGTCTTACCAGTGACAGATTGTGGGGTGGAATGATTTTCCAATAAAAATCGTGAAATTGATAAATTTATGTCATCCTTATCTAGCTTTTTAAGACAATTTTTAACAGTTTGAACATACCTTTCTGCCTGTCCATTTGATGATGGATGATATGGCGGAATAGGTGTATGTATAATTCCATTTGATTTAAGAAATTCTTGAAATTCATCACTTGTAAACGCACGTCCATTATTACTGACTAATTCAACGGGCAAACCAAATGTAGCAAAAATTCTACGTAGTACTCTAATAGTTGATTTACTATCAGCACTGGGTACCACCTGTACCTCTAACCATTTAGTATAAGAATCGACCACTATTAAAAAAATTTTACCCTCCAAAGGACCGGCAAAAACTATGTGAATTCTTTCCCAAGCAAATTCAGATTCCCATTTTAAAGGTTTCATTTTAGGGTTATCCCTAGCAAACATTTGGCATCTACTACAAGAATTAACCATTTGTTCAATTTCTTTGTCCATATTAGGCCACCAGATCACACCTCGAGCTTTAGCTTTCATGCTAGATATACCCTGATGAACGGAATGTAATAATTGTAACATTTTTTTGCGACCTTCATCTCCCATAATAAACAATTTTCTAAACACGAAATATCCTCACGTCTACGAAAGTATGGTTTATATTCCTCGGATTTAACCGTTTTTGGCTATCCATGTAACGCCCACTCTAAAATTTGTTTTGTTACTGGATTTTCAGTTGTCCACTTTGCAATCGTTTTAGAAGTAACAGGCCAATCATTACTATTAGAAACGAACATTATTTCCGATGGATTATTTACTACATTTACAGTTTCTGGAATAGGTAATCTACTTAATGCATCCACATTTTTATTATTTTTACCTTCGCGATACTCAATTGTATAGTCATACCCTGCTAACATTAATGACCATCTCAAAATTCTGGGTGATAATGTATCAGGTACTTTTTTTACAGGATCAAACAATCGAATTAAAGGTTTGTGACCAGTTATGATTTTAAACTGTCTACCTGCTAAATATTGATGAAATTTCGTTACACCAAAAATTACAGATAAAGCTTCTTTATCAATCATGGCATAATTTCTTTCAGTCTTGTTCATCGTTCTAGATGCAAAAGCAATTGGTTTTTCTTTACCCTCAACAATGTGACTTAACACACAACCAATTCCATATTCAGATGCATCACAGTTTAAAACAACATCTTTGTTTATATCATACAATTCTAAAACAGGTGATTTACATAAAATTTGTTTAACTTTCTGAAATGATTTTTCCTGCTTCTCTGACCATGTCCACTTTACATTATTATCCAATAATCTATGCAAAGGTTCTAACACATCTGAAATATTAGGTAGGAAGTTTCTATAATAAGAAATTAATCCCAAAAATGAACGTAATTGAGAAACATTAGTAGGAAAAGGAGCATTCAAAATAGCATCAACTATTTCTGGAATAGGCTTAATGCCTTCTTGCGAAATTTTATGTCCCAAATAGCTAACTTCCGAAACCATAAATTTTAATTTTTCCTTATTTAATCTTATACCATGCTCAGAAAAGCATTTCATAATACATTCAACCCTTTCAGAATGTTCGGATTCAGATCTAGCACTTATAATTACATCATCTAAAAATACACCAACATAATCAAATTTCTTTAATATACTTTCAATTTTTCTTTGAAAAATACCTGGTGCACATTTTACACCAAAAGCCAGTCTTAAAACGTTAAATAAACCTTTATGAGTATTAATAGTTAAAATTTTACTACTTTCATCATCAACAGGTTGTTGTAAATAGGCATCTTTTAAATCAAACACAGTAAAGAATTTTCCACCTGCTAATTTAGCAAACAATTCTTCCATTCTTGGAAGAGGATAATTATCATTTTCTGTGTTTACATTAACTGTTGTTCTATAATCACCACAAATTCAAACAGTACCATTTGGTTTTCGAACAATTACTATAGGACTAGCCCATTCAGAATAATCAACAGGTTTTAAAATACCCTCATTTGTTAATCGTTCCAATTCCAAATCAGTTGCTGTTCTCAAAGAAAAAGGAACAGGTCGAGATTTTAGGAAAACTGACTTTGCATCATTTTTCAAATTTATTGAAACAGGGAGGACCTTTGATCGTACCGATCCCGTCAGCAAAAACATTAGGAAATTTCTTTATTAAATCATCTTTCAAAATACTTTTTATCATGTTTACATTCGGCCAAAATAATTTTGATGCTTTCAACCAAGTTTTACCAATTAAACTCAGACCTTCCTCTTTAATAACTAGCATTTTAAAATTAGGTATACAATTATCATCAATCAAAACATTTACATTTAATTCACCTAATACAATTAAAGAATCTTTAGTATACGTTTGCAGCTTAATATTAGATTTAACCAAAGGAGGCTTACCTGAAAATAATTTATCGGCAATATTTTTACTTAAGATTGTGTGAGCTGCTCCGGAATCAATTTCAAAATTAACTTTAATCCCATTAATTGTGACACATTTTTCCTATAATACATTATTGCACTCATCCCTCATAACATTGAGAGAATATTCTTGAACAGTTTTAATTTTACTGTTCTTTTTCAGTTTTTGATTCACTGTAGAGAAGTTCCGGTTCCTGCAACAAATTTTTAAATGTCCCACTTTATGACAAAAGTGGCTTCGGCGAATACTGGTATACTTTCGTTTTCTCCATTCGGGCATCTTGAACTTTATTTACAGTTGTTCCTCCATTAATCTGTAGTGATTTAACTCCAGCTTCGGCTGTTTCGAACGATTCCGCGATTTCTACAGCTGTTTGAAATGTTAGGTTTTTCATATCTTGTCGTTTCAAAGTTGCAGTATTCGGATAACCGACGTAAATCTCTCACAAAGTTGGCTATACTTTCCCCTTGCTTCCGTAATCTTTTTTGAAACTTGAACCGTTCAACAATTTCACTTGGACACGGTGAAAAATGTTCTTTCGCCCTCTTTAAGAGCTCATCATAACTTATCTCTTTCAGCGAAGTCGGTACAATGATATCTCTCAATATCGAAAAAGTTGCAGTTCCAACAGAGCTTAATAATATATTTTTCTTCTTTTCCGGATCTTTAATGTTATTTGCAGAGAAGTAAAAGTCAATTTTTTCAACATAAATCGACCAGGGCACGATCGAATTGTATTCTTCCAGACATCCCAGAGAGATAACTTCCGTTTCTGCCATTTTTTTCTTCTTTTCAAAATATCTGCAACATTTATTTAAAATCTTGGGTTCTTTTCCGCAACGTCGCCATTTTATTAAGGCTTTAACTTTGTATATTCATATTTGGATTAGCAACTAGGAGATATCTATTTAATTATATAGATTTATCATACATTTTATACATTTGCGGCCAAGCGAAACGCTAATTCTTACATTCTGGCTTACACTGCCGTACATCTCGTCTCAATAACTCTCCTGCAAGAGATATCAAATTCTGGACTTGCAGCGCTATCTCTCTCTGATTATAGATGGATACTAATCATTGAGATATGAGAGATATAGTGTCAGAATTTTGATCAGTCACTAAGTTCTTATGTTCTTTCAAACACCTCTGTAGTGCACCGCGATACTGAGGGAATCTTGTATCATATACCATGTGATCTGATAAGTCTCCTCCTATACTATTATGCAATTATTACAACTTCTTTCAGTTCTCTTCACACAGTCTCCTATTTGATGAAGTCCTGCACAATAGACACAATTTGGCGTCAGCTCTTAGCAATTTTTGGCGACATAATCATCTACTTTCTGACCGCCAAGTAAAAAATTTTGAAAATGCAAAACACATTTGAAAACACAATTTCAGCAATTACAATTTATAGTCGGAAAAATATCCGAATTATTTTGTGCAGCTCTGTATATGATCTATAGATTTC
Organism: Maratus michaelseni; assembly: GCA_963931845.1. Lineage (NCBI taxonomy): Eukaryota > Metazoa > Arthropoda > Arachnida > Araneae > Salticidae > Maratus > Maratus michaelseni. Next base: position 203,654,792 of record OZ007590.1, on the reverse strand, counting down.
GATTTGTATGTATATACTACCTACTCTAGCTGAAGTACCCGGCGTTGTCCGGGATTTTAAGAATGTTTGTTTAGAAAAATCAATTTCAAAATTGTCATGTTGTATAAAAAACACAATAAAGAAAGCAATCGAAATGTTATACAAATAAAGCTGATGAAAACCTAATCTAAAAATATATAAATTTATATAATAAACTCATCAGAATTCGGTTATAAATCAGCTTGTTTCCATTGATCATTGGAGCAATAAAAACTAAAAAGGATAAATGTCAAACTGTCTTTGACATGATGGAACAAACTGAAAAACAATTAACTTCAAAGCTCATTTTCTTCAACAAAGGTTTGATTACAAATTAATGAGGTACAAACTAATTTGTACAATACATCTTTTCCATGTAACTCTTCTTGAATCTTCAAGTTGATGTTTTTTACTCTATCATTTTTTAATGCAAGAATCTCATGTTCGCAAAACCATTTATGGTCTGTAAAATGTCGAATATTCGGAAATACTTTCTCCTTGAGTTCTTCAACAGACACAACTGTGTTACAAAATACCTCTCTGATTTTGACCAGACCAGTTACTGGATGAAGCGGTATTAATCCATTCCCCATATTTAACACATGGTCAGCAAATTAACCATCCAATATGTTTCCATCCAGGCGAACTCTCATATTTTTAGTTAGTCACAAACTGCAATTGCAAACATTCCTCCGAAGATATGGCGATATAAGGCATGCGTTAATTTCATCTGCGATTGTTCCTTTTAGAATGACCAGCAATGTTTGTCAGAAATCTCCAGACAATTCAACAGTGAGTCCATCCATTAGCATTGCCTCTTAAAAATTGAAGTCTTTGATTGAGGGCATGAAAAGTAATCTTGTGTGACATGGTGCATTCAACCCATACAATGACCTGACATTTTATTTAAAAAAAAAAAAAAAACCTGAAATATTTATTTCAGTTCTTCACTAAGAATGAGCTCCAGGACCGTAGTCAGTCGGCAAAGTCAGAGAGGGACTTTGAGATTTTTGATTGGACTAATTCACAGCTTGTCTTTCCCCCCTCTATTTTAAGGATATATAAATATAGACAGAAGTAGAAAGCAAGTTTCCACTGTCATAAAACTTTTGTTTATAAAGTTTTAAAATTCTTAAGTGTAATAAATGATGTTATCCGAATTGAAAGATTCTGAAGTCTATAGAGGGGCTCAAAAAGATGCAAGGAGGGGCTCAGCCCACCTTGCCCCCGCCTGATTATGGCCCTGATTAACTCTGGGGACCTGGAAATTTGTGGAAATTCTAATATATGCACATACACACACATATACATGTGGAATGCATTTAAAAATAGCGAAAACGAATTCAAAGAACTTTAAACTAAGTTTTGGTTACATCCAAGTTTACTATAACCGAGTTAAACTGTATTTGTGTATAACCAGTGCATTCAGGTCTTAACAAATAAAAAGATTTAAAAAAGGCTAGTTTGTGAATGATTTGTTTATTCACATAGAAGATGATCATAATTAAAGTAGAAGAGTTTAGAGCTCAATTGAAAAAAATCCACTGTGCCAAACACAACAAAATTTGGCTTAAATGTTGTTTAGATCATGAAGACAAGTTATGACCATGTTATCAAGACAAGAAAAAAAAAAACATTTTTTGTCACCAAAGACAAAACCTACAGAAATAAACTTCAATGCAAAAAAGTTAAAGATTTCTTAAAATGCTAGACAATCACATGAAATGTTTCTCTTTTTAGTTCCTATGCCTGTTTTATTGCTCAAAATCAATCTGAAGCGCCTCTTTTGCTCCTCATGCTGAGCTATTTTGTTTTAATATTACCTAATTCTATTGATAGTAGTCTAAATAGCATTAATACCAAGTTTGGCACAGATTTTTTTTTAAATCAAACTCTAAACATAGTGGACATGATATGATACAGAAATTTATTTATAAATCTCAGTAAGGGTATAACTACTATGAAGCAAGCAGTAAAAATTGCAAATAGAAGACTTTATATGATACTTCGCGCGGGTGGACAATGTGTCAACTACAATAAAGGGTAGAGATGGGTAAGTAATTTAAAAAAATTGTTCTAAATCGGATAAAAGCGAAAGTGAGACAAAACTGTAGTACTTGCAAATTTTAAACTTAATTTGCAAAAATGTGATAAATATTTTTTTTTGTTTATGTACATATTAAAACTAATAAATTTATTTGAATACAGAAGAACCACAAGGCTTCGCCCCAGTTAACCTTGGTCTCCGGGAAACAGAAAAAAAAATGTAATACCCTACAAATACGCAGATCACAATAACACATTTGCATCCATAAACCATCAAAATGACAATCAGAAAAAAACTTATGTTATTTTGATGCAATCATACTAAATCCCCAGCTTTATAAATGACTAGCGACCCGTCCCAGCTTTGCACGGGTAGACAATGTAATTTTTTTAGTACATTTGTTTTCCTGAATTTCGCGCTCCTACCAAAAACTGTTGCTGAGATATGGCGAAATGACCTAAAACTTTCGAATCCCCCTTTAACCATCTTCGGGTGGGGGAGGGGGGATTTCTAAATTCAGTGAAATACGTGTTTAATCATTTGTTTTCCTGAATTTCGCGCACCTATATAAAACAGCTGCTGAGATATGGCGATATGTCCTAAAATTTTCGAAACCGCCCCCTTTCAGACCCTTCGAAGGGAATTTTTAAAATCACTGAAATGCGTAATTATCCATTTTTTAGTAGATGTGTTTTTCTGAATTTCACGCTCCTACCTAAATCTGCTGCAGAGATACGGCGAAATGTCCCAAAACTTTTGAATACCCCTTTAACCACCTTCTGAGGGGAATTTCCAAAATCGCCGAAATACGTGTTTAACCAATTTTTTAGTAGATTTCTTTTAATTAATTTCGCCCTCCAACATAATAGCTGAGATATGGCGAAATGACCTAAAAAAATCAACCCCCCCCCCATTTAACCACCTTCTGGGGGAATTTCCAAAATTGCTGAAATATGTGTTTTATTCATTTTTTAGTAGATTTGTTTTCCTGATTTTTGTGCTCCTAACTAAAACTGCTGCTGAGATATGACGAAATGATCTAAAACATTCGATCCCCCTTTTAACCCCCTTTGGGGGGAAATTCCTAAATTCGCTGAAATACGTGTTTAACCAATTTTTTTAGTAGATTTGCTTTCCTTAATTTTGCGCTCCTACATAAAACTGCTGCTGAGATATGGCGAAATGACCTAAAACATTTGAACACCCTCTTTAACCACCTTCAGGGGGGGAATTTCTAAAATTGTTGAAATAGGTGTTTAATCATTTTTTTAGTAATTTTGTTTTTCTGATTTTCGCGCTCCTACCTATAACTGTTGCTGAGATATGGCGAAATCACCTAAAACATTCGACCACCACCATTTAACCCCCTCCTGGAGGGGAATTTCTAAAATCGCCGAAATACATGTTTAATTATGTTTTTAGTGATTAAACATGTTAATCATGTTTTTAGTGATTTTTGCGTTCCTACCTATAACTGCTGCTGAGATATGACAAAATGACCTAAAACACTCGACCACCCCCCTTTAACCCCTTTCTGGGGGAATTTCTGAAGTCGCTAAAATATGTGTTTAATCATTTTTTTAATAGCTTTGTTTTCCCTATTTTCGCACTCCTACCTATAACTGCTGCTGAGATATGGCGAAATGACCTAAAACATTCGACCACCCCCCTTTAACCCCCTTCTGGGGGGAATTTCCAAAATCGCTGAAATAGGTGTTTAATCATTTTTTAGTAGATGTGTTTTCTGTAATTTTAAGCTCCTACCTATAACTGCTGCGGAGATATGGCGAAATGACCTAAAACATTCAACCACCCCCCTTTAACCCCTTTCTGGGGGGGGGGGAATTTCGAAAATCGCTGAAATAGGTGTTTAATCATTTTTTTAGTAGATATGTTTTCTGGAATTTCCAGCTCCTAACTATAACTGCTGCTGAGATATGTCAAAATTACCTATAATATTCGACCACCCCCCTTTAACCCCCTTCTGGGGGGAATTTCGAAAATCGCTGAAATAGGTGTTTAATCATTTTTTTAGTAGATTTGTTTTCTGTAATTTCAAGCTCCTGCCTATAACTGCTGCTGAGATATGGCAAAATGACCTAAAAGATTCAAACCCCCCTTTAACCCCCTTCGGGGGGGAATTTTCAAAAATCTTTTCTTATTGCTTGCCTAGGCCATAACAGCAATCTACAGTCCAAATTGCGTGACCCTGACTTTAGTGGTTTCGGATGGGCGTTGTGAGTCACTCAGTCAGTCAGTCAGTCAGTCACCGTTTCCTCTTTATATAATAGTATAGATTTAAAAAAAAAAAAATCCTTTTAAAAATGTCTTATGCAAAATATCTAATCAAAAATCAGCAATAGCTGTCTTATTCGTCTAATCTTCCATAATCGGATTCATATCGATGCTTAACCTGTTTAGTGGGTGAACTTCTAAAATCCCTGAAATACATGTTTAACTATTTTTTTAGTAGATGTGTTATCCTGAATTTCATTAACCTAAAACTTCTGCTGAGGTATGGCGAAATGACCTAAAACATTCGACCCCCACCCTTCCCCCCCCATTAAACACCATTAATGGGTGAAATTCTAAAATTGCTAAAATACATGTTTAACTATTTTTTTAGTAGATTTGTTATCCCGAATTTCATACTCATACTCCTACCTAAAACTGCTGCTGAAATATGGCGAAATGATCTAAAACATTCGACTCCCACATTTAACCCCCTTAGGAGGTGAATTTCTAAAATCACTGAGATAAATGTTTAATCATTTTTAGTAAACTTGTAATCCTGAATTTCATGCTCCTACCTAAAATTGCTGATCAAATATGGATAAATGACCTAAAACGTCAACCCTCCTATTTAACCCCTTACGGATGAATTAAAAAATAGCTGAACTACATGTTTATGCTTAACAATTTTTTTAGTAGATTTGCTATCCTGAATTTCATGCTCCTACCTAAAACTGCTGCTGAGATATGGCGAAATGACCTAAAACATTCGACCACCCCCCTTTAACCCCCTTCTGGGGGGAATTTCCAAAATCGCTGAAATAGGTGTTTAATCATTTTTTAGTAGATGTGTTTTCTGTAATTTTAAGCTCCTACCTATAACTGCTGCGGAGATATGGCGAAATGACCTAAAACATTCAACCACCCCCCTTTAACCCCTTTCTGGGGGGGGGGGGAATTTCGAAAATCGCTGAAATAGGTGTTTAATCATTTTTTTAGTAGATATGTTTTCTGGAATTTCCAGCTCCTAACTATAACTGCTGCTGAGATATGTCAAAATTACCTATAATATTCGACCACCCCCCTTTAACCCCCTTCTGGGGGGAATTTCGAAAATCGCTGAAATAGGTGTTTAATCATTTTTTTAGTAGATTTGTTTTCTGTAATTTCAAGCTCCTGCCTATAACTGCTGCTGAGATATGGCAAAATGACCTAAAAGATTCAAACCCCCCTTTAACCCCCTTCGGGGGGGAATTTTCAAAAATCTTTTCTTATTGCTTGCCTAGGCCATAACAGCAATCTACAGTCCAAATTGCGTGACCCTGACTTTAGTGGTTTCGGATGGGCGTTGTGAGTCACTCAGTCAGTCAGTCAGTCAGTCACCGTTTCCTCTTTATATAATAGTATAGATTTAAAAAAAAAAAAATCCTTTTAAAAATGTCTTATGCAAAATATCTAATCAAAAATCAGCAATAGCTGTCTTATTCGTCTAATCTTCCATAATCGGATTCATATCGATGCTTAACCTGTTTAGTGGGTGAACTTCTAAAATCCCTGAAATACATGTTTAACTATTTTTTTAGTAGATGTGTTATCCTGAATTTCATTAACCTAAAACTTCTGCTGAGGTATGGCGAAATGACCTAAAACATTCGACCCCCACCCTTCCCCCCCCATTAAACACCATTAATGGGTGAAATTCTAAAATTGCTAAAATACATGTTTAACTATTTTTTTAGTAGATTTGTTATCCCGAATTTCATACTCATACTCCTACCTAAAACTGCTGCTGAAATATGGCGAAATGATCTAAAACATTCGACTCCCACATTTAACCCCCTTAGGAGGTGAATTTCTAAAATCACTGAGATAAATGTTTAATCATTTTTAGTAAACTTGTAATCCTGAATTTCATGCTCCTACCTAAAATTGCTGATCAAATATGGATAAATGACCTAAAACGTCAACCCTCCTATTTAACCCCTTACGGATGAATTAAAAAATAGCTGAACTACATGTTTATGCTTAACAATTTTTTTAGTAGATTTGCTATCCTGAATTTCATGCTCCTACCTAAAACTGCTGCTGAGATATGGCGAAATGACCTAAAACGTTCAACCACTCCATTTAACTCAATTTGGGGGTACATTTCTAAAATAGCTGAAATACGTGTTTAATCATTTTTTAGTACATTTGTTAACCTGAATTTCATGTTCCTACCCAAAAGTGTTGCTGAGATATGGTGAAATGACTTAAACGTCCCCTCCCTCCCAATTTTATCCCATTAATGGGTGAATTTCTAAAATCCCTGAAATAATACACATTTAACTATTTTTTAGTAGATTTGTTATCCTGAATTTCATACTCTTACCTAAAACTGCAGCTGAGATATTTCGAAATGACCTAAACCGTTCAAGCCTTCATTTAACTCCCTAAGGGAGTAAATTTCTAAAATCATTGAAATACATGTTTAACCATTTTTTTTAGTAGATTTGTTATCCCGAATTTCATACTCCTACCTAAAACTGCTGCTGAGATATGGCGAAATGACCTAAAATGCTCGACCCTCCCCCATTTAACAACCTTATAGGTGAATTTCTCAAAACACTAAAATACATGTTTAACAATATTTTTGGTAGATTTATTAACCTGAATTTCATGCTCCTACCTAAAACTACTGCTGAGATATGGCAAAATGACCTAAAATGTTTGACCCTTCCATTTAACTCCCTTAGGGGGTGAATTTCTAAAATCGCTGAAATACATGTTTAACTATTTTTTTAGTAGATTTGCTATCCTGAATTTCATACTGCTACCTAAAACTGCTGCTGAGATATGGCGAAATGACTTAAAACGTTCGACTCCCCTTTAATTCCTTTGAGGGGGGAATTTTCAAAAATTCTTTCTTATTGCTTGCCTAGGTCATAACAGCAATCTACTCTCCAAATTTCGTGATACTGACTTTAGTCGTTTTAGCTGGATGTTGATGAGTCAGTCAGGCATTCTCTCTTTATATAATAGTATAGATGATATAATATTAACTGATCAACTACTTGTGATTGATCAATGACTAGTGCAGTCACACTATTTACTAATTATCCAGCTGCCTTAAGAGTTTTAAATGAAATGAAATTATTTCACTGGGAATTGAATTTTGAATGATATATTTTAAAAATTCAATCATAATCACATAAGTTAAATTTCTGAAAATAATTTTATTAAAAAAAAATCCATTTAAATTATACATAAAACATTATTATAAGGAGTTTGTTAAAATGACTAGTTCAAAGAAAACTGTTATCATCACAGTTTTAATGCTGATTTAGAATACTCAGTTCTTCTTGATCTCTTCGTTCACTGATGTTGCTTAATAGACGTTGGAGAAAACTATTGAATTCTCTACGAAGGGCATTACCATTTTCTTCAATGTTAGTTGGTATCCATGTTATGCGAGAAAATAAAGTGGCTACAAAAAAAAAAAATAATAATAATAATAATCAAACTGTTAGAGAAAAAACTACACTACACATTCTATCAAAATTGATGTACTACACGTAAGACAAACTAATATGAAACTGTTGATTAAATTTTGCAAGATAATTCAAAGAATTCAATTTGCAAGACAAAAAAATTCTGAGACAATTCTGGCATTGAAGGATGGCAAAGTAAACCAATACTAATTTAAATAAATTAAAACTGTTTAAAGTTCTATGTATAGTTGCATTTCAACTATGTTACCATTTCCATTATTCTTTTATTAACCTTTATTTGAAAAATTAAATTTATAGTACCATGAAACTCCAATTTTCTGGACTAATGTGATGTTACTGCAATCCAGATATAAAAAAAAATCTGGATAATGGGAGTAATCATAAAAAATATTACGTTGCAAAATAATTTTTTTCTAAAATTATTTTCATTGTATATAAAGGTAGGTCTAATGCATGTTAAAGATATGATCACTTTTACTACAAACAATAATAATAATGAAAGAAAAAATACTTACATACACGAGGGCATATTTCTTTGAACAAAAGCAATGGTTAAACTTTCAAGTTGTTTACTGGTGTGGAAGAGAGTTAATGACTACTTTTCTAAGAATAAAAAGCTGTTGGGCATCCTGAAAATTTACTTGTTTACCCTTATCACATCTATTACCAATATTTAACATAACCTACTTTTTACTTCAAAATCCAGTTACAATTTCTGAAATACAAGTGAATGTTTCATATTTTTTTTTTTTAGAATATGAGAATAGAGAAATAGAGCATCTCTGAAATTGATGAAATACTTAAAATTATCCAAACATGTTACATAAAAAATTACAATTAAGCTTAAATTTTAATGTTAGTTTAAATAGGAATTTCAAGAAATTATTTTTATGGGTGAATACATGCAAAAAAACATGCATTTAAATAAGTTTTTTTTCTTAATGTAATTTTTAATTTTCTGATATCGATCTGGATGACTGGAGCTCTAGTTTAGTAGCAAAAATGCTCCTACATAAAAAATTTTGAAGAAGTTTTTTTCTTTGTCTTCTTTTATGTTTTTCGGGGTGCTAACATGAATTTCAACTTTGTGATCTCTTAACTTGTGTGCATAAAACATTTTAAGTAAAAAATCTAAAAAAAAACAAAAAAAACAAAAAAAAAACATTGTTTCCCCAGTTTTTCCATAAATTTCGTAAATGATTAACTGTTTCTTAAAAAATATTACTGAATGTTAAACTAGATAGATTTTCCTACATTTTTCATAAACACAATGTTTTTCTGTGGTGAAACAGTCTGGCATACAACTAAAAAAAAAAATTCTGAGACAATTCTGGCATCAAAGGATGGCAAAGTGAACCAATACCAATTTAAAGATATTAAAACTGTTTAAAGTTATATTTATGTATTTAAATTAGTTATATTTATGTATTAAAGTTATATAGTTATGCTATATTTAAAAAAAATGTAATGTAGCAAATAGTGTGATGCAAAAAAATCAGTAGTTTGTAGCAAACAGTGATACTACTTTTAATGCTACCTCACAGGTAAAAAATGTGCCATTCTTCAAGTCATGTGATAGTAACTTGCTTCATTTGTGCTAAATGTGTTCTGCACAACTAATTGCAAATATCAGCAACTCAGCTGCAGCATTTAGCAATGCATCATATGATGTCATGGATTTTCCCATTGATACTTGCTGGTAAATCCAAGAGCCAAAATCCAAATCAAAGAATTTCTTGCTGTTGCTTGAAACACTTGTTACTCATTATTAAATATTCATGTTTTAATGAAGCTACATTTCTCTTGGAATTGCTTTATTTGCTAATTTATTATTTTTTGACATTATGACAGAAAATTAATATTGAATTGCTCTGGTTGGCATATAATGAGTACCATGTGCTTGTAACATTTTAAAGAATAACACAAAACATTTTCTTTTGTGTTATCTGTCTTAATTTTTTTATTGCCCTCACTTTTATCACATTTATTTGATTGTATCCTGGCAAATGCAGTATAACAATGAGCTGTAGTATTATACTTGATCTGTGTCCTATTTCAAGTGTAGATTGAACCCTTTGAAAAAATCTGAAAGTAGGGATTACTTTTGAAAAGTATGTAGTTGCTACTTTTTCGATAAAGTAGTTGTAGTTTGCTACAAAAATTAAGCAGTTTTTCAGACTACTGCTTAAAAATGAATGATTAAAGAACTAATGATTTTATATTTAAAACAATACTTTAAAAATGTCCCTTATTTTAGTAACCAGCTGAAAGAAGCTCTTCATTGCAGCCATAGACATTAACATATAAGAACATATTAATAAGAAAAAGTTAACAGTTAAGAGAAAAACTTTAATTATAAACACATGAAATAGGTTTTTAAACTTTATTCTTTCTCTTTTACATGTCTTTCTTAAGCTTATTTATAAGAAAAAAGAAACTTTTATTAAAATACTGCTTACATTATCTGCATAATATGAATTAAATATAAAAATCTTTGGTATTTCTCTATTATCCTGTCAACCCTTTCCCATAAAAAATAACTATCGCCAAACTATAGGATTTAACGCCAAAAATACATGATCGTGGCATCACATTTACTTAACATCAGATGCATTACACGTGTTTGTTACGCCATCAGTTGATTTTTAATTCAATATTTATCTATATTTTTAATGATGTTTTACTGATTTATTACTTATTTCATTATTAAAATAACAATTACATCCTTAAATGGCGACACCATGATATTACAAGAGAAAAAGCATTAAAAAGATGTTGGGATGATGCATTTTTACGTACAATAGATCAGTTTCAGCTGGTGTCACAAACATTCACCAGCTGATAATTAAGAAAAATAATGTAAATAAATAAATATCATAGAATATTTTTTTCTGTTTTCAGTAATATATTGTAAATTTTATTGTTTAAAGTCACGGATAGTTGATATTTTAGTGACTGGGGTTTTTCCGATTTTTATGTATTTTTGTTATATTCTAATAGTAACATTCTTCCAAAAGGTTTATTGGCCATTTCAGTTTGACAAAAGTTTTTTTTTATGAAAAGTGGTCAACAAGATAATGGAGGAGTACCAAATCTTCAATTTAAAAAAAATACTGTTTCTCTTATCATTAGGATCTAGAAATAAAAATAACTGTAATGTTTAATAATCATATTTAACTTACACAATTCAGATGAACGAGTATCTGGTAAATTAGGCTTCCTATGGCAAAATACAATACATTGGCCATCTTTCAAACCTTGAACTTGAACAAAATTAGCATACCTAAACAAAATTTAATAATATAAATTAAAAAAAAAAATAAAACTCTTGACTTTTTCATTCAACTAAAACACACTAAAAAGTAAAAATTTATTTTTTCCAATTAGTGAGAAAAATGGAAAATTTTCTATATCATTAATAATTTTCATATATTTATACTTCATCATACATATATGTTAAAAAATTAAAGGCAGAACAGCAAATTTTTATCACACATTTTTTATGAGGTATATTTCTCGATAAAATTCCTTTATTATTCTTTTGTAAAAGGAAAAACTCTAATTATATTTGTTTTGTCACAATTATGTATAATCGTATAATGTTGACTCTAGGCCAGTTTGGCAGGGTCGACCACTCGATGGCCCTTTTTGACTACTTTATGTGCCTGGTGACTCTTACTGTTCTTTTTGCCATGCCTTTTCAGTTTTTTCTTCACGAAATACGTCAATTGGTCAAAGGAAAAAAAAATGTATGAATTTTGTCAATTGGCTGAGGAAAAAAATCGTGAAATTCGTCAATCGGTCAGAAAATGTGAAATGTGTCGATTGGCTGTGGGTGAAAAAAATTAAGAAATTTGTCAATCGCCTAAAAAAAAAAAAAAAAAAAAAAAAAAAAGTGAAATTTGTTGATTGATTGCTGGAAAATAATCTCAAAATTTGTCCATCCATCACAAGAAAAAAAAAAATGACATTTTTTTTTTAGTTGGACATGGAATGTATCATGGAATGATTTTGACGTGCCCTTTCAGTTTTTTTCTGCATGGAACACGTCAATTGGCCAAATGAAAAAAAAAAATTGAACCATCATTGCCCATCATGGAATGATGGGCATCCAGGGGCGTAGCGAGCGGGGGGGCAAGGGGGGCAGCTGCCCCCCCAATGTTTGGTAAAAGGATTCAGTCGGCTTATCAGCAGCTTTAATTAGTGTCTCTGTAGTATGTCAGTAGGCCGATTAAAAAAAGCAATTCGGAAAAATTCTGGTTGGCAGGACTTTAAGTCTTCAGAATGCATTTCACTACACCCTTACAATCATATGGCAAAAGCTAGTCGGTCTGTCAATAGATAGGTTATGAGTAAAAAAAGTAAATTGTTTCAATAGATCTATCTGGTCAGCCGGTATGAAAGTCACGTGTTCTGTCACATTTTCAAATCACATAAATAGCTAGTCGGCCTACACACTGAAAAAAAAATTATGTATAAATCTTGTCTGCAGAGCCGGAAATGTTGGACATATACTATACCTTACCCACACATCGAAAAGCTAAGTCGGCCGTCGGTACATAAGCCAATAGCGGGAAAAAATGAATCAGATCTATTGATTTGAAAATATCAGAAATTTGTCCTACATTAAGACACGCAACTTACATAGATAAAGACTATCAATATAAACTAGGTCGACCGAAAAGGAAGTCGCTTAAGAAAATTCAAGAAATTTTATACTTGATACATAGTAGGTTCTAGCAATGATATGATGTTTATGCCCTTTGGAACTGTTTTAAGAACTTTTGCAAAATAAAAACGAAGAATTTTTAAAACTATTTAAAAAAAGAAAATGAATAAATTTAAAAAATATCCGTGCATTTAACATTTAATGACTAAAAAACTTCTACCTTTTTTTTTTTTTTTTTTTTTTTTTGATAAAACTAAAACTAAATTTATATGCTTGTGCCAACATAACATAATTACATAATTTTCACTGATTTTTCACTTGTTATTATAAAAATTAGAATTGGAGCCTTTATTAATTACTTAATATTTATTGTATACCCTGATTATCGTAATTTCCGGCGTATAATCCGCGGATCAAACAATTATGTTTCGACCCAGAAATTTTATTTTATATAATGGAACATACTAGATCGCTGTAAATATTTTACTTCAATTATTAAATAAAATTTCTGGATCTAACATAATTGTTTGATCCGCGGATTATACGCCGGAAACTACGGTTTATGTTAGCGATTACTTTTTTTAAAAACTAAATCATACGTAAGAGGAATTATTTTTTTAAATAAAGAATTCAAAAAGTAGAGGATTTCAGGAAAAATTAAATTATTACAAGTAGTTTTATGGTAAAAAAAAAAAAAAAAAAAAAAAAAAAAACTTGAAGCAATTGTGGAACATTAACACGTTTGCACTTAAAACAATATAAATAGGCCCGTTTCAGGCCCGTAACTACCGCCGGGGCACAGCCCCGGGGCCCCAAACTGATGGTTAAAAAAATATTGTATGTTAATATCTAATCTAACTTCCTATAAAATACCCAGTACCTAGCTAAAAGTTAATAATAAAAAAATCCATCAAAGTGCTAGAGTAAATCTCTTTGCGTGTCCGTTCAAATACTCCATACGCTTCGCATGCAAAAGCATCTCTAGAGCAGACAGCAGAATGTCGAGTCGAATGTGTCATGTCGCGCCAGGTGCCTGCCGAGCGATGAGTCAAGTGCAGGCTAGGACGTGCAGTGAGGTAGTGCTATTCATGATGAGTCATTCGTTTACTAACTGCTCATCAATATCGGACTATCAGAGCAGTTGAGAGTCACATAGTAGTGACAGTACGATAGTTTATTACTTAACCCCTTCGTGACGAGCGTCTTTTATGGAATTTTTAATCTTTTACCACCGGTTTTTCAAAACAGAAATTTTCGCCTAATTGAATCGCAGAAATACTGTCATTAAATAAGACAAAGCTTACAATAAAAATTAACTGGTGGGAATAATCGAGGATCGAGGATTCTGAGCATCTTATGTGTCACGTATACGTGTCGCTCGTCCCCAAGGGGTTAATCTTACTTTGCTTGCGTTGAGATAATAGTTTATATTATGAAACGAATTCGGCACCAGCCAAGTGGAAATAAAAAAAAAAGACAGACTCTAAAAAGAAGAAACTTGGAGACTGCAAAAAGTTCGAAGAAGTTATCAACATGGCTGGACAGTGGAAACCACTCGACAGAGAATGGTGATAAGAAAGGTATGAATGGATTGCTTTATTCAGTGTGATGTGTAATTCATGTAAAAAAGGTACAGTCAAACTTGAATAATTCGAACGTGTATAATTCGAAATCGTGGATAGTTCAAATGTTTCTGTAGGTCCCTTGACATTCTTATAAAACACAATCAGTGGTGGATTAAACACTCAAGAGGCCCCAGGGGCAATTAAATTTTGAGGCCCCTCCAAATATTTTCAGTACCCCTATAGTGTACATTTTTTAGTTTTACAATTAGAATTACTGAAAGTGTACGTTGTTAATTCCATACGATATTATCTCTAATTGGAATATAAAGTTCAAATTATTTTCTATCGCATGCTAATAAAATATTGAAAGTACTTCCCATTCATTACATTGTCATAATTTTTAGAACTGAGAGATCACATTTTTATTTAGCTTTTATTTTGAAAATCACTACGTTCTATTTACTAAACTATCACTTCATTATATCATTCTAAACAAATGTGTTTTTCACAAATATAACTGTAGGATTTTTTTCTTATCAATACATATTATTTTTTTTTTCCAGTAAAGTTCTTGGTAAATCTTTTAAATAATTACTGAGTTCAGGCCCGTAGCCAGAATTTCCCTTCGGGGGGGGGGGGGGGGGGGGGGGGGGGGGGGGCTCAATCTTGGAAAAAAAATTTTGATCAGACAGTAGTAATTTCATAACTTAAAGTGTAAATTACAAAAAAAAAAATAAACAAAGCAAGTTAAAGAATATTCCTACATAGGATACTTGATGTCCATGTCAAAGATTGTTATTTCGTATTTTTTCGATTTCGGTTCAATTTTTGCTTTCAAGAGCACTTCTAGTTTCAAAGCCGGTTCGGAAACCGGAAGCATTTTTTTTTTTTTTGGGGGTGGGGGGAGACTGCAACGGTGTGCAATATGGTGTGCACTTATAGTTCCTTTACAGGGACACTCAAAAGAATTCCCTTAAATAACGGTCTATGGAGAAAAATCGTTTGCGGTTTATTTTAACAATGTTTCACTATTTTAAACATATTGAAACTGATATATATCACTAAGGAGCAATACAAGAGTTTTACTATAGAATATGTTTTGTATAATATTCATCGTTCCTTTACAGGGACACACAAAAGAATTCGGTACAGTCTGTTAGCAATATTTGCTGGAAGTGTTTTTTTTTTTTTTTTTTTTTTTTAGTTGCTGAACATTTTTTAATTTAACTCATTATTTGTATAGTACGTTGTGTAATAAATTCTATAGATCACATACAGGGCAGCACAAAAGTTCTCGAGTACATTAACGTTTATTGATGGGAAATTCTTGAAGGGTAATTTTAAACTGTGCTACGCAATTTCCTAACCGAACTTTAATTTAGCATCCTATGTAGTATATACAAATCTATAGTTCATATACAGGGTTGCATAAAAGAGTTCGGATATTTTTTCCGAATATTGTTGGTAATTCTTGAAATGTTTAAATATTTTATGCGTTTTCCAAAATATCATCTTTCACTTTGTTAAAATTTAAGGATTTCTAAAATTATTTTGGAAGTTTTAGAAAGTGTTACATAATCTATATTTTACGCATGATTTTTCGTTCTTGTTTTTATTTGCCTCATGATATGGCGATTCTAATAATTTTTTATGTGCCCCTTTTGGCCCCTTAAGATTTAAAGTTTTAAAAATAAATATCCAATTCATGCATTTCCCTCCAAAATACATATATGTTCAGATTTTTAATTCTCTAAGTTAAAATAAAGTAGACGGAAATTGACTCTGAATATTTGAATACCACCAAATGCCACAATATAGAACATAATTGTAAGTTAATAGAAAGCAAAGTTCGTAATAAAAAGAATATTTCTTTTCAATAACAACAATAACAACAACAACAACAACAATAATAATAATAATAAAGCCTTACTTACCAATTTCATCATTTCTTTTAAGCTTCTTATTAAATAATGATTCAATGGTAGGCTGAACTTTTTTTAATCGTTTCATTTTTGTGATTGCTTTGTCACTCTTAAACAATGCTCTATCAAAAGACAGGCGTTTCCAATTAAATTTTTATTATGCTCCTACACACAGCTCAAAATGTCCCTATATCTACTCTAAAAGCAGCGGTGAAAAACTGCCAAAAAATCCCTACATAGATGTATCCATCCCTAAGGTTGATAATTCTACAAAAGACAAAGAAAATTTCCCAGACAAACAGACTACTCTTAGTACACTTTCTTTCTAATATTCATATGCAAACAAAAACAAAACAATTTAAAGCTAAGTTGTTCAATGAAGAGCCTGTGGGACGCCGCCATGGCGCCTTTGACCATTTCTCGATGACCTATCAATTTTTTTTTCTTATCGAACAAATTCCTTTTCAATATTTCTTGCTACTATTTTTTTTAAGTAAAAAACTTTTTACAGTTATAACACAATTTTCAAAGATACTTTCTTTAAAATAATTAATTTTCACACGAATTTACATTATAGATAGCTATTAAAGATTTTGACTCCTTTTTCTACAAAATATTTTAACATTGACCACTCTAAGTTTTCATTGTGATTCCTAAAGTTAACGTATATGCCATATGCATATTACACTTACTTTTTCTTAGTCAAATTAATAATACAGAATTACACATATCGAATTTTACTGTGCATAAAGATAGTCAAAATTGTGTTTTAAGAACTTATATTCTTAGTGGTATATACCAATAAAAAACACTATATCCGAATGAACAATATAACGAGGATTACTGTAAGTGTAAATGAATAATTTTATATTTTTTCAAACGAAATGTGCGTAGATAAAAACAAAAACATTGTCAAATTTTATCATTAAAGATAATTTTGCAAAATCTTTTTTAATTTTCGGGGGGGGGCTTCAGCCCCCTTAGCCCCCTCCCTGGCTACGTGCCTGACTGAGTTATATCAAAGAAACATTTTAGTAATACAAAATCATATATTTTATTTTTAACTATCAATTATAATTAATCAGTTAAAATTAATTGTAAAAACTATTAATTAAGAAATAATGCGACAGATTGACTATTTTACATTAGTCGGATTTGAAACATTTTTGAGTCGGCCAATCTTGCCTTTTGCCCCCCCAAAAATTTTCTTTCGCTACGGCCCTGTGGGCATCATGAATTTCTTCAGTTTGTCTCAAGATGAAGGCACAAAATTGAACATGTTGCCAATTGATTGTGTGAAAAAAAATGTGAAATTCATCGATCAGTTGCAAAAAAATATTGTGAAGTTCGTTGATTAATTGTGAGAAAATATTGCAAAATTTGCCAATCGTTCAGGAAAAATATCGCAAAATCTGACTGATAAAAGGGGACTCTAAACAAACCCGTTCAAAATATGGTTTTTGAACAGGACACAAGAGTGCCCTTTTTAAGAACAATGTGCCTGTTTTCTAATAAATTCCCGCCTGGCAGCCCTTTTGTTCTAGAGTCAACTCTAAGTAACAAAAATTTGCTGCCCTGCCTTTTATTCTTTAATATGTATGTATGATAATGCAAAAATATTAATAAGTTAGTAATGATATAGAAAATTTTCCATTTTTTTCACTAATTTAAAAAAATATATATTTTATACTTTTTAGTGCATTTTAATTGAATAAAATTTCTTAATTCAACAAGATATTGTGGGTATTTTCTATCTGAAATTTCCTACTAAGTGCATTACCAGCATACCCCCCCCCCCCCTCCATCATGTGGAAATTTTTATCAAACATAAATTTTGCAAATTAAATTTATTCTTGGGAAGTGAGTTTAAATTACATAGTTATGCAAGTTTCTTGACACAAAAACTGACCACATGATGCCATTTCCGTGAGCCGCCAACCATGGGGCAAACATCCATCTTGTGCTGCGTTTGTAGCCTTGCCAACATGTTATGGTGAAAAAGTTCCAGGCTGAGTATCGTTCCCAAGTGGTTCAATTGATAGAACGTCAGTGTGCTATACTGATGACCCAGGTTCGAGTCGCGGCTTGGGTACTTTTTCACTATGTTGGCTATATGCCTATTAAGCAATTAAAATTTGAATATTATGAACGCAAGCCGGGAGAAATTTTCTCTGGAAAAAATTTCCAAAGTATTAAAAATATGAATTTATTCAATTGTCGATGCTGGATTTTCTTTGATTTCGTGTTTGCTCCATGGTTGGCGGCTCACGGAAAATATTCCATCTTGTGCTGCGTTTGTAGCCTTGCCAACATGTTATGGTGAAAAAGTTCCAGGCTGAGTATCATTCCCAAGTGGTTTAATTGGTAGAACGTCTGTGCGCTATACTGATGACTGGGTTTGAGTCCCGGCTTGGGTACTTTTTCACTATGTTGGCTATACGCCTATTAAGCAATTAAAATTTGAATATTAAGTTTAAATTGTATGGTTATGCAATTTCTTTCTAGGGGCGATACTAGCATTAAAAATCTATCACAAGAAAATTATTATAAAAATATAAATTTTGACTTTGGTAGAAGCTTATTCTGAAGAATTGGGTGAAATGCGTTTTGGGAAGATAGTTTAAATTATGTAGTTCTACAATTTCCCACTAGGGGTGCTACTAACATAAAAGCATTTATTATGTGAAAACTTTTATCAAAACATAAAATTGATCATGGTCGAAGCTTATTCTGAAGGTCTGAATGCAATTCGTTTGTAGAAAGTGAGTATAATTTGTGTAGTAATGCAATTTGCCATCAGAAACACTACTAGCATAAAAATCCTATCACATGAAAATTTTCATCATAACATAAAATTGACCAAGACAGAAGCTTATTCTGAAGATTTAAGTAATATTCATTCATGGGAAGTGAGTTTAAATTGTGTTTGAAAAGTTAGGTGAAGACATAGTTATATAGAAAAGATACATGAAGCATCATAAGTGGAATAGAAGTCACGGAAAAAGAGGTTACATCAAGGGATTAGGTGGGGAAAGGAGGGTCTTCCAAACAGAAGTGGTGCCATCCTATGATTTTGATGAATGATACAGTCAACTCAGAAAAATGTAATCTTGTGGGAGCAGTATATTCTGACATTATATCTCAAAGAAAATTAAAGGGCAATTTTGACATGGCACTTAAAATTTAAACATTTCTTCATTAGTTCTTTAACTGTATAGAAAATATAAAAAAAAAAATTACACATAGTGTAGAATATAGTCTTTGAAACATGAAAAAATAATGAAAATAGTGCTTAGATATTCATGACTTAGCCTCCCCCGCCCCCCCTATAGTTGCATATAAGGAAAATTTGAAAAAATATAGGCCTGTCAAAAGGAAACTGTATCAATTATTATTATTGCAAAAAATTGTATATATAAATATATATAAAAAATGCAGAAATCAATACATAAACACAATATCGAAACTATGAACAATTCAAAACATATGCAATACAGATATATACATATATAGATAGATTTACTCATGAATATAAAAATAAAACTATTACTTATCATACATACCACATATCCATCTCTTTCCGAATATTAGTAAGATCAGTACTATAAACAAATATGACACCATTCGCATCCTTCATTAAGGCAGGCCAGCAATTTTCAAACCTACATAGTGTGGACTGTTAGAAAAATAGTGATTACAAAAATATAAAATTTCTATTATTAAATTTTATAAATATAATAAAATTTAATTAGTATGTTAACTAGTAGAATATCCTTACAAAGATAAAAGCCATTGAATAAGAAAATTATAATTAAAATACAGAAGATGATTTCTGTGATTTTGTAAGAAAATTATGTTAAAAAATCTTTCCTACAAAAAACTTCACAACACAGATAATATAATATACAAAGAAAGAAAAAGAAAAGATAGAAATAAAAACAAAAGGTGAAAATATTTATTACATATCTTTCTCCGTAGCAATTCATATAAAAAAAAAAAATAAATAAATAAAAAAATCATTTTTTAGCATTGTAAGATTTGTCCTTATGTAGACAAAAGGATAAATAAGCAATATACAATAAATTGTGCTTAATTCAATTAAAATAAAGGTTATAAGAATCTTTTTATCCCTTCTGGGTGGAATGGGAAGAGACAATTTAAGTATATGTTTCCTATATTTACTAGCTTTTAGGCATTTATTGTACTCCAACCTAAAGGACTATCCATAAGTACTTTTAGTATATTAGATTTGAATAAAATAAAAACTAATTATAATTTCTTAATTTTTATAAACAATTTAATAATAGTATGACTGATGGCATTTAAATGTGGAAAATCGTATTATTTAAATGACCACTGTAACTATATAATATTTGAAAGCACTGATTCTGATGCTCAAATGTTTTTTTTTTTTTTTTTTAAATCTCCTAACAGTAAATTTATAATTATATATAAATTAAATTATCTTGGTAGATTGTTTAAGTTCTAAATAAGTGCAAATAAAGATTTTATATAAGTAAAAGTATTTTTCTTGCTGCATGTTTAAACACTGTGCATTTTAACAAGCATTGTAACTTTAATTAATAAAATGCAAAATATATACCACACTTCATGTTTTAAATCAACTATATTTTTACATACAAACTCCTTGCAACAAAATTTACTTGTGCAAGGGCTATTTCAGAAGGTATTTCAAATCATTAGGTGGCAGAATAGGCATTATGATGGGCTCATTAACTTTGAATGTAAGAAAGGATAAAAGTATGACTGGCTAGTAGAAATGAAGAATATTTTTTTTACATGTTAATGACAATAACTTACCATCTTTGATAGGTTTAAGTATAAAATGATAAAATATGAAATCTTCATTTTTTATATTGAAATAAGTTTTCTAAAATAATAAATTTAAAAAGTACATTTAACAGTGGTAATAATGAATTTTTATTTTAGCCAAAATGTATATGAATTATATGTATCTATAGATAAAAATATTGCATTAGTAATTTAGATTTATTAGTTATGTTTTATTATTAGCATGAAGTTTTTTGAAATATTACAAAAAATACATCAAGCTGTTAAAAATTTTAAACATACAAATAGTAAAATATTAATTTTAATTTGTGCTTAATTTTATTTCTGTTTTAAAAATGTAAAAATAATTTAAGAATCAATATGTATACTTAAAAAAAAAAAAAAAAGTTGGTATCGGCCTAAAATTTGGCCGAATATTTGATATTCAACCAAATCATTATTTGTTACATCTCTAATAAATACTACATATCACAAATTAATATAAATATGAGAAATGATACAATAATTATATTTTAAACTGTCAAAATTAGAATACTTTAAATTTAATTTCTTTTCAATCTGAATTTTTATATATACACTTACTTTGTATCACCACTGCAATCCCATAATTCCACTTCAGCTTTAGCAATCCTCCCATTTATATTCAAGTTATCACTTTCAAACTCTAAGATTCTAAAGAGAAAATATATATGTATACTATTTGAAGAGTTTTCCATGCATAATTTCAAGTTAAGATTTTTTCTCCTTTACATATGCTGTTTTTCTACATAATTTCTACTAACATCAACAGTCTTATGCCAGTGCAAAACAAGGACATACATTTCTCCCCTTATCAGCTCATGTCTTACTTACATATGATATATTTACATAGTCATTACATTAATCACGCTTATCTCATATTCAAAACCATATCTCACACAGGTCAGGTGCAAGCAATAATCTGGTTGGCAGAGCATTGGACTCATGATTAATGGATTTGTGGGTTCGAGGCTTGACGGCAGCCACACATCGCCATATATGCTGCTAATGGTACCTGGTGCATGCTAAATTTGTCATGGATACAAAGTCTTTGGGGCATGAGTTGTCAGTCTCTGAGGTTCCAAAACAGACAAAGGTCACATTATCTGGCCTGTGGTGAAAATAAATTATAGATGCTATTTAAAAATGAGAGGTCATTGATGAAAGGCACTTTAAGAAACAGTGGGAATTAAAAATGAAGGCCCAATATCTAAATTACAGGGTTGCTGCTCTAGAAGTCGAACCTCTCGAGACTCTAGAAGCCCTCTACCACAGAAAAGTGGACACGACAACAAGAACAACACAGTGCATTATCAGAAAGCTCCAGCTTAGAGCCTCAGATAAGCAGAATCTTGGTTGACAAACACATTTTTTTTTTTTAAACTTTGGATAATGTGTTGACCTCCTTGGAAAAACATCTATCGCATAATATCTTATAAAAAATCAGCAATAGTTGTTTTATTCGTCTAATCTTCCATAATTGGGTTCATTGCCGATGTTAGTGATAAAATCGCTAAAATACGTGTTTAACTATTTTTTAGCAAATTGGTTTAGCTATACTTTATGTATTGTTCATTGTTGTAACTATTGTTGTGACTTTATTTTTGTAACTGTATTGTTGCAAAATTCATTCTTTTTTTACCTAAAACTGCTGCTGAGATATGGCAAAAAACTTTCGACCCCCCATTTAACCACCTTAGAAGATGAATTTCTAAAATTGCTGAAATACATGTTTAACCATTTTTTTAGTAGATTTGTTTTCCAGAATTATGTGCTCCTACCTAAAACTGCTGCTGCGATATGGTGAAATGACCTAAAAATTTGACCCCCCCCTTTAACCAATTTTGCGAGAGAATTTTCAAAAATCCTTTCTTATTGCTTGCCTAGGTCGTAACAGCAACCTACTGTCCAAATTTCGTGATCCTGACTTTTGTCATTTTAGCTGAGCATTGATGAGTCAGTCAGTCAGGCATTATCTCTTTACATAATCTGGAGGCACGGCAGAAAGCATAGCCGTAAGCATCCTTTTCTGTAAGCAACTCAGGGCACTTTTGACCCCCACATATCTCTGCGCTGGAGTTTCCCAAAAACTTGAAATTTCGTTTTTTTAGAGTATGTGGCAAATAAGACCAAAATTTAAAATTTCACGTTTCTGTCTTTTCTAGTTCAGACGACATACGAACTCAAAGTTTTGATTTTTTGTCACTCACTCACGCGTCATCAAAAAGATTAGGTAGATTCCGTAGGCCTAGAAACTTGAAATTTGGAATAAACGTAGTGTTTAGAATACAAAGAAAGAAAAAATTATAAAATCCAGGAAAAAAAAAAAAAAAAAAAAAAAAAAACATTTGAAAATTCAACAAATTCCAACAAAATTGAAGATTGAAAATAATACGATCTTGTAGTCTTAGAAACTTAAAATTTGGTGTGAAGGTAGTGCCTAGATTTCAGAAAAAGAAAACATCAAAAAACACAAAAAAAAAAAATCGAAAATAAAATAAAAAAATCAAAAATTTGAAAATAATCCGATTTTGCTGGGCTAGGAACTTCAAATTTGGAATAAAGGTAGTATTTAGGATACAAAAAAAGAAAAAATAAAAAAAATCCGGAAAATTAAAAAAAAAAAATTCAAAAATTCGAAAAAAAAATTTAAAATTTGAAAATAATCTGATTTTGTTACACTAGAAGCTTCAAATTCGGAATAAAGGTAGTATTTAGGATACACAAAAATAAAAAAGAAATCCAGAAAATTCGAAAAAAATTGAAAAAAATGAAAATAATTTGATCTAGCCTTAGAAACTTAAAATTCGGCATAAAGGTAGTGTTTGGAATTCAGAGAGAGAATAAGGAAAAATTAAAAACACAATAAAAATCGAAAATAAAATTAACAAATCGGAAAAATCGAAAATTTGAAAATAATTTGATTTCATAGTGCTAGAAACTTGAAATTTGGAATAAAGGTTTTAGGATACAAAAAAAGAAAAAATCCAGAAAATTCAAAAAATTCAAAAATTGAAAAAATAAATTGAAAAAATTGAAAAAATAAAAAAAAAATTGAAAAAATTAAAATAATTTGATCTTTTAGCCTTAGAAACTTAAAACTTGGCATAAAGGTAGTGTTTGGAATTCAGAGAATAAGGAAAAATTAAAAACACAATAAAAATCGAAAATAAAATAAAAAAATTGGAAAAATTAAAAAACATTGAAAATTTGAAA
The DNA here is from genome assembly GCA_963931845.1 of Maratus michaelseni. NCBI lineage: Eukaryota > Metazoa > Arthropoda > Arachnida > Araneae > Salticidae > Maratus > Maratus michaelseni. The sequence goes on along the minus strand of OZ007590.1, from coordinate 203,630,802 downwards.
ATAATTTGATTTTGTAGAGCTAGAAACTTGAAATTTGATTGGTTGGTTCGTTGGTTGTATAGAGTTTAACGGCACAAGGTCCCATTGGGGACAAGCTGCGCCAAAAAAAAAAAAAAAAAAAAATATATATATATATATATATAGTTTTTAAAACAACCACAAAAATTAATGCGAACAAAAGCAAAAAGGAAACAAAGCTTAATGAGAAAATTATCTGGATGGGGTTACCCACATAGTGTATAAAACAAAAATAAAGAGTTCTTAAAAAAGTAATGTATAAGAATACTACATTAAGAAAAATCATCTGGATGGGGAAACTTGAAATTTGGAATGTAAGTAGTATTTAGAATAAAAGAAAAAATAAAATAAAATAAAAAATCCAGAAAATTCGAAAACGAAAATTTGAAAAAAAGTCTGATTTGTTGGAATTTTCCAGAATTTTTTATTTTGTATCTGCAGTGCCTCCGCCAAGTCAAGAAAACACAGTCGTAAGCATCCTTTTCTGGAAGCAACTCGGGACACTTTTGACCCCCACATATCTATGCTCTGGTGTATCTCAAAAACCTGAAACTTCATTTTTCTTGAGTATGTGACAAATAGGACCAAAATTTTAAATTTCATATTTCTGTCTTTGATATATGAACTCAAAGTTTTGATTTTTTGTCACTCACTCACTCACTCATTCAACCCCGTATCATCAAAAATGTTAGGTAGATTCCGTAACCCTAGAAACTTGAAATTTGAAATAAAGGTAGTGTTTAGGATACAAAGAAAAGAAAAATTATAAAATCCAGAAAATTTGAAAATAAACATTCAAAAATTCAACGAATTCCAATAAAATTGAAAATTGAATATAATACGATCTTGCAGTCTTAGAAACTTAAAATTTAGTGTGAAAGTAGTGTTTAGAATTCAGAAAAAGAAAACATAAAAAACACAATAAAAATCGAAAATTAAATAAAAAAATCGAAAAAAATTGAAAATTTAAAAATAATCCGATTTTGTTGTGCTAGAAACTTGGAGTTCAGAATAAAGGTAGTATTTAGGATACAGAATAATGTAAAATTAAAAAATCAGGAAAATTTGAAAAAGTAAAAAAAAATTGAAAAAATTTGATCTTTTAGCCTTAGAAACTTAAAATTTGGCGTGAAGATACTGTTTAGGATTCAGAATAAGGTAAAATGAAAAACACAATAAAATTCGAAAATAAAATAAAAAAAATCGAAAGATAAGGAAAATTTGAAAATAATTCGATTTCATAGCGCTAGAAACTTAAAATTTGGAATAAAGGTAATATTTAGGATACTAAATAAGAGAAAATTAAAAAATCAAAAAAAAAAAAAAAAAAAAAAAAAAAAAAAAAAAATCCAGAAAATTTGAAAATTGAAAAAAAAAAAAAAGAAAAATTGAAAGTAATTTGATCTTGTAGTCTTAGAAACTGAAAATTTGGTGTAAAGTTAGTGTTTAGGATTCAGAAAAAGAAAAAAAAAGAAAAACACAACAAAAATCGAAAATAAAATTAAAAAATTGAAAAACATCGAAAATTTGATTTTTTAGAACTAGAAACTTGAAATAAAAGTAGTATTTAGGATACAAAAAAAAGAAAAAAAATCTGGAAATTTTGAAAAAAAAAATTTGAAAAAAAAAATCGATCATGTAGCTTTAGAAACTTAAAATTCGGTGGATACAGAAAAAATAAAAATAAAACACAATAAATAAATTAAAAAAAAAATCGAAATTTGAAAATAATTTGATTTGTAGCGCTAGAAACTTGAAATTTGTAATAAAGGTAGTATTTAGGATACAAAATAAGGAAAAAATTAAAAAAATCTGGAAAATTTTAGAAAAAAAAAAATAATAATTCGATCTTGTAGTCTTAGAAACTTAAAATTTGGTGTAAAGGTAGTATTTACGATTCAATAAAAGAAACAATTAAAAAATTCGTAAATTTCGAAAATAAAATTGAAAACTGTAAATATCAGTAAAAAATCGAAAATTCGCAAACAATTCGATTTTGTATTGCTAGAAACATTAGTTTTAAGATAATTGTCCTATTAGCTAGTACACTGCCCTTAATTGTTTTATGTTATTTTCCCCAGATTATGCTTTTCTTTTCTTTCGTTTACGAATTTCGTTATAGAAAAGTTCTGCTATAGACTGGCTACATTATGGGCGGTTTTTCTATAGACATGTTTGTTTCCTTTCACTATTTAATTTGCATATGAAATATGGATTGTTAAATGATGTTAGCCCAACAAAAATTTTCACAGCTCCCCCCCTCCCCTCCCGACATTACTGGCTGGTTATGGCTTGATAGTCCTTTCTAAATAAAATCATGGTGACACTAAGATTATCTTGATTTATCTCTAAATTGAACCTAAATGATCCTAAGAAGAAAGATCAAAGAATTCTCTATATTGGCATGACAATCAGAAAACTTAGAAGTGAAATCGAAATATTAATAAATTTATAAAAAGTCGAAAGTTTGAAAATAATTTGATTTTGTAGTCCTAGAAGCTTGACATTTGGCAGAAAGGTAGGGTTTAGGATACAAAGTAAGGAAAAAAATTAAAAATCTAAAAAAAAAAAAAAAAAAAAAAAACCCCGAAAAAAAAAAATCATCGAAAAATCCAATATAGTTAGATTTATTGGAAATTTTAATTTTGGCTTTCTTTTTGTCCTAAACTGTACTTTTGTGTAAATATTCAAATTTTTGGTACCTGCAAATAATAGGGACAGAGTGTGGGCTAAGCGAAAATCAGTGGATGATCTCCAAAAAGAGCCCAAAATCAAGAAAAGGAGGATTACTTATAAAAAGAAGTGAAAGACCATCAAAAACGTCACCTGTAAAAAATGCAGCTAAGTCTCGTGACTCTTTTACCGTAAAAAGTTCTGAGATCGTTTAAAGCCAAGTTTAACTATCTTATTAATTCTGAAATTTTCATTCCCAAATCACTCCCAGTCTCCACATCTTTAGTTAATTATTATTTTGTGACTTGGCAATTACATAGCATGAGAATGTGATGTATATAATTAGTCTTAATCAAATACTACCATCCCATCCCATAACATATTAAGGTGTAATAACTTCCATGTGCGTATATAATTAGCCTTAATGAAATTATCCCACTATATCCCATAAAATAGTAAGGTGCAATAACTTCCCTGTGATGCATAATTGCCAAGTCAAAAAATAATAATTAACTAAAGATGTAGAGACTAGGAGTGTTTTGTGAATGAAAATTTCAGAGTTAATAAGATAGTTAAACTTGGCTTTACACGATCTCAGAACTTTTTACAGTAAAAGAGTCACAAGACTTGGCTGCATTTTTTACAGGTGACGTTTTTGATGGGATAGTGAAGATTAGAAATTATACCTATAGAATTATGTTAAATATCATACTTTACTATTACATATTGATGAAAGTGAATCTACTACAAAATAATATTTTTGTAGTAGATTGATAAGAGTAGAATAAACAGATTCCTTGTTACACAAACAGATTCCTTGTTATAATCACAAGATAACTATATCTTTCTTCAGGTAAATGCTTTTAGAAAAATAAATAAGTGAATAAATATTAATTTATAAGAGTCACCAAAAGTCAATCAGCCATCTGTAAATAATTTAAAATGGCCCTGAAACTAAAACATAAAAAACAAGCAGCGCATGTAGATACCATACTGATTAAGGCCCCACTATAGGCAATTTATCATCTTGTAGGTAATTTATTGCAATTGTTCTCAAAAAGAAACAAATACCAATTATAATTAGTAATTTCATGCTTTTAATTTATAATTTATAAATATAAATTATCCCCCATTCAGTTATTTTAAATAACTTTATTTAATTTTACTTATCTTCATAACAGCAGATCTTTAACTTGATTATTGCAAGAACTCTATTACAACAAATAAATGCTCTGGTCCCTTTATTCTTTTTTATATCGCTGTAATAATAATTTAATTCATTTATGAATCATAATATAACAAGATTATTTAAAAATAAATGTATTAATTTACTTAAGAAAAAAAGTCTTGAAAACTACCTAAAACAATTTAGGTACTTTTCGGTTAGCCGGGCGCCAGTGATATACAGGGTGATTATAAAGAAACTTTGCCAACATCTGCACTTCTAGCGGCCGTTCTATTTAACCGATCAAGATGAAATTTTAAATATAGTTGTTTGAAGGTATGCGCTCGAGATTCTGTGAATGGCAATACAGTGGTGCTCACGGTTACGGTTATAGTTACAGAAACTCGAAAATTTCGAATGGCAACGCCTACTTTTTCCTGTCTCAAAATGTTCAGCGCATGCGAAAACCCTAAATAGCGTTGAAACGGTACCGATATGTCCAAAAACCGACGTGTTATAGACATACAAACCGTTCTTTAAGGCGCACCGAGCAATAATGCATTCGACAGAGACAAGAAACTGCTGAATGATGAGAACACATATCAGACAAAAGAAAACCTTTATTGGCATCAAACATTTTCCACATGGGTGCCATCACAAGCAATTACGCATTGCATGCGGGAGACGACGGACAATACCGCTGAACGCAACATGACGCGAGGAATGTTTCTAATCTCACGCCGTATAGAATCCTGCAAGCCCGACAATGTTTGCGGATTGCACAGGTAAACTCTGGATTTGAGATATCCCCAAAACCAGAAATCCATAGGCGTCAGATCTGGGGATCGCGCAGGCCACGGAATAGGATAATGGCGTGAGATGATGCGATCACCAAAATGCTGATCTAGGAGCCTTTTAACTGACCTCGCTATATGTGGAGGTGCACCATCTTGCATCCAAACAACGTCATTGAGTGCATTCCGCCGACGCAACTCCGGTAGTACAGAATTTTTCAGCATGGCTGCATACCGAGAGCCTGTTACAGAACATGTTGCAGGACCCGCTGGGGTCGTTTCCTCAAAGAAGAACGGGCCGAGAACAAATGTAGCTGTAATGCCGCACCACACAGTCACTTTGGCGTCAAATAATGGTACTGGTGCCACAGCGTGAGGATTCGTCTCTCCCCAGTGCACACAATTCTTTGTGTTAATGTTGCCATGTAAGGTGAAATGCGCCTCGTCCGTCCATAGTATGCGAAGTGGCCAGTCGTTATCAGCATCATATCGTAATAAAAATTCATTTGCGAAGTCCAGACGTTGTTGTGGGTCACCCGGCTGCAACATCTGGACGCGCTGAAATCGATAGGGAAACATGTGAAGTACTGAGCGCAAGAGCTTGCGGACCGTTGTGTTCGGAATATCCAACAAGCGCGATAATCCTCTTGCAGTTTCTGTGTGCCCTGTAGTCACTGTATGATGCACTTCCATGACAACGTCCTCAGAAACTGTTGGCCGTCCGGAGCGCGGTTTGTCACAGGTGCAGCCTGTATCTTCGAATTTGCGCACTAAATCACGCACAGCTTGCAGAGTACATGGCCCACGTCGTTGTCGATGATTGCGGCGATACACACGCAAGGCTTCCGCAGCGTTCATCCCATTTAGATAATAGAGTTTGATCAATTCACCGCGAACTTTCCCAGGAAGAGTCATATCGTCGGCATGTGCGAGTTCATGAATGACGACTTCGCATACCCGCTTGGTATTTTATAGGCTTCCTCCGCTGAATATCTGGCGAACGGCGTTCTGTGATTGGTATCTTGCCTGTGTCATATGCAAAGTTACTGCGTGCGCACAGATCGTGTTTTGTTGGCCGGTTTTCAGAACTCTTCTTTGTGTATGCATAACACGTTTGTTTTTGGACATATCGGTACCGTTTCAACGCTATTTAGGGTTTTCGCATGCGCTGAACATTTTGAGACAGGAAAAAGTAGGCGTTGCCATTCGAAATTTTCGAGTTTCTGTAACTATAACCGTAACCGTGAGCACCACTGTATTGCCATTCACAGAATCTCGAGCGCATACCTTCAAACAACTATATTTAAAATTTCATCTTGATCGGTTAAATAGAACGGCCGCTAGAAGTGCAGATGTTGGCAAAGTTTCTTTATAATCACCCTGTATATACATGTATATATACACACAAACATATATACACATATCTACATATACTTATTTATATACACACATATATATATATATACATATATGTATGTATATATATGTATGTATATATATATACAAATATATGTATATACATATGTATTTATATATGTACATATATCACTGACGCCTGGCTAACCGAAAAGTACCACAATTTACATCAGACACATTAACACAAGATGTTCTCAGTTTAAAATATCATTTCAAAGTTTTGTTTAAATTTAAATAAAAGAGTTAATTATAAATATTTTGTTTCATATTCCACAAATTGCTGAAAGTTGAACTTTAAACTCTTGAATGTTTTTTTATCAAATTGAAACATGCATGCATTTCGCAAAAACAAACTCTGTAATTAAAACAGGGGATGAACATGATTTTGTACATGAAAGCACACATGTGATAAACAAACAAACAAATACATAAAAAACAAACACTTAGAAATATATATAAAGAGAGAGAGATAAGAACCCAACTCATTAATTAATAGGACAATCAACTTATTTCAGATGAAAGGAAAGCAAACTGTTACGGTTAAATGATGATTATTATACCTTACTCCTTGTGTAGGGTGATATTCACTAGCTATTGTTTCAGTAGCATCAGCAAGAAAATTAGATATGATAGTCTTTCCACTCTGTAATAAATATATATATATATATATATATATATAGAATAACAATATAAATAAACTAATTCATTAAGAATTCATTTTGAAAATATTTATCACAGATTTTTTTTTTTTTTTTTTTTTTTAAGATTTAAATTAGTCAAAATTTAATACAGTAGAATCACTTAAAAGTTAATGAAATTTGGCAGTTATCAAAATCAATTTGTTTGAGACAAACACAAATTGGTACTGTAACACTGTAAAATCTTTGCTAATAAAATCAACCTCAAAGTTATTTTAAATCAGAATATTTTGCTAGAACTATAATTTTGACGGCTAAAAACATTTAAAGTAATGTTAGAATTTTCATTGAGGATGATTTATTGATATTTTCTGTAATTTTAGACATTTTAATTTTTGTACTTGTTTGTTGTAATGGATTGTTACCATGAATATACTAAAATAAAAATCTAGACTCCCAATTTATGTCAAGGTCTAACAGAATATATGAAGTTTGATGAAATTCGATTTAGTTCTTTAGACAGAGCATCCACAAAATTTGTGTCTCTTACAAACAGGCATTTCCAAAAATAATCAAATATTGTTCAAAACATCTGAAAATAGATAAATCCATCAAAAAATAGAAGTAAAAAATTTTCATGATTCTAATCCTTTGTTCTTATGTATATAAAAGAAAGCCAAAAAAAAAAAAAAATACTAATATACTGGAACTTTATTATGTCTGTATATCTTTTTAAAATATCCTGTATATCCTTAAAACCATTATAATCCTGTACATCCTTGTAATCCTGCTTTCCAATCATCTTCAAAAAATCGTCTATAGCCTATTGTAATTAATATTACTTGAAATAATTATATTAATTTGATTTCAGTAAATAACATTATTCATCATTTTTTAGCAAACCTTAAATTTTTGTCATTTGGATAATTACTTAAAAAAATTTTTAGCCCAATTTTTTTTCTCTAAAATAAAAATAAAAAAATCAAACCCAGAATGGTTATACATTACACACCCGTGCAACTGAATTTTCTTTAAATAAAACAAATGATTTCTTTTTGTTTTTTAAATATTTGACATATAAAAGCAAGAGATTCACTAAAGCACATATCATCAGATGGTTGTTTGCTGTCCTCTAAACAAACAAACCAAAAGCCCAACTTTGTGCTAATGAATAGGAATTACACAGCACGGGAATTGAGAAACAAATGATACAATTGAGCTGTCCATACAATCGAGAGAATTGATAAAAACATCTCATCATCGCCCAACACTTATTGTGCTGTTCTCTAAAAAAAAAAAAAATCCATTTTTTGAAATTTTCTCTATATAAAGTCTAATAAAGAATTAAAAAAAAAAAAAAAATAAACATGGCTAAATTTTTACAGCATGTTCTGAGGTTCTGACTAAGATTTTAATGTTGGGCATTTTTCTTTTATCACTTTATTACAAAATGGTAGCCAACTAAGCGAGAATTTGAAAAAAAATTCACTTTTCCAAAAATTAATCCATATTACCTGAAAAAACCCCACACAAGACATAATCAGTGGAAATTGAAGCATTTTATTACATATTAATGATTTAATTTTAAAAAATAAAAATTTATGTAGATCATTCTAAAATTACATTTTAGCAAGAAAATCTGTAAAAATGAAGCTTATGTTTTGCCACAATTCTGCAATTGTTAATTTAAATTATTTAAAAACTAAATAAGCACTCCCCAGGTATTTTAAACTATTTTTATCATTCTAAATGGTGCATAAAAACAGAACAAAACAAAAAATAATTCACTTCAGTGAAATATTTAATGTAATACTAGGGTGCTTTTTTTTTTTTTTTTTTTTTTTTTTTTTTTTAAAGAAACATTTCATTGTGGAGTTTTTTTAGAGGACAGCCCAATATATAAATTATAGCTAAATTTAAACAATTACAATTCTTAAAAATAAATGGTAAAAATGTAGTATATCATAATAACTTACAAATAACATATAAAACATGCAATTAATCCTATCCAATTCATTAATTATTTAAAAAATTACCTATAAAAGTCTATTTACTATTTAATTGTGGGTGTACACTCATTAATTTTATTAATAAATTTTAATTTTGAGAGAAGAAATTTAAAAAATGACAGAAAAAGGATAAATCTAGGAGTTCTCTAAGAACTTCCTTAACAAATATTTTGATTGTTTGAAGAAATAAAATAAAGACGACAAAAATCAAAGCACAAAGAAACCGTTTCTAATCATTGATTGTGTAATCATTATGGTTAAATACATAAAATTGTGCCAATGAAATATAAATAAATAGGATAGCAGTCAAAATCACAATGAAACAGCATTAAATTGTCCTTTTGTACACATTAGTAATTTATAACCGGTGTTTCCCCGGAAATAAATACAGAGATTAGCTATAAACGATTTCTAATGTAGTTAAAATAAGTTCATCTGTTAAGTCTCATACAAATAGCATACCTCACAAGGCCCTATAACTAAAAGTTTTACTTTATACATGCTAAGTTTGAAAAGAAAATACACAAAAAACTAAATCGTTATACAATTCACATTTCACGTATATCCATCTGATCAATCATCATCGTTCATCGTGGTTGCTATGGCAATGACATTACAGTAGCAGTTCATGTTCTATGATGCAGAAAAAAAAAATACATACCAACCGTTTAAAATTTTTGGAAATTCGTAATTTTTTTTTTTTTTTAATCTGTATCATTAAGTTATTGTTTTGTCTTGTAACAAACGAGATATCGATTAGATAAGGAAACTGATCATGACAATGTAAACATCATTTGGCAACATCTGTTACGTCTCCTCTCCGCTCCGGCTCCATTTTTGAAATTTGCTAGAGCGCTTAGATTGCTTGGATTATTTGCTTTTATAGAAAATTCTCTATCATGAATGAAGGTATTCAGGTAAGTCATTAAGCAGTAAATCATTAAGTACTGTTTTTTGAAAACACAATTTTACCTGTTTCTTTTTAATAAGGGAGATTCTACTTTAATCGTGTCTACAATCAATTGGCTTATTGTTGTTATTTTATGTGACAAACACTTATGGTTACGGGTAAATAATAATGAAATAAATAATCTGCTATTTAATATTTTTATTTTAAGTGTTTTTAGATTTTTTTTCGAGGGGGAGGGAGACGGGTTATTTTTTGGAAAAAGTGCTTTTTTCTTTTTAAATTCTTGTTTATTTGGCATTACTTTGTATGTACTAATATAGTGATAAATGAAAAATGCTCTACATTAAAATCGTAGTGAAAACGAGCTGTAAAAATGTAGCTATGTTTAATTTTTTTGGATTTTATATTAAATTTATATAGAGAAAAGTTAAAAAAATGGGTTGGGTTTTCCTTAGAGGACAGCACAGTTCCTATTTTTACCACTTTGGCAAAAACCACTTTTTGCCAGGACAGTTTTTACCGTTTTTTTTTACATTTGTCAAAAGCTTGCCAACCCTAGTTAGAGAAAACCCCAGTTCCTTAAAGGTAAATTTTTTTTATTGAAATGACAAGTAAAATTATTGAAAAGGTTAATGTAAATTTTGGAATCCTTAGATTGTTCACATGCATAAATCTCATTCTTAAAAGAAGGAACACTGTATTAAGCGAAAAAAAGAATGGACACCTTACAAATTTTGTCCGAGACTCCCAGTTTATCAGCACTATAAGCCGATTGTGACAAACAGCAATTTATATCATTATTAACAAACTTGAAAGTGAATATACAGATTAATTTTCAACATTTTCAGAGAATGAAGTTTGATTAGATGCCTTTTATCATTCTTTGCGGGAAGAGTTCTGTATCCTGTGCTGGTTTTTTTGGCGAGTTATTGTCGATAAATGTTTGATGTGGTTGTTGCGTTTTTCAGCTTTTGGGGTTGCTTTTTTAACTACTGGAATGGACTTTATTTATGTGACGTCGCATGCTTTTGGCGATGATTCAGCAGATTTTAGTGAAATATGTATATGTTTGCAGATAGTTTCTATTTTCATAGAACTAAGGTAAGTGGAAAATGAAATATTGTTTCTTTCATGTGATATATAACTCCACTTTTGAGAGGACCTGGGAAGAGTTCCATATCCTGTGCTGCTTGGCACGATTTGCAAAAAGCATGTGATGTCACATAGATAAAGTTCATTCCAGTAGTTAAAAAAACAACCTAAAAGGCTGAAGATCGCAACAACCACATCATTTATCTGCAAAAACAACTCGCCAAAAAAAAAAAAACCAACACAGGATATGGAACTCTTCCCGTTTCTATCTATAAACACTGTTTTGATGAGGCCTATAGATATCTATGAAGGTTAGAGATCCTACCTATGCAACTTTCAGGTTGTGTAATATTTAAACGGAGCTTCTGACTGTAAAATAGTCTAGAAAACATTTTCTTCATTTTGAAAGACCTATCCAATGATATGCCACTCAATATGGTGCGCAATTTTTTTTCAGTTTCTACCACCATTTTGTATTTTACGGCCACCATTTTGAATTTATGAAAACATAACCTAGCCTATAACTATTGGACGGTTAAGACGAATCGATAAATACCTCATTCATTAAAATCCATCCAGCCGTTGGGATGTTTTGAGGGTATAAAGAAATCCACATACATACCCAGATACGTGTTAAACAGGCCGATGCTAATCGCACCACCACCGGTGCCATTAGCCTCTACAGGCTATTCGCACCACCACCCGGTGCGCATGCGTAACAAGCGTCTAGCCCCTGCACTTTTGCTTTTGGCTACGATTTAAAAAAAATGGATCACTCTGCTGTGCGCATGCGCATTGCTCTAGACCAGCCGTACTCAACCTTTTTTTCTGGCGGGCCGCAAACATATATTTGCAACATTAGGCGGGCCGCAACACACTTGTATAATGTAAAAAAATATAGATTTCTATTACAAATGCTGTGAAGATCGTTGTTTTGAAATAGTGGTATAAAACTTTTTGCTGCCATTTTTTTCTGCAACAAACATTTAATCATAATAAGCTTAATGTAGAAATTTATAGTGCAAATTAAATTAATTTGCGATAATGTTCGTTTAGTGTTCAGGATTAAGAAATGTATACACTACTACAGCCCAAGTAAAACTACATATAAAAATGAATTTGACTAAGGAAACGTCTTTTAATATATTTTAAGATAATTTTAAATTAGTAATTAGAAATAACAAAAAATTGTTTACCGATGAAAATATATAAAAGATTAGAGAAAATATTAAAAACTTTTTATACACATCTCAATTAATTTTATAAATAAGAGATTAATGATTATGTGTCTCGGGCCGCACATAAAAGGTCGCCGGGCCACATGCGGCCCGCGGGCCGCAGGTTGAGTATGGCTGCTCTAGACAGTTTTAACGAGAACCATATTAATTTTATTCCATTCCGCGGCAGTTTTTTTAAATTCGTAAAAGGATTTTGATTTAAGAGCAACAATCTGAGAAAGTGACACACCTAGCATTATGGGGTGATTCATGCCATCTCAGATTTTCTCCAAAAAATTACCATTTGTCACTTACCTTGTTAAAAGACAAAATCTAGAATTTTTTTTCCCAAAGTTGAGTTGTTCGATTTTATGGCCCCCAAAAGTCATCATGTGGTGCGAAAAATTGAGCATTTTTTTGAGACATTGAAATTGCTATGACCCACAATTCTTTGCGCAAACAACTTGCCACAAAATTCTTTTTATATTTGGGATCTAAAAGGGTTAAACTTCATATAATAGATGAGAAGTCTTTGGCAAGTTGTTGCCGCAAGGTCACTGAAGGTCACAAACATATACATTTTCGCTGTTTTTTGCCATTTTTAAGGCCCAATAACAGCTTGCGCCTTCCAGTTGCCATGGCAAAAGAGATGTCGTTTGAAAGACGTGTATTAGCACTTTTAAAAAATGTATATATAATTGAGGCAAGTTGAGCGCGCTTTTAGTTACAGAGTGCCATAATCTGAAAAATGTCATTTTTGACCGATATTCAAACTGTCATAATTTCTTGCGGCAGCGACATTTTGAAATAATTCTTTTGCCATTCTTTTATTCTGTTATTGCCCTTTACGAAAAAATAAACTCCATTGAGGCAAGTATCTTTAAAAAAAATAATTTTATTTTTAAACATACTCTATCCTTGTAGTCAGGACTTTTTTGCTTTTCGGAAAAACTTGTCTGAATAACACTACTTTTAACATTTACTTGGTTATATAAATTGTTATATTTAATATATTGGTACATTTATGTTTGTTGAGGACAGTTATCTATATATTTAAAACGCTAAGCGATTTCTTTCGACAATCCGTGAGAACAAACTACTGCATCAAATTACATCATTCTTTTTTTAAATGAGACATTTGGACACAGATTTGTTATCGTGGATTCGTTTGTTCAAAAATTTAATTAATTAGCCGTAATTTTCAGTTAAACTTTTTCTACTGCTTATGACGTCATAAAGTCGGCAATCGGATTAACGCGCACTGTTGCGAGGTACATAGTTTATTTTCTGAACTGTGTGGTTGCGAGATAATAGAGAAATAATATTAAAAGCACGTGGCTTTTAGACCGAATTTTTTAATTTGCAAGTTAAATTTAGGTAAAAATATTTATCCGCGTGTTTTATAAGCGAATAAAAATTCATATTTATTATGATGTCACAGGAATATTTTTCAATTTGTTGATGCCATTTTTCATTACAGTTAAATACAAATGTATTTTGATTTGTATACATGGTATTTACGCATAAAAGTAACATATACAAAGTAAGTGTAAAAAGTTTGCGCCGGTGAAAATGACGTTATGTTTAGCTTTAAATGCATTTTAACATTGATAAAACTAAAGAGAAAAATTTATATGATTGTGTCAGCATGACGTAATTTTAACTGATTTTTCCATTCTTGATTATAAAGATTAGAATTGGAGTCTTTATTGATTGCTTCATCTTGATTGCATGTTAACAATTACTTTTTTTTTAATTATAGGTTAGAAGATTTCATTTTTTAATATAAAAAATTCTCAAAAGTAAAGGATTTCAGGAAAATTAAAATTATTAAAAATAGTGCTATGGTAGAAAAAAAGAACTTGAAATAATGATTGTATTTTTAGCTAGAATAAAGAGTGCAAGGCTAATATTTTATAGGAATTATTTTGGTAGGTTTATTATGAGTTCATTTAACAGTTCCATATTAGCAGCAAAGTCATATTTCTTTCACTGTGAATTTCTCTTTCGATGTCAAAAAATGGTAGTCTACTTTTGGACGCCAGCGAAAACACAGTGGCAATTTTTAGAAATGTATAACGGTTATGACAACAAACGGCACGCTATCGCTTTAGCTTTCATCACGCTTACATCACTTCTAAATACTACAAATTTCAATTTTTTACTGCATTTTACTACATTTTATAATTTTAATTCTTACATCATGAATTAGAAAGAAAAAAATAGCTTTCGATTGAAATTTATTTGAAAACTGCCACTTAATTTAACGACTTTTTAAATAATTTTCAAGCATAAAATATTTTTCATTTCTATCTTAACAATGACCATCAGTTTGTTTCAATAATGTAAAATAGCCCCTGGGAAAGTTGCCACAATTGAAAATAGATTTCTCTAACCATCATAAAAAGTGAAAAAAAAATAATAATAAACCCTGATAAATCATAAGATCAGATTATCCATAAGATAGAGCATTTTGGCGCTAAACTAAAATCTGTCAAAAAAAAAAACTATTTTGAGTTTTTGTTTTACATAAAATTCATATGTTGAATCCGCTGATGCATATGTTGCATCAGAATATGCTACGAATTGTATTTTTTTAAAAGATCTATTGGGTATTTAACTGTAGGTAAAAGATCCCCGACTGTAATGGAAAAGGGATAATCATCCTGCTTATGTAAAGGGGCGGAGGAAACTATACAAATAAATTACACTTGAAAACGTTAAAAATTTCCCTCATCTGAAGATTGATTTATTATTGTAAAAAAAATTCTTCTTCTGATTACCTTAAAACAATGGATGCGTTTTAGAAGATATGGATTTGAAATGAACAATGATTAAAGAAGACATTTTAAAATTTTTAATTTAAACATTTTAAAACTTTTTTTAACATCGAATCTCGACGGTGCTTTTGGGCAGATGCAATGCACATGCTCATAGGAGCTCATTCGGTTGCATTATCACAGGGGGGGAGGGGGAGGGGGAAGATGTGTGCTTTATTTACTATGTTCTTTTATTTACTGAATATGAGGTGAACGTAGGAATATACTATTTGTATGATACTTCATAGGTCCATGAAATTTTCTTTCTTGCCGTAGGGAATATGGCGGTAATGTCAAACTGATTTGCATTACACAGTTGTTTACTGATTGTTTGGAGTTTGCATTGGAAATCGTACTGTATGTCACTGAGGAAAAAACTTTTAAATAAAATATTTGAAAGACTGTTTCATTTGCACTCTTC
Source organism: Maratus michaelseni (assembly GCA_963931845.1). Taxonomy (NCBI): domain Eukaryota; kingdom Metazoa; phylum Arthropoda; class Arachnida; order Araneae; family Salticidae; genus Maratus; species Maratus michaelseni. Next base: position 203,615,630 of record OZ007590.1, on the reverse strand, counting down.
TTAAATCTTAAATAATAAAGAAGCTTATTTTAATGATATTGTTATATTATTTTTTTCCGTCAAGTTTTGACGGGTACCATCTAGTTTAGTTTTAAAGCCTGAAAAAAATCACAACATATCTTCTGTTTGACCTATTCAGGTAAAATGAATATATGATTTTTCCATTACTATTGAAAAAATTACTATCATTTTTCCCATTTATTGACTAAAAGCAAAAGTTTTACAATGTTTTATACTTTTATAAATATTTTGTTTAATTTTTAACCTATTTGTTAAAAAATCATGTACTTCAATTCTACTTCGCAACAAATTTTAACTTACAAGACCCTGTCCTTTTTCTCACCTGAAACATATGCACAATTATAACTGAATAAATGAATGAACTGTCTCATGTACTCCATAACATTTTTCTTGCAAAGTTGAAATCATAGTCGATTTTATCTTTAATAGCACAATGCTGCATGTTTTTTACTTTATTTCCAATTTCATCCAGAGATTACAAAAATGAGTGACATTGAGCACATATGACATGGTGTTCATGATCACATTTTACTGTTAAGTTTTCGTAACTGGTGAACTTAAAGAAAATTGAGCGCAGTGAATGGCACAGACACTACTTGTTTTACAGTGTAATTTATATGTTGTTTTCAGGTACCTTTTTCCTAAATCTAAGTTTTCTATAAGACGTGTTTCTTCTGCTTTCGTAAGGTCAAGTTTTCTTACAATTTCGGTAAGACTTGAAAATCCTGAGTCTATCAGCTGTCGTGTTTTCTAATCCGCTGAGAAATTTATGGGGCTGTTCAGAACAGAAGATCAGGCGGCGCGCGGGCGATGGAGATTAAAATATCGAGTGAGTCTATACTGTGAATGAAATTGAAAGGCCTGCGTTCGTTATCATTGATTTGGACAACCAAATCTATGATAATGAACACGGTCCTTCATTTGACTAATTAGCGTATTTTAATGATATTTTGTTAAATTAAGAAGTGAACTTGGTGGCCGAATGGTTAGAGCACTGATCTTGATTCTGGAGGTTGCGGGTTCGATCCCCCAAAATTTCTGTTTGATTTTTCTGTTTTTTTTTCATTTAAAAATGTTTAATTGGTTGCTTTGTATTTTTCATGATTAATGGAATATATTTTATAAAAGCAAAATTTGATATTATTAACAATTACTTATTTAATTAAATACGACAAATTCAGCTATTTTACGATTAAAATTTTACACTACAGTGTCTTTTAATATTGCGAATTCAAGCGCTCGAATACGCCATCTGGTGGAAAAGAGATATAACTTCTCCCTTCAGGAAAATCCCTTGCAATTCCATTGCGTTACATGCATTTTTAATTTGTTCATAATGATTATTTTTATGCACAATTTCAGATTTCATGTGCTATTTTTGTTCTGTGTTTATATGTCAAAGTAAAAATTATCGGAATTTGAATATATAACTCTTTTAAACGCGTTTACAATAAATAATGGTTTCAATGGCACTTTAGCATTAGTTAAAGGGCCAATTTTCCTGTACCGACGGCTGCAATCAGCGCCTCTATAGGCCGTTTTAAGTCCCAATTTAAACATTATTATTATTATTATTTTCTTTTTAGCAAATGTAAAATAAGAAATGAAAATATAGTCAATTTGCACGAATTTCTCCATGTTTTTATAATGAGTATTTCAACAGTGAATTTTTAGTACGAATAGAATGCAAAGCATATTTTACAATGTAAAAAATATTATAAAAATAAAATGTAAAATATATACATTATTTAAACTAGAAATATCAGTACCTATTTTTGTAAAGAGGTAAAATACATGTGGTTTACCGTCTAGTTTCGTAAAGAATATAAATAAAATATAGTTAGAATGTTTATAAATTTTCTACTGAATGTATTTTAGCATTTGTTTCTCGTGTTCTATGATGTTTATTGCAATATAATAAATAATGCAATTTACATCGAAAAATGAATTTCAAGAAAAATAAATTTTTAGAAATTAATAATTATGTTTCAACAAGGTTGTTATCGAAAAATATATTTTAATAAAATGTTTAAAAGCTTTTTTATCAAATTTTAACAAAGATTTTATTTTACTATTATAAATAAAGAAATAAATCTTTTAACATATGTTAAAAGATTTATCGTAAATCAAGGTCGTGATACTAACATATGTTGGTATCACGACCTTGATTTATTAACATTCTATTTATCCCAAAAAATATAAAGCAACTGATAAATAATTTTTAAATTAATAAAAATAGGGGAAGAAAATCGGAAATAAACGGCGAGCATTCACTTTGTATCCATACTTTTCAGGTTCATCTGTGTAGGACAACCCAAACACGTCAGTAAAGTACATAACAATTTTTGGTACTTTTCGGTTAGCCGGGCGCCAGTGAAAAAAAAAAATATAAATATATATCTACATATATGTTTGTGTATATATATATATGTGTGCGTCTGTGTATATATTTATATTTGTTTCACTGGTGCCCGGTTAACCAAAAATTTTTGGTTAACCGGGCTTTGGTTAAAAAAAAAGGGTACTTATAAGTACCCTTTTTTTTTTTTTTAGAGTTTACATTAATTTTATTGAAACCACCAATACTGTGTTTCAGGAATTCGGTGATCCGAACGTCCTCTCCCTTGTTAGTTAAAGGTGCACTGGTTATAGAAAATTAAACTTTATAATATTATATGCATTGTTTTGTACAATATCTATATTTATGTAACTGCTATCAACTAAACTAATATATCAGTTTTAGTAGGCGCTGTAGTTTTAGAGACATATAAGTTGACAGCAGTTATGGAACTATATGATGTATATATATATATACACATCATACTTTCGTATTCTATTATTTTCATGTTGGATCAAAGGCTTAAAAAATCATTTTAGAATGTTAAAAATTTTTAATTTTTCAGATATCCGATCATGTTGCTACAGCTGTATCAATAAACCTACCAAACCAAGTAAGACACAAAAAAGCCCAATCACGTGATCAAATCGCCCACAGAATTTTTGTGAGTCACCCGCGCGCAGCCCGCGCTAAAAATTTGCAGGTTATGAATGCTGATCGGGCTATCTGATCACGTGATGCTTTTCATGAATGTTTCGGGGGTTTATTATGATGAAATAAAAATAGATATTCCTATTATAAGATCCATTTTTTTGGAGGATAAAGATGTGTAGTCGCTAGTTTCACCTAATCCGAGCCACATAAGCTTAAAATAATTGAAATAATTAAATTATTTCAATATATTAAATTATTTAAATTTCCGATAAGACCTACTCCATAACCCTTCTCTCCATCGCGCGCGCGCCGCACGATCTTCTTTCCTGAACACAACCTATGTTGACTTGGGTTAAAAGAGTTAAGTAAACGAATTAATGAAGAGCTACTTAAATTTTCAAACTCTATACTCTTGCAGAATTCCATATAATCAATTACTATATGTGTTTTTAATGCTATGAGTACCGCATGTGTGGTAACATGTTTTAACCCACAATCATATTTTAAGGTAGTTGTTCCATAAGCAACATCTTGTAGAGAATCTGTTGTAAATAAAAAAATCTATAAAATGATCTACCTTACTCATGTCGAGATAATGTTGAAATAGGCGATTTAAATTGAAATTTAACAGGGCTTACACCTTCTGTTGACTATTTTATAAATGAATTTGTCTTGGTTTTATCAGTTTCCACTAACAGAGAATTAGGAACTTCAAAAGGTGGATCGCTGGAAGTGATGTCTTATCTCAATTTCATTGTTCATTTGATGTATATATTTTGAAAGAAAATAATCTTTATGCTTACGGCAAACAGTTCCTCCAATTGGGAATTTTACAGAAGAGTTATATTTACATATTAATTTATATATTGCCCAACTTGCAGTCCTAAGGCCTTTTTCTTTTATTTTCCTATTTTCCTTGTGATTAGGGTGTAAACATACAGTTGGAACATGCCAATAAGTTCCAAAATCAAAACGATGCTTTGCACAAATTTTAAATCCTTCAGGTCTCAATTCTTTACCACTTCTACTAGAAATTAGTTTTTTTTTTTCAGACATACTTCTATCAGGTGCTTTAACATTTATTCTTTCTAGATAATTTCTCACATATGCTTCCAAGTCTGGTTCTGAAAACAATCCATCTTTTCGACTTTTGCCATGTCTTCCACAGTTTAATAGCTCATTATAAAAAAAAACAGTCTTTATAAGGATCTGACTAAGGTTCTTCCATGTTTTGTAAAGCAATTTTTTTAAAACTAAGAATATATAAACATATGAAAAGATTCAAATTATAAATTCACAACCCTGATATATTTTTTTTAATTGATGAATATAAGAAATTCTTATTCAGTAGAAATATTGTTCTGATATTTAAGAATGGCCAACCATGTGAAACAGTACTGCAAACAAAGGAAGTGTCGAGTTTTTTTTTTCAGAATTTTGTGTTACTAAATTACCGTTGTAAATTTATAATATATATATTTTTTTAAATACACTTTATAAACAAAAAAAAGAAGAGAGAATTTTATTTTTTATGGAAGAACATAAAAAATTATGATTGGACAGAAATACTGTTCTCATGGTTTTAGAGTATTCTATCATGTAGTACTAGTAATACAAACAATAGAAGAGTTGAGATATTTTGTTTTTCAGAATTTTATGTTGCTAAAATAATATGATTGTAAATTAAAAATATTTTATCAATGATGTTTTTTTTTTTTTTACATAGTTTACAAAAAATATTATAATAGTTTTATGTATTTATTTATTTTTAATGAAGGAGCAATAGAAATTCATTCTTATTCTACAGAAATATTGTTCTCATGCTCCAGCATTTTTTTTACTATGTAGAAACAGTAATACAAATAAGGGGAGAGTTGGGATGTTTCGTTTTGAATAATTTTATGTTCTGAAATTAATATGAGGTAAAAATATTCGATCAATATTGATTTTAAAATATACTTTATATTTTAAAAAAGACTACTTTCTTTATATCTTTATGAATTTTATTCCGTTATAATTGTGCATATGTTTCAGGTGAGAAAAAAGGACAGGGTCTTGTAAGTTAAAATTTGTTGCGAAGTAGAATTGAAGTACATGATTTTTTAACAAATAGGTTAAAAATTAAACAAAATATTTATAAAAGTATAAAACATTGTAAAACTTTTGCTTTTAGTCAATAAATGGGAAAAATGATAGTAATTTTTTCAATAGTAATGGAAAAATCATATATTCATTTTACCTGAATAGGTCAAACAGAAGATATGTTGTGATTTTTTTCAGGCTTTAAAACTAAATAACTGTCCTCAACAAACATAAATGTACCAATATATTAAAAATAACAATTTATATAACCAAGTAAATGTTAAAAGTAGTGTTATTCAGACAAGTTTTTCCGAAAAGCAAAAAAGTCCTGACTACAGGGATAGAGTATGTTTAAAAATAAAATTATTTTTTTTAAAGATACTTGCCTCAATGGAGTTTATTTTTTCGTAAAGGGCAATAACAGAATAAAAGAATGGCAAAAGAATTATTTCAAAATGTCGCTGCCGCAAGAAATTATGACAGTTTGAATATCGGTCAAAAATGACATTTTTCAGATTTTGGCACTCTGTAACTAAAAGCGCGCTCAACTTGCCTCAATTATATATACATTTTTTAAAAGTGCTAATACACGTCTTTCAAACGACATCTCTTTTGCCATGGCAACTGGAAGGCGCAAGCTGTTATTGGGCCTTAAAAATGGCAAAAAACAGCGAAAATGTATATGTTTGTGACCTTCAGTGACCTTGCGGCAACAACTTGCCAAAGACTTCTCATCTATTATATGAAGTTTAACCCTTTTAGATCCCAAATATAAAAAGAATTTTGTGGCAAGTTGTTTGCGCAAAGAATTGTGGGTCATAGCAATTTCAATGTCTCAAAAAAATGCTCAATTTTTCGCACCACATGACTTTTGGGGGCCATAAAATCGAACAACTCAACTTTGGGAAAAAAAATTCTAGATTTTGTCTTTTAACAAGGTAAGTGACAAATGGTAATTTTTTGGAGAAAATCTGAGATGGCATGAATCACAGGTGTGACACTCTCTCAGATTCTTGCTCTTAAAATATTTAGCGTAATATAACTAAATATTTTCTTTCACAATTTTCATTATTTTTATTTATTTTATTTTTTTTTAACATTCTTAAAGAAATTCAATTTTAGACTTTTACTAAAATACATTTTTTTTTCCAGATTTTTCAATTTTTAAGGATTTTTAACGATTTTATAGCGTTTTAAAGCGAATTTTTAACATCCAAAAAACAATTTTTAGCATTAAAAAAAAACATCACTGCACACACGAAACTCGCTTTGCAGCAATCTCTAGAATGCACGAAATTCATTCAAGCCGTGGTCAATAACTTGTGTATGTACGCTTCGTGCACATTAACCGAAAAAAAAACATCACTGGACGCATGAAACTTGCTTTGCAGCAATCTCTAGAATGCACGAAATTCATTTAAGCCGCGGTCAATAACTTGTGTAGGGGAAGGTGTTGTACCTTTGACCGTTTTCACTAATTTAATTTTTCTAGACCAGAAATAAATAAAAAACCATTTTTTTTTGGGCTTTATATATTCTTTTAATATCCAAGCAAAACATATATTTTTTGTAGTTTGCTATCTTAACTTTAAGTGCCTGATTTATGGATTTAAAAAAATTAAAAAAATTGGTCAAAGGTACAACATGGTGTTGTACCTTTGTCCAGAGGGTGTTGAACCTTTGACCATAGATTTGAAAAGTGACAAAAACATGAATACAGTTATAAAGGGAAATATAATATTTAATATATTTTAAAATACAAATTACAAAAAACATTTTTTTTTCAAAGCAAACCACATTTGAGTAGCTTTTAAGAGTATAAAAAGTTAATGAAAAATTCTGCTTGAATGTACGCATTTTTAAAAAGTTTGTAGATAATAAAATAAAAATACATATTCCACTTAATAGAACTACAATGCAAAATTTGGTTTGAAAATTAGTTTTGAACATGAAAAAAGGTATTTACTTAAAACACGTTGAATAAATGAAAACAAGCACATAAAAAAGAACAAAACAATGAGCAAAAGTTATTCAACATTATACATGGATAAATCAACTCCAAATGTCAAATATTCTAGTTGACGAGCAGATCCTCCTGAAAGTGATGGATGTGGAAGTTTCATAATAATATCATCTTCATCTGTGTCATACACAGTTTCATCTTCTCTTGTAAACTTATTTCTCGCACCCAATCTCTTTAGATATTTAACTTTAAAATCAGTAGCATCTATTTCAACCACTTCAGCAACATAATATTTAACCATTTTTTTGCTAGCAAGCTTAACGAGTACGAAACTTCCTTTTCTGATGTCTTCTTTATCAAATTGAATTTCATTTTCAGTTACCTCATCGTCTGCTAATAAATCATAATCACTTTCATCTGATGAATTTTCCAAGAATGTATTATCGTCAGACTCGGAGCTAAAATTTTCTGGAAGAAAAATATTTCGGCACATTTTTTTATTTTTTTATTTTTTATTTTCTTCAGAGATCTTAGTTTTATTCTTTTTTTTATTTTTTGCCTCAATAAGAGACATTCTTTCCGGTGTATCTGTGAGAATATGAGACTTTCCTTTATACCTACCCCTATTTGTTCCCCTCCTTAATTGAGCTTTGGGATGGGGTCTTATTAGGTGCGTTCGTAATTATATAAATACGTAGCACCTATAGTCGTCGTTTGGTCCGTCCGTCTGTCCGTCCGTCTGTCTGTCTGTCCGTCCGTCTGTCTGTCTGTCCGCATATAACAACGCAAAAACTACCCAACCAAATGGTTTGCAATTTAAAATATATTATCTTTGCAGAATTTTGTCGAGACATTTCAAATTTTATTAAAATCGAATCAAAACTTTAGGAGAAATTAATAAAAATATTTATTAAGAAATTTGAATTTTTTTTTTTAAAATCGGTGCTTTCTTGTTACAGGAGCTTCCGATGGATGTTAAATCGTCAAGCGACCGAGATACTTATTTTATGACAGAAATTAATCTGCAGACGATATAATTCATTTCACAGAATTAAAAATCATCAAGATCTGAATATTTATATAACTAGCTGATACATATATATCTGAATATTTATATAACTAGTTAAGATATTTGTATGAACAGTGTCATAAAATATATACTTAACTAGCTGTTTAAACCCGTTCTACGCACGGGATATCATGAATTTAATTCTAAAACGTGCGTACGAACGCACCTCGTTTGTAACGTTTGACGTACAATTTCCAACTTGTTACTTCTGGTGTTACAATTTTAGATGTTGAAGGTTTATTTTCTGAGGAGTTGACTTCATTTAAAAAAGCCCTTGTATTGGCTTCAGTATTGATTTCTTGAGCCTGATGAAAATGTTCTTGTGGTAGGTCTACAGGTCTATCGGTTACACTTGCAGCTGCAAATTCATCATCAGCAAAAACATGTTCATTAAAAGGAACAAAACCCGAGACTTTAAAGCCTTTCATAATATTATTAGGAACAAAAGCCTTTGGATATGCAAGGCCTACTAAAGCTGCAATATCATAAATGGTAACTGGCTTTCCACTGTTTCCTGGTGATAACATCCAGTTATTTACAGCTTCTTTGTAGTAAGTTTTAAACGGTCCGAACACCCCTCTATCAAGAGGCTGCATTTTATGGCTGGTATGAGGCCAAAAAGTCAGTAATATTACACCAGATTTTTTTGCTAAGTCTATTACAGGAATAGATACATGGCTGTCATGATTATCCATTAACAGTAAAACAGGCTTTTCAGGGGATGGGTGAACATGTTTAATAAAATGTTGAAAAAATTGCATAAAAAGCGTTTGATTAGACCAACCTGTTGGAAATGCAGCACCAATTGCTCCTGGTGGGGCACCTGTTAGCATAAAGGGCTTAAAATTTACCCTTGGAAATATGAGCATAGGGGGAACACTGTTTCCTATTGCGTTCACTGCAGCTATCATTGTCACATTGGTTCCTCTTTCACCAGATGTAACTCCACCTATTTGTTTCTTTCCTTTTGGAGCTAATATTTTAGGAGGGATGTGAACCGTTGTTACACCTGTTTCATCACAATTCCAAATATCACTTGGTAAAAATGCATAGCGTTCTAAAACTTGTTTATAATTATCAAAAACAATTACAACAGTCTCCTTGTTAAAGGCAGCAGCACGAGCAAGACTAGTGGCTTCTGGTTTACGAAGTGATAAGACATCATTATATCGCTTACGGAAATGTCGAAGCCATTCTTTTCCGGCCATCTTACTCTCTTGCCAACTGGAATCAATAATTTTATTGTTTACTACAGCATACTCATATGCAAGAGATCTAACTTGTTTCAGTGTCAACCCATAATGTAAATTTGAAGCTTCCTTTATATAACCAACAAGTAAAGTCTCTTCTTCATTAGTAAAAACTCGTCTTGGTTTTTTAGGAGAATAACAAAATGTATCACTACCTATTTCTTTCAGTTTTTTAAAGTAAAAAATCAATGTAGTCTTTTTCAAGTTGAAATGTTTAGCTGCTTGACCAATTGTCATTTCTTTCTCTCTTATAAGCTTGATTGCAATTTCAATATCATCTTTACTGATTTTATTCCTTTTCAATCCTGTCTTGCTTCTCGTCATCTTAAATTATTTCACTTCTGCAGCACAACTGAAAGGAAATATAAGTTAAGTTTAGGTTTATATTATTTACTATTGATTTAAACAAAGAATATTTGTAAAAAAATATTTATAAACTAAGCATTACTAAATTTTAAATGAAGAATTTAATATATAAAAATGATAAAAGTGTTGTACCTTTGACCAGGTCAAAGGTACAACCCATAGTGGTGGTCAATGGTACAACACCAGGACAAATTTTAGTCTCTTGCACATTGCTACTTTTAGGGTTAGATCATCAACTTTAAACCTTCCCTGCATATACTTAATAAAATTGGCTATGATTATGGTTGGTTAGAATGAAATTTTAATAATTAGAGAAAAACTTCTGAGATGAAAAAAAGACAAAAAATACTTACTTTTGATGGATGAAAATGGATTTATATTTTTTACATCTAGTCAGTGGACATCATGCAAACAACAGCACATTATATAAGACTCCTAGTGGATGTAAAACAAACTAAAATTATTGAGTTTCATGAATTGCCAATAGATGGCTCTGAAACACTTGGTGGTTAAAGGTACAACAGGTCAAAGGTACAACACCTTCCCCTATGTACGCTTCGCATACATCACTGGACGCATGAAACTCGCTGTACAGCATTCTCTAGAATGTACGAAATTCATTTATAACCAAATTTCATATTTATTTCCATTTTGTTTCAAACTTTCCATCGCTTATATGTTGAAAAATGGAAACTTTACATTTTTTTAATTCAAATTATTTTTTATAACTCAAATAAATACTGAAAAATAAAACTTTCCGCTGCTGGGATTCGAACTCAAGACCACAGAACGAAAGAGAAATGACATACCACAGAGCTATACGTACTCATTTTGAAATGGCTTAGAACAAAATTTTAAAGTATCAGACAAGATAGCGCATGCGCAATGGGTGGTGGTGCGAATAGCCTGTAGAGGCTAAAGGCACCGGTGGTGCAATTAACCACTGCATGTCAAAGACATAACCTTTTTTTGCAGTCGGCTAAAAACTTGCATCTCAAGCCTGTACCATTTAGACACACAACTAGCATTCTAACTACTTCGCTCTGGTGTTTATCTCATTAGAATGATAAAACACTTTAAATAGATGCAACAGTTTTTCATAAAACTTTTAAATTGATTTTTATTTTTGAATCTAATTACATTAAGGCTATTTTCTACCTTGTTCTTTCAAATCTACATTGTGTTAAACAAATTGGCGAATGAATGTCTGATCTTCTCCTTATAAATATCTGGAAAATGTTATTTTCTCCTTAAATTTGTCTTTTATTGACTTATATATAAATATCAATTTATCGAATATTCCATCATTAATTAGAAATGTAGTGCATTTGACAAGTTTCATTTCCATTTTCAGAAGTTTTTTTTTTCTTTTTAGAGACGAGATAGAAATAAATTCAGGAGGTCTCTTAAAGAAATTCAGTTATCTGCTGATGAAGGATTTGTTGGAAACAGTATGATTTGTACAGATGACAAAGTAAGTGATTTTTTAGCTTGAATAAGATTTTTTTTTTTTTCATTTCTACCTACATTTTTCAGGTTATAGCCAGTTAAGTTACCAGGTTTTGAAATTAAATTTTTTATAGGAGGGGAGTCTCCCAACATTTATAAATGGAGAAGACAAAAAAAAAAAAAAAAAAAAAAAAAAAAGCTTTAAACCTTACTATTATTTTACATGCTATTTGAAGAATTACATTTAATACAGATGTGACAAGATATTGTGCTGTCCTTAACAAAAAACAACCCACTCTAGTGCTACATAAAATATTTCATTAAATTCAATTTTTTTCTTTTGTTCTGTTTTTATGCACCATTTAGAATAATAAAAATAGTTAAAAATACATAAGGAGTGCTTATTTAGTTTTAAAATAATTTAAATTAACAATTGCAGAATTCTCGCAAAACATGAGCTTCATTTTTACAGATTTTGTTATAATAGAATTTTAGAATGATCTACATAATTTTTTTTTTTTCATTTTAAACCATTAATATGTAATAAAATGCTTCATTTTCAGCGATTATGCCAAGTGTGGGTGTTTTTCAGGTAACATGGGTTATTTTTTGGAAAAGTGGGTTTTTTTTCAAATTCTCGAATAATTGGCTGCCATTTTGTAATAAAGTAAAAAAATGAAAAATGCTCAATCTTAACAAGCTGCAAAAATTTAGCAGTGTTTAATTATTTTTTTTTAATTAGATTTTATATAGAGTAAGTTTTTTTTTTTTTTTAGAAGCCAGCACAATACCATTGAAAAAATTTAGGCATAATGTCACATATGCACCATGTTGACGTGATTTTTTCCCCCCGCTAATTAGGCAAAAACTATGTTTTTTAATAAATTGTTTTACTTTTATTTTTTATTTTAATTCTATAAATTATTTTTAATATGTATATCAATATTTATTTATATCAAACTATCATTTATTTTTATTTCCTTTTTTAAAATAATAGAAGCTATTTCCTTTATTACGTTATTTTATTCTTTTTCTGCCATTCTGTACCTGTAGTGTCTAATGTTTATGTAATGCTAATACAGTAAAACCTCAATAATGGACACTCTTGAATAGCGGACACCTCTATTTAGCAGACACTTTTTCAATCTCCAACACAAATATTGTTTGCATAGTTTTACACCTCTGAATAGCGGACACCTCCAAATAACGGACAAATTTAGCGTTCCCACAGTGTCTGTTATTCAGAGGTTTTACTGTATTTCAATATATTTTATATTTTAATACTTATGTTCTGTATTGAAATGAACTAATAATTTTCACACTATTTAAACAGTATATGATTAGACAAAGTGTACATAGGGGGTGCAGGGAAGGATAGTCCCTCTCAATCTTTGAAAAATTAGGAATTTTTGGACATTTATGTCCAAATATTGCATATTTTCACCCCCATCTCCCTTAACAAAAATTCTGTTTATGCCATGATGATAGGTTCAGAGTAGAGTTCTGCATCGAGTCAGGTTACCCACACCCAACCTGCAGTTCGGTTCGGGTCAGGTTGGTGCTATATTTTTTCGTTACGGTTCGGGTCGGCTTGACATTCATTGTTTCGGGTTTGGGTTGACCCGCTTTTCCAAAAGAATATACCCAATATTTTTGAATGTTAAAAATATGTATACAATAAGATCTCCATAATGGACACTCCTGAAAAGCAACCTTTTTTTACGTTACTTGGAAAGAAGGAAAAATGCCATTCTTCTAATCACTTGATCATAACTAGCTTTTTTTTTTTTTTTTTTGCAAAATGTGTTCCGTGAAACAATTTGCGAAAGTCAGCGACAAATCTCAGTTGCAGTGTCATAGATTTTTCCATTGACTCTTGCTGATAAAACAAAACACAAAGTGCTAACTAAGAATAAATTTTCTTGCAGTTAACCCTTTATCTAATGCATTATTATATCTAATGTTTTAACACCAGATATCTTCTTTATGGACTACTTTTTAATAATTATATTGAAATATGGATTAATTTTTTGTTCCTTCGATTTCGGGTCTGATTAAAGTATAAATATTTTGAGATTCGGGTCGGTTTTGAGTTGACATTAAGCAGAATTTTCAAGTTCGGTTGAATACACAACCCGACCCGTGCAGAATTCTAATTCCATGTCTTCAATTTCGAGTGTAGGTTGAATCTTTTGACAAAATCTAAAAGTAGCAAAATAGTAAGTACTTTCGAAAAGTAGTTTGTAGTCACTACTTTTTAAAACAAGTAGTTGTAGTTAACTACATTTTTGATAAAGTAGTTGTAGTTGTAGTTCGCTACAACAAAAAAGGAGTTTTTCAGACACCTGACTTATTCAAATACATATTTATTTTCTTCTGAAAGATAGTTCTGTTCAAACTTTTTGTGAAAATCCCAACAATCGGACATGCTAAAACCTAAATATGAGCTGGAAGAATTATTCAAGGTTGAACCTAACTCGTAGAAAGAAAATTAGTCATCCTTATCCGAAAAAATACATAGAAGCAACCCGACCTGCTGCAGGAACTCTATTCAATGATCTTGAGGTGTCTGCTATTCCGAGGTTTCACTATATTTGAATATTAAAGAAGATAGATTTGTCCATTTTTCTATATAAAATATAAAATTGATATTAGAGATATAATTGTATATTACTTTTCATTATAGCATTAAAACATGATTTATTGTCCTTTTATTGCGGGTTCGGGTTGGGTCTGCTAAAATTATTTTTGTGGGTTCAGGTCGGGTTGCGGGTCCAGATTTATTTATTTTTTTTTTGTCTGGTTGCGGGTTGACTTCCAATGGAATTTGCGGGTTCGGGTCGGGTACAACCTGACCTGTGCAGGACTCTAGTTCAGAGTACAAGATAGTATAGATAAAAAGTATTTGTTCTGTTCGGAGGTCTTTGGTTTAAAAAAAACCACACAATTTTTATTCAATACATAATAGTTTCTACAGAAGTGATCATTTGTAGGAGTGCTGTCAAAAGATGTTGCTTTGGCTGCCTAATGTAGACTTTATTCAATGAGCGCGAAAATCACTGTTAAACCATGGCATGGAATTTCAAAATCTTCATAAATGGCTGATGTTTCATTTTTACCAATTAAAAGTTGTCCCATAGCTGACGCCAGTCTCTTCAATCGAAAATCTCTATATTGAACAGCACACTCATACAAGTTCTGATTTTATATTGTTTCTGTAATGAGGGCTGTCCAACGCAGCACCCGCGAAAGCCATGGCTGCGCTTTTTGGAGGTTTTCTCACACTCGTTCGAACGTTTCCTTTTACTAGCTGTGTTTTAATTTAAAAATCAATTTTAAATGTTTTCTTTAAAATAAATATTTGAAATTTTTTAAAAAATTGTTACCAATATAGGTGCAGATTCATTGTCGTCAGTAGCCACGTGGCGACTAAATTTTTTGCTGTGGCCACTAACTTCTGGTGTTTAAGTCGCCATGTGATTTAAGTGATCAATTTCTGGTATTCCCAATCATTATCGTGAAAATTTGATTTTTTTTTTAAAGATTAAGACCAAAACACATAACAAACTTTATTATTATTATCTTTTAATAACATTTCAAAATTAACTGTTTAACGCAGCAAACTATTAAATATATTCGAATAGCTATGTTATTCGTAAAAGTTTGAGTCTGATAATTTTACATTGTCTGTGATTAATAAATATATATATATAATTTTTTTTTTTTTTTTTAAATAGAAAAACAAATGTTGGAAGTGTGTTTTGATTTTTATACTGCAACATAATTTCACACATTCAGATTTTCTTTTATATGTACTTTTGTGTGGCAAAATCAAAATCAAATTATGAATTTTTTAAGTATTTCTTTCTCAACTGAAATCTGGCGCCTGTGTGCACGGCACACATTGCACACTGGATCGGCATCCCCATAGACACAGTCCGGCAAAATATTGAAGTCATGTGAGTCATTTGAAGTTAAGTTACTTAAAAAATTGTAATAATTAGAATAGCTAAAAAATCTTTAAAAATGTTGCAGGTTTCTTTCTTTTTACTGGAATTGTTGGACATTAAATTGTAGCTGCAAGGTGTAGAAGAAAAATAACCTTGTTTATAATCTTATACTGAAAGGTGTTACCAATAGCTAATTTTTTAAAACTATGTAATGGGCTTATTTTATAAGATTGTCAAAAGTATAGCATTTCAGCTTACTGTGATAAAGTATGCCAGGGATGAATTCAAAGGTAGCCTAAGGGGAATGGAATATTCCCTTCTGTGCTGGAAATGTTCCGCAGAAGATTTAGGATTTTATTCTTATTAATGGTTTAGAAAGGAAATCTGGAACTCCCTCTTCGCTAGGCAGCAAACATCCCTTCCAGGGGAATATGTCTTCCAACATCAATATATATTGTGCTGACTAATAATTCAATGGGGAGTGTAACAAAAGTGTCCTTTCATTCAACAAATTGTTTCCTTTTACCCAAGAAAAATGCCTTTTATAATAAATCTGCCCTGTCTCGTTTTAAAAGTAATGTGAACGGTAACAGAGTAGGTTGCTAGTTTTATATAAGAGTGAATTAGTTGATAACTCAAAGGATGTTATGACAATCCAATAAAGGTTGTAAGTTATAATAGATTTAATTAAATATCAATTTTAAATTAAATACATTTTATACCTGATAAACAATCACTATTTACGAACTTATTATACTTTACAGTTTGCAAACTTAGAGAATTAAGCATGTAAACAATTATTTAAAGCTTCTTTCCTTTTTTAATTGGCAAAATATCTTTAGAGAAAATGCAATTTATGTTCATCTTGGATTTTATTTTAATACTTTTCACATTTTAAAAATTAAAAAAATTTGATTTTAATGATTTTTTTGTCAAATTAAAATTGTTGACTCCCTAGTTAGCTATGCAATTCTTCTTTGGATTGGCTAAAATCTTGTAGAAAATGAGATGTTATCCACAGTGTTCACATTTCTTTTAAAAAGAGGCAGGACAGATTTATTGAAAAGGGTACTTTTGTTGAGTAAAGGGGCACATTTTGTTGAATGAAAGGGAACTTTTATTACACTTACCGTTGAATTATTTGTTAGTCTTAGTACAGCAACTCTGTGGGGAGGGACTTCACTTTTAAAACCATTAATAAGCATAAAATCCTAAATCTTCTGGAGGGCTTTTGTTTTTTGCTTGGAGAGGGCAGATTGGGACTTTAAACATGTGAGTCACACAGAACAACACAACTTTTGTTTTACCAGAAAAAAATGCAAAATACTTTGCACTTTTTTTTTTTTTTTTTTCAAAAGTAAGATAATGGGAAAAAGGGAAGGGTGTCTTTTCCACATCTAAAAAGGGCAGGTTGTATGAGCACTTGAAACAAAAAAAGGCACGGTGCGGTACCCTTTGAAAAACATCAAACAGGAACAATAGTTATGAAAATAAAACTATAGTTTAAATATGTCTAAAATTAAAATGATAGTGCTGACAGATTTACTTAAAAAAAAAGAAAATCCCTGATAAGACATTTACCTTCTAATCTTGCTTATGGGCATTAAATTTTGATTATCTAATGCATAATTTTGACTCATGATCAGAAATAGTTGAAATATATCTAAGTTTTATAAACTGAATATAGATTGTTTTTCAAAAATGGGTTTTTTAGTGTGAAACATCTGTTTGCTTACATGAAATTTTATTTTTCAGACTGCTCAGATAGTACCAGAAAAAGAAAATACGCCTGCAGTAAGACGGCCCAAACGTAAAACAGCAGCTGAAAAGATAGTTTATGTAGAATCTCCTGTGGAGCTCAAGCCATCCAAGTCAAAGAATACTCAAGCTAAAAAAACTGCAACAAAGTCTAAAAAAAAGCGTCCCAGTGTGAAGAAAAATGAACAAAAGACTGTTCAAACTGAACTTAAATTTTCTCCTGTAACAACTACTATAAATGAAAATCCTTGTGCTTCCCATTCAGGTAAAATTAGTGCTTAATATAGTGAATAACTCTAATTTGTTATTTTGATTATAAAATTTATTCTTTTTCAACTTCGTTCAATTTTAACTTTATTTGTTGTGCTAGAAATTTGGGTAATTTTTTAAATGTAATTTTGAAGATTAGTATATGTAAATTTTGATATACCGTATATATTCGTGTATAAGTCGCCCTCCCCTTCCCTCCAATTCTTATGCAAAATTTTGAGAAAAAATTTTTTTTATTTTTGTGTATAAGTCAAACCACATTTGTGGTAGTACATTGAAAACTGATTTGTAATCGAGGATAAAAAAAAAATTAAATTTTCATTAAATTAGTAAATTTTTTTTAAAAACGTTTCTAATCACTTTTTTTTTTTTTTTTTTTTCAACATTTTAAATCATAGTCTGACAAAAATCTCAGTTTACTTCACAATCTTCTGCAAAAATCAGTTTTTATTTCACGATCATTTGATGAAAATCAGTCTTATTTCGCAGTCGTTTGATGAAAATCACGGTTTTATTTCGTGATTGACGGATGAAAATCACATTTTTATTTCACGATCGTTTGACGAAAATCACATTTTTATTTCACGATCGTTTGACGAAAATCACTATTTTATTTCACAATTGTTTGACGAAAATTGTGGTTTTATTTCGCGGTCCCTTGACAGAAATCACAATTTTATTTCACGATCATTTGATGAAAATTGTGGTTTTATTTTGCCATTGTTTGCCAAAAATTGTTTTATTTTGCAGTCACTTGCTGAAAATATCGTCTTTACTTTGTGGTTGCTAGCAGAAAATCAGTTTTTTCACGATTATTTATGTGAAAATCGCAGTTTTTTTTCTGAGATCACTTGGCGAAAATTGCGATTGTTTTCCGTAGAAATCAGCGATTCAATCTAAAGTTAAAAAGTGGAAATTTGCCATTCGGCATAAAAGTGGTATCTCAAAACAAACTGACACTAAGAAATATGATGTACTGCTATATGAAAAATAGAAATCGCCACTTTGGCAATCGGATGTTTAACGTAAAGTCGACAATTTTTTACATTTAGTCGGCCAGTGGCGACCGGGAATTTAAATTTTTATTTTATTCCCAAACAGTCTGCACTTACCAGTTTATTTAAACTAGTTTACTAATAACATTGTGTCATCGTTTGAATATGGGTATCAGCTTGATGTCATATATACTTTTCAAATGCTTTTGACTCAATTGATTTTGGTATTCTTCTGAAGAAGTTATGGATGAAGAAGGTATGGTTCTGAAGAAGGTATGGATTTTCATATTAATCTTACTGACTGGCTTTTTTCTTACTTAAATAATAGAATGCTTTATGTTTATTTCAATGGTGCTGTGTCTCATAAATTTACCAATACATCTGGTGTTCCCCAAGGTTCTAATTTAGGACCCTTGCTTTTTATTTTATTTATTAATGATCTATGTTCTATTTTGAAATTTTCTAATTTTCTTTTGTTTGCTGACAATTTAAAGTTATTTAGTCAGCTACGTTCTGTTAAGTTACTGACGCTGCACTTTTACAGAGGTATCTCAATGGCTTATATAATTGGTACATTCACAACAAGTTATTCTTTAATATTAATAAATGTAACGTTTTAAGTTATTCTCGGAGAACTGATACCTTAATTTATTCTTATCAAATTAATAATCTGGCCTTATGTCATCCCAGCATAGTAATAGACTCGTGTATTACTTTTGATACTAAACTTGACTTATCACTCCATATTGATAATATTGTTTCTAAAGCGTATAAAAAAAAACTAGGGTTCCTTAAGCGTAAAACTAAAGATTTCTCCAATCAACAAGCATTAAAAGTTTTATATTTTGCTTTGGTACGTCCCAATCTTGAATATTGTAGTCTCATTTGAGATCCTCATTATAATAATAAAATTAAAATTCTCGAGCAAGTACTGTCTAAATTCACATGTTATTTATTGTTTAAAAGTAACCATATATATTCTTATATTTCTTCCTATCTACGTAGTATTTTTAACATTCCAAGTTTGAAATCTGGATGGGATCTTTTTTGTTTTATTTTTTTACAAGGTTATTAACATGATTGATTGCAGCGATATACTTAATTCTATTAATTTCAATGTACTGAACAGATCCCTGAGATGTAATCAATTTTTTAAAGTACCATTTCTTAAATATAATTATGTTGGTAATTTCTCTTTATATAAATTTTACAAAATATTTAATGAATTCTCTGTGCATCTTGATATTTTTAATATGTCCTTTTCTGTCTTCAGGGATAAATGTTCTGAACTTTTAATCTCTTGATTTGTATTAGTGTTGTATGTGATGTATTTGTGTATATAATATGTGTTTATATACATATGCTTTTTTCCCCCCTTATGATGTTCTTGTAACACTGTAAATGGGTTCGTCTGTAGAATTGAATTTCAATAAATAAATAAATGTTATAGGACTTTTAGGAGAGAAATCTAGACACATTCTCAAGTTGAGCTCTTTTCAAAAAGGGGACTAGAATGTTGAAAGGAATGCCCTATTGAAGGGAATTCTATCCCAAGAGAAAATGGGTGCAGAACAATTACAGGGACATTATTGTTGAGTTTTTTGTCAATCACAGGGAAATGACCATTGTCCTCTTTTATATATCTCTCTCTCTCCAACCTAGACCAGAGGATTCCGATATTTCACTCCGCTATTTCACACTTTTTTCAGAGTGTGAAATATTCTTTATTTTTGTTTTTACTAACTTTTATATAAGTCGACTCCCCCCTCCCCCATTTTTAACTCCCAAATTTTGTCTAAAATTCTTTGACTTTATACAGAAGTATATATGGTATTTAAAATTTTGCTATATTCGAAATGTAGTCAGGTTCTAATAACTAACTTCAGGCAAAAGTATATCTACTCATTAGTATAGACAAATCTCTTGAGGCATATTTACCGGGCTGCCATTTGTGACTAAAATATACTATTTTCAGCTTCAGACGACTATGGTGACTATTTTATGTCGAAAAATATTAAAAAGACACCATTTTAATGGGGGAAAAAAAAAGTGACTTTTTTCAAATTCCTGAGACTGTTTTTCCATGGTCATTTGAAGAGATTCGCGATTTTTTATTTTTATTTTTTCCCCGATTGATTGACGAAAATAGTTTCTGCAGTCTTTGAAATTTGATATTTTTCCACGATCATTAAAAGAAATTTTGTAATTTTTTCCGCGACTGATTGCAAATTTCTACCAATCGTTTATCAAAATTCATGTTCTTTTTTGTTTTTTTCTGCAACCAAATGATAAAATTGTTCTTTTTTGCAATTATTTATCAAAATTCACAATATATTTTTCTGCGACCGATTGATGAAATTCGCTATTTGTTTTAGAGATCTTTTGAAGAAATTACACGCTATTCTTTTCCACGATAGTTTGCCGAAATCATGGGTGGCAAGATTTCAGTCTCAGGATTGATTTCAGTCCTGCAGAGATTCTTGACCGACAGTAAATTCTTCTTTATGTAGTTAAATTATAGCATTTTTACTAGCAAAAACTTTTGATTAGTTTCTTTTACAGTAAAAAATCAAGTTTTAGCAATAATGCAAGTCATAGATATCTTGTAGCCCATTTCTATTTGGTTATACCTAAAACTGCGAAAAGTTTTCAGTCTTGATTTGAATTGACTTCTTGCACCCATGCCCGAAATTTGTAATTTTCTTTTCGCAGTCGACTGATAAAATTGATTTTTTTTTTTTTTGCACAATCATTGGATTAAATTCTTGATTTTTAAGCACAATTGTTTGACAAAATTCATGATTTGTCTGGGATGTTAAACTAAGTTTGCAATTTTTTGTGCATTCTTTTGATGAAATTTGCGATTATTTTTCTGCAACCAAATGATTAAAATCATTTGTTTCTGCGACCTTTCATATAAAATTAGAGATGTTTTTCCATGGTTGTTTAAAGAGACTTGAGATTTTTTTTCGGTGACGATTTGGTAAAATTTGACTTTTTCCTACGGTCAGTTGACGAAATTAGCTATTTCTTTCTGTGTTGTTTGATGCAATTCACGATATTTTTCTATCGTCATTGGAGGATATTTTGCACTTTTTCGATGACCAATTGCAAATGTTTATTTTTCGAAATGTTTATAAATCGATTTTTTTTTTTTTTTTTTTTTTTTTTTTTGACGGATTTACACGTTTTAGACACTAGAGATTCCGAAAAACATTTTTAGAAAAAAAAAAATTGCCGTCCGTCTGTGTGTCTGTAAACGCTGTATCTCCCGAAAAAATTGAGATAGGGACTTGAAATTTGGTATGTACTTAGTATGTAATAATGGGAAGAAGCCTTTTGAATTTCAGTAACCTCGATTAACCGGAACTATTTTTTTCAGACTCTCGAAATATTCGTTCTGATAAAAGGTATATAAAAATTTTCGAAATTGTTTATTTTAAGGAGTGAATATAAAAGACAATAAAAAAACATACATTTTGCATAAAGCATGAAGTCGATCAGATAATTAGTTGCCGAGATATTTGTAATCCTATTTTTCACACTCTTCGATTTTTCATGATCCTGTATTTCATCCAAATTTCAATTCAAAGATATATTTTAATTGGAAATGAGACGCTTAATCAGATGCAATAAACCGCTAGTTAATAGGATTATTGTTTTTGGAGTTATAAGGATGTTTCTTTTAAGCAATTCAGTAATCGAGCCTTTAAAGTTTATGACGTCATCAAGTCACGATTTTATTCGAATTACAATGCATTTTATAAGTAGTTTCACATTTTTAATTTTACTATTTTACATTATGCATATCCATGATGGGTAAGTATTACGGTGGCCCCCAACGACTAGTTTTTTTCACGATCGACTGACGAAATTCTTTATTTTAAGCATGCTCTATTTGATTAAATTCTTGATTTTTTTTTTTTTTTTCCCTGCGATTGTTTGACTAAATTCAGTCTTTTTATCTGCGAAAGTTTAACGAAATTCCAGATTTTTCTTTTCTGTGATCAATTGTTGAAATCTGATATTTTCTGTTACCAATGTTCAAAATTCACATTTTTTTTCGGTGACCGATTGATAAATTCATATTGTGGGATTCCTATCGAATAAAAAAAAAAGAAAAGAAAATCGTGGCTTTCACAAAAATTAAAATACATTCGCGGACGAATGACATGCCTGTAAAAAAGTAAATTATGCAGTGTTTCGCTATATACTTATTATGCGGTATTTCCCTATTTTGTACAGGATTTGCAACATTGCATGTTATTTGTAACCCTGACTCTCAAAGAAAACTTTACTCCCCCCCCTCCCTTATTTCCCGAAGAAACTCTTGAAATGGAAGGCCTGGTGGTTTCCTGTACTTAATAATTTCCATCTTGGAAGAACAAAGCTTACTTATTTAATAACGGAAGCCTTATTTTCCTCATAAATTGCTTTCTGATTTGAAGAAACCACAATATTTTTAATCGAGTGATTTGAGCCGAAATATAAACTCTGAAATAAGATGTGGACATTCATAAAGTCCTTTCAGTCCTTCCTTTTTTTTCTTCTGTATTTTTAAAGTAGGTATGCAACTAGTTTGGCTACTATTTTTGTAAAAATGCTATTTTTTTCGTTGAAGGCTACTAAAGCTGCCATTTTCAGTGTCATTCGGCAGTGGCAGCCCTGTATTTTTTTAAATTAGAAAGTATAAAATCCTTCTTTGTTAATATAAAGTAAAATTGTATGTTTATGCAAATCTCAATGTAGCTGAAAGTTCAGAAGTATAAGCATGTTGAGCATTCAAATGGTATTGAAAATACATTTGATTGGGAATTGTTTTATATTAAAAGTTTAGAGAGCCATTTTCATATCAAAAGAAAAACAAACTTTACATACAATTTTAGTACAAACATCTAATTTTGACAACAGAGTATGAATCTAGACTTTTAACTCATGGACCCCACAGTTCAGCACCCGCACACTTACACTAGTGCGATTTAATTAGTATAGTGATAGTGAAATATAACACGATTCCTATACAAAATTTAATGAGAAATCGAACTATATTTATTTTTATCAAATTTCATTTTAATAATGAAAAATGACAAATTAGGAAAGCATATTTTAAAGATGCAGACATTTGAAATTTTGTTCGGTGCGAATTGTCACTAATGTAGAATTCATAGATTTAAATCAGCTTAAATATAAATTTTAGTGAAGTTTTGGAGATGCTCAATATTTGAAATTTAGCTAATTCAGCTAATTTGCTGTATTAGAAGTGAAACCTTATTCGAAGGTGAGAATTTTCTATATTTTATTAATACTTTTTAATAAGAAATATCATTACTTTTTTCAAATATTAGATAAATATTTAAAAATTGCTATGTAATTAATCATTTTTTCAATGGCTCTGGACTCTGGTCCCTCAAATTGTCATACTGATAGTCTTTAATCCTTTATCTCAAATTATGCCTAATCAAAAAGTATGTGAAATTTATTCATATTAAGTTGTTCCTTGACAACATTTAGAATATATATAATCAGATGCTATAATTTTTTTAATATCTTTATATTAAATTTATTTTTTGTGACTTTTTTTAAAATCCTGTCTTGACTTCATGTGTATAAAATAAGAGTTAAAATAAAATGTTCAGATATCACCCTTCTAAGCAAAAATAGAATTTTTAAAAATTAAAGTAAAGCTAAAAATGCCCTAAAATCAACATAAGTAGCTTTGTTCCTTCCCAACAGGAGCTAATGTCATAACTAATGGACAAAATTTCTTTTACCACTGAGCAAAGAATAAGGAAAAGCAACCTGGTTGTTTCAATTTAGGTAAAAATGTCCTTATTCCATCCTCCCACACGCTTTTCTCCATTCAGGTATTCTTTGAACTTGGGAGCATTTTCAATGGTGGCTCATCTGAGGAGGCAAGGGAGGCCCTAAGCATCCTTTATCTTATCGGAAGCATCAAAAATACTATTGCCGAGATTTGTGCCTGCTTAACATATTAGGTGTACCAAATTGTCTTTATTAAAAATTTACCTTGAACAAATGTTTTGTTTTTTTAATTTCTGAATATTACAACCAATGATTACATTTTTACATTGCAGTTTTTCATAGTTGAATTAACATTTTACTAGTATTCTGATCTTTTGCTATGAAATTTTTTTAAATCATTTGCATGTTTTTTGAATAATCTGTATTAATGACAATTTTTTAGATGGTGATCATGAAAAAAAGTTTTCAACAGGAATTGATCAAGACAGTGGCTTTGATCCCGCTTGTGGCATTTCTGATCATAGTAAGTTAACATTAATTTTAATAATCATGCATTATTTAGTTGTCAGTGTACATTTTTTTTAAGTAAAAAATATTTAAAGTGAAACATTGACATACATTTTGAAGCAGATTTTAGTTAGTTAACAAAATGTTCAGTTTTTGTTTGTTCTAATAGCTTTGTCAAAAGTTTCTAGAATGTTCTAGTATAATATTGAGCTTGGTCAAAATCAGTATACCAAATTGTTTTTTATTAACCCGTTCGCGACTGCGTGCACATTCTGAAGTGCGCATCTGAGGACGGAGCGGGAAAATTTGATTTCTCCTTCTGGGCCGAAAGATTTTTCGCAGTTAAGCCTAACGCTTGTGTAAAATATTCTTTAAAAACTTATGACAAAATAAATATTCCAGGAAACTTTTTTAAATTCACGTACATGGAATAAGTTATTATACATATATTTATTCAAAAATGAGGTATATTTTAAAAATGAATTTTTAAATAGATTTAATGCTTCTGTTTAGCCCCGTTTTTAGTTTAAAAAATGCTATAATATAATAGAAAAAATACTTACATGTTTTTAAAATATCAAGATATCAAACATTTTCTTCTAAACGTAACAATTTTGTTACTAAATAATTTGTAACACTTTTAACTCTCAGCAAGCAAAATAAATGTTTTTAAAAAGACTATTTATTCAAAAATGAAATAATTAAATAAAACTTGCAAACAACCTGCGAATGTTACCTCATAATACTTAATGTACATAAAAATAGACACAAAAAACTTGTTTTAATTTAAAATATTTTTAAAATAAAATATATATATATATATATATAAACATATCATATATAGTGCTGAATAATAATCAGTAATAATCAGTAAAATAGAATAAAATTTTAAAATATACATTTCCAAGATGTTTTTGAAGCCAAAAATACTTTCTTATATATATATATAAGTATTTTTGGCCAATTACCATTGAAGCACAAGCTATGGTAAAATTATGATTGCACTTGTTAATTTATTAACTATGCTGTCTACACATTATTATTATCTCTTTGGAGATTTAATTAGTATGTTACAAGAACTTGATATGTTTTTTGAAATTCAAAGCTATTATAATTATATATATATATATATATATATATATATATATATATATATATATATATATATATATATATATATATATATATATATATATATAGATTAACGTATAATATAGCAAATATAGCATCTAGATTAAAAAGTGTTGGATAATTATCAGTAAAATTTAATGATAACTTAAAATATATTTTTCAAAAATGTTGTTCATCTTAAAATTATCTTTTGAAAATGTATTTGAATACATAATTAAATATAAAGTAACAAGTGCTGAATAATAATGAGTAACAATGTACATTAATTTAAATTATATTTAAAAAAATTGTTCAAGTTAAAGGTAATTTTCAAAATAAAATGTGGTATAAATATGTATAAACATATAACATAAAAGAATATTAAATAAATATATTTGATTATAATAGGTAAAACTGAATAATAATTCAAAATGTGCGCATTACAGAATGTGACAGTTTTAGGATTCTTAAAAATCTTTTTGGGCATGGTAAATTTTAAAACAAACATCTGCGCAAAGACCCACATCACATTCTTTGCATTCAAAATATGAGTCTATGATTGCATTAGAATCACTCATCGCTCAGAAATTTCACTTTCTGAAGACTAATTTTTATTCATAATTTCCGCTATTTCCTCAGCAGTCAATTACCGGCAGTGTTGAATCCAAGGGCTGGCCCGGAGAATATGGAATCAAAGCTGATGAATATATTTTGCAGAATAAAACTGTATTTCTTGAGAGAAAAAAATCCAACCAAAGAATAAGCACATAAGAAAAAGCCGAAATATTTGAAAATACAGCTAAGTCGTTGAAATCTGTTTACATCTGGTAGGAAAAAGAATTAACCAGTTCTCTAATTAGATGTCATCAATGTAGAGATGCATATTTCCATGAAAAATGGTGTATTTCATTTGGCGATCGATAACAGATTTTTTAATCGCCACTTGGCGAGTGGCGATCAATGGCTGATTTTTTAATCACCACTTTTAAACTTTAATCGCCACATGGTGAGTGGCAACTGCTAATTTTCACCTCTTAATTCCAAAGCGTTTGGACAATAAGAACTATTTTTTTTTTTTTAACTATTAAAAGACCTGGTGTGAAAAGTTTTACAAGCGCCTTTACCACTAAATATAAATATTTTTTCAAGGGTCAATCCAGGAAAAAATTTGGGCCTATTTAGGGCCCCTTCACAAAATTCTATTTAATAAAACAGGTCCCTTCATAAAGTTCCTCTTAATAAAATTGACCCTTCACAAAATTTCTCTTGATAAAACAGACCCTTCACACAATTTCTCTTGATAAAATAGACACCTTCACAAAATTCCATTCCATAAAAACATACTCTCCATTAATTATTTTTATTTTGTTAGGTTTTAAAATGTGTCATTTGCAATAAAACAAGTTAATCAGAAATGAAAAATTTGGTAGATGGACTTAAAAAAGTTATTATTATTATTAGATGCTTAGTTTGAACTTGATTTGATAGCTGGATTTAATCTTTTACAACAAAATGTTATTTTTTCACAAAAATATGATCAATTTTACAAAAGACTTATTTTTTTACAAAATGGGCCCCAAGAAAAAAAAACCTGTATTGACCCCTGTTTTTACACAGGCTACAGAAACATATTTTTAACTTATTTTTAAAGAATTTCCATAATGACTATTTTTTAAAGCATTTAATGTACCTGACAACCTTCCTCCCTTTTTTCAGCATACTTTAAAATTAGGCATTGGCTTGGAAAATCAAAATACTAAGAAAAAGACAATACTGAATCACATGTACACACTCATTTTTCTTCCCAATGGTGCAATCTGTTTAAAAAAAATATGAATATTAACGTTTTGAAAAAAGTTAATTTCCAAAAGTCATTTTTAGCAGTATTGGACAGTATCGAAAATATATTTGTATTGTTTTTTAAACCGATTAATGGCAATGTATTTTGTAATGCTTTTTCCAAATGTTTTGTATTTTCAAAATATTCAAAATAAATTTTGAATTCAAACTCATGTTCACACTGGATGTCAGCAATTCGCAATATGGAAATACATGACTGCCTGTTTTGTCTAGTTTTAGAATTATTTTCTGCAAGTTAATATAAACGAACTTTTTCAACTATACGATGGTACGATAAGGATGTTAATGAATAGTGGTGTACAGAGTAGTGCTTTGGCTGAGTACAGAGTAGGTACCGAGTAATTGTGTGTTAAAGAATCACTGATGCGAACACGAAGTGCACTTAGTGGTAACACTTCTATGTATGTATGTATGTATGGATGGATGTATGTGTGTGTTTATATATATATATTCATAAACATACATCTTGAGCATCTATATATATATTTGTCTTACGTGGCGCGAAAATAGGGCTGAATTTGTAACTTATGGTTTGGCAACAACCGTAGTTTCCAGAGTTCAGACCAGTGAACAGACTAGATTGTGTTAGATTAGCTCCACCTACAATATGGCCGTCAGTGTGAGAGCATTGAAACTACGGATTGAAGATAGATTGAAACCATAGAATGAAGCTCAAACTAGCAATTATTAAAAATAAAATAACATGTACGTAATCCAAAGCGTCTGAGATGATTCCTCGTTTTAATTATGAGAAATATCGTTAATTTATGAGAAATATCGTTAATAATATGAATTCTCAACTCTTATTTAGAATTAATTTACGAATTTCACTCACTCAAAAGTCGGAGAAGAAAAAAATCAACTTTGTAGATTGCACCTGGCGCCATCTGTTGATGTATTGAGGAAGTAAAAAATAATTTCTACGTACTTTTTTTTTCTAATTTATTTAAGTCGTGCTGTACAAAAGATCCTTTTTTCATAGTATTTAAAAGATTTATATGCTCATTGGTAGCGCCAACTAAATACATTTTCAGTTGTGTTTTCAACGCAGAATTACTTTTTTACATTAAAAAAAAATTGTCAATTTCATATGTTCAAATGTTTTATGGTCGAACTCATTCCAGCTAGAATTGCTGAAAAAAAGGGGCGAGCGAAGCGAGCTGTGACCGCGTAGCGGTCTCAATGTGAATTGCTTCGCAATTCACGGGGGGTTGGCGAGCGTTAGCGAGTAGGGGGCTGAGCCCCCTAGTATAATCTAATCATACTTTTTAAATTAGCTTCAATTTTTGAAATTTCATTTATTTTGCATCTTTTAAAGACAATTTTAGTAAATTAAAAATTTTTAAAACAGTAGCATTATTTAATATATATATATATATATATATATATATATATATATATGATATAAAAAGAATTGATATATAAAAAGTTCAATTTTCATTGCCACAAACATGATTTATGATATGTAAACAAAAAATAATTAAAAACTTAATTAAGCTTTAAAAACTTAAGAAGGTTCTTTCTTTAAGCCATCATTAGTTATTTTGATACCTGAAATCTGTCGATCAAAAATGGTTATTACTTGCTGAACAATTCCTTGAATAATGCAAAATGTTTCATTTTTTCTAAAAGTAATTTATTATCTTTTGATAAAAAAATTGGGTACTTTCACGTTATAGTGGCTCCTGAGGATGAATCGCCAAGCGACCAATATTTATTGCTAAATTATAAAGCATATATGACATTAGAATAATATATGATGTATATGGGCCAAGTTGTTATAAATAATGCATATATGATAACGACATATGCATAAGATGTCTATGATATATATATATACAGTCGACTCTGTGAAATCCGCCGATGTATAATCCGCCAATCTCTATAATCCGCCATCCATTTTCAAATGTAAACAATGGAAATCATACTTTCATAGTTTGCTCATTAAAGAAATTACATATAGTTGTTTTTATGAATTATCAATTTTTAAATGCTTTAAATTATGATTTAACAAGTTTTATGTGATTTGCATGATGTATATTAAAATAATAACTTTAGGTAAGCAAAAGGAACAACTAAATGCTAATACCAGTGGAGTAATTTATATTTTAAAACTAATGCATTCATGTAACAGCTGACTAAAGAAATATCTGCAGAAATCAGTAACTGATTTGGTCTTATTTGAAAGACACTTTTGCTAAATACACCTTTAAACAACTTGGATATATATATATATATATATTCAGATTTAAGCCAAAACTTAGATTCCCATTGAGTAAATGTTCAAAAAATTAAATAACAGCTAATGAAATTTAAATTTTATAATAATTCCAACATACTTAGAATTAAGAGCTAAAAGATCTTCTTAAGAAGATTGTTTAGCTCTTATTGTTTCACACCAGTTTCAACTTATTTTCTATACTTAGAATTATTAAATTACTTTTGAGTTATAGTGTTAATTTTTATATTGTTATATTTTTGTACAAATATTAGTAATTTATAGTTCAGTTTAAAAAGAAAACAAAGGAATGATCTGTAATCTGCAAAATTTTATAATCTGCAAAACTCTTGGTCCCAAACTGTGCAGATTTAACAGAGTTGACTGTATTTAAAAAATGAATAATATAAATAAAATTTGCATTGTATGATTAATTTTTCTTTAAATTAACTTAGTTATTAAATAATTTAAACCAGTTATGCATTATATTTTCCTTTTCTATTATAATTTATGTTTAAATATTTCTAATTAATAGTCTGACTATAAAAAAATAAAATGTAAACAAAGAAATGATCTATAATCTGCCAAAATCTATAATCCGCCAAACCCTTGGTCCCTAAGTGTGCGGATTTCACAGAGTTGACTGTATATATATATATGGCATATAAGACGTAAATAATATGTATATAATGATGTATATGGTATATATGAATGTGTGGAGTATATATAACATGTATATATGATGCATATATAAGCTTTTCAATGATAATGATTGTAGCAAAATCGTAGCTGCAACTTTGGTGTAATTGTGGGGACAACTATAGCAAAAAGTGCCAAAAAGTGTATTGGCTTTACAGTTTCTTTTAATTTTTTGCGTAATGTATAGCTAAAATGTTATTTTAGCAATGTTCACAGGGAGCACATTTTTTCTGAGGCAGGCCAAATTTACAATAATAAAAATAAAAAATGTCCTATCTGCTGAAAATATAGAATGATTTTAGCGTTTTTGCACCATAATTTGCAATATAACAAATTTAATTATTTTTTATTTCATTTATTGTATTTTCTGTTTCTACACTGATTCTTTATCCAAAGTCAGTCTTTTCCTACAGATTTAAAAATTACTTTTTTTTTAAAAATATAAAACTAAATTTTAATTTACATTAATTTTACATGGGTTTTTTTTTTCTTACCTTTTTCTATAATTTATAGATAAATTCTTATGTACAGAGTAATTAGTTTTTATGAATAATTCATATATTATACATTTAGATTCAAATAACATTTTACAGATCAGTTTTAAATTCATTTGTCTTCAAATAGGCTTAAAAAATAAAATTCTTACACCTACTCAGTATTGGCCGAGTACAGAGTACTTGGTATGGCTCTATTAATGAATATAAGTTGTTTAGCTTCTGTAAAAGAGTTTTGCTGATTCGTTACAAAAATAGCTTATAATTCTGTATGTTGCTATAGGAATATTGGGAGAGTAGATGTTAGAGCATGGAGGAGTGACAGTATTACATGGATAATTAAATGTGCAATGATTAATAAAAAAAAAGTGGGTTATTGGTTTATAATGCCTTTCTTTCATTATATGTTATTCTTTAGCTGAATCTGCACACTTCATTTTTTAACATTTATTTCATGCATTTACTTTATGCACTATTTCATTTAAGAGCGATATTGTGATTCACACCATCACCAATCTGTCCCAAAAAGTTATAAGTTGTTACTACTCTTATTAGAAAATCTTTTCAAACATTTTTTTCCTGCTAATCGTTGGGCACACTCAACCTGGTCATATTAACAATGCTGGGTACTTAATGAGGATACTGATGTTCACTGGTTTAATTCTAGGTGGGGTGATTGTGCTAGGTTTTCAGGGGTTTTGGTAAGAGAACAAGAATAATGCTTGGTTTATATTTGGGTTATGGATTTTCTATTGAAATACTTAGTGTGTAGATGAAGGAGTTTTGCTTTAGTATTTCTAAATTTCTTTGCATGTACCTCAGTACCCCCCCCCCCTCCCCCCCCCCCAAAAAAAAAAAAATAAATAAAAGGCTCCATATTTTTGTATTACCGAATTGCCAAAGATGCAAATTAAAGGTTCTAACCTGGAGTATGTACTGGAATATTTGGAGGTATGTGAAAATTACATTGGTAATGGTGGATAACACAAAAATGAAAGCAGAAAAACAAAGCCGTATAACTTTTCGTTTACAAAGAGAGACTTGCGTAAAAAAAAGTGAAATAGGTTATTCACATAAAATGAAGGAAATTGCCTAAATTTAGTAATTGGTTGATCATTTGTTGCCATTATCTGCACCCACACCTAATAACATATTGCAATTTCGTATATGTCACTCCTTTTCTCTCGTAATTCTTTAAATATATAGAACAAACATGAATTGTATCTGGTCTTCTGGTTTCGACAATTTTATTAAAAACCCATTTGAAAGCAACTCATTTCAGTGTTCGGCTGGTAAGCATTAGTATAAACTCATTAACGTGTATTAATAAAGTATTAAATTACATGGGATGAAGGTGTAGCTTTATCCCTGCTTTGAGAGTTCTTAATTTGAAATCAGTATAGTAAAACCATACTTGCTAAGAGTGATAACAGTACACTTAAAAGCTTATAAATACCTCTTAATAAAAATATAACCCTTTAAGTGTACTGTTATTACTTTTAGAAAGTATGGTTTTATTTTAAGAATAATAAGTAATTTTTTTATATAATTGAAATCTGTAGTTAATATTTTGTTTTGAGTAATGTTGATCTTCTGTTTCAAAATGGATAAGTGGTTGAAAATTAGAATTTGGAAGAGAACTTTCTATAACATTGGTAACTAGCATAAGAACATTACTAATGAACAAAGAAAACATATTTGGAACATGTTTATGTCAGACTGGGTATGCATAAAATAAGAAAGTAATTAAATAAACCAGGGTAGGGATCATTGCGAGTCGAGTGTTTAAAATTGATGGGTCAGATTATACAGGCATGAGATTCTTCCGCGGATCCGCGGTTTTCCGCTTTTTTGTTTTTTTTTCATTTTCCGCTTTTTCGTCATTTTCAGATTTTCCGAAAAAACGTGAAATTTGCCTAAAGATCGCGAAAAAACCCCCCGAAAATTTCGTCAATGGATCTCTGAAAAACGCGAATTCTGTCAAAAAATCGTGTGAAAAACGCAAAAGATCGCGAAATTTCGTCAAAGGATCGCTGAAAAAACGCGAATTTCTTCAAAGAATCCTGTGAAAATTGCCAGAAGATTGCTAAAGAGACGTGAATTTAGTCAAACTTTTGCTGAAAAAACGCAATTTTCGACAAAGGATCGCTGAAAAAATGCAATTTTCGACAAAAGATCGCTGAAAAAACGTGAATTTAGCCAAAAAGTCGTTGAAAAAAAACGCGAATTTAGCCAAAAGATCGTCGTCAAAACACAAACTTAGCCAAAAGATCGCCGTAAAAACGCGAATTTAGCCAAAAGATCGCCATAAAAAACGCGAATTTAGCCAAAAGATCGCCGTAAAAACGCGAATTTAACCAAAATATCGCCGTAAAAATGCGAATTTAACCAAAAGATCGCCGTAAAAACGCGAATTTAGCCAAAAGATCGCTGTAAAAGCGCGAATTTAGCCAAAAACTCGCTGAAAAAAACTTTAATTTAGCCAAAAGATCGCCCTAAAAGCTCGAATTTAGCCAAAAACTCGAATTTAGCCAAAAGATTGCCATAAAAACGCAAATTTAGCCAAAAGACTGCCATAAAAATGCAAATTTCGCTAAAAGATCGCCGTAAAAACGCAAATTTCGTCAGAATTTACTGCATTGTGTTAAAAGATTGAAACCAAATTTCTTTTAGTAATGTAGAAAATTCGCTATGGAATGCAGAAACAAAAAATATTCAAAATTTTTCAAATTTTAAAAATATTCAAAAAATCCAAAAATTAGATTCCAGCTGACTGGTAAAAATGACCTGGAATCTGGAATAACCATGGCACTGACTAGTTGGTGCCACTGATAATGTCCTTAAATTTCTTTAATTCCTTAAAAGATTATTTTTATTTTAAAAAAGGGTGGGAACTCTGTTCTATCATTTATTTAAGGTGGTTGCAATTATTAGCATATACTTAATTTTCTCTTTCAAGAAAAATGTTTTACAATTTTTCAAAATTTCAATTAAAAAAATGTTCATGCTATTGAAGGGTTTTATTAATGTGCTGTATCTTGGTAAAATAGACTTTTTATTAGAGTAAGTAAATAATTTCTTTTTAATTTACTCAAAGCTAAATTGATGTAATATATATATTTTTTAAATATATTTTTTAATAGCAAGTATAATATTTGTTGCGCTTGAAATTCATAACTTATTGCTCAAACGTCGTTCGCGCAGTTTTCAGCTTTTTTGCCTTTTTGTCAATCTCATCCCTGATTATATGACATGTAGACAATTAACTTAATTATTAAACATTGCCAAATGCTTGAAAAAAAAATTTAAAGGATTTTATTAATTAAATCAATTATAATTAGCTAAGTTTAAGGTTTTTACATTTATTATTATGATAGATTATTAATACTGAAAATTTTATTTAACAAATTATTGGATGACTTTTTATTAAATATCACATTTATTGTACTTGACCACATGCAACCTGGCACATCTTTTTATTTAATCAGTAATTGATGCAGGTTTTTTTTTCTTGGGGCCCATTTTGTAAAAAGTAAAGGTTATTTTTGTGAAATTTATTATATTTTTGTGAAAAATAACATTTTGTAATGAAAGTTGAAATTCAGTTTCTCAAATTTGAACCAAGCATTTATTAACTTTTTTAAAATTCTTTTGCTGAAGTTTTCCAGTCTGGTGAACTTGTTTGTTTGCAAATTACACATTTTAAAACATCACTAAATAATTAATAATAGTAAGTTTTTATGGAATAGAATTTTGTGAAAGGGCCTATTTTATTAAAAGGAATTTTGTGAAGGGGTCTGTTTTATTATAAAGATTTTTGTGAAGGGGCCCATTTTATTAAATTGATTTTTGTGAAGGGGTCCATTTTATTAAATAGATTTTTGTGAAAGGGCCTGTTTTATTAAATAGATTTTTGTGAAGGGGCCCTAAATAGGCCCCAATTTTATCCTGCATCGACCCTTGTTAATTGACCTCCCTTATTAATAAATCCAAATCTACTGCTCTGATTTCAACACAATTATTTTCATTTAGCAAATTTAATGTTTTTAGCTTCACTCATAGCATTAATAGCTGTTATAGATAATGCTGCTATTTTCGAATAACAGTTTTTGTAAAAATTTAATGTATGTTCCTAATAAAAGTGCACAACCCCATATTCAGTTGATGCATATCAACAGTCTAAGTTAGTGATTTGTTGCTGAGAACTTGACCGCATGCCTCCTGGCACTCCCTCCCTCAGGGTTTCTCTGACTGTGCCTTATTTCCATAACTCAGCTAACAATGTTCCAATTTTCTCCAAACCAGTTCCATTTTAATAAATTAATCAAATTAAGTTTCTAGCTTAATCAAATGAATCAATCTTTAAAGATGCATAGTGGTACTCATAATTTGTCATTTGCTGAAGGGCACTTAAATGTCCTCCCCCTCCTCCAGACACTTCCTTAAGGTTTTTTCTCTGTGTGCCGTTTCATATCTCAGCAACGAGCTTTCTTATTTTAATGCAACTGATTCCAAACATCATATTTAACTTAATAATCAATCCCAATAACATGAAAATAAATTTGAGCAGCGGGTATCACTATTTCTGAATAATAGTTTGACACATTTCTAATTAAGTTCCTAGTTTAATCAAATGAAAATTTTTAAAGATGCATAATGGTCTTCCTAATTAGTCATTTGCTGAAGGGCACTTGAACATCGACTACCCTCTGGCACCTCCCTCAAGGTTTTTTTCCCTCTAACAGGGCCTTATTTCAATAACTTGGCTAATGTTCT
The DNA here is from genome assembly GCA_963931845.1 of Maratus michaelseni. Lineage (NCBI taxonomy): Eukaryota > Metazoa > Arthropoda > Arachnida > Araneae > Salticidae > Maratus > Maratus michaelseni. The sequence goes on along the minus strand of OZ007590.1, from coordinate 203,580,038 downwards.
AATCTTCTCCAAACCAGTTCCATTTTGCAGCACACCTACTATATGGTTGTCATAGGCAGTAGGGACCCTTATCAGTGGTTCATTCAAACAAAGGTTTGTTTAGAATAGAATGGTCTCCTGGAAGTAGAAGGTGGAACTAAAAGATTTTTAAGAACATACAAGCATGCCCGGTATACGATGCTGAAGCCATTGGAGACCTGGACCATAGTTTCGTTTTTAAAGATATAAGTTTATTACACAGGTCCGGGCAATGCTGGGCGGGTCAGATAGTTTGTGAATAAAATAAATTTGGGATGCTGTCTCCATATTGAAAAAAATATAACTTTAAAAATATTAATAATATTCACATTTGACATATTTCAATTCTAGGGTAAATTCTTTAGCTTTGGATACCAAATTTAGTTATTAGCACCAAGGTGAAGGCATTTTGAAATTATATATAAAACTTTTAATGCTTAATGTTAGATTGTTTTTTAATATTTTATTATTTCTTGTATTTTTCAATGTTTATTTTATTATAATTATCCCAAAGGTAATTATTTGATTTCCATGCATTTTTATAGAAATATGAATCATGCTAACATTTAAAAAATGCAGTAAAACCTCCAATTACCTGAACCCCAGTTATGCAGATCACCAAATATTTAGATCAATCTCAGGAAATAAATTTCCTTCAAATTCCCATTCAAACCAACCTTGAAATTTGTGCAATTGGAATTTTTAAAGTCTGGATTTGGATAATTGTAAGGCGATTTACCAATTTCAGTCACTATATTTCTTTATCATATTCTATGAAAATTGAAGAATTATTCACTTGTATTTTAAGAAAATGTAACTGGAAAATAAATTGTTTAAGTTAAAAGCAGGTAGTGTTGAATATTAAGATGTGGTAGGAGAAAAAAAGAAAATTGATTTGGGGGGGGGGGGGGGGGGGGGACAGACACAAATATACTTGTAACCGACTGCTTAATTTTTTTTTTTTTAATAAATTTTTTTGACCAATATGTATCTCTATTATTATATATTTCAAATCATGTATTTGAAATATGTAATATATTTATCATTTGCATTTTTATCCTTTGACTGTGGAAATTTTAAAACAAAGTTGTTTCAAAAATTGTGTATTATATAAATTTTTCTGCAAATGTCATACCCATGGAAATTGCAGGATAAGCAGTGATAGGATTAATTTTCTACTGTGGAACAACAGTTAACTTTTTTGGACATGTTCAACTAACACTTTTAAGTATAGCAAGTACTTTTTTTATACTGTTTATAGTAATCTTTTTTTTCAAAACATGCATTAGGATTATTTTTTTACTAAATGAGATTTTCATGAAGTTTGTATTTCGCTACATAATCTTTGGTTATTCTAATTATCTACATTTCTGCATATCCAGATTGCATCTAGAACACATTATTCCAATTAACTGGAGTTTTACTGTATATTTATGGTAATCTAGAGATATTTTAATAGAAATCAATTTCTAGAAGATTCTAATATGCTTTTATAAAATTTTGCCTCATTTTTTCACGAGTTATCCTTTTAAAACAATTTGCATTGCAGTTTGAGGAGCAATGTTTATTAAAAAAATGATTTAAGATTTTTTCTGATCCTGTTTTCTATTATGGAGAAGGGTTAATAAAATATGTATTAAATTGGATCCTTTCAACAGTGGATTTTCTTTTTAAGATCACCCTTTATATCAGTCCTATATCTACAGAATTATTCATCGAAACTTCATGAAAATTTAAGTAAGTTTGAGCGTTGATTTTTATTCTTGTTTATGTCAAAGTAAAGGATTCTGTTAAAACTGTAAAGCTTGTTAGTCTTTGTTTATTAATAAAGTTTTAACTTTATTGTTTTATATAAATTTAAAGAAGACACAATTCCCAATCGAATGACACCATTTATTTTTCTGACAATTATAAAGTATGTTCCCATGCTCGTCTTTTAGCTGATTTACTGTTATGTATGTATACTGTTATATGTAAAGAAGCAAAACCATTTCTTGGAATTGATTACTGTTCATTTTCATTCTAAAGGTCCCCTGAACTCTACTGTTATTTCAAATGCACACAATGTAAAGAGCTCATCTGTTATACCTAACAATATTTCTATAATTACAGTTGGTAAGTATAATAAATCACATTTAGAAGTGTAAGAATGTTATTTGCCGGTTTTCTTTCTGCAGCTTATTCAAATTATACTTTTATATATTGCATAGATAAATGTTTACATAAAATCATAATTTTCAGCTAGCCCACCATTAAGCTATTGGAAAAGTTTGGCTGAAGAAAGAAGGGTGGCTTTAGAGAAAGCTCTTCATGAAAATGAATTGGTAAGTATTTTAAATGGTTTGTTTGCTTTAAATTTTTATATTTTTGAATTGTAATCAATATAATTTTTAATTTCAGTTACATGATCAGTTGGAAGTTCTAGGAGCTGAAAATACTAAACTTAAAGAAGAAGTAAAGATAGCAGAAAATTTAGCTGAAGCTCTTAGAGTAAGTTTTTATTCTTAATCTGTATTTACAAGGCTCCCAAATAGTTTACAGTTCCATTCTATCCACATTCCATCTATAAAATTGTATTTGAAGAATTCTTCAGTTGTCTGTATTCTTTTTTAGCATGTAAGGTTGGTTGTTTGCAGAATGCAAAATCTGGTGTATCTGTAACAAATCTGGTGAATGAATGTGCATAAATGAAGTGAGATTTATAATTAATGGTCTTAATTTTGTTTTTCATAATTAGTCACATACTTACTGCAATCAATACAATAGTATCAAATCATTTACTTTATTAAATCATAACAGGATGTGGCAGGTATTTGAGAACAAAGTCACCTCTGCAAGCAAACAGGAACAGACGCTGGAGATAAAGCATTTTTTATCTTTTAAAATTCTGTACTGGTGACAACATACACAAAAAATGATATACAGTAGAACTCCAATTATCCGAACTCCAACTATCCGAATCGCTGATTATCCGAATCGCTTTCAGAATTTCAGAAAAAAAAATTAAGACGGAAACGTACTGCGATTCTCAAAATAATGATTCTGTCTACGCGCGCTATATTGTCCTTCCCTCCGCGAATCTAGTGTAGGCGCAGCGCGAACATTATTGGGATGATGAGTCAGCGTCTCATAGCGCAGTTCGATTATTGGCTGTCGTCCGTTGCCATGTGGCTGGCCCGGCCCACCTGGGTTTCAAATTCTAAATGACGATAACTTATTGAAAGTGTGAGAGAAGAAAGTGTCGAGGAAAACGATGACCTTAATGTCGAAGTTGAAGCAGACACGGGACCATCAGCTAGTGAAGCATTTGCCGGCCTTGAAACTGCGTTGAAGTGGATGGAGCGTCAGCCTGAATGTGACCACATGCAACTTCTCACTATCAAGCGGATGCGCGATTTGGCTGCCCGAAAACGGATGTAGACTGTCAAACAGCTTACTTTGATCGAGATGTTCAGCAAGCAATATGACTTTCATTTACAGTACGATGCGTACATACTGTACAGCACTTGTAAATACGCTTAGCATGTAAAAGTGTTGCCTTTTCATTTAATTAATTAAAAGATCCTTTTCTTTAAAAATAGTTTTTATCTCCCATTTTAACATACGTACAGTAATTAATTAAAATCGATCCTTTTTTCGGAAAAAATCCAATTATCCGAATTTTTGATTATCCGAATGGGGACCGGGCCCAATTGATTCGGATAATTGGAGTTCTACTGTAATTGAATGAAACCATCGTGATCCGCAATAACAGCCTCTACACACTATTGAAATCAACTGCAGGCAATTATGAGATAGGTGTTAGGAATGTTAGCTATTGCATCCACAATGGTTGCCCGAGTCACAACGGTGTTGTGTGTATGCCTATCTGTCCCTCTCAACCGCACCCCATACGTAATAGTCCATTGTATTATTATTTATCAGGGAAGCAGGGGGGGGGGGCACAAGTTGGGGATGACATGGTCATGAAAATTTTCAACAATCCATTATTGGGTTTTGTGGGATGTATGGGATGCTGCAGATTCTTGGTGAAAAACTTATAGCCTCCCTGTACTAGTAATACCAGGCTTCACAACCAGTGTTGTATAATATAGACATACGTCGTGTGCAGAAAATTTCTGCAAAATTCGAAACTTTGCAGAAAAAAAAAGGAAAAATTATTTTTTTTCTTTTTAAGATATCAAAAAAAAAAAAAAAAAAAAAAAAAAAATCCCCAATTTTATGTAAGATTTATTTACTATTTGTGCAGAAAAAGCTTTCAAATAGTTAAAGATGCAAAACCTTGTTGTGCCATTACAGACGCTTCCGAAAATATTAAGGATTAGGCTGTTTCTAAATGCATTGACAAAATATTTGATAAGACTTCAGCTCTTACTATCATGGATTTTTAGGTTTATTATTTTTTTAATCAAAATAATTATTTTTTAATTAATATTAATTAGTTTTAAATTTAAATGGTAATTATTTTAAACTATTGTTTTTAATTCATATAGTCAAAATAATATAACACGTAATTTTATTAAACATTAAATTAATTTGCAGAAAGTTTTTGATGCGATATTTATGTGCACAGAAAGTTTTTGATTTTATACAAGTCTGTTCACAACCATGTTTTGACACCTCCATGTAAGCAACAGCATCGACTCTGGCACCTTGAAGAAAAAAAAAATGTGAGGTCCGCTCACATGGGGTTGCATGATGGGTTGCCTTCACTTCTTACGACCCCCAGAATCATCAGTGAGCTAGAACGTATCTGTTCATGACAGTTGGAACCGCTTTGGGGATTTTACACAGCTACCAGTCTTTTTGATGTTCAAGTTTGTCCCGGACAGTTTTTTTCAATCAGAAAAAAAGACAGCATTCCTGGTTACTTTTGGATGTTTCAGCTTCTTCAGGAGGTGCTTGGCTCTGGTCAGGCAGTTTACTCTAGTTCTCTTGGACAAGAACTGTGCTCTCCTCATTATGTACGACTTGTAACAAAGGTCCTCATGAACCACACGTTGAATGGTGCCTCGAACCTGCTCGTCAACTTGCAGCTGTCTGGCTAGTTCATCATGGACTTCATAAGATCCTCATCGGCATGACTGACATTATAGCATCCTTATATTGTCAATGTTGTTTCCTTTGGGAAATAGCTTCTACATGACCCCTGGCAGCTTTCAGTTTGCTCCTTATTTTAAAGTCAAATGACTGGGCGAGTTTCAAGAATGCAGCAATTTCTGAATCTGAGTGGCCTGTAGTCAAGGTGACAAGGAGAGTATGCCAATTAATTTCCTGAGTTATTCTAGGTTCTGTATTTACATGTTACAAAAAGATTTGTAACTATGACGACACATATGACGATTGAACAATGTGTGTTTTCAAATACCTGCTGCATCCTGTATACAGTACATCCTCAAAAATCTGCACAACCTCTAACCAGAGTCAGACTGGGCCCTTTAATTTTCAGAAGGTGCAAATATTTTAAACTCAAATCACTTTACCTGCTTGTGTAGTATATGATTTTACAAAAGGATGTAGTCAGATAAGCATAGCAAAATGGGCCCCATGACCAATGTTTGAAGCATATGTAGTAATAGACTTGCCATGAGAATACAATATAGTAATTTTAGTCCCTGACCTCGAATTGTCCTTGAGATGAGATAATCGGGAAAGTATGCGCCGGTGCCACTATTTTTCAAATACATTTTCTCTAAAAGTTAAAAAAATAAACCAATGGCAAACAGAAATATTTAAAAAAAAATTAATATAGTATTAATATTTTTTACAAAAATTTCAGCGCATGTTTCAACTTTTTTTAACGTTGAATGAAAGAGGCAATAGAATTAACAAGAATCAAGAGTGTTGGAGAAAGAATAGCTTACTGCTCGCAACCTTAGCGTACCTTCTATGACTTCTACTTTTTTCACTCCTTCCCGGAGCACCTTGATCGTGATCAATGAGCCTTCTTCCACATGCTTTGTCTGACAGCGGGGGTTACAATGAGAACCCCATTCGTTGGTTGTTCAATCAAAAAGGAGGATGGAAACCACATTTCTTTATACTAGAAGAATTATGGCCCTATTAATTTTTTTTTTGAAATATTGCATTTATGGATTTGAAAATTATGCATCTATAAGTATTTTTCAACGACAAACTATCTAATTTTCGTAACAATGGAATAATTAAAAGCGGAAATATCATTAATTTCTAATTGATTCTCTTTTTAAACGCATACTTTCATAGCAAAAATGCCAGACTTTCACTCGACATTGAGACTACTCACCAAAAGTTTGAAAAATTTTATACTGCCAAATTTCAAGGCCTTATAAATTTTTTAAAAATATCGAATTTTTGGATCTGAAAAGTATGCATCCTTGCTTGCAGTGGGCTACGATTTCAGAGTCTCAAAAATTTCTCAAATTCGGCCCATAATTTTTTATTTTAGCAAAATCCTGATTTTTATATAGAAAAAGAAATAAAACACTAAGGATTTTACTATTTCATTTCAAATTATCTCAGGTTGTGTGGGTCTGATCACGACACAGTTTGGCTCATTCTACTCTATCGATAGAACTTACCTATTTTAGTTCAGAGTTTCATCAGTGAAAAAATAAATCTACAATGACAGTTTTTTAAAATACATTGATGTAGTTTCTGCAGGAGTCTAAATGAAATTTTCTTACTAAACAAACCGACCAGTGTAGCGGGCAAAGCTCTGCTAATAGTAATATTATATTTACACCAACCAAAAAATTACACAATGCACAAAGTATGTACCTTAACCCTAAAAAAATTCATTAAAATCAGTGTGCTTTTTGAGTTATAAGAAAAATAATTTATCTAATTATTTACTAATTGTCAAATTATTTACTGACTTACATATTTACTTACAACCCACTTATTGTGCTTGTTATGCAGTAACAATAATAGCCGAGTAATTGTACAAATTCAAACAGGAAAAGATAGTAACATTCTAATAAGTTGTTAGCATTATTTTTGTTAACTCAAAAAGCACATCTTCAATTTTAACGAAATTAATTTTTTTGGTTAAATTGCATACCTTGAGCATTATTGTGTAATTTTTTGGTTGGTGTAAATATATTCCTGCTATATTATATTAATAATTTTTTCCAAATATTTTTTATTTTTCTATGTTAAAAATTGTGTAAAAATGTGAAAAAAAAATATATGAACTAATATATTCTTCAATAATTGGTATTCGTTTCATTTTTTTTTAACTTTTATACTTTTTGAGAAACACGTATTTGAAAAATACGGTGCATACTTCCCCGATTATCTCAAGGAGAATTAAAGATGTGTATTTTCTTCTTTTAAAGAAATTTAATCTTTAAATCTTTTTTGTAATTAAAAAGTTAATATAAAAATAAGTTTGTTGTTCCAAAGTCTAAGAATAAGATTTCATATTCTAGTATAATCAAAGTATATGCTGTATTGCAAAGAAATGATTTGTAAAGTTTTAAGTAAAGAAATCTTGATATGGAGTTGTTTCGTTGACAGAATTCAGATTAAACTAAATAAAATGCTTTCTATATGAAATTATGGAAAATATTTGTTTTTACATTTTTCTCATTGTTATAATTTAACGAATCTTACATAAATATATTTTTTTCTCCTTAGGGTATCTTGGGCTGAATTCTACTTAACTGTACGAGACTACTTGAATCCCATATGACTATGAGATTTTTATCTTTCTTAGTTTTGTAATTTATGTATTTTAAAACTTATGTTTCAGAAATTTATTTAAAATGTGAATAAAATTATTTCCGACTACTTTGGTGTAAATTTATTCAAAGTATTGGGTATCCAGACTCACCAAGTCTCCTGATTTTTGACACATTTCTCCCAATTTTCTAGCATTTTTTTTTTTCATTTTTATTTTACATTTGGATAAGCTAGAAAAATAGCAGAAATTTATTTCCTCTCTGTGTTTTAGTAATGCTGTTTCATATAGGTTCATGTCAATTGTATATGATGGCTCTTGAAAACTCTAAACATATTTTCTGAAGGCCATAAATAATCATTGCAAGGCTGTTGTGTATTAGGATAGAAGAGAAGCTTAAAAAAAATTAAATAAATAAAATATTAGGGGGTGGTCCACTGTGTCCATAGGTCCAGTGTATACCGGTCTCCCCTACTATCAAAACACTTAGTTTTTTTTTTTTGTTGTTGTTTAGAAACACCTTTTTTTTGTGAAAAAGCAATAAACAGATTATTTACTAGACAATATTCAGGAACTTTCATTTGTAAATCATTTATTCCTATGAAAATCCTCATTAATGATTAATTTTCTTAAGTGATGGTTTACAAAAGCAAATAAATAATGTAAAAACCTTCTCTTTTGTTTATATATGATTCTGTTTCTGATTATTATGAATATCTTTATAAATTGACAGGTTAAAAGTACAAGTTCTCTAAGGTTTCAAAAAGCTTTTTTAAGCATTCGGCAGGCCGAATAATACATTAATAATACATTTAGCACAGTTGATTCAATTGAAATCCAACTTTTCCAACTTCTTTAGTCATTACTATATCATAATTTAGAAATAGGAAGATAATGTTGATCACTAAAGCACATTTTTTATAATTAGAAATGAATTATTAAAATTATTCGTATCTTTCAATGCATAATTTCACTGTACACTGATCATTATTTTTAGTTACTTATTTTAATAATAGTTCATGGTGATTTTTTAGAACGTCTTGTTTCTGAGATATTAATTTCAATTATAATTTTGAATAATTACATCAGTATTTTTGTTAAAATCATATGCACTAAAGTCTTATTTATTTTTAATTCGCGAAGTGCTAACTACGAACACATGTTGATTATCGATTTCAAATCGTAAAAAATATGCTCAAAAAAATAAAAATAAACCAGCTATTTCAAAGATGACAATTTTAAAGCAAAAAAATACTTAATTTCATAAAGAATATTACTTACCTGTAAGTTAAACGAAAATTGTCAAACAAAAACAAATCACAATCACATGGTAGAACGGAAAAGAATGACAACATTCCAGAATTCTGCCGCAAGCAGTTAAACGATTTCTCGGTTACCGTTAAAGCTGGTTGGGACGCCAAAAATTGGTGCAATCAGTTGCACCATGGGCACGAATTTTGGTTCTAGTTATCAATTTATGGTGCAATCAACTTGAATATAGCCTATTATTTAACGAAATTTTCGTGCAATTCGAAAATTTGCACCAAATATAGGTTTAACATCAACTGAAATTTTTTACAGTGTACTCTTCCTATTAACAAATTTTCATTCTTAGATGCAAAATTTGATACCATTAATTTTACTTTCTATAATGAATAAATTGTAACTTTATGTTGGAAACTATAAATTCACTTCTTAAATGTAATCATGTATAATTTTATTTTTGTTATCAATAATTTCCTTATTAATAAATAATTATCACTCATAACTTTCATATTTGTATATTTTTATTAGAAGGCAAAATCCATTCATAGTATTTAGAAAACATTTCTTGTCATTTGCTTAATTAAAAGCATTTTGAAGCCCTTAATTAAAATAATTTTTAAATTTAAGTATATACAAGTATAACATCGTTTAAAAAGAGTTAAATTATTTTATGTTTAAATTTAAAAACAACCATTAAAAAAAGTTTCCAATTTTTTTTTTTTTTTTCTCTCTGGAACTTGACAACTCTGGGTATCTCCCTCTGGGTAATATAGTTTATTTAACAAAAAGTTTCAGAAACACAGTTACCTAATGGATAATTCACAAAAAACTGTGATTGTTGATTTTTTCTCACTGGTGAAACTCTGAACTAAAATTGGTAAGTTCTATTGATAGTTGAATGAGCCAAACTGCATAGTGACCAGACCCACACAGACATCTATATTCATCATATATCATCATATGTCATATGATGATTCATCATATGATCAGACATCTATACTCTGCTGTAAGGTAGAATTTTTCCCACTTGTATTTTAAGCTACAGTAATCCCTTAACATTCGCAAGTTTTGATTCTTCGCAAGTATGAAAATGCGGAAAAACTTGACATTCGCGAGAATCTGACTTGTTTATTCGCGTTTTTTTTTTTTTTCTCTTTCGTTTTCAGAATTTATAGTGGTTAAAGATTATTTTCCCTGTGTTTTCTTAGTATCTATTTAAAATAAAAATCAACATTCAGTTGTGAACTGAAAAAGGAGCGAATGTTTTAGGAAAGTAATATAACAGCAGCAGCAGAATAGTCATTGCAATGGGCATATTAGAAGTGGTAACAGGTGCAGGCTCTTGTAGAGATAGAGTTGAAACTGCACTTAGAGAATAAAAACATTTCTGAAACATTTAGCTGTGTTTAAATATCATGTTTTTTTAATATTGTATCGCATACTGACCCACTAATAACATTACCATCGCTTTGCGAATAGAGAGAGTCGAAATTACTTTATACAAACCTATGCTTTTTTAGCAGTGATAATTTCTCCAGTCAGTTTGAATTATCTTCAATAAATAAATTTCATATTTATGAATATGTGTGTACATTCACCTTCTACATATATGTTATGCATAACGTATTGTTAATACATATATTCTTTTGTTCTTTGAAATGTTGTGTCACTCTGATTAAAATTTTATGGAACATAACTCTTTTTTTTAGTGCAGATAGATACTCAGACTTGCCAAGTCTCCGGCTTTTTGCCCACCAGTATTATCTTAGAGAAAATGTTGTTCTTTTAAATCTCCGATTGTTCCGATTACATAAAACAATATTTTCTGTACTAAAATACTGGTGTCCTAAAAGCCGGAGACTTGGCAACTCTGGATACTCAACATTCGCGAGGTTTTCCTCGAACATAACCCTCGCAAATGTTAAGGGATTACTATATTCTAATTTAAATACGGTTTAAATTTCATTCAGTTAGACAAGGTTGGTACAGTTTAAACCAAGTGGCTTTTTTCTTTAATTTTTTTTTTTTAAGAACAACTTTTAATATAATATTTTCTCTTTTGGTAATTCAAGTGTTTCAAATTATTGGATACAAATAATTATTATGCTTAACACTTTATATCAGCTTTCAACGTGAGACATAGAAATTCTATCTAAGATTATCTATTCCAGTTGGAAAAAAGTTTTATCCTTCTACGAAAACTGATCTTGATCGATCTTAGCATGTGTGCGTGAGTGGGAAAAAGAGATATGTGTTCTTGAAGGCTCCTTGTTGCAACAGACAGTCAGTCGTACTGCCATATTTTGTTTGCGTTCGATTTCGTGCATAGTAGAAAGTATTTTTTATTTCAAAATTTAACTAGAAAAATGAATACAAGACAGAAAACAGAAAAGAAACGTTTAGATACAAACAAAAATTATGCTTTGAAGAAGTTGGATAAAGGACAATCTTTAAAAGTGCAGGGTTGTCATTTGCTACTAAAATGCTACTTTTCGCTACTATTTTCAGCTTCAGGAGACTAAGGCAACTTTTTTAAGCAAAAAAGGCTTGAAATGCAACTATTTCTGACAAATAGGCAACTATTTTATGAAAAAGGGAGAATTTTTGAAAATTTTATTCTAGCTTTTTCAAATACATGTTGCAGGAAATATGAAACAATAAAAATCTTTTACCATTCCAGTACAATTTTTCTAGGTGTTCGATACCACCACCAAACGGCACTTTTCTTGACCAAGAGTCAATTTCATCCGTTTTTCTCTTAATTGTTCCAATTGCTGCTGCATAGTAACAGGAAGCAAATAAGCAATTATATCCTTTGATCTCCCAGCATACGTAGTTTTAAATCATTAAAGTTCTATTTCTCAAACAAAAAAAAATTGCCCTATTTGTTGCTCACTAATAACAATAAATAACCTCCTCCATTAAAAAATGTCTGCTTCCTCCTTTGCCCTCATCCCAACCCTCACCCTCATGCTGTGTTTCAAATTGTTTAAATCTCGCCCTACTTACTGATCATTGCTTCTAATAACAATAAATAAATAACGATAATCTAAATTCCCCCCTTTTTTCATTCAAAATATACTCTTCTCCCTCACCATACAAGGAAATTTAAAATCTGTATTTTTATATTTAAAAAATTCTCCTGTCCTACTTGTTGTTCTATAGTGCAATAAATAATCAGGCATATAAACTACCCCTTCCTTCCAAAATTTTTGGTTCTCCTCTTTGCCCAACCCCTCCAGCATGTAGATTTTCAAGTATTTCAAATTTTTATTTTAAGAAAAATAATTTTGCCCTATTTGTTGTTAACAAATAACATTAAATTAAAAATATTAATCATCCACCTCTCCCTCTCAAATTTACATTTCTCGCCCTTCCCTCCTCCAGTGTAGAAAGCGGTTTAAAATATTTATTTTGAGAAAAAGTCTCACCTAATTGTGTTATATAATATGCGCTTAAAATATTTCAAACTCTTTATTTTAAGCAAAGTCTGTCATCTTCATTGCTTTCTAGTAACAATAAATAATTAATCAATCATCTAAAATACCCCCACGCCCAATTTCTGCTTTTTCCCACTTCTGCAATTTCAAACTTTTTAAAATTTGAATTTTATAAAAAAAACTTTGGCTGTATTTGGTACTTTGTAGTAATGATAAATACCAATGACCTATAAATTGCCTCCCCCCTTAAAATTTTCATTTGTAAATAATTTTTCAAATAGATTTTCGTAATGTGTGGTGCATCACCCTAAATCGGACGCTAACTATGTTGTAGTATTCTACAAAAAATGTCATTTCAAAGTAAGCAAATATACATGTAAAATAAAAACTTCCCTTATACTGCAGTTTAGGAAAAGTTCCAAGAAAGATTTCTTTAAGTTCATTACGAAAGCAAAAAATGCTGGAAATATCACTATTACATCTGCAACTATAATACCGGTAAAAGATATTGGCAGTTCAAGGACAAACGTCCTGCAGCCCCGCAACTCTTATCTTAAGTCAGTAACTATGGTAACAGCTCACGTGACGGATTGGCCATTCTCATTTTCTCCACCCCACTTGAGACTGAACGAGAACTAGCGAGAGATCAGTTGTTCAGTATAACTGCTTCTGCTTTGTTTGATTCGTACTTTCTTTGATTTTCTGTTCATTTTGCTTTCTTTTAATTATGGCTTCTAGTTCTAGTCCTGATATTAGAAAACAGTCGAAGAACGTTGTTTATCATGTATATCAATATTTGAAAGAGCTTGTTGCTTCCAATCCTGATGCAAAAATGAAAGATATATTTATGAAAACGCAAGAGGCTACCGCAAAAGCATGTGGCATATCTCCTCGTACTGTTGCAAGGATCTGTGCTGAAGCTAATAGTTTTCCAGACTCCAGCTTAGAAAATCCGTCATTTTCATCGCCTAAAAAAAAAGTTCCTCACTTGAAACGTGTGACAGGATTAGATGATTTTAACAAAGAAGTTGTATGTCGCGCAGTTAAAGAGTATTACGAGAGTGGAAATTATCCAACCTGCGACAATTTAAAAGAAATTTTGCAACAAAAAATAAATTTTCCTGGATGCGCAAAGTCTGTGTGGACTATATTAACAGATATGGGCTACAAATATAAAATGATGGCCGAAAATATTTGATTGAGAGAAGCGACATCATAGCTGCACGTATAAAATTTCTCAGAAAAATGCATAATATCAGGAAAGAGTCTCCACTTCCCTCCATGAAAACAAATTACATGAAGTTTTTCTTACCCAAATTTCAATAAATGGAACAACGATTTGAGTTCTTTCATAGAAACAAGGTATTTTTTAGAAAATGCTGTTAAAAAATGCACAAAACACATAGTTGTAAGTTTGCATTTATCCCTACACTTGACGATTTTGGAACTAATAATGTAATATGAAATTGAATTATACCCCCCCCCCCCCACATCACACCAAGAACAGGAATTATTTTAGATTTATACAGAGTGAATTTACGCCGTGCCGTTTACAGTGGTGCGATTTGGTTGAACCACACTTATCTGCCCCCCCCTCCTCTTAAAATATTTTTTGTCGTTGTTTTAAGGGTATTTGGTCAGTGAGATCTCAAATTCTGAATATATTATCAAATCTGAATATATTACTCGCAACATTCATGAAAGCACTTTCCTCCATGAAAACAAAATACATGAAGTTTTTCTTACTCAGATTTCAATAAATGGAACAACAATTTGAGTTCTTTCATAGAAACAAGGTATTTTTCAGAAAATGCTGTTAAAAAAGTCACATTAAAACAGATAGTTGTAAGTTTGCATTTATACCTTCACTTGAAGATTTCGGAACTAATAATGTAATATGAAATTGAATTATACTATCAATAACATATGAAATAACAGCCAATAAAATTTAAATTTTATAATAATTCCAACATACTTAAAATTATTAAATTACTTTTGAGTTATATTATTTCTTTTTATATTGTTATTTTTAAACTCTTGGTCCCAAACTGTGCACCTGCCAATTTCATGCATTTACGAAGAAAAATGAATTTAAAAATGTGTCAGAAAACAGCTTGTATGGATTTGAGACCGTTTTGAATGCCACAGTAACTCACTCTTGCATGGGGAAACTTGTTTCTGCGAAAGTGCAGTGGGGAAAAAAAGAGACGAGAGGCTTGCGTCCTGCAGTGCCATGGCAACGGAGAGATAAGAAAGCAGGACGTTTGTCCTTGAACTGCCAATATCTTTTACCGGTACTATAACAAGAGCTATATCAAGTGTTGATCCAAAAGTTGCAGCAAACAAAACTCAAATATCATGAAAAGTAGAATGGATTTACTTTTAACAATCTTATTACATAATAATTAGATAATATGCAGGTCCCGACTAGCAAGTTTTTGTGCCCAGGGCACTTTCAATTTTTCGTGCCCCCTTAGATTGGTTAATTTACTGATTTTTATTTTTTTACATATTGCATGCTTATTTGAAAGTGTCAACTAAAAAGAAATAGTTTTCTGGAAAATTAAAAAACTGTTCCAGGAATAAAAGTTAAATATTTTTTTTCTATTATTTATTGAAGTGTGCTTTTAACCATAGATTGAGATATATTTTTGTCATTTTATCGTATTAATATCTCAAGTATCACATTTTTTCAATTGTGTCAGTTTTCGAATAAATGTGCAATTTGATAAAATTAAATGACTTGATAAGCAGTACATCAATTACTAGAAAATAATCATAAGAAGTCTATTATTAATTATTAATAATGTTATTAATGATGTTATTAATAATATTATTAATGATGTTACTGATATTATAACATCATTATTAATGATGTTATTGATATTAAAGGCTAAAACCAAACTGATACTGAGTACAAACAAAAATCCTAAAAGAAATAAAAATGTTGGCACAATTGTAATTTTTTTAAAATGGAAATTTAGATGACAGTATGAAAAATTTCATGCCCAGGGCATGGGCTCTGGGTGCCCTTGCGATAGTCAGGGCCTGATAATATGTAAAAACAGCACTGAATTTGTGTGGATTATATATAAAATTTTGTATTGTTGTAATCAGAAAAACTTAATCATTTTTAAGGAAAGATCAGGGAATAGTCAGAAAATTTGTAAAAGGGAAATCATTATTTATCCTGATCTCAACACTGTGACTATTTTGTATAATACTTTATATGCAACTTAGTTGCATATCATGGCTGATTTAGTAGCAAATATTTTTGGTTTCAAAGGCTACTAAAGCAACTATTTTGAATAAATTTTTTAATGGCAGCCCTGAACGTGTTACGTTCGATCTGGTTGTTGGAGAAGTTACAGTTGGTGACTGAAAAAGAAACAGAGTTGAAATTGAAAAGTTTTTTGCAGATAAAACCGACTGTAACAAAGCTAGAAAGACAATGAAGCACTGTGAGTTTGAAAAAACTGACAAGTAAAAATAAGTTAAGGTAGGTTTACGTAAAGTTAAGTTTTGCAGAGTTGGAAATATGGAAAAGTAAAAAGGCACAATATGGAAGGTTAACGCTGGTTTCGTTCATAAATCAAGGGATGTAATTAAACTCTTTCAGCTTCAATAGTAATGTTAAGTGTATTTGGGAGACAGTGATAAAGCAGATATTTGGTGGCTTCAAACTAACGTTTATTTCAGTAAAACCAGATAACTTAATATATGCAAGTAAAGATACAACTTACAGGAACTTGACATTTTATCCAAAAGATTCAGCTTTAACAAATAGCAATCTTGATACGATAAACAATCTTTTAACTAACTCAAGTTGGTTTTTCTATGCACTCATCAGATTTGGATGTGACTAATGATGTATATAGGACTTAGCAAGGTCTTGACAAAGTTTGTAGGCCAGCTTTATTTGCCATCTTGTTTCAAAATGGCAGCCACTTTAAACAGAAAGTGAGGATAGACGAGATATCTCATGGCTTCTTAATGTTACTAACCATGCAAAGGCTTTAGAATTAGATAGAATATTTCTCCTTAGATCCCATCAATAACAACTCAATTACTTTTTTAAATGATTTTTAAAGAAACTTAGAATGCATTCTTGTTTCTCAAATAGCAGCTCGCTAGTTTTTTTTTTTCAATTTGTGAAAAAATAAAATTTTTACTTTGAGTGTGAAGATTGATATAAAAATTGAGCTTGGGCTGAATTTTTATGATTTCAAAGATGAGCGCGGAATGGTTCTGGTGGTAAAAATTATATTCTGAGCAGAAAAAATCAATTTTCATTCATGAATATAAAATATTTTACTATGATTATGTCATACTAAATATATTAACATAGTAGTAGTAATATTTACTGAAATTCTGTATGTAGAGACTGAATAGTCTACCATTTATCAGGCATGAGATTGCAGAAAGGTAAAAAAAATAGAAAATATGAAATTGTTTAAAAGTAAACACATACAAGACCATTGCATAGGCTATTTTATGTGTGATAAGCAGGACTGCTGCAACTATTGGGCAAATGGGACGGCTGTCCAGATCTCCACACCAACTGGAGTCTTGTTAGGGCCCCCAAATCTCTACAAAATTCAAAATAATGTTTCCTCTATATAAAATATTTTTGTTCTTGATTTGTTTTTAAATGTTTCTTTGTCAGAAAAAAAGTGAGTATTAAGTTTATTTCTTATAGGCAAAGTTGCTATAATTGTCAGCAACAGTATGGATTTAATCATCCTAAAAATAACCGTAAACACAAAAAATAAATATTGAAGAGGACAGAAATTTTTTGCGAAAGTAAAAATAATTATGTGCAATAAATGTGAAATTAGTAATATTTTTCGCACATTTTATTATCTATATTATTCTATGATTTGTACAATTTAAAAATAAATGTTATTAGTCCAGTATTGAAGTAGATGTTGGGGGTCCCGTGAGATGTTACACAGGCCGTGGGATAAGTATGCACAATACAGTATAGGATCCGTTATCCGGCGTCCCAGTATCCGGAATGTTCCGAAAACCGGAATGCAAAACACTAATGAAAAAAAAAATTTCATTTAAAAAAAAAAAAAAAAAAACGTAAAAATTAAAGTAAGTAAACGAAAAAAATAACAAAATGATATTGCCTTCATTCATTAATTTATAAATTCAATAAAAAATTATGATATGAAAAACATTACGATAAAAAAAATTAAAAACAATTACGTTAGAAAAATAAAACATGTCTGTGTACAAATTTTATTTTGTTACAAGTTTCATTAAAAAAAGTTAAATGTAGTTTAATGTCATGGTGTTATTCCGGAGAAATATGGTGAGCAGAAAATTGACTAACATTTCTTTTTTGTTTTGTTAAATGAACCTAGAAAAATTATTTCTATGCTAAGAATCGCCGAATCCACCAAGCGATCAGCATCAATAATAACAGGTTATGGAAAGTTGCCAGATTACGCATAGATTTTAACATTTCCTTTTTATACATAAAATAATAGTTACTTGATAAATTTGTAAATTTAGATTTGAAAAATTTTTCACAGTCAGAGGGATTTTCTCTGAATAAAAAACTAAAATTCTTCTTTAGAATATACTTCCAGTAAATTTTATACACATGGTGTCACACTCTAGTATGCGCAGCCGCAATTAACTCCAGCAGATGATCTTTAGCCTCAATCTAGGGAACTTGTATAAATTTTAAACAAGCTGGATAAATGATGGCAGTTGATGCCGTCACTATCTCCAAATCAAAAGATTCTGCTCCCAACTCCCAAAATGAAATTTTATTTATTTTTTGTAATTTAGAATGTATTTTTTTATTTTGTGCAAATAATGTATTAAATGAACAAATTTATAAGTAATGTATTCACATACATATATTCATATTTATCACTATTTTATGAAATTATTTCATACATTTTTTATACTTATAAAAAAGTGTTCTGAATTACGGAAAAACCCCTTATCCAGAATGCCCCAGGTCCCAAGCATTCTGGATAACGGATCCCATACTGTATTACAAATACTATATAATAAACACATTAAATATTTTAATTAAATTTATTATACAAATTTAATAATAAAAAAATAATTTTTTTATTCTGTTGCAAAAGTAAAAGGTGTCGCTTTTTATCTAGCTTTGAACTGGAGAAAGTTTAAACAAGAACGAAAAATCATGCGTAAAGCATAGATTATGTAACACTTTCCAACGCTTCCAAAATAATTTTACAAATCATACCGTTTAATAAGCTAAAAGATAACATCTGAGAAATCCGAATACTTGTATTCAGCCCTGTATAGGATCTATAGATTTGTATATATACTACATAGGATGCTAAATTTTAGTTCAGTTCGGAAATGCATAGCACAGTTTAAAATTCTCCGTCTGGAGTTAAATAATACGGAAATGTATTCGCGAACTTTTGTGCTTCCCTGTATAGGATCTACAGAATTTATACACACCACGTAATAGACAAAAAGCGAGTTAAAATTAAAATCGCGTTCAGTAACTTAAAACGCACTTCCAGGAATTATTGTTAACATACAGTAGAGAATTCTTTTGTGTGTCCCTGTAAATGAACGATGACTGCTATACACACAATATTCTGTAGTAAGCCTCTTGTAATGCACCTTAGTGATATATATAAATTTTAATACGTTTAAAATAGGGGAACATTATTTAAATAAACCGCAGATGATTTTTCTCCATAGACGTAATGTAACGGAATTCTTTTGACTGTCCCTGTAAAGTAACTATAAGTGCTATGCACACCCTATTCCATATTAAGCTTCTTCTAATGCACCTTAGTGATATATATAAATTTCAATGCGTTTAAAATAGTGAAACATTATTTAAATAAACCGCAAATGATTTTTCTCCATAGACCGCAATGTAACGGAATTCTTTTGAGTGTCCCTGTAAAAAAACTATAAGTGCTACACACTTCCGTTGAAATGGAACATGCTATAGATAACGACTATAACATATAAAAATTGCAGAGCAATCCAAGCATATTTATGGGAGTTAGAGCACGGACAGACAAACCGAAGTCATAAACACTTTTCAACTAGGTTGGAAAGTGTTAAAAACATGCAGTATTCCAACCCTAAACATCTCAAACTTTATTTTTAACACTTTTTAAGTGCTTCATGCAGAAAAACATGTTATTTAGTAAACAGGCTTTTTCTTTAGTGACACAATATTTTAATAATTTATTGAGATAAAACCGCAGCAGATTTAACGAGTTCAGTGATGATGAAAATGACGACTATGAAAGAAAAGTATGGTGAAGTTTTGGGCTTTATATTTTAATGAAATAAGCTTTATATGAATGTCGAGATTCATGTTGTGGAAGGAAAAAGATTGAACAATGTATGCCTCAGTATGATGTTTGACATAAATTCATGGCCAATTGATGAAAAGTGACTTTTTCATGACTATGTAGGCTGATTAACAAGAAAAATCGCATATATTATTTTTGTTGTCAACATCCCTTTTTTTAAGCAAATACAAAACATAGAACGATGAATATGATACCATATGAAAGGATTTTGAACAGGCTTCTGGCATAGTCATATTTTGTTAAAACATGTGTTTTGATTAAAAATTGCAGTTAATTAAAAATTAAAAAATCAGCTTTGTTTTCATAAATGAAATGAAAGGTTTTCTCAGACCTGTGTTGCCACAAAAATAAAATACTACATTATAACATGCTCAACAATGATTATATAAAAATAAATAAAATAGTACAAAAAAGATAAATTGAGACATCTCTGCACGTGTTTATTTTATATTTATGATTAAAAGAAAATTAAAATATTTAGAAGAAAAAGGACTTGATCGATCGATCAAATCAATGGAATTTAATGTGTAGCCTAAAATGTATGCTTTGTTATATTAAATTGTATTTTTTATTTATTCAATTTATGTTTCTTTGTCTCATGTTTTTCCCAAAGCAGATGATGTCATCCTCTAGTGCAGTTAAAATAAGATTAATTTTTTTTCTCGCCCTTAGTTAAAAAAAAATATTGAGCTTTCAATCTGGTTTTTATTCAATTTTTATGTGTACTTCAGCTATTGTTCTATTTGTTTCATCATGACTGTGTACCGTAACGGAGTACCAGCACATTACTTATTTTAAGGATTATATTCTAATCGGATATACAGTTCATTAGGATTTACAAAATACATTTATTTTTTAATATTTCATAATGCTGTTATCCAATCCAGCATTGTTATTCAATATGCCTGCGAAGTTTGATGTCATTTAAATGGCTGCTGGAGACACAAAGTTTGGATATCCCATGTTTAAGTTCCTACAGGCTTGAAAACAGTCGTGTACCAATATTAATTTACGTATTCAAGACATTTCTGGAACAGTTTTTCAAAGTCTGAGGAAATGCTTTCATATGAATTCACGAAACTTATGATTCAGTGTTCAATTTTTTTTATAATTCGGTATATTTTCAGTATTAGGGCCTTGGCAAGATAAAGAAAAAGACCTTGGTGAGAGAAGAAAATTTGGTAACTTATTCACAGTTTCATATACATAAGCAATTTTTTCAATATTTATACAATTTGTTTAATATAAAGAATCCCTTTATTTTTATATACAAACAGAAGTAAATTGTATATAAATAATAATAATATATATATATATAAAATGTTTATATGTATAAATGCATATACTAGGATTTCCCTCAAAGGGATTAGTCTGAGTGATATTGTTAAGAACGTAGGATTAACAATTACGACATAATGAAAAAGAGAAAATTAAATGATAGCATTACAAAATATCATACATATATCCATATACACTGTCCATCAGATTTGTTTTTATAACATTTGGCAAATAATCCAATTTTTTTTTTGCTTGATCTTATAAAACGCCAAGCTTTTTAAAGTTACGTAATCAGATTTCCAGCCAATAGCGTATTTTAGCAAGCGTGGCTTAACGCAAATTTAATTTCATTGTTGCAACATTTTCCTTGTGACAAATATTTACATTTGAATTAAATTTTTTCCTCTACCTAAACTCTACCCAACTCTTTACCTGTCTCGCTATCCATCTGTCAATCTGTCTTTCTACCTGTCTTGCTTCCCGTTTAATTACCAGTCTCTCGACACGTTTGCCTGTTTACATACTCCTCTCTCTACCCGTCTGTCAACTCGTCTCTGTGCTCTTCTGTCTGCCCATCTCTCTATCCACCACGCAACCCGTCTCTCAACCTTTACTCTACATGCCTGTATATCGGTCTCACTACTCGTCTCACTACCCGTCTCTCTACCCATCTCGGTACCCCTCTGTCAACCCTTTTTTTACCTGGCTCTCTACCCGTCTACCTATTCGATTCGCAACCCGTTAGCCTATCTCTGTCACTACCCGTCTCTCTACCCATCTCACTATCCGTCTCTCTACCTCTTCCCGATAGTTTCACAATTCATTCACTATACAGAAGCCGTTTACCGTTATTAAATACAAACAGATGTAATTCATCTAATAAGTGTAATCAGATGCAATTTTTAAAAATACATGCGTAACCCAGCAAAATAATTCTTCAGTTTTAGTTTCATAGTTGTTTATATAATTTGGCAATAAATCTCAACTTCTTAAACCCGAATTGTGTCAAGCTTTTTAAAAAAGCCTAAAGGTCCGTATAACTGGGAAGTATCCTCAGGGTTATTAGATACATGTTATAGTTAAGTGAAAGTTTCATAATCGGGTTTGCAGTTAATTGCTTAAGTCAGAAAACGTAGCTTAACGCCATTTTAAATTCAGTGCTGTAACTTTCTTTTTATTTTTCTTATTTTTTTTGAAGAGTTGGTGAGAGAGGGAAAGATTAACAAATATATACATTTGAATTCAAACTTTTGCTTCCATGTTTATGTTAGTGTTGTTTGTATTATTAATTAATACTTTGTTTACCGAGCTTCATTCGAAACAAATGCAAAAGACTTCTTCTACAGTTTTTTCCAGGGGAAACTACCGTAATCGGGCCCAAAGCCAATCGGAGCATTTAATATCATTATTGTAACTGTTATAGAGTTAAAACAATTTGTTGCTAGCTTTATTGTTGTTTGAGACCAGCCTTGCCTGTGTATCTGAATGGGGAAAAGTGCCGTATCCTGTGCCGGTTGGCGCGATTGGCGAAAAAATTAAACATGGTGCCAAAAGCATCTTACCGAAGCATCTACTTTAAAAAAAGCATCTACTTGAGCATCTTACCAAATTTTTCCAGAGAGCGGAAAAACATGTTTTTCAAATGTTTACAAACGTACTTTTATTAAACCATGTTTTTGAACCATCTTAAAACATAAATACGATGCTAAAATAAAATTTTATCGCCATTTTTGAAATTTTAATAAGTAATGAAAATACATAAACAAACATATTTAACAAACCTAAGAGGTATTTATGGGATAAATATTTGTTATTGTCAGGGGGAAAATTGTAAAACATTAATAAACGAACGAAAAACATACCTAAATTAACTTTTTGGAACCTCAGGAAAAAAATATCTGATGTAAATCACATTTAAAATCTTTAAATGGAGAAGTGTTCCGTATAAAAATGCAAAACATTATAAGCTTGATATAAATATTTTTGGAACAGCTGTCGCTAGCGCACTGGGATTGGCGTGATTTTTGTTTGCGCCATTTTGGACAGAAAACCCCGTTTTTGAGAACCCGTTAGGCCAAGATTGCTAAAACAGCATGCTAGTTTGATTTTATTATGTTATAAAACACACACAATTTTTATTTTAAGCACACAGAAATTATTTTAGGCACAGATGTCATATACGCACCACATTGGTGCGATTTTTCCCCCGCCAATTTGGCGAAAACTTTGTTTTTGAATATTAGTTACAAAGGTACTTCTCTATTATCCCGTCGACCACTTTATGAACTATTTGATGACATAACAATCACGTATAATGCTTCTGACATCAAGTAAATGGGACTGCATTTTTGGCGTTTAATCTTACAGTTTGGCGATAGTTCTTTGTTATGAAAAGTGGTCGACGGGATAATAGAGAAGTACCGTTACAAAAAGCATGCGATAATAAATGAACAGTTATAAATAATAAACATAATAATATAAATATCACAATAAATCGTAAATATTAACACTTATTAACACATAAACAAAATAACCGGGTTACCATGTTTGGAATAAAATTGCCATTTTGTTGCAATCGTGCCAATGTGGTGGGTATATGACATCTTTACCTTATTTTGTTATACAACACACACCGTGATTAATTTATTATAAAACACACAATATTTAATTTAACCTAAAAACACAGAATCTGCCCTACCGAATTGCTACGCGAAGCAAAATCTCACCAAAATCACCAGGTTGCCCACACATAACATCACCATTTTAGTACCAAAAAGATACCCCGGTGTGCCTGCGACATCTGTATCATCTTTTTTTAATGTTTTAATATTTTCGAAAGCATAGATAAAAAGGTAAAAATCTCATTCCCAACTGCCATTACAATTAGCATATATATACAAAAAAAAATATTTACAAAACATATGTTTACATAGTATTACATCGGCAAAACATAACTTTAGAAAAGGTTACCGAAAGACTGAAGATCGCAACAACCACGTCGAAACACTTATCACCAAAAAATAACTCGCCAAATCTACCGGCACAGGATATGGAACTTTTCCCTCTGAATGCAGAATATTAGTTTTTTTTTCTTGTACGATGGGTGATTATAATATAATTGTTTCATTTCACATACTACATACCGTTTGATATATTGGTACTTTTATGTTATCCTGGCGCAGTTGATAAATCGCCAAATATTGTTCCTATAACATTTTCATATTGAATTCATTTCATTTAAAGGTACTTACGTATTATCCGTGCCAGTTTTAAGCCAACTGCGCCAGGCATGGAGCCAATATTACTAATTATAGCAACCCTTGTATATTTTTTTCTTGCTACATGGTACATGCCTGGGAATAATCTATAATATTATTCTTTCTTATTTACTATGCTATTTACCATTTATTAATTTTACTAAAATAATGTTATTTACTATTTTTGCAATGTTATAAATTTAGTAAACATATATTACATTTTATTTATTTTATATTAATTACCATTTTTAACTATGTTATTTGATAATGTTAAATTATTGCGTTTGAAAACATGATTGGCAATGATAAACAAGAATGGTACTTGGCAACCATTTTTGGCGATCAATCTCCTGGCACGGATAATACGTAAGTACCCATTTAAATATAAACCTTTCACTCATTTAATTTAAAATGCATGCCTTTCATTAATCCCATTTAAAATGCTAAAAAGAAAAAAAAGAAAGAAATAATGCCATAAATCGAAACCTTTTATTTAAAGACCAAAGATTTTTTTTTTTTTTTAAATTTACACACGTGAAATAAAAAAAGCTGCTATTGCTGAGATTTGTGCCAAATTTCTAATACCATGTTTACTAAGTTATTGCGGGGTTTTTCTTTCAAACAGAAAAAAAATCCAGATTAATTTTCGATTTCTACTAAATTGAAATATATTTTATTGTGCTGAATATTAGTGCGTGCATATTTTTTTGCTCCATGTACCCCATGAACTTTTCAATTCCGATTGTCTACGAAATTCTCCCGCCGCGCCGGTGAAAATGACGTACGCACAAAATTTCGTGACGTATGTACTTTAATTGTGCTTTTTTATCTATTTTTTAAATATAATTTCCAAACGGTTTGACATTTATTCTTGGTAATAAATAGACGTCGTTATCACCTTTATAGGTACCTGCTGTAAAAATTTGAACGAAATCCGTTAAATATTTTTTGAGTTATGCTTGACGAAAGGTTTTAATATCCATCGTAGCTATATATGGGGCAAAGTAATACTGCGCTGTGTATGAGTCTTCGTTGCACTCAACAATAAACATGCATAAAAGTTTATCAGATTTGTTTTCATAGCTGTTTATATCATTTGGCAATAAATCTGTTTCTGAGGGCGGAAGTGCGCCAAACTTTAAAAAAAACACCATGGCTCCTATTAACAAACAAATTAGATATATCCTTTTTAAAATTCATTACGTACTAGAAAAATAATCAGAAGTACATCATGACATTTCACCAAACACTGTCAAGATGACACGTAACACTGCCACGAAAACGATTTCATTTCTAAGGTGTTCCCAACCACCACCATTAATGCCAACAATGTTGACAATTTCATCAGCAATGCCATTTTATGCTCCAAAAATGAAGATTGCACAAGAATCAATGAAATAATTGTGGATAAAGAAGCCAAAGTATACTATAGGTTGCGATTCTGTACAATCTGATGAGGGGACTTGCAACCAATTATATCCTGAAGAGTTCTTCAACAGCTTGAACCCATCAGGACTGCCACAACATAAGTTAATTTTAAAGATAAACACAATTATAAATTTAAATGTTAAACGGGGTTTAATCAATGACGCAAGAATGGTAGTCATGCAACTACATGAATACACTGTTACTGCTCGGTTAATTGACTCTGGGAAAAACTCTTGTCATTTCATGAATAAATCTCACCCCTTTCGACCCCAAGTATGCCTTTCAACATGACCAGAAGACAGTACCCACTTAAAATAGCTTTCGCAACGATAATAAGTTTCAGGGGCAAACTCTTCTAAAAACTGAATTGTACATACCCAATGTTGGTGTTCTCAAGAGTTACTAAATATAACATTTTTGTATCAATCCCTGAAAATGAAACAATTGCATTCTAACAACTCTCAATGCAACGAACTCAATGAAGTACTGCCGATTGTAACTGTATTCCATTCTAAACTGTATTTTTGTACGACATTTAGTAAAAAATTTGGCTCTTTACTTTGTTTATAAATAAACTACACCTGTTCAATTTCTTTGAACAATGGAGGGGGTGCGGGGCAGCTAAGTGCGAATTCTTTGCACGGGTCCGCTGGTTAAATTTTAATGATACAGCAGAAATTTGAACATCCGTGGAAGAATCGCATGCCTTATTTATTGAATGGTATGCATACATGGTAAAACAGTGAAAGTTAATCACATAGTGTGCAAGGCAAATTGTTTTGACAAGCTAATATAAAGTTTTCTGAGATTTGTACCATTTACTTGGGTTTTACAGCAATACTTAAATAATGTTTATGGGGTTGGCTAGTGAGGATGTAAACTCTCAATGAAAGACTTCCAATCAACTATAAAAAATAATCTTTAAATAAATACCTATTGACGGAGTCTAAATGTATGAATGATATTTTCATTAAAGAAAGCAGAGGGATGGCTGAGTAAGGATGCATTACATATTCAGTATTAGCCCATACTACCGAATCTCAAATTATTTGGTCTGCTAATATTTAAAAAACCTTAGATAACTTCTATCTTTTAACTGTCAATAATTAAAGATATTGAGAAAAATTCAGAAATAGCATCATTTTAAATAACTCAGATTGCTTTTACATTATTTATTTGCTGTTTGAAAAGTGACAATTAAGAAAATTAACTGTTAATGACAACATTCAAAGGAATTAATGATGATAAATGCAATTTCCCAAATACTGTCAGGAGGTAATAATCTGTTCCTTGCTTTTCCACAAACTGAATGTTTCTAAACAAAATGGAAAATAATAGGCATCTTTCAGGGCTTATAATAATAGGTATCAAGACAGTGAGTTTTTGTATAGGAAACTAAGACTCCAATTCACTTATTCATTCAAAAATACAGTGTATCTCACTCCAAGTTGAACTTGGATTTTCATTTAACTTTAACAATAATGAAGATATTGTAACAATATTTTCAACAGTTTTACTTTACTTTCTGTGGAATATGACGAGAAATGTGAAAAATTGCCACCATTTACATCCAAACAACACTAAGCTTACATTCCATTATTCAGAATGCAGCTGACAATACATATACTGTGTCACTGACTAAAATTCAGTAACTTCCAATGATTTCATCACATTTCATACAAACCACAGTTGAAAATCTCGCTAAAATATCTACGTTATTGTTAAAAGTTGTGACAACATGTAGTGAAACACCCTGTGTTTTTGATTGAATAAGTAGATCGTTCTAAAATTTTAAGAACACTCTGTATATTTCCAACCTCTGAAAATAGTCCCTCACTATAGACACTGCCCTCATGTGCATTTAAAAACTTCTTTGCTATGTTATAACAATTTGAAATTTTTTCTTTTTTTTTTTTTTGGACTCCCGTACAAACACTATATGACTAAAATTTTTCTTCAAAAACTCTCTTTGATTTTAAAATATTTGTTTTAGAATATAAGAAAATGTTATTCATTTATTTTAATTCACAGAAGATGCCATGAAGTCAAAACTTTTATTAATTAAAACAGCTTTAAAAATATCCTTAAATAAAAATTCAAAGCATAGATCTTTTTTTTTTATGTAAAGTTTACTTGTAAAATAGTTTTGTTCATAAAAATGGAAGTATTTGTGTTAAATATGATGCAAAATTTAAAAAAAACTTAAAACCCTGAAATATAGGAATATACGGTATTCAGCCGAATAATTACTATCTGGCCAGTTGAATATTTGGTGCATCTTTAGGCTAAAGAGGAATATTGTAGAAAATAACAAAACAGCAATGTTCTGACAAATCTAAATTTTTATTTAAAAATACTAAATTAAAATGAATATTTTACTAACACAAGTCTGGCTAATTTAAAATTGTATACATATAAATAGACATAACATATGTAAATAAAACAACAATGAGCAAATAGCTGAGACTAGAAAATATGATTCAACATTACATAAAGCTTTCAAAATCAACAGACAAATAAATATCACAATGAATTTCAACATAAGAAATGAGAATATTTTTGATTTATTAAAAATAAAAGGAAATTAAATTCATTCTGTAATGAAAATATATAGAGGGTTTCTTAGGATATTATATTAACATAATAGTATGTATATATATATAAATACATGCAAGTTTTTACAAATTATAATCAGGGTGTCATAACCATCCAAAATTGAAACATCAATAATATAACACACAATAATTTATCAAGCTTATATAAAAAGTTTATATATTCAGTGATGGTTCCATTTCTTAGAAATAGGATTATTTATTTGAATTGTAATGTAGTTTTTTTTACATCAAAAAGTATTTTCATTATAACTTTAGTTTTTTGAAGGGAAAGTATGAAAAAATTTAAAGCTCTTGACAACTGAAAAAAGTTTTGAGTTAGATTTCATATTAAAAAATTCTGCCTAATGATTAAGGTGAATCTGTAATGGTTGGCATCTCTGATTGTGGCATACAAGTGTACATAGAAAAATTACTGTCACAATATTTTTTACATACATAAAGAAAAATAACCATGATGTGTGATAGTATCAGCAGGATTTCCCAAGACCACCACAACAAAAAAAAGTTATAACATAATATTGTGTAATACCTAGCATTGAAAAAAGTCAATTAAAAAATGTTCTAATAGAATAAAGTTTACATTGATAGAAAAGACAAATTTAAGCTCCATTTGAGGTGAAATTTTGGAATTTAAGATTTTATTACAACATACTAGGGGATCCAATCCGAGCTTCCCGGATTATGGAACATACGTGAAAATAATTTTTTTTTTAACTCTAATAGGTTTTTAACATTTAATACATATTTTTTAATTGCCCATTAACAACACCAAAAAGCAATTTTACATAAAAAAATATCAATAATGTATTCAAATAAAGTTTTGAAATTTATTAAAAGCAATATTTTCGTATTAGGTGCATGAAAGGAGTTAAGAGCTGAATAAATCGCTAAAGACTGTGCTACTTACAGCAGCCTTTTTGATTTTGATAATTTCAGCATGTAGTTCAATTATATCCCTGTTAAATTTCTTTTATTTATATTATATTAATTATCTATTTATTTATTGATGAAGTTTTAATTTCATTCTGGAATATTAGCCAGAAACAAATGCTGAACTATTTATATTGTTTTAAGTGCAAACAGATTGATCTTTCATAATCGGGCTGCAGACAATAGAGATAATTTAAAAATAATTCATGCTTGAAAATTATTTTCAAAACCATAAAAACTTGGTAAACTGAGATGTTGTTTTCAAAAATTATATTTGAAAATACATTTTTCCCCTATTTGGCGGTGTAAATATTGAAATTGTTCCATTATATATATGTTAAATTTGTATTTTATTTTATTTTATATTATTTATTTATAAATGAAGTTTTGATTTCATTATGAAAATTAGCCGGAGACAAATGCTGAACTATTTATTATTGTTTTAAGTGCAAATGGGCTATTATGTGTTGGGGCCTCATGCGATGGAGATAGATTGAAGAAATTTATACTTGAAAATTATTTTAAAAACCACAATAAATGAGCGAATTACAATAAAGTTTTCAAACAAACTGCATTTGACAGTGGACTTTTCCTCCTATACAATGGCATAAAAATTGAAAATGTTCGATGCTTAAGATAAAAAAATTGTATTAGCAAAAATTGCAAAACCGAAATTTAATCATCAAGTGTTGCCAACGTCAAAATGACGTCAGCATTATGCACAGACATGTTTGTCTTTTATAATATACACACACACACACACACACACACACATATATATATATATATATATATATATATATATATGCATATATTTATTTTATAGATTAAATGAAATCTTACATATAAGTAAGAATAATTTTCTAAAAATACTATGACTAAAAGTTAATAGAAAAATAAACTGAAAGAACTATATATATATTTAAAATGAAATCACATGTATACATTTTAAATATTATTAGGGATGTTTTTGTTAAGCATTTTCATTATAAATATTTGTCTTTGCTCTTGCACAAGGTTATTTCTAAGCGAAATCAATATATAAAATAAAAAGTATAGCTAAATAAAAATTTTGATAAATTGCAGCATAAAAGTCAATCAAAATTTTGAAAGGATAGTTTATAAGGATTTCAATAAAACATTTATAACAAACACAATATAAATGCAAGAATTAATTTTCTCAAGTTTGAAAACTGTGCAATATTTAAAGATAAAACAATTTGAATGTTTATATTGTAAAATAAATAATTTTACAGTAAATAATATTCAAACAAAAATAAAGTTCTTTTCTATTGTATTTTTAGTGAGTAAATGTTTGTGCATAAAAAAAAAAAAAAAAAAAAAAAATCTTACCATACAATTGATAGATTTTTCTTTTAGGGCATTAAATCTATTGAAAAAAGCAGCTTTTAAACAATAAGTGTATTTATAGCACCTAAGGTAATAGTTTTGTATGAATTAAGTGGAAACTTTTATTAACTTATTTATTTCTGTATTTAAGAACTATAAGAATGCTGGATTTTAAATTTGTTGTTCTAAAGGAAATATTAATTTTACTCATACATTGTTAGCTTTAATTTGAAAAATATGACTGTAAGAAATCACATGCAGGGGAAGAAAAGAAAAAGAGCTTTCTATATTTCTTTATACTTAACATATCTAATATATACACTAAACTGTATCATGATAAATATTTCATAGATTTGCAAAGTTCATAAAGTGTTAAGTCCATAGTAGAAACAATCCAATGATGATCAATCATTAGGATGGAAAAGCGACACCCTTGGGAAGGGGGAAAAAATTTCTAAAACATACCCACTTATGTTGAAATGCAGAGATCAGTATAACTAGATTAATACTAACAAAAAAATTGATTGGAAAGAAAATTATGCTCAATATTATTCATAAATACTATACTTCAGTTCATGATATGTTGAGTAGAAATTCAAGATAATATAAAATGTAATATCCTAAGAATTCTCATACAACAAAAACTTCCACATCAATGAATTTAGCATTTTATTAAAGAAATGAGAAAGACTGAGCTTACTCTTAATACCTCTAATTAACTTTTCTTCAAATCATAAGTTCTGCAATTTAAAAGAAAAGTATGTTTTAATTCTGTTTATTAAATTAATACTGGCAATCTAAAACATATAACTTTATTAGTTTAATTAAAAATGCCATTCTTCATAAATTATTTTATTATTAAAATAACTTTCTAATTCTTATAACATCCAATAACCTGTTATATTTGAAGATGAATATTTGAAATATTGACCTGTTACATTTGAAGACAAATATTTGAAATATTAACCTGTTATATTTGAAAAATATTTAAATATTTATATATAGTTTTTTAAATATAAATTTTTTGGAATATTTAGATAAAACAATTTGAATGCTTTTATTATAAAAAAAATATTTTATAATAAATACTTTTCAAACAAAAATTGCAATAAGTACTTTAGAAAAGATAACTTGAATAATGCTTGGTAGCACAGAACATTTGGTGATGTTTTTTATGATAGTTAGGATGGGTGGATGGGGTTTAATGGTGCAAGGTCTCCACTGGGACATGCTGCACCAGAACAAAAAAGATGACAGTAATATGAGAAAGAAATTACAATGAGGGCTAAAACAATGTAAATCAATCAAAGATTTAAAACAACAACAACAAAAAACATGAATTTGAGCTTAATCAATGAGATTTCCTATCCAAAATATAGTCATACAAGTATAAAGAAAGATAATTGTCAATGGTAAACACAGTAAAATACATACAATTGTTGATATTAAAAGACATTAAATAACTAAATCTCAAATTAAAAGCTTGCATATGTTAAGAAGAAAAGAGTTCCCCATGGAGCGTTTCTCCAATGAAGTTTGTCAATCTAGTGTGCTAGTCTATAATTTTTAACAAATATATTTAATTTTTTAAAAAAAATATTCTTTTGTAACAACAACTAAGTAAAATACCAGTTTGTTTGCTCCTCCTCCTCTATTTTCTGACAATTTTTACCCTCCTTTCTCCAAAATTACATGGGACAGTTAATTGTGCTACATCAGATATATTTGCAACTTTTCCTCATACTATATAAATTTTCAAAATAGGGCAGTATAATATGTAAGAGTTCATTTTAACTCCATTTAAAGGTCCATTGATTAAATTTTGTTAAGTATTAAGATTAATTAATTAAAAAAAGCAGAGTAATGTTTCAGCTTAAAAAAAAAAACTAATAGTAGATTTAAAGCAGGACTCATGATTTTTCATTCAATTTCACTGCATATGAAATATGCGACTAGATTAAAAAAAATAAATATTTTTATATGCAACAAGTTATAGGTATTATTACCCTTGATGATAATTGTTATTTCCCATATGCTTGCAGATTTTTTTTTAAGTACTGAAATAATTGCAGCGTAATCCTGAACTTTTTTCATACAATAAAAGAAATAATAGTATACATTAATGCAAATTTTGCTGTGAAACTAGGATCACAATTTACTTATTCAGTCAAAAATATAAGGTGTTCCACTACAAACAGAGCCTGGGTTTTCATTCATAACTTTAACAATAATAAAGATATTACAACAAAATTTTGAACAAACTTACTTTGATTTATGTAAAATGGGATATGATCAAAAATGCTGTAAGTGTACAATCATTCCAGATATACTGTCGCCCCATTCACAAACAGGAAGTTCAGTATTGTCTGGCTGTAAATAACCACCACTACAAGCATTTGTTATCTTATCCTATTTCACATAAAGCATTGTAAGTGTTGGAGATTTCATTGAAACACCTTTACTTTTGCTAATTTTATAATAAAAACTTGGTTTTTGTTGTAGTGGGGTAACTTTCATTTTCTCTAAATAAGTGGATTGAAAATATGATTTTCAAAGCAAAAATTTTTCGCCTTGACATATACCACCAGTTTTCTTATTTTGTCCTTAAATATCAGGACCATCCTGAATATTATATATATATATATATATATATATAGCATATGGCCAAAAGGATCACACACTTTCAATTTTAGATGTTTAGTGAAATATCTAGAGAAGTACTTGCTGAATTCTTCTGGAACTTGGAGAATAGAACATGTTTGATCTTATATTTTTCAGCAAAGATTTTATCAAGAGGGCAATTAAGAGAATGAAAAAAAAAAGCTGAATAAATTAAAAATATTTGCGATCACCCTGCTAAGTAAAATGCTTGAAATGATCTGTAGCTGTAGCACAGGACTATGTGGATCTTTTAAAACATTTGTGTAAGAATAGTACATATATGCATGGAGATATAAAAATTTCTTAAAAAATTTGAAGAAATTTTTGCATGTATTTTGTTTATACCATGCAAGGTTCTCAACCAAATTTAACGCCATTTTCAGGAAACTTGACAAAGTACAGTAGAAACAATGTACTAAAATTAGAATATCTATTAAAAAAAAAAAAAAAGAGTTTGTCTGTGTGTACATGGTGATATAGATGACTAAGAAAATCTACCACACGTTAGAGATCTGAAAATTTGGATAAGGATAGTCCTAGGCAGGTCATAATGCACCTGAGACTCAGATTTTTCTTTTTTTGATAATAATTAGTTGATTAATTAAAAAACATAATGAGCATCGCAAAATGGTGTATGCTCGCCATTCCAAAGTGTTGGAATTTACAGTAATTATTGTTTTAAGTTTGGTCAATTTCCTAGTAAGTTTTCCCCCATCTCTATCACTCACCTCCACTCTATTTTGTTAAACACCTTTTAATACAATTGTTTCAAATAGATTCTGTTCATCTTAAAGATTAATTGTGTTAATGAAAAAGTTTTAGAATTAAATATAGTTAGTAAAAAGCTAAATGTAAACAAACATCTGCTTGTAAAAAAATTTAGTAAGGTTTAAATGGATATATACTACTCTTTATTTTTATACTAAGAACTGTTTTAATACAGTTACTTATATATCCTGAGTGCTTTATTTGTGAAGAAAGTAACTTCACTCCCAGCAACTAAAATTGCCATGTCAACAGTCACTAGAAATGGTAGGTTGGTTGGTTATCATGTGCTAAAGTTATTGATTGCATCTTAACCTGATTAGAAAGCTCTTGAATCTTTAACTTGCAACCACAACCTTTTGTATTTTCTTGTATTATGCTAATGTTTTTCAAATAACTGTGACTGTAACTTTAATTTAAAAGTACTTCAGCTTAAAAGGACATGAAGCAGATGTAGTTGTGTGTGCACCTGCTGATGTTTCTATGGAGTGATGATGGTAGTTTAATTTATAGCCAGATGCTGCAGGCAGTCCGTAAATTTAAATAATGTTATGTTTTTCTACTAACAGTTTTAATCAGTTGTTTTCAAGGATCTTGTTTAATTAACATACTAATCAAGTTTGTTCAATAAAAAGATTAAATAAAACTATCTTGATGGAAAACTAATGACTGTAGTTCGCTTCAACATAGTTTTTATGCAAGCTACATCAGAGCTGATATACTTGTAACAGTTGGCTAAAGAGGTATGGTGATGAATCCTCCAACACAAAACTTTCCAACTGCGTTCCAAAGATGACATAGCATAAAAAATCCAATGATCAAAAATGGCTTTTTTTTTTCAGCGTCTTTTACAGCTGTTATCGTCTTTTCTTAGCAAAATACGATAAGACAAAATATACTCACATTATTATTGTACTTTTTATTTTCTAATGGTGTAATCCATTAAAGAAATATCAATATTAGCTCTATTTTTTTTTCAAAATGTCTTTTTAATCCCCCCCCCCCCCCTGCGTCTTTTGAAGTTTGCATCGGCTATACTAATCAAAAGAAAAAAGAAAAATACTCACTAATAGAAGGTATCTTTGCCTTTAAAATGCCACAATCTATTAAAAAAAAATTAATATTAACCTTTAAAAAAAAAAAATCGAAGAGCTGTTCCAGAAAAACTCACATCCACTATTTTTAATCTAAATACAGAAAAAAAAATGGGCACTTAATAGGCATAAATTTTACTTTCAAACAACATCGTTCATTTAAAAAAATAATATTATCCTTTTAAAAAAAATTCCTCTTCAAAACTCACTTTTACGGGTTTTTTTTTTTTGCAATGTTTAAAATTACACATCTTCGTTGAAAATCAAAATACGAAAAAACAAAACATACCCACTTATTAAACACACATTTATCTTTCTAACGACATCTTCCGTTAAAAAATATTAATATTAACCCTTTCAAAAGAAAAAAATTCTTGAAATAACTTCACACTTTCCATTCAAAGTGACATTTTTAACACTAAATATCATAATTTTAAAACCAATCTTTTACACAGTTTGGATACACAATTTATAATCTTAAAACATTTGGACAATTAGAATCATAAAAAAAAAAAAAAAATCTGCTGAATGTTTATTTTTTTTTGAGCAATGTTTTTACAACTAAGTATCAATATTTTAGTATCAAAATTATACAGACGCTTGGAAAACATATTTATAACTCATAAACTTTTTAAAGAGTTTGGACAATAAGAAATATTTTTTTTTAAATTTTAAATGTGTTGCTTTTTAATTTTTGTTTCAGAAATACTTCTTTCTATGAAGCGTGTGCAGCACGCTCATTGTATGTTGTGCCAGTGCAACCTCCCACCCTTAGTATTTGGAAAGATTTTAGTTTAAATATATAAATTCACTCAAAACTGATTTTAGGTATATTTAAAGTTATTATGGGCACAGGCTACGCTGGTTTCTCATTAACAAAAATTTCAAGCAGAACAGACTGGAGAACAGACTGCCTTTATATGCTGCCGAGGGCAGTGAGCCCCCTAACTCTAGGTTCTTTTGGATAGATTACCGATTTTCATTTAAAAATATAAAATCATACAAATTCGGGGGTGTAGATTGCCGAAGGGAATGGGGCCCCCAGCATTAAGATTGTGCGGAAAGGTTTTTGTTTAAATATATAAAATCATTTAATACTGATTTTATGTATATTTGAGGTTATCATCATGCACCCAGGCAACACTAGGCAGGTCAGATAATAAATATATTAAATATTTCATGAAATATGAGCATTTGTATGAAATAATGTTTAATTGTGTATGTGTGAAAGATATATATTTTTTCTTTTTTTTGCATAATTTACAGTGAACTATATACGACAGCTCATATAAAAAGACCAGATATCGTGAAAAATCAGAAAGATATCGACCATATAGTGAGCTCAATTTCAGTTGCTTTTTAATAGTAGTTGAATCGTAAGGGATTTTCCACAAATTGTCATTTTTTATTAAATGACTGCTAATAAAAGAGTTAGTATTTAATGTAAATCCATGCGTAATTTTGGAACATATGCTTAGATTTTGATGATTCTTTTTGGTTGGAATGAGCTTGTTCTGATTATTCTTTCAAGTAGAACTAAAGTATCAATAAAAAATGAAAATAAAAAATATATAAAATGAAAACTTGTGGTGAATCTCTTATCATTCAACTATTTTTAGAAAGCAATTGAAATTCAGTTTATAATTTCTCTGATCCCTTTCTGAATTTTCACGATATTCAACTGGCCTTTTTATATGAGTTGCCCTATATAGTTGACTACTAAATTATGCAAAAAACACTATCTTTTGTGCTTGTGTAGTTAAAAATTATTTCATACAAATATTTATAGTTCAAATATTCAAAATATTTATATTTTAATTGCAGTATGTTATTTCTACTATACTTTGCAAAATTTCCTAAAAGTGGCATTAACACATTCGCTGTCACTGACGCGCTGGCACGTCCGATCAGCACCTCTTCATATGCCGGCAAAACTCTGGAGCGTTGATTGACTATGATAAGTTATATGCTCTGTTTTTAGTGTGGCTTTGGAAGTTGAACGGAGAGGTTGTTTAGGCATGTTAGCAAGGCATTATTTTAAATTTTACATGCTTGGTTTCCATTTTTTTTTTATGTGCATTTTTAAAAATGGCAGACAGTACAAGTATGACAGGACCGGTTATTATTTGTAAACTAGCCGCAACTGACGACCAGTTTCGTCTCCTTTAAATGTATGTTAAGCATTGCAACATGCTACTTTTATTCATAATTTATTTTCTCTATTATTTCATAAATGGTACTTCATATACTTGAAGTAAACATATTATTTCTTTTAAGCTGTGATTTTATGCAATATGTCAATCATTTCTTAGAATATTGATCAGACGCGCTGGAGCATCAGTGGCACTCATGAAGATAGGTTGAGTCTGTGTGCCACTGATGCTCTAGAGCGTTGGAAAAAAATACTGAACTAAACATGAAAATAATGTTTTTTGGTTTAACTAATAAAATATAAGGAACATTTTAACCATTAAAACATTGTTTTGTAATCCGGCTTCTACGGATGGAAATATCATTTTTAGGGACAGCAAATGTGTTAAATTTGGATGAAGACCTGGTATGCTATAAACAGAAATTTCTTGAATTCTTTAAAGAAACCATTATATCTCCATGAATGTAGGTGGTATTCTTACACAAATGAACGCAAATTTTGCACATGATTCATACAGTAATG
Organism: Maratus michaelseni; assembly: GCA_963931845.1. Taxonomy (NCBI): domain Eukaryota; kingdom Metazoa; phylum Arthropoda; class Arachnida; order Araneae; family Salticidae; genus Maratus; species Maratus michaelseni. Next base: position 203,542,256 of record OZ007590.1, on the reverse strand, counting down.
TGCTACAGGTACAGATGATTTCATGCATTCTATTTTACTGTATGATAAAAAAAAATATATATGTACATATATTTTTATTGAATTTGTTGGTGGTGCCCTAGTTATCAAACCTTTGCTGAAAAATATGAGATGAAATTTGTTATTCCTGAAGCTTCAGAAGAATACATCAAGTATTTTTCTAAATATTCAACAAAATGTCTAAAATTGAAAGTGTCCAGTGACTTTTGGCCACATAGTGTATGTGTATTGGGTCACCCAGGAAGTTCTGTGGTTTTTTTATGATAAATATCAATAAAGCAGTACAAAAACATAAGAAAATTTTATTGAATCAGATAAGCACCATTTTGTTCTATGCCTTTTTGCCATCGTTCCGGCAGCTGAAAATTTCTTTAAAAAAAAAGTCATTAGATTTATTCGTAAAGAAGTTATCAAGGTGCTGTTTGACAATCTCCAAAGAAGTGAACTGGCTATTCAGAGAATTTTGAAGTGACCTGAAGAGATAAAAATCTGAGGGGGCTAGGTCTGGTGAATATGGGGGAATGACACAAAACATCCCAGCCATACACAATAAGTCACTTCCTGACATTCATCGAAATGTGGCGCTGTCATTGTCATGCTGGAAGACAGCACCTTGATGATTGGTCAGTTCAGTTCTGGCTGTTTTTTTTCAATTTTTGCTTTCAAAACTGCCATTTGGGAACAGCATTTTTCTGAATTTATTGTCTGATTTTGTGGCAACAATTCATGATAAATAATTTCTTTATAGTCCCACTATACACAAAGCATTACTTTTTTTGGGATGCAGCTCTCATATTGATGTTATTTGGGGAGGTTCATTTGGCTTACCCCATGATCTTTTCCTTGTAACATTATTGTATAGCCACAATCCATTTCTCATCTCCAGTAATGAGCCATTTAAAAGAAAGGAGCTTCTTCATTACATTTCAGCAAAGAATCGCATACCGAAATTCAAGCAAGAATATTCTGTGGTGTTAAAGTATGGGGTACTCGCACATTATAGCGGCTTACATACCCAATCTTCTTCAAATGATCATACACTCTACTTTTTGGAATATTTAATCTGTGTGATTGCTCTTGAACAATGTAACATTGATTTTCAGCAACAGCTTCTTTTAGGAGGTCCTCCTCCTGGTGGTCGTCCAGAGGGAACATCATCTTCAAGGCTGAAATTTACAAAGCTTAAACTTCTCAAACCACCTTCGAACTGTGTCATCTGAAACAGCACTTTATCCATACGCAGCACAAATTTTATGAGCAGTCTGACTAGCATTTTTACTTTTCATGAAAAAAGAGTATAATATAACGTAAATGAACTTTTTGCTTATCCATTCTTAGCAATGCATTAAAACAAAAATTATGCTACAATCCAAGCAAGAATTTACATATCTGGATCATTCGAGGCCACTCTTTATCAGCAGTAGCAAAATAACTAGATGAAACTGCACTTTGCTTTGAAAAGCCGCAGAACTTTTCAGATGACCTAATATATATATATATATATATATATACATATATACATATAAATAATTAAAAATGTAGATTGATACAAAATATAATATTTTGTAAATTTTATGCAGTTTTCAGCTCATAATTTTTCTTATTAAATTGAAAGTATTTTTGAATAAATAAAGAGTAAGCTCATAAATTTAAAATTAATGCACAAATATCTCTTAAGTATATGTATTAAGTCTTAACATCGATATATAATTAAATAAAATAAGAATAAGCACCTTCATAAGTATACACATTAAAATGGAAAATGCTTTTGAAACTGCATAGAAATATTAACTAATATAGTTAAAATATTTCTTAATTGTAGAAATTGATGTTTCCACGACTTTCATGCATCATTAATGAGTATAAAGTTATATTAATACAGAATCGTAAGGCATACAAATAAGATTTAAGTTTACAGCATAAAAAGTAGAATATAATCTCTTTTTATAATCAGCATTAAATAAATATATGTATGTACTTTTTTAATAGCTTTTATTTAGTTTCAAAAGTTGTCTTAAAAATACAACATTGGAAAACTTTTCTAAAACTTGCATCTTCAAAGTGTTTTCATTCCCATTTACTTTTTTCTTTCATATAATTTATATATAAAATATTTTGATCACCCATCACAATCTTTCAGCAGTAATTTTAAATATAAATAAAAATCATGATTATATTAGAAAAGAAAGAAAAATAGCAACTTCTTTAAAATTGATTTTTTAATTATTTTTAAAAACAAATTGTATACATATATACTTTTACACAATTTTAACTGATTCAAATGACTATTAACCATTTTAATATGAAATCGCATTTAAACAGTCATATATCAGTAAAGATGCAAAGAAAATACATGAAATTACACTAAAAACAGATCAACTTAAGAGTAGAATTCAGTACATTTTTAATAAAAGCATAAGGATAAAAATGCTTTAATAATAATAATAATAATAAAAAGACTTCAAATATGGAATTTTATGTGTATATATAAAAAAGCATATAAAGTTGTAAAATAAATGCAATTTCATTTGTAGAAAAGTATCAATAATGTAACTAATTCTAATCTATTTAAGTTTTATAATCAATAATACAGTAATATAAAAACATTAAATCTGCTTTAAACTTAATTTTATTACCAGACTATCATATCATAACAAAAACTTTGTGTATTAACTTAATAATAAAAAGAATGCATAGTTAATTTATATATAAATAATTTCAATTTATTTTATGTTACATGACTAATATCATGCCTTGTCTGTTTTAAGCATTTGGTACTGTAGTATAAAAATGCACACTTATATTCTGAGTTTAATTAAATAATGTAGTTTGATTTCATTTTGCTCTATATCAAATTGTCAAACTATAAGCATGCTTTGTATCTCTGGATGTAGATAAGTCTTTATAGATCCATTTTTGATCTTTCAATTGTTTGAGATCTTCCACCAGGACCACCAACCTAGATTTTAAGAAAAAAATATTTATCATTGTAGAAATTTATAGTAAGAAATTTAAATAAATAATGTGTTGAAGAACAAAAGATAAAGTATATTTTATCATATAAACAGCTTGTTAAACAATTTCATGTTTTACACATCTATACTAATAAAAGAAAGTTGTTTGTCTGTGTGCGATGGCTAGCGAAATTTACTGTACGTACAAATGTGAAAATTTGGGTGCAGATAGTCCAAGGCAGGTCCTGATGCACCTGAGGCTTGGATTTTTTATTTTTTGAGACCAGTCTCCCTGGAACCCCTTTAAGATTTTTGCCCTAAATTGTTAATAACTTGACCGATTTTTATCCGATCCTCTTCGTTTCTGGGGCCCTTTCTCCATTTAGCTTTTCCCACATTTCAACGTTCCAGTTAAGACCATGCCCCCTGGGACCCGGTACAGGGCTTGTTAAAGTTTTTGTTTCCTAAATTTTTAACAACTTCCCCCTTTAAATCCGATTTTCTTAGTTTTTGGGGCCTTTTCTCCAATTAGTTATTCTCCTATTTCTACTTTCCAATTAGGACCCTTCATCTTAGGGCTCTGCTCAAAACTATCAGCTGGCCCCTTTCGGGTCCCCTAGTATAGTTCCCTTAAAAATCATCTGATTCACTAGCTTTCCTAACAACTTCTTAGTACTGCCAGCTACTACATGAATGACAAAAGCAATTTTCAGAGAAGATCTGGATCCCTTGAAGTTCTTGTTCCCTAAATTGTTAATACTTTGCGCCCCCTTTTAATCCGATCTTCATTTTTGGGGCCTTTTCTCCATTTAGTTATTCCCCTATTTCTACATTCCAGTTAGGACCATTCAACTTAAAGCCCTGCTCAAAACTATCAGCGCCCTCTTTTGGGACCCCTAATATAGCTCCCTTAAAAATCGTCCGATTCACTAGCTTTTTTTCCTAACAACTTCTTAGGACTTCCAGCTACTACATGAACGACAAAAAAATCTCCCTGACAAGACCTGGGCCCTTTTACATTTTTGCGCCCTAAATTTTTAATAACTTGCCCTCTTTTATCCGATCTTTTTTTATTTTTGGGGCTCCTTTTTCCATTTAATAATTTCTCCATTACTACGTTCCAGCTAAGACACTGACTCTTGGGGCCCGGTACAGGGCTTCTTGAAGTTTTTGTTCAATAAAATGTTAATAACTTGCCCACTTTTATCCGATCTTTTTTTATTTTTGGGGCTCCTTTTTCCATTTAATAATTTCTCCATTACTACGTTCCAGCTAAGACACTGACTCTTGGGGCCCGGTACAGGGCTTCTTGAAGTTTTTGTTCAATAAAATGTTAATAACTTGCCCACTTTTAATCCGATCTTCTTCGTTTTTAGGACCTTTTCTCTATTTAGTTATTCCCTTATTTCTACATTCCAGTTAGGATCCTGGCTCCCTGGGGGCCCTTGAATATTTTGTGTGCCATGCATATATCCTTAAATTGTTAATAACTTGCCCAATTTTTATCCGATCCTCTTCGTTTTTGGGGCCCTTTCTCCATTTAGCTTTTCCCCTATTTCTACATTCCAGTTAAGACCATGACTCCTGGGACCCGGTACAGGATAGTCCAAGGCAGTTTCTGATGCTCCTGAAGCTCAGATTCTTAATTTTTTAACACCCGGGCACATGGGCCCTTTTAAGTTTATATGCATAAAATTCTTCATAACTTGCCCCCCATTTATCCGATCTTCTTCATTTTTGGGGTCCTTTCTCCATTTCGTTATGCCCCATTTATACATTCCAGTTAAGGTAAGGGTCCCTTGAAGTTTTTGTTTCCTAAACTTTTAACAACTTCGCCCTTTTAATCCGATCTTCATTTTTGGGGCCTTTTCTCCATTTAGTTATTCCCCTATTTCTACATTCCAGTTAGGACCATTCATCTTCAAGCCCTGCTCAAAACTATCGGCTGGCCCCTTTTGGGTCCCGTAGTATAGTTCCCTTAAAAATCATCTGATTAGCTTTTTTTTTCTAACAACTTCTTAGTACTTCCAGCTACTACATGAATGACAAAAACAATTTTTGGAGAAGATCTGGGCCCCTTGAAATTCTTGTTCCCTAAATTGTAAATGCCTTGCCCTCTTTTAATCCGATCTTCATTTTTTGGGCCTTTTTTCCATTTAGTTATCCCCCCATTTCTACATTCCAGTTAGAACCATTCATCTTAAAGCCCTGCTCAAAACTATCAGCGGCCCCTTTTGGGACCTCTAATATAGCTCCCTTAAAAATCATCCGCTTCACTAGCTTTTTTTATTTTTCTAACAACTTCTTAGGACTTTCAGCTACTACATGAATGACAAAAAAATTTCCCTGACAAGACCTGTTCCCTTTTATGTTTTTGTGCCCTAAATTTTTAATAACCCCTTTTATCCGATCTTTTTCGTTTTTGGGGCTCCTTTTTCTATTTAATAATTCCTCCATTAATACATTCGAGCTAAGACACTGGCCCCTGGGGCCCGGTACAGGGCTTCTTGAAGTTTTTATTCCCTAAAATGTTAATAACTTGCCCACTTTTAATCCGATCTTCTTTGTTTTTAGGGTCTTTTCTCTATTTAGTTATTCCCCCATTTCTACATTCCAGTTAGGATCCTGGCTCTCTGGGGCCTTTTAACTGTTTGTGTGCCATGCATTATCCCCCCCCCCTCCCCCCACTTTTCTAATTGTGTCACTCTCAATGCATAGCTTTAAAGCTGAGTTTTGGACTTCTCTTCCCGGGCCACCACCCTAATATATTTATTTGGGCCCAAGGGCCTCTTTTTAAGCATTTCTTTAAAATTTTATTCTAATGATTAATTTATACCCTATGCTTAATTTTGACTAACGATCTAAAGTGCTATGTCCTAGGACCTTTAAGATGTTTTCCTCTTAGGTTCCTGCTCAAAACTATCAGCTGGCTCCTTATTATAGCTCCCTTAAAAATCGTCTGATTCACTAGCCTTTTTTTTTTTTTCTAACAACTTATTAAGACTTTCAGCTACTATCGGCATAACAAAAAAAATTCCCGGACTTCAGCTGCCACCAATTTTGAATATTAATATCTTTCTTGGGGCCTTTGGAGCAGCTTCTTTAAAAATTATCAGATTCTCTTGCAATTTTCATTAACATAGTTCTAGGGTACTCCAGCTACTTTATAAACTACTAAACATTTCCTTAGACCCTCAACTACAACCTTTTTTAAAAATATTAATCTTCTTTTTCAGCAACAACTTATATTTATTTACTACAGCCGTAAATTAAAAATCGTGTTACTGTTAAAGATAAGTGGTTAAGTTTAGAGAGAGGCAGCGGGATTTCATCTGTAAATTAAATATTGCATTAACGTTAAAGGAAATTCATTAAATTTACAGGAGGACACATTCTACCGCCTGGGGGCTCATTCTTTTCTTGGATTCTATTCACTCGATTTCAACAGTGTTTGAGTCATTTGACTTGATATCGAAAACTTGGTGTTTTTAAAATTTATTATCATGGACCCAGGCAACATTGGGCGGGTCATCTAGTAGACAATTAAAATTTTTATATATATATATATATATATATATATATATATATATATATATATATATATATTTAATATTTCCAATTGTTGTCTGGTAATAGTTCATTGTACCTGGATGATTCTACTGATCTTAGCATTATACCAGTAGAATTATGAAACGAAACACTGAATTATTATTTAAAACACATGTGGGTGCATCCAGGCTGATGAGTACATGTGCATGTGTTTATTCATATCCAATTCATATTTAATTCTCATGTGATCCAATTTTCCATTGTATATGGTTCATATTTGATTTATTAATCCATTTGTGTTTACTTAATTGCAACTCCAATTTATGATTTTTTTTTTTCCCTTTCTCTCTATTTCTTTTTTCAATATTTTTTAGGTATGAGTAAAATTTGGCCAATTACCATTGAAGCACAAGCTATGGTAATATTATGTTTGCATATGTTAATTATTAGCTATGTGGTATTCTGTATACACAATATCATTAATTATCTCTTTGGAGATTTAAGTAGAATGATAATAGAACTTGATATGTTTTTTGAAATTCATAGATATTATAATTATATATATATACAGTATGCCTACTAAAGTTCCTTGCCACCCTTTTAACTTCAGAACGGCTGCTGCTATATTCATAAAAGTAGTGTCTAGCTATAGTAAAGTAGCCATGCGCTACTCAATGAAACCGTCTATGGCGCCACCTGGTGGAATACTGCGGAACTAGCATTCCTATCTCGAAAACGGAAAGAGATAGCAAAAAAAAGGGATTTACAAAGTTGTAGAGCATCTTCGATTTAGTACGAAAAGACACCTTGTGGACATTAATGCAAAGAATAGAACAGTTAAAACACGCATTTGTTTTTTCGTGATTTCCTACGCTGTGATGTGATAAAATGATCTTAGAGAGAAAAATACAACTAGTTATTATAATATACATTTATTTTAGATGTTCTAACTTCTCACCGTCAGCTGCAATGCATATTTGGATCCTTGTTTGAATTTCACGTTGCACACGTTGGAGCATAGAAGGTGACACGTTAGCACAAGCGTCCAAAATGCGTCGTTTAAGGTCCTGCAATGTTTGTGCAGAGGTCGCATACACCTTCTGTTTCACAACTGGTTGTTTATTTCTTTCTAAGATTGTTTTGTCACGTCACAGTGTAGAAAATCACGAAAAAACAAATGTGTGTTTTAACCGTTCTATTCTTCGCATTAATGTCTACAAGGTGTTTTTTGTACTAAATTGATGATGCTCTACAACTTTGTAAATCACTTGTTTTCCCTATCTCTTTCCGTTTTCGAGATAGGAATGCTAACTCTGCAGTTTTCCACCAGGTGGCACCGTAGGCGGTTTCATTCAGTAGTGCATGGCTACTTTACTATCCTAGACATGACTTTTATGAATATAGCAGCAGTCGTTCCTAAATTAAGAGGGTGGCAAGGGACTTTAGTAGGCATACTGTACATGTGTGTGTGTGTGTGTTTAAAAAAAGAAACTCCAAAGATATTTCAGAGTAAATTCTAGAGTATTGTCTGAGTAAAATTACACACAGCTTAAGCTTAAAAAAATTCAAAGATTATAAATTGAGAGAAGAGGGGGGTATTTTCCTTTTCCTAAGAAATAAATATAACTAGTATGCTGTGGCCATCACAAAACTTTCTTTGCATTTAAAAAAAAAATTAACTCTGAGTTACAATGATCAGTGAATTAAAAATGCACAACAGCATCCCTTGTAGGCTATTCAAATACAAAATTGGACCAACATATATATTTTCAATTAATCATTTCAAACTGAAGCAGATTCGGAAGATGAAATAATGTATCGATACAAAAATCGGGAAGAAAAATCTAGGAACGACTCAGAAGCAGAACTAATTCCATGGGAAAATATAAAGTGGATATGAATGGCAAAAGAAAGAGAATGGATATATTTTTTTTTAATCGAAGGAAAAACTGTAAACTTAAGATCTCATCTAGATGCCAAGAAGTATTGTTTGAAAAATAATATTAGATACAACCTGACATTTTTCAATTTCTATGGAAAAAACAAGTATTCAGGACCTAAACAAAGACCTGAAGTTAGTAAATCACCTGAACTTACTGATGAACAATCTGAAGTAGAACCAGAAATCAATATCGTAGGAGTAAGAATCACCAGGTCATTTAAAGAAGCTGTCAAATCGGATCAAAAGGAAGGCTATGCAAGAAGAAATGAAAATGATGGAGCAGCAAAAACTATGGAAGTTAATCCTTAGGAAGGACAGCGAAAGAGTTATATGTAACCAGTGGGTGTATACCATCAAGAAAAATGAGGAAAAAAAGATAGTGAGTTATAAGGCAAGACTGGTCGCAACGGGTTTCACTCAGAAAAAAGGAGAATCCTATGACGAGGTTTACAGTCCTGTAGTGAACTTATTATTTGTTATTAGATTGTTTTTCATCAATTTAGTTGGAATTTTCAGCTGGCTACACCACAACTAGATGTCAAGTGCACATACCTTTAAGCAAAGTTGCAAAAAAGAATCATCATGCATCAATCAAAGGGATTCGAAGACAGGAAAAGAAAGCCCTCTACAGTTTGCATCAGAGCAGAAGGCAATGGTAATTCAAGATTCAAGATGTTTCAGAAAGATTAGATGTCATCAGATTAGAATGGATAAATTGCATATTCATTTTTAAGAAGAGAATTTTATTGCTACTCTACGTGGATGACATAATTATATTTGGAAAGACCACTGAGTACATAAAGGAAATCATCAAACTCCTGAAAACGAAATTTGATCTGAAACTCTTAGGAAAACCAAAAAATTACTAGGTGTTGAATTTGAGAATGAAAATGAAAAATTGTTCATTCACCAGAAAGAAAAAGAGAATTAGTAAAATTTTTTCTTCATATAAAATCACAATAGTATCATTACCCATTACCAAAGGCGTAATTTATTCTAAGAACGACCGTCGTAAAACTGGAAAAGAGGTTATAGAAATGGAAAGATATCCCTACAGAAATCTAATAGGATGTTTAGAATTTTTAGCATGCCGAACAATGCCACATATTGCTTTTGCTTTGAACATTTTTAACTAATTTCAAGAGAGCCCAGGTATCATTCATTGGCAAGGTCTACTGAAGCTCTACTAAAGCTTCTAGGATATATTCATGCTACACAAAATTTGAAGTTAAACCTATCGAATGTGAAATCTCAGGTGACGTGCTATAGCGATGCTGACTATGCATCGAACAGAGACGATAGAGCTCCAATTATATGGCGAAGTTTTAAGCAAAAGTGTATACTGTTATCTACGATGGAAGCTGAATACATCTCTCTAAGCAAAGAAGCAAAAGAAATGATCATTTCTTTTGCTGGCTGAATAAGACGAATTTTAGAAGAAACCATCAAATCAGGGATAATTGAAGAAAATTGTGCTGACTACACCTTATGTGACAATCAAGAAGCTATCGAAAATGGTCGGACGAAGCATATAGATATCAGATATCACTTCCTAAGAAACCTGGTATGTGACAACATGTTTGACCTGAAGAAATTTTCACTTCCGAAGTGTTTGTAGAAGTGTAACTGTTGTTCAACGAACATTTTGGGCAGTTTCCAGTAGAACAGTATTTTTTTTTTATAAGTATTTAAAATTGAATTTTCACTTATATAAATTGTTAAAGATGCATTTAAATTATTTGTAAAGTTTTAAGATATTTGCATATATTTATACTGTGTTTCTAGGAACTGTTTTGAGCTTGCAATTTCAAGTATATATTTAAAGTTTAGTGCTATTAAGGTATTGTAAAGTTAAATTTTCAGAATCATTGCACTTTTAAGTATAATTTTCTTAATTTTAACTTCAAAGAAATGTCGGTTTTTAAAATTAAATTGTTTAAGGAAAATTTATTATACATTTAGTGTTTAAACCTTTAAATTTGTTAAATGTTAAAATAATTGTAATTTGTGCTTTAAGGAAAATTTTTATCAACTTTGAACTTGGTTTTAACTTTAAGCATGTTTGGCATATACTTACCTTATTGCAATGTTTTTTTTCCCAAAGCTTATTCTCTGTCAGTGTGTACGAGGGAAGCAATGTTGGAAATATTTTATTTTTAGCAGTAAGTTCCGCTTACCAGTTGCTTAAATATTGTCCATTAACTTATTAGTTTGTCCACCCTGCTCAGAGAATGTACGCTAGTTTTCTGCCGTTGCGACTTGTTTACATTTTTGCCGGTCTTTTTTGTAAGTTTAGTTGTGGATATGTGATGCCTTACTGCATCGTGACATATGCTGCACCGTGATTCGTCCAGATAACTAACTGTTTGTTTCATGTTTTATGTCATATCTCAATGATTAGTATTAATCTGTAATCAGAGATGGCGCTACATGTCCAGCATTTTGATTATCTCTTGCAAGAGTGTGATTGATATGCAGTGTAAGCCTGGATGTTCTAAGCATCGGCTCGCTTGACTGACTTGTAAATATGTATAATAAATCTATATAGTTAAATAGATATCTCCTTGCTGTTATCCAAATATGAACTCTCAAAATATGAAGCCATATTAAATGGTGACAAAGTGGAAAAGAACCCAAGATTTAAAATAAATGTTGCAGACTTTTTGAAAAGAAGAAAAAAAAATGGCAGAAACGGAAGTAATTTCTCTGGGACGTCTGGAAGAATATAATTCTACCGTGCCCTGATCGATTTATGTTGAAAAAATTGACTTTTACTTCTCTGCTAATAATATTAAAGATGCGGAAAAGAAGAAAAATATTTTATTAAGCTCTGTTGGAACTGCAACTTTTTCCATATTGAGCGATATTATTGTACCAACTTCGCTGAAAGAGATAAGTTATGATGATCTCTTAAAGAGTTCGAAAGAACATTTTTCACAGTGCGTCAGTGTCCTAGTGAAATTGTTGAACGTTTTAAGTTTCAAAAAAGATTACGGAAGCAAGGAGAAAGTATAGCTAATTTTGTGAGAGATCTACGTCGTTTATCCGAATATTGTAATTTCGGAAATACTTTAAACGATCGCTTACGAGACCAGCTGGTGTTTGGAATTCAAGATGAGAAAATACAACAAAAATTGTTAGATACGAAAAATCTAACATTTCAAACAGCTGTGGAAATTGCGGAATCGTTCGAATCAGCCGAAGTTGGAGTTAAATCGTTGTAGATTAATGGAGAAACAACTGTAAATAAAGTTCAAGATGCCAGAATGGAGAAAACGAAAGTACACCAGTACTCGCCGAAACCGAAAGAAGTGATGTACGCATCTGGAAACCGGAACAGTTATAAAGAGAAACCTTGTTATCGTTGTGCAAGAAATCACAAACCTGTTGAGTGTCCATTTAAATCATCTGAATGCCATTTTTGCCATAAAGTTGGGCATTTAAAAATTAGTTGCCGGAATCGGAACTTCTCTACAATGAATCAAAAACTGAAAAAGAACAGTAAAATTAAAACTGTTCAAGAATATTCTTTAAATGTTATGAGGGACGAGTGCAATAATGTATTGTGGGAAAAATGTGTTACAATTAATGGGATTAAAGTTAATTTCGAAATTTATTCCGTAGCAGCTCATACGATCGTAAGTAAAAATATTGCCGATAAATTATTTTCAGGTAAGCCTCCTTTGGTTAAATCTAATATTAAGCTGCAAACGTATACTAAGGATTCTTTAACTGTATTAGGTGAGTTAAATGTAAATGTTTTGATTGATGATAATTGTATACCTAATTTAAAAATGCTAGTTATTAAAGAGGAAGGTCCGAGTTTAATTGGTAAAACTTGGTTGAAAGCATCAAAATTATTTTGGCCTAATGTAAACATGATAAAAAGTATTTCGAAGGATGATTTAATAAAAAAATTTCCTAATGTTTTTGCTGACGGGATTGGTACGATCAAAGGTCCTCCCGTTTCAATAAATTTGAAAAATGATGCAAAACCAGTTTTCCTAAAATCTCGACCTGTTCCTTTTTCCTTGAGAACAGCAACTAATTTGGAATTGGAACGATTAATAAATGAGGGTATTTTAAAACCTGTTGATTATTCTGAATGGGCTAGTCCTATAGTAATTGTTCCAAAACCAAATGGTACTGTTCGAATTTGTGGTTTATTATAGAGCAACAGTAAATGCTAACACTGAAAATGATAATTATCCTCTTCCAAAAATGGAAGAATTATTTGCTAAATTAGCAGGAAAATTCTTTACTCTTTGATTTAAACGATGCTTATTTACAACAACCTGTTGATGATGAAAGTAGTAAAATTTTAACTATTAATACTCATAAAGGTTTATTTAAAGTTTTAAGACTGGCTTTTGGTGTAAAATGTGAACCAGGTATTTTTCAAAGAAAAATTGAAAATATATTAAAGAAGTTTGATTATGTTGGTGTATTTTTAGATGATGTAATTATAAGTGATAGATCTGAATCCGAACATTCTGAAAGAGTTGAATGTTTTATGAAATGTTTTTCTGAGCATGGTATAAGATTAAATAAGGAAAAATTAAAATTTATGGTTTCGGAAGTTAGCTATTTAGGACATAAAATTTCACAGGTAGGCATTAAGCCTATTCCAGAAAAAGTTGATGCTATTTTGAATGCTCTTTTTCCTACTAATGTTTCTCAATTACGTTCATTTTTGGGATTAATTTCTTATTATAGAAACTTTCTGCCTAATATTTCAGATGTGTTAGAACCTTTGCATAGATTATTAGATAATAATGTAAAGTGGACATGGTCAGAAAACCATGAAAAAGCATTTCAGAAAGTTAAACAAATTTTATGTAAATCACCTGCTTTAGAATTGTATGATATAAACAAAGATGTTGTTTTAAACTGTGATGCATCTGAATATGGGATTGGTTGTGTGTTAAGACATATTTTTGAGGGTAAAATAAACCAACAGCTTTTGCATCTAGAACGATGAATAAAACTGAAAGAAATTATGTCATGATAAAGAAGCTTTATCTGTAATTTTTGGTGTAACTAAATTTCATCAATATTTAGCGGGTAAACAGTTTAAAATCATAACTGATCACAAACCTTTAATTAGATTGTTTGATCCTGTAAAAAAAGTACCTGATACATTATCACCCAGAATGCTAAGATGGTTGTTAATGTTAGCAGGATATGACTATACAATTGAGTATCGCGAAGGTAAAAATAATAAAAATGCTGATGCATTATGTAGATTACCTCTTCCAGAAACTGTAAATGTAGTAAATAATCCATCAGAAATAATGTTCGTTTATAATAGTAATGATTGGCCTGTTACTTCTAAAATGATTGCAAAGTGGACAACTGAAAATCCAGTAACAAAACAAATTTTAGAGTGGGCGTTATATGGATGGCCAAAAACGGTTAAATCAGAGGAATATAAACCATACTTTCGTAGACGTGAGGAAATTTCGTGTTTAGAAATTTTTTTATTATAGGGACAGGGCTCTCAACACATTTTAGTCCTCAAAAAGGGGGAAAGGGGACCATTTTTATTTAAAAAGGGGACTTTGGGGGACCATTTATACTAAAAAAGGGACCTTTGGGGGACCAGTTATATTTAAAAAAGCGACTGAAAAGGAACCACATGTCTAAAAATACAGCACCAAGTTTCCCTAAATATGCAAATATTTTAAATTTACTTCAGAAAATATGTTAATTGATTATCTTTACAAAGGAAAGATATCATTAAACAACTGATTATCTTGTCACTAAACAATATACATAGCTTTATTTAAGACACTCAAATATCCTACGCCAAGATGGGTTATATTTAGAACAGCAAAAAATGATTTGGAATAAAATATAAATAGTAAAAATTAATGGATCTAAGAAAATATTAAATGAATCAATTGTTAGCAGTATTATACATTAACAATTACAAAAGAACAGTGCTTTTCTTGGAATTTAACTTGTAGTAACAGTTACAGTGAATAAAAAAAGCACAGCATAACAGTGCCTTCTGTTAACTAATAAAATTTAAAATTAGATTAACATAAATATATATTGTTAATTATTAACTCAAACATAAAATTCGGTTCCTTTCTATACAATAGAAACTGAGATGCTATAATGTTCATTCAAAAAAGCATAGTATGGCAACTCCTCCTAGGTTAAGGCTTGGTAGAGGTCGAAACCAATATTCATAATCTTCGTACCTATTAAATTTGGTTAAATTCTATCCCAAACATGCCGAGATCTGGCTATCATGGAAATAGTTAAAAATGCGACCCAGTAGCGCCACCTGTTGGGTGAAATACATCAAAATCTAATCAGCATCGGTTTATCTTAAGAGTTAACTTAATGTGAAGTTTGATGAAATTTTACCCAGATTGTCTTATTAAAATACCTCATGTAAAAAGTAAAAAAATCCCTGATGGCTCGGCCTACTGGCACACGTAGATCTCGAAGACGCAGACCGTGGGGTGCCGGTTTCTTGGGAATTGCAGAAGAAAGACCTTTTCCCCATGATGCAGCAGTTGGGATCGCCCACTTCAAAATATACCTGTGCCTGTATGCGGAGCCAGCAGGGTTTTTTTTTGTTTTTTATTTATTTATTTTTTTGCTATAAGAGTTGGTCCTATAAAAAACTTGTCAATATAAAAGTTGTAGATAATATTAAAGAGATTTATAATAAATTTAAGCGGATTTGATATCTTGTGAATTGATGAAGTTATGAATTTTTTTCTTCTTAAGCCCCTATCCCCCCCCCCACACACACACACACACCCTTGAAGGCATTTTTAATGAAATCAAAAATTTGTCATACATAAATTTTTGTCCCTTTTCCTAGAAGTAATAATAACTTTAAACGGATTTGATATGTATCATAATTAAAAAGTTAGGTTTTTTTCTTTTTTCACAAAAAGCCCCACCCCCCTTTCCACTCCCCCTGGTTCGATTTTGCCCATTAACGAACTTGATCGAGATTTTATGTATCAGTTTGGAAAAGATTTGTGCAGAATTATTGAAGCTATCGTGTCCATAAAAAAGTGATATAGATAGATAGATAAAGTTTTGAACTGGGGGGGGGGGGGGAGGTTTTGGGTTCTAGGAGTCATGATCAGTGTAGATCTGCAAAAACTTTTCAGAAATTCCAACTCAGGGGAGAACGTAATAGGTAGTATTTCTAACAAAATCTATCTAAAAATGCAGCATAACAGTGCCACCTGTTGGGCCATATATGCCAAAACATAATCAGCCATTTGATGAAATTCCTTGCTTCAGATTTTGATATAGAATGGCTACAAAATGTGTATCACATACAGAGAGAGAATTTAAAAAAATAATCAAATCGTATTCAGGTCAACCTAAAATGTGTAAATCCCTAATTTAAAAAAAAAAAAAAAAAAAAAAAGGAAATTATTTTCATGATTCCAATATTTTCTTCTGATAAATATATATTAAAGAAAACATTATAAAAAAGAAGAAATTTTAATTACGATCTCCTTTAATAGCTGAGATAATACTTCTCCATCAAAACTGAAAACAAAACTATATCTATAATATAGAAGTTTATCTGTGTGATGAAGAGACTTTTGCGCATAGAGCTACAAGATTTGGCAGGAAAGTACCTGCATGTCTAAAGTTAGTTTTTAAATTTTTTGATTAAGATTTTTTTTAATTTAATTTTTCAGGCAATTTTTCCCATGTTTCACATTAATAAAAGGAATTCAGTTTAAGAATTTTTAGCCCAGTAGTAATTTTTTTCCTTTTATCAATAGTTTATTCAAAATTTGTATAGTGATTTTTAAATTTTTCATGAATTTTTTATGAAAATTACAGGGTTTTTTTGTGACGTGCTAATTTTTTGACATTCGTAAAAAGAATTCACTTGCAAACTTTTATATTTTTGTTCTTCTGCAATTATGTTTTTTGATTTGAATTTTTAACTTTTTTCTTTTTTTTTCCCTCCACATTCTGCGGTGTTTTTTGACATTTGTGAAACAATTCTGTTTACATTGTTAAAAAATTTTTTTCTGCAATTTTTATACATTTTGTAGGGATTTTTCGCAAAGTAGAAAAAGGAATCGGGTTTCAAATTTTTTTAGCCCAATACAGTAAATGTTGCCTCTTTTTAATAAAAATTATTCGGAATTCTTGCAGCAATTTTTTAATTTTGCACAGTTTATACAAGTTTTAGATTTTTTTTCGCATTTTGGGATGATTTTTTGACATTATGAAAAAGAATTCGGTTTCAATATCCCAGTTTAATAAATTTTGTCTTCCTTTCAATAAAATTTATTCAGAATTCATGCAGCAATTTTTGACTTTTGGCTAATTTTTTATGCAATTTGAGTTTTTTTTTTTTTTTAGAGTGTGTGTGTGTGTGTGTGTTTTGCGACGATTTTATAACAGTAAATTTTGTCTTGTAGATTTTTTATTTTTAATGAGATTTCCAATCTGTTTTTTAATGTTTTTCCACATTCCACAGCAATTTTTTGACATTCGGGAAAGAATTATGGTTATAATGTTTTAGTGCATTATAATAAATTTTGTCCTCTACAATTTTTTAACTTTTAGCAATTTTTTAAGTTTTTTGCAATTTGCGGCAATTTTTCTTTTATTTCCAGTCATAAAAGGGGACTAAGGGGACCAAAATGCACAAAAGGGGACTAAAGGGGACCTTTTTCTAAAAAGGGGACTTTAGGGGGAAAAAGGGGACCATTTGGGAGCCCTGTAGGGACATAGAGTAATTATACCAGATGAAGGTAGCAAAAAAATGTTACAATTATTACATTCGGTTCATCAGGGTATATCTAGCATGAAAGCTAAAGCTCAAGGTGTCATCTGGTGGCCTAATATGGACAAAGAAATTGAACAAATGGTAAATTCTTGTAGTAGATGTCAAATGTTTGCTAGGGATAATCCTAAAATGAAACCTTTAAAATGGGAATCGGAATTTGCTTGGGAAAGAATTCACATAGATTTTGCCTGTCCTTTTTAGGATAAATTTTTTTTAATAGTAGTCGATTCTTATACTAAATGATTAGATGTACATGTGGTACCCAGTGCTGATAGTAAATCAACTATTAGAGTACTACGTAAAATTTTTTCTACATTTGGTTTGCCCGTTGAATTGGTCAGTGATAATGGACGTGCATTTACAAGTGATGAATTTCAAGAATTTCTTAAATCAAATGGAATTATATATACACCTATTCTGCCGTATCATCCATCATCAAATGGACAGGCAGAAAGGTATGTTCAAACTGTTAAAAATTGTCTTAAAAAGCTAGATAAGGATGACATAAATTTATCAATTTCACGATTTTTATTGGAAAATCATTCCACCCCACATTCTGTCACTGGTAAGACACCCGCAGAATTAATGTTTGGAAGGTCAGTTCGAATAGCTCTACACTTGGTATTACCATCCAAACCTAAAATACAGCAACCCTTACATAAATACAATCTCCATGAATCAGTTTTTGTTAAAAACTTTGGAAAAGGGGAGAAATGGATTAAGGGAAAAATTATAAAATTATTGGGGAGCAGATGGGTTTTAGTAAATAGAGATGATGGAATAATGTGTAAACGTCATGTTAATCAGTTGAGACACAACAGAGAAATAAGTGATGAAACATCAGAGGAAAGTAAAACAGGTCAGTTTGATAAACAAAATAATGATTTTGATAGTTATGATATAGTTAATAGAAACAAGTTTTCTGGATATTATGTAAATAATAAAGAGCAAATTAATGCCAAGAATGCTGAAAAATATAACCAATCTCAGTTTTCACATGATATTGTAACAGGTACAGTTGTGAATAATAATTGTGATGATACTATAGATAAAAATGTAAAGGACAATTCCATTACAAAGAATGATGTGGACTTACAGAAGAGTGCACCTATAAAGACTGATAAAAAGGACAATCAACCTGTTCGAAGAAGCAACAGACAGATTAAACCAGTGGTTCGTTTGAACTACGAGGGGAGGGGTGTCATATCTCAATGATTAGTATTAATCTGTAATCAGAGATGGCGCTACAAGTCCAGCATTTTGATTATCTCTTGCAAGAGTGTGATTGATACGAGATGTACTGACGCAGTGTAAGCCTGGATGTTCTAAGCATCGGTTCGCTTGACCGAATTGTAAATATGTATAATAAACCTATATAGTTAAATAGATATCTCCTTGCTGTTCCAATAATGAACTCACAAAACGTAAAGACATATTAGTTTATATGCAAATATCTTAGTTCTAGATGACTCTATCTGTGTATATATACTTGTTACTTCTCAGATTTTAGTGGAGAGAGCGAGGATTTGAGTATGCAAGCTCTCCATATTCCGTTCTTATATGAATGATGCTTTGTATCGGGAATAACCCGATAGTTAAAGAATGTTTATCTCAAGTTGAGTTTGTAGCTTAAGATGTTTTTATATAAGTTTAAATTTTCTATAAATAAAAAGTTATGTTTTTAAAATTGTTATGTTATTTCTTTTACACACATCATCTTACTTTCTTTTTCAAATTTTAAATTTCAAAGACAAGGTAGAAACATCATGTTGGCCATGTTTTGGCAAAAAAACCTACTATTCTTAATACATTCATATAATTAGAAAAAAAAAGTCTGATTCCTATCAGTAATAGTCGCCAATCATGTCGATGATTCTTAAGGGTTAATATTTTTCAAAACAAGTAAACTCTTTTCCTATATGGGACCAGATGGATTTTGCTCCAGTGCCCTACTCAAGCTGTTTCTTAACATTTTTCAGCAATAAAGATCAGGAAGATGCCAAGATGGGCAAAATACCATACAACTTTATGTGCGAGATAGGGGTACAGCACTCTGCTTAATACTATGAGAGGAGTGACCAGGTAGTTGCAATTAAGGGCAATTTACAACTTCCGGAACTTAACTCTATGGAACAAGGTGCTCTTGGAGGATAGACAGAGAGAGATTATTTTTATCCTTATTTTGATTCCATGAGCTGGAGTTGAAATTATCTTAAGAAGCCAATATTTTAATGAAAATTTAAGTTTAATTTTAACAAATTGAATATGGCAGTATAGGTGGGGCCGTGCCCCAAGTACCCTATACAAGGAGCCGCTCCTGCTAACAGAATATAAAATTTTATGAAAGTGTGCATTAGTTTTTGAGATAGAGCAGCCACAAAAATTGTGCCACACAGAGACAGATAGACATTTTCCAAAAATAAATCGTGTTTAGGACATTCTAAAACATAAATCTATAAAAAAAAAAACAGTAATCGAAAGTTTTGCAATTCTAATACTTTCTGCTTATACATATAAAGCAAAAAAAAAAAAAAAAAGTGGAGGGGGGTTGGGGGGGGGGATTAGGCCAGTTAAGTAGAAGTTTAAAAATCAAATGTTTTGACAAGTTTAAATTGCTTAATCTCAATGTATAATATTGCTGATATATATTGATCAAGCACATGCTGAGGAATTTCAAAAGGATGGGACAGCTAAGTGGATAGGATACTTTTAAGTTTAGAGTATTTAGAAAAAGAAAACAAATACAATCTATTATTGCAATTGATTGCACAAATGTCAGTTGAGGCTTACTGTGGTGACTGAAAAGGTTTTGGTGTCTGTCTGTTCATCTGTGTATATGTCTTGCAATAACTGCCGCAAAAAGCATCCAATTAGTTTGTAGTTTAGGTAGACATGTATGTTGGTAAGATACCCGGAATTAGCTATATAGTTTATGGTTAAATTTGGTTCATTCATTCGAAAAATATAGAACATTTTTTTTTACATCATAATGCTTTTCTATGAGAATTCAGACAATTTTCAAACTATACCATTCATTGGAAAGAAAATGACACATTTGGATAATTGATTTAAATGTTAAATTATGGATGCTAAATTTCCAAATAGAAGACTTAAACTAGTAAATCTTTAGTCAGAGGCCTCAAGGTCAATTTTGCAAGATATTTTAATTTTCTCCTCACTTCATACAATATCAAGCATCCTGAAATCCACTAATATTATATTATATGCATGTTTTTAACCATATAAGATTTTCTCAACGATTCAGAAAATCTAACTTTAAGAACTATTACTATATTAAACACGATTTCATACAATTATACTTTTCAACTGCTTATTATTTCAATATTTTAGAATAAAAATTTACATTTGTTCAGCCCCCCCTGAACTCCTTGTTGTCATTTTGAATTTGTTTTATTTGCCAATAATTGTGCTATTTCAAGATTCTAGTATATTACATGTGTGTTTTAAACTACATTTTATTACAATAAACGAAATCAATGTACATGAGATTTTATTCTATCATATGTTGTAAAAGTTGGATAAAAATCTCATGTAATAAAATACTTATGAAAATGTAAATCACCTTACGAGATTTATATCAAATTTAAAAATCTAGCGTTTTTATGATATTTGTTCAGAAAAAATATTTGGTTGTTATTTAAAAAAAGCCCTTATCAAACGAAATTCAAATCACTTGTAATTTTAGGTAGATTTCGTAAGAAATACTACCTATTACATTCTCACCTAAGTTGGAAATTTTGAAAAATATTTGCAGATCTACGCCGATCATGACTCCCAGAACCCAAAACCACCCCTAGTTCAAAACTTTATCTATCTATCTATCTATCTATCTATCTATCTATGTCACTTTTTTCTGACCACGATAACTGGAAAAATTCTGCATTAATCTTTTACAAACTGATACATAAAATCAAGGGGCATAAAATCTCGGTCAAGTTCGTTAATGGGCAAAATCGAACCATGGGGGGGAGGGTGGGGGGGCTTTTTGTGAAAACAGAAAAAACCCCATAATTTCTTAATTATGATACGTATCGAATCTGTTTAAAGTTATTATTACTTCTAGGAGAAGGGTCGAAAATGTATGTATGACAGATTTTTGATATAATTAAAAATGTCCCCAAGGGGGGAAAAAAGGGGGGTTTTAAGAGAAAAAAAATCATAGCTTCGTCAATTCACAAGATATCAAATCCGCGTAAATTTATTATTAATCCTCTTAATATTATCTAAAACTTTTATATTGACAAGTTTTTTATAGGACCAACCGTTATAGCAAAAAAAAATTAAAAACAAAAAAAAATCCCTGCCGGCTCCGCCTGCAAACAAGTTATTTTTCGAAGTAGGCGGTTCCAACTCCCGCATCTTTTCGAAACTGATACATAAAATCAAGGGGCATAAAATCTCGGTCAAGTTCGTTAATGGACAAAATCGAACCAGGGGGGGGGGGGGGGGGATGGGGGGGGGGCTTTTTGTGAAAACAGAAAAAAACCCATAATTTCTTACTTATGATACGTATCGAATCCGTTTGAAGTTATTATTACTTCTAGGAGAAGGGCCGAAAATTTATGTATGACAGATTTTTGATATAATTAAAAATTGTCTTAAGGGGGGGGGGGGTTTAGAAGAAAAAAATTCATAACTTCGCCAATTCTCAAGATTTCAAATCCGCTTAAATTTATTATTAATCCTCTTAATATTATTTAAAACTTTTATATTTACAAGTTTTTTATAGAACCAACCGTTATAGCAAAAAAAAAATAAATAAATAAATAAAAAAAAAAAAATCCCTGCCGATTCCGCCTGCAAACAAGTTAGGTTTCGAAGTAGGCGATTCCAACTGCCGCATCATTGTAAAAAGGTCATTTCTTCTGCAATTCCCGACAAACAGGCGCCCTACGGTCTGCGTCTTCGAAATCTACCTGTGTCTGTAGGCCGAGCCGTCAGGGATTTTTTTATTTATTATAATGGTATTTTAATTTTAAATATTCTCTTGCAGTGACCAGCTTGATGACCCTTTAATGTACACTATGCATTGCAAAATTGCACTTTCTCAATTCAGGTTAGTTACTTCATTCTCTACCAAATGAAAAGAAACCAGTAGTGTCGTCAAGAATATTTTCCATCATGGAAGCATTTCATATGTTTTTGTGGGTATGTACAGTGGTGGCCAAAAGTTTGGACATTTTTTGAAAGTTTCATGTTTTTCAACTTTGTGTGCTTGTAGAATATATTAATTTTCACTTAAATACAAACGTTTATATATCAAATTGAAGGTAATTTAATGTAGAATTTAATAATAAAAACAGTATTACAAAAAAAGTTATGCTCATTTTAGCAGAACAAACAAACACAAATCGTTTTGAATAAGGACATGTTTTGTAATAAAAGCGTACTAGCCAATCACAAACACTGTTCTGAGGACCAATCAAATGTCTGTAACTATAGTTTAGGTTATTTGGATGATAAAAGAGTTATTGTTGTGGAAATATTTTGTGGAATGATGCATACTAGTACAACTAAATAGAGTATTGCTGTTTTTGAATATTTAAAGTCCTTTTTTTAATTAAACTAATTTTAAACAATGTCATCAACAAGAAGAACTAATTGGACATCTACAAAAAGAAGCCAAATTGTCATATTGAGAGAAAATGGCCTCTCTTATGCTGAAATTGCAAGACAAGTTGGTGGTTCAGTGACTTGTGCTGGTGTACGAAAGTTCTGTTTACGTTATGAAAAAACGAAATCAGTGGAAAATAAGGCCAAATCAGGCCGAAAAAAATGCACAAGTGCTACTGCCGATAGAAAAATTCAACGCCCATGCCTTCAAGATAGAAAAATTTCATCAGATGCCATTAGATGTGAAATAAATGCAGCGGGTATTGCAGTAAGTTCAAGAACAATAAGAAGAAGGTTATCAGCATTTGGACTACAAGCTAGAATTCCAAGGAAAAAACCATATTTAAATCAAAAGCAATGCGAAAAACGAGTTACGTGGGCAAAAGAACACATTAAATGGTTAGAAAATCAATGGAAGCAAATAATCTGGAGCGATGAGAGTAAAATATCGCTCTTTGGTAGTGATGGTAGAAAATACGTGAGACGTAGAGTAGGAGAAGCACTTCATCCTAATTGCATTGAAGCAACTACAAAAAACCCAACAAATGTCATGATTTGGGCATGTATGTCTGCAGATGGTGTGGGCCGAATTCAAGTGATTGATGGCATCCTGAATGCCAAAAAATACATTGAAACTGTCCTGGAACCAAAATTGATACCTTCCATCAGGGTTCTCTTCCCCAACAACACACCATTTATTTTTCAGCAGGATTCAGCTCCATGCCACACAGCAAAAGTATGCAAAGCATGGTTTCAAAATAAAGGCATAGATATATTACCATGGCCAGGAAACAGCCCTGATCTCAATCCAATTGAAAATTTGTGGCAATGTTTGAAAATTCTTGTACGAAAAAAAACGTCCATCCAATAAAAGACAACTTATTGAAGCTATAATTGATTCTTGGCACCATGTGATTACGAACGATGAACTCCAAACACTCGTTCACTCGATGAAAAGATGCTGTGAAGCTGTCTTAAAAAATAAAGGTTATCCTACTAGGTATTGATTGTGTAAGTATCACTTTAAAAAAATGCAAATCTAAGATAGATCTTACTATTAGTTGCATAACTTTTTTTGTAATACAGATATTGTAATACTGTTTTTATTATTTAATTCTACATTAAATTACCTTCAATTTGATATATAAACGTTTGTATTTAAGTGAAAATTAATATATTCTACAAGCACACAAAGTTGAAAAACATGAAACTTTCAAAAAATGTCCACACTTTTGGCCACCACTGTATTTCAACTTTCCAGTATAGAAGGTAACAAAAACTTCTTAAGATATTAACTTCAGCAGTGATGCATCAAATTGTCTACATGCATTGAAACACGCCCACTTACATGTAAACGTTTAAACCTATTGCGAAATCTTCCGTAATCGGGTCAACTACCAACTGTCGTATTTTAGCAAGAGTGATTTGGCGCAATAGAGTGGCTTTTATGGCAGGACTTTAACAGTATCCACATTCACTTTAAACCATATTGCTTCTAGCATTGTTCATGCTTGATGCTAACTTAGTCGAAGATCCAATCGCAAAAAATTAGTTCACCACTTTTATTTTCATTTAAACTTTTTTCATAATTGGGAATGCAACTATGAATGAATATATAATATGCATGTTTGTCAACAAACAGGTTTGTGGCGTATCTACTCATTTTAACATAGTCAAAACTTTGAGTTAAATATTAAATTGCTTGAAATTTTAATAAAACGTTTGTAATTTTCACATAGTTATAATATATCATATTATGTGTAGGAAATAATACAATGTAAATTGTTAGCTCTGCGAGGAATGAATTATTTTAATAAATTTTCTTCCTTTTATACTTTATGAAATACTGTTGCTAGGTAACAGTTCAAGAAAATGAGAAAAAGTTAATTAAATTAATGGCAAAAATCTAAAATTGAAAAGTTAAAATGCTTTATATTTTTCGAACAGATGCATAAAATTTCATAAAAAAATATATGGATAATTTAGAATTTTTAACGTATGTATTGGCAAAATTCAAACTAATTGCAGTAATTTAAGACTTTAATTGGAAATTTTAGCAGTTAAACCAATCAATTATTTCAATGCGTTATTTCCTTTCTATGGATGTTAAAATTTGAAGATTGTCTTAATTTCCATTGAAAAGTATTATGGCATTCTATATTTTTCGAACAAATGAATCAAATTGAACCAAAAACAAAACAGCTAATTCTAGGTACTACTAACATACTAATCTAATCACAGACTAAAAGGACGCTTTTTGCGGCAGTTATCACGAGACACACAAACCGACAACAAAAACTTTTTGGGTCTCCACAGTAAGCCTCACTGACATCGGTAGTTACTCTGATTAGTTTGAAATTTTTTCAATAGATATGTCAGACATTCTCAATTATTCATGTATTTTTTTTATGGAATTTTGTGCATATGATAGAAAAATATAAAACATTTTAACTTTTCAATTTTATATTTTTGATGTCATAAGTAATTATTTTTTTTTTCTTTTACTTTACCAGTTGGTTAGCACATGTATTTCATAACATGTCAAAAAAAGAAAATTTGTTAAAATGATTCATTCAATATGACTTTCCCGATTAGAAAATATTTGGAAAAAAAAGTTTAAATAAAATATAAAAAGAACTGAAGGCTTTCTGAATACATTCTTATTCTAAAGAATTCAAACAATAAATAGATAGATGGAGAGCATAATTGCTTGCAATCATGTTTAATATAACAGTTCTTAAAAATTAAGATTTTCTGAATCTTTGAGAAATCTTATATGCTTAGAAATATAATCTAACATTATAAAACTAGGATTTCAGAATATTAGATATTGTGTGAAGCAAGATGAAAATTAAAATGTCTTGCAAAATTGACACTGAGGTCCCTGATATGAAGATTTATTAGTTTATGTTAATTGTGCTTTTACTTACATTAATTAAGCATTAAATTAGTTGGATGTTAAATTACACTAATTATATCTTAATTTACAATACCTGCAATAAAAAAAATATATACTATACTGCTGTTTTTGTTATTCATGAGGAAAAAACAAAGTTGCTGTTTAAATCTGATGAGAAGAAAAAAATTAGCCTAAATTATCATGCATTATTTCATCTAAATCAGAAGTTAAAGGGATACATGGGCTTCATTGAGAAACACTCAGCTTATTATAACTATTTTAGTTAAGATTTATTTAAATTATACAATTTTTTTTTTTTTTTTTGGTAATGTATGCTATAAATGAGAGTGGTATTAATAGAATGCAGTATTATAAAGCAGCATAACTCTTGTTCATATATAAAATCACTTGCTCTTATCTGTATGTGTTAGTATTATGATTATTTTTAGAAGTTTTACCACTAGACTTTCCAAACAAACTAGGCTGTAGCAATGTTACAACTTGAAGACATGTAGTAGCTCAAATTTTAATTTCACAGCTTATTACAAGCAAATCATGTTTACAACCGTATTGATGAAATGAAGTAAAAAAAAATATTTACAGGCAGGTTTACATTCAAATAATGTTTATTGTGAAAGCATACATATTTTTAATTTATTTTTCAATTAATTTTCAGCAGTGAAATTATGCCTGAAATTATTTAATATTAAACATATGATTTTTCATATTGCTAACAAAGTGTATAACCAACAGAGTGAAAAATGTCCAAGCTGGAAATCAAACCCGGATCCCTGGAATAATGCTCCAATACTCTACCATTGAGCTACGAGGACGATACCCAGTTTGGCATCTCTCACTCACTAGTAATTTCACTGCTGAAAATTAATTGAAAAATCAATTAAAATTATATATGCGTTCACCTATGGTGGGCTTTGATTTCATCTCATGTTTGCCGCAGGGTTGTTTGCTCATGAAGACATTTCCATCTTGTGTCTGTTGCAGTCTTATTGACATATGTGAGTGAGAGATGCCAAGCTGGGTATCGTCCTTGTAGCTCAATGCTAGAGCATTGGAGCATTATTCCAAGGACCAGGGTTCGATTTCTGGCTTGGACATTTTTCACTCTGTTGTTTATATGTTTTGTTAGCAATATGAAAATTCACATATTTAATATTTAAAGTTTATTGATTTATGTAAGGTATCCATAGAACCAAAAAGATTAAGAATTCCTAATCTAAATAAATGAAAGGCACATAAGTGAGAATTTGCCTTCTTTGAAAATTCGTATAGGTAAATAAAGTAGTTTTATGATCATAAGTCTCATGAAAGTCAATAAAATAAAAATTAAATTAAAACTTGACCAAAAATCAAAGCATTACATCAGTAACAAATATTCACTAATCCTATATGGATGGGGGGGGGGGGCATACCAAAACCATCCTCTCGTACATAACCTTGATTATATATATATATATAAACATGACATTTGAAGTTATTTAGGGATATTAAACTCAACATAAAAGTTAAATATTAAATGACAAGAAATAAAAATAAAATAAACAGTCTAAAAAAATACTCTAGAATATTACATGGCTATTCCAAGTATCTTTTT
Source organism: Maratus michaelseni (assembly GCA_963931845.1). NCBI lineage: Eukaryota > Metazoa > Arthropoda > Arachnida > Araneae > Salticidae > Maratus > Maratus michaelseni. The sequence continues at coordinate 203,514,851 of OZ007590.1, read as the reverse complement.
TATTCATTTCTGTTTCTGAATCATCTTCAGAAGCTTCAGAATATTCATCTTCATGTAAAAGTAGATTGTCTCGAGATGGATTAGATCCATCTCCTAATCTAAATATATGTTAAGGCATAATTACAATAGGGGCATTTAAATAAAGCACTTAATTCAATTTACATAAACTTTTCATCACTAAAAAAAAATAAAGCAAAAAATCATGGCAAGACAATTGATTTAAGTATAGTTAAAAAAAAGGATACATAGGTTTGAATGAGCGCCTCTTTCTGCGAGAAAATAGCCTGGCTAACTGGGTAAATTTCTTTCGAGAAACTGGTAGACATAATAGAAAACAAAATTAATTGCATAACATAAAAATGTATTATAGAACCATTTATCCAGAATAGTTAGGACCAGGTGTATTCCAGATAATTGGCTGAGGACTGAAGAAACACCCATTTGATCAGACTTGTAGATTATATGTGACTGTGCTTTTGTTTTATATTTGAAACTAGCAGAACCACCCGGCTTTGCCCGTGTTAACATAAATTAAAATACAATAATACGACAATAACAATGACGAAGCTTTCTGCATTCTCGACCATAAATTGATAAAAAAAGACGATTAGAAAAAATAGCGTTACGCCGATTCAATCATAGTAAAATTTCTCAGCTTTATAAATGAGAATGCACGTCTTCTTTGCACATACAATAGAAAAATATAAGATTTTCCTGACTGTTGGAGAGATTTGGAGTTATAATTATATAAAATTTATAAGGAGTTACTGGAAACCTATAATATCTGTTTTCCAGATAGTGAATCACCAATTATTTTAGCGGCAATTTTGGTGGCCTATAAAAGAAAGAGGTAAGGTGATCGTACAACCTGGGACAATCTTTTGGAAACAGCTAGAATTTATATAATTAAATACTAATATAAGATTAGATTGCTATCTACCTAGAAAATGTACAACATTTTTTTTTTTTTTTAATGCACGGTAGTTGGTTATGAGCAGGGAAATCATTGATTTCAAGGTGATATGTATACATCACTGGAGACTGAATGGGTGTAACATCATTATATTGCAGTGTTCATTAGACTTTCACAAATTATTAGAGGATAGTGTCTGTTCACGGACGCTTCATACGGGTAATAATGCTGGATAGAATAACGAAGTCATATCCTGCATTTTGCAATGTCATGCAAACCATCTAATTTATTAGAGACATTTTCTACAAGTCATCAACAACACCAGGTGTTTGGCTAGTTTGTAGACAAAAAAGTCATAAAAGCATCTTGTCGCAGATTGTGAGAGCGAGCTAGTGTCACGCAATAAGGCGATTTATGATGTCAAGTTTCACAGAGCCATAAAATTTAGCCAAGACCACCAACCTGGAAATGCCAGATTCCCACACCAGCAGATGTTCTCAGGGGCGACAATCACACTAAAAGGAGGAGTCTTACTCCCACGAATCAAAAGACATGCATGAAATGTATGCAGATCTGACAAGACAGTGGCCATTCCTGAAATCAGAGGAGCGTGGAATTTGAACAGCAGCGACAAGATTGGTGAAAGATGACAATAGAAAAAGATGCATGACATTCTGACAATTTTATTTTTTCTGAACTAAAAAAATTCGTTTTCAATTGACTCTGAACTAAAACTCCTAGGTAAGAGGTTGCACCACTAAAAGGTTGTCTTCGAAGTTTGCGAGATCAGTTTTCGCCTATGTGATGAAAATGACAGTTTTTTTTAAAACTTAAGATTTGTTTTGCTCATCAAATAAATTGTGAGTGGTGTTGCAAGAAATCAAGACAAGCTCTAATGTTTCTAGGAGAATGATACAGATCTATGCTTAGTACAGCCAGGTATGATTTCCAAATAAATCCAATTACTGTGTTAATCTTTACTTAATTTTTAATATTAAATTTTGCTATGTAGAAATGTTTTTTTCGTACCATCCCAGGATCAGGGATATCTGCAGTTAATTAAAAGAAAGTATAATTAATCTTGAGTTAAGAAATATTCTTTTAAAATAAGCGACAATGCTGAGTGTTCAGCAGTATTGCCTTTTTTTTTTATTATTTAAGTTCATTACTTGCTTCAGAATGCAAGTATTCAATAAATGTAATTATGTTATTTAAATATTTTGTAAATTATTCTATATTCTATTGTCTAATGATTTTAAATAACTTTTGTAAATAAACTCTTTATGTTTAATTTCAACTTAGCCTTCTCATTTATGTTTAATTTAATGTGATATTCTTTAATCAATATTCATTAGCAGAAAATAATAGCGGGCTTGGTGGCTCAACCATAAGGACAATTTTCTCCAAAAAAATTCACAACGCTGTACATTTTCTAGGGAGATAGCAATCTAATCTTATATTATTATTTAATTATATAAATTCCAGCTGTTTCCAAAAGATTGTTTCAGGTTGTATGATCACCTTACCTCTTTTTTTATAGGCCACCTAAATTGCCACTAAAATAATTGGTAATTCACTATCTGGAAGAGAGATGTATAGGTTTCCAGTAACTCCCTATAAATTTTATATAATTATAACTCCAAATCTCTCCAACATATAGTACTCTAATTATCGCTGTGCGACACTAGCTCGCTGTCACAATCGGCGACAGGATGATTTTATGACTTTTTTTGTCTGCAAAATAGCCAAACACCTGGTGTTCTTGACGACTTGTAGAAAATGTCTCTAATAAATTAGACGGTTTGCATGACATTGCGAAATGCGGGATATGACTTATGTTATTATATCCAGCACTGACAATGAAAAAACTCGATCAAATGTTGTAAGATTTTGTGAAATTCACTTTCATATGGTATCTATCTATATTATAAAACAAAAACATATCCGTGAGTAATGTCAACATTATATTGACAGTAGCAATGACCTAACCATTAAATTTTGCTTGTAATGCATTTTTGTAACTACTAAATATCACATAATTTCATTTTTTAAACTATCAATTAGAAAAAAAAAAATGCACTTTCAAATGCAGTTTGAAAAGTTTATCTCAGTTTACTGATATTTTATGGATTTTAAAGTAATTTTAAAGCATGTATATTTTTAAATCTGTGTCCAATCCAATTACGAAAGATTAATGTATTTGATCTTTATAAAGTAAGGACATTTACTTCTAAATATAGTACATTCAATTTTTATGCGGTCGAATAAAATAAATGTACTCTCAATGTTATTTGTTTGAAAAGCGTATCTCTATTTACTGATGTTTTATGGATTTTAAAGTAATTTTCAAGAATGGATATTTTTAAATCTGCATTGGATTCAATTACAAAATATTAACTGGTTTGCTCTTAAAACAATCTAAATAATTCAGCATTTGTTGGTTTACGTGTAATATTCCATAACTAAATTGCCAAATTAAATTAAAACTTAAAAAAATAAAGAAAGAAAATATGGAAGCCTCACATAATATTAGAAGGAGTGTTCAAAATATATTAATTTCATAGTTTTAAATGTTTTAATATCACCTATATATTTAAAGCTAAAAGAACATTTTGTCAAATTCTAATTCCACATGAAATCGGGATCAATGAACGAGATCCAATTATTTTTTCAAAGCAGGAATAGAATACCAGGGGGATTCTCCCCTTCTATAGTTTGATAGTGGACTGGGTCTGAACAAAAGGAAAGCAAGGGGTTCAAACCCACACAATCAGAAACCCATTCATCCTTCTCCCCATTCCAATGGGGAGAAAAAAATTATCTTTCTTTGAAATTGCACCTGGGTCAATTTTCGTTCTTCATCCTTCAGACTAAAAATAAATCAACAATCACAGTTTTTAAAAATACGTTGATGCAGTTTCTGGAGGAATCTAAATGAAATTTTCTTTTTTTGTTTTTTTATTTAAATTTGAGTTGACCGGATCCGTGCGAAGACAGTGGGACGCCCAATCTTAAGTCTGTTTAATTACACTAAAATCAATATCACCAAAGAAAACATTTTATTTTTTTTATTATTCTAAAAAAACTATAAAACTGGAAAGTTGCCAGATTTCATTAAACAGCAGGCTGATAATTTTAACAGCAAAAATAAAATAAAATAATGGAAACATGGAGTTAGTAAAAATGACATTAAGGAGTATCTTAATATTTACGGTACTTTTCGGTTAGCCGGGCGCCAGTGATATATGTACATATATAAATACATATTATGTATTTATGTATGTATATATATACATATATTTGTATATATATACATACATACATATATGTATATATATGTGTATGTATATGTAGATATGTGTATATATGTATGCGTGTGTATATATATACATGTATATATATCACTGGCGCCCGGCTAACCGAAAAGTACCATATTTACTTTTAAGTTGGATCTAAATTGCATAACTAAGCCACTACAGTAACATTTAAAAATATTATTTCGTATGGCTTAAATGCAATTGTGGGTAAGCCTTTACTTTATGGATAATAATAAATGCTAATTTCAGAAAATCAAGATTTTTCACTGATAATAAAACATCATTTTAAAATTGAAACTTAAATTTTCATTAATAAAAATTAAATCTATAATGATTAGATGAAAGTCATATCAATTTTATATCTACTTTTAGTCGTGAAGATTTTGTTGAAAAACGAAAGAAATGACCTTCTCTTTACTATAAATCAAAGAAAATGTTACCACTGCTTCTAAATCAATAAAATACTTAGCAATATAACGTATAGCTATAAGATACAGCTGTAGTATACAACCGAAGTAGGAATAAAACATAACAGATGATTATTTAGACTCAGTTTGAAATCAAAATGAAAACCTTTAATAGAATGTGACGTCATACCTAGCTTTTTTTTTTTTTTTTTTTTTAAAAAACCTTTTTGCTAAATTGTTTTCTTGAAATTGAAACGTCTGTATTAAAATAGATAAGTTAACTACAAATAAATTTAAATTAAGGTACTACATCATTTTAACGCATTTAAAGTTACAGTTTTCTATTTATATAGAAACAAAATGCACATTTTCTTCAATTTTGAAAATTAAAAAATATAACAAGTGATTCTGAATTTTTATTGGCTTATAAAAAGAAAATAAATGTGCTATCATTTGTTTTTAAATTTTTGTGCCGTTTTTTAGAGTGTGGCAGCAGGAAAGAATTATTGCATTAGAAATTGAAAAAAAAAAAAAAAAAAGATTTTTGTAATGATAAACTATGGGAGATGTTTGAAGAAAAATGATAAAGAATAGTCTGAGAAATTTTTAAAGTTGACAGTAATTTTATTTGTGTTCTAAAATATATGTACGTCAAGTTTCGTTCAAACCTCACAAAAACTGTAGATTTGTATAAGGAGCATACATACCAAGAACAACTTATATATATATATATATATAGATTACTTATTAGATAAATTAAATAAAAAATTGGATCCAATCAAGATCTAATATTAGAGTTTGGAAAGGATCTTGTTAAAAATCCCTTGGAAACAATAATTCTGCATAACAATCAAAATGTTTATCTAAATACTTAGATTTTAAATCCTGGTCAGTGTTTAATATGAAATACTACTTATAATGACTAAATGGGAAATTAGAAAATAAAATTTACCAATTAGACAGCCAATTAAACTCTTAATTTATGCCTAAAATTTGATTTTTGTTTTAAGAACAGTTTTTGCATTTTATAAACAGCCACGTGATGTGAGATTCATTCCCAAAACTATTTTCTCCCATACAATTAATTCTTTAGTTAATTCAACATATCTCATACTTGAAATGGCACTTTTTTCTGTAAAAATACAGAAGTCAATCAATTGAAAATATGATTCTGAATAACTGTTTTCTGGATAAACGGTTCCATACTCTATAAGGTTTATATAAGTATTATGACACATTAAACCATTTCACATAAAAGACATTCAGCTTTACCAAAAATTTAAATTTTTAATGTCATTTTTATAGAAAAGTTGTAAAATGGTTTAAAAAATATCTTTTAATATTTGTATTTATAAAAGAAAAAAAAAATCACTATTTAAAGAAAAAACTTGGATAAAGAGAAATTATAATTATGCAGGATTAAAATGAGATTAAAACTAATCCAGTGTTTAGTTAAACATGTTTCAGTTTGTTTCTTATTGCCCTAACATACATAAAAAGATATCTACAATGAATTTAAATTGAAATCATAATGATTATCAAACTATAAAATACCTAGTGGAATTTATAATCACACAAGATGAATTTTTGTAATCCAATAATAATAAACTTCATGAGATATATTCAGGAATGAAAACAGCAAACTTTCCAAAAAGAGAAAAAAGCATGGAAGTACATTAGAAAATTATTAGCATCTGTTCGGCCAAAATATCAGAGCATTAAGTTACATAAAATTAAAAGATGATACTTTAAAATAAAATTTAACAAAATTATTTTTATGTTTACTGTTTAGTAATATAAAACTAAATTTGTAATACACTTGTAATACATTTGTAAATCACTTATTATGCAAATGACACTTGTTGAACCTTCATTCTCAAGTGTTTATTCAGTCGTCAGTTGCCTCAGATAATGCTAATCTATAAGCAAGCGACTCTATTCTTCTAATTTGGTCAAGCCCATTCTTTGTGAAAGTTCAATAAGAATATCTTTTAAACCATGAACTTTATTAGAAGCAACATAAGTTACTCCAAGTGGCAACTCCTTTGGATTAATATAGACAGCAATTTTTGCACACACCACCACCATTTTTGTTTGAGAGCAATCAGAAGACCAGAAATTTAAGAGAGAGATTAGGATGAATGTTAATTATTTATTATGTAATTATAAAATAAAAAAAAGCAGCAAAATCTAAAAAAAAAAAAAAATTAAAAAAAAAAAATTAAATTTTGTGTGCTGGAGGTGGCAAAGGAGGGAGGCAGAAACTTTGGGAGAGGGAGTAATTTAGATGTTTGATTATTTATTCATAATTACAATTAAATAACAAGTTGAGCAGAATTTTTTTAAGTACAGTTTTTAAGATATTACTGTGTGCTGGAATGAAGCAAACAGGGAAAAGCAGAAATTTCAGGAGGAAAAGGGCTAATATTTAAATGATTGATTATTTACTTGTTGCTAATACAAATAAGAAAAATAGAAAAAAAAACAAAAGTGTGCTGTAATTTTAGACAAGATGTAGGATAAACAGAATTCTCAGGGTTTTTTGGGGTTTTTTTGGGAGGGGGTGATTTTAAAGAACGATTATTTTTTTTATATTACAACAAAGTTATACGTAAAACAGAAAATTTAATGAAAAAGTAAACAATTAAAAAAATTAATTTGAAACGTTATGTGCTTCGGTGGGGCAAAGAAGGAACTGAAAATTTCAGAGAAGAATTTTGATTATTTAAAAAAACAGAAATCTACCAAAATGTGGCAGACTCATACCTGGGAAAAGGAAATTCTGGATACACATAAAATAATACTAGATAGTACCCGTCAAAACTTGATGGTAAACAACTTAAAGGTTCAACAGAAAAAGGTTCATAGCATCATTAAAATGGCAGAAATTTTCACAGAATATTTGTTAGCAATAGTTAAAATAAATAAAAACGTCTCATTTTAAAACTGGGTTGGTGACCGGCTATATATTAACTCTCTTTAAATGGATTGTAAAGTTACCTACAGGTTAGTGCAGGTTACCTATAGGTAACAGAACATTTCCGAAAAAATTCAGTTTTCAAATAAAACAAGAACAAAAAATCATGCTTCAAGCATAGATTATGTAACACTTACAAAATAATTTTACAAATCTTTACAGTTTAATAAGGTGAAAGATGATATCTAAGTAATCAATTTGGAAAATGCATAACATATTTAAAAACCCAATTTCAGGAATTAACAAAAATATTCAGAAAAATATCTGAATTCTTTTGTGCAACCCTGTATATGATCTATAGATTTGTATACACACTACATAGAATGCTAAAATTTAGTTCAGTTAGGAAAAACGTAGCAGTTTAAAATTCCCCTTATGGAATTTCTGTCAATAAATGGAAATGTACTTGAAGACTTTTCTGCTGTCCTGTATATGATCTATCGAATTTATACACACCAAGTAATAGACAAAAAAGGCGTTACATTTAAAAACGTGTTCAGCAACTGAAAATGCACTTCCAGCAATTATTATTAACATACGGTATAGAATTATTTTGTATGGCCCTGTAAATGAACGATGAATGCCATACACAAAATATTCTATAGTAAGTCTCTTGTAATGCACCTTAGTGATCTGTAATGTAATGGAATTCTTTTGAGTATCCCTGTAAAAAACTATAAGTGATACACACTTCATTTTCAATTCTGAACATGCCATAGTAAATCTCAATAACATATATCAATTGCATGACAATCTGAATATATTTACGCAAGTTAGAGCACAGACAGACAAACTAAATTCGAAAAAAGAAATACTCCAAGTTTTTTTTCTTAAAAATTTTACAAATAAAGAAATTTCTGAAGTTAACATTTTATTAGTTTTTCCAAATATAAACATTTAACTGCATTACAATACCAATAGATGGCACCACAGTTTTTAATATAAATACAAGTATATTTCCTTCCTTCTTTCTTTCTTTTCTTTTCTTTCTTTTTTCTTTTTTTTTTTTTTTTTTTAACAGAAAGTAATCACTTATTTTTCTTAGTATATATGCCTTATTGGTAAATTGCAATAAAATGTATATAAAAAATTGTAGATAATTTCAATTTATTTAATTGATAATTGCATGCCAAAGCTTTTAATTTAGAATGTTAAATACAAAATCATTAATTAAAAAATATTGGAGATGGTAAATTTTTCTTAATAATAATGAAAACATACTAATTCTCTTTACACAGATACAGGAAAAAGCAGAACATTTCCGAGAAAATTCAGTTTTCATATCTAAAAAACAGCAACTCCAAGCTTTTCCTTTTCTTTCATTTCATTAATCGATAATTACATGCGAAAGCGTTTAATTTAAAATGGTAAATTATACAAAATCACTAATTAAAAATATATTTGGGATGATAAATTTTCCTTAATAATAATGAAAATATATTAACCATCTTTATATGGGTACAGAGAACAGGACACTTCAAAGGAAATTCAGTTTTCAGATTAAAAAAAAAAGCAACTTCAAGCTTTTTTTCTTAAAAATTTTACAAAAGAAATTTTTGAAGTTAAAATTTTATTAGTTTTCTCAAATATAAACATTGTAACTGCATTACAATACCAAAAAAAATGGCTCCACAATATTTTTTCTTCTTTAATTTTTTTAACAGAAAATAATCATGTACTTTACTTATTAAACATGCCTTATCGATTAATTGTAATAAAAAATCAGTACAAAAACACTTAACGGGTTAAAAGTTGTGACGCAGCACTTTCTTTTGGCTCTAAGAATTTCAAATATGGGTCTTAAAAGTAATGATATCAAATTTAAGTGACGCTATGTTAATTTTTTTTAAATCATCATTTTCTTTTTAGTTTTATTTATATTCACAGGTGCAATTATAATTTTAACATGAAAAAATATGTAAAATTTATTCGCTGATGCTTTTTCATTCAGATCTCTCAGGAATTCAAAATATGGGTTTTAAAAGAAATGATATCAAAATTTGAGTGACACCTTGACGTGAATTTAGTAGGATTGTTTTAAAATTCAATTTAAATTATTTTTCGTTTGTCTTCTAAAGTATATTTACACATACAAACAATACTTTTAATTTTTCAATACACTGTTAAATATATTACTTTCACTGAGCCTATATTATGTATTGAAATGTATTTATTTCAATAAACTGATTTATGTTTTGTGCCACGCTATCCAAAATCATAAGTAAAATTTATGTAAATGATTATTTTGCGTCATATTATCCACTTACATACATTTCCCTTTGTTTGGATAATATTACGCAAAATAATCATTTACATAAATTTTACTTATGATTTTGGATAGCGTGGCACAAAACATAAATCAGTTTATTGAAATAAATACATTTCAATACATAATATAGGCTCAGTGAAAGTAATATATTTAACAGTGTATTGAAAAATTAAAAGTATTGTTTGTATGTGTAAATATACTTTAGAAGACAAACGAAAAATAATTTAAATTGAATTTTAAAACAATCCTACTAAATTCACGTCAAGGTGTCACTTAAATTTTGATATCATTTCTTTTAAAACCCATATTTTGAATTCCTGAGAGATCTGAATGAAAAAGCATCAGCGAATAAATTTTACATATTTTTTCATGTTAAAATAATAATTGCACCTGTGAATATAAATAAAACTAAAAAAAAATGATGATTTAAAAAAAATTAACATAGCGTCACTTAAATTTGATATCATTACTTTTAAGACCCATATTTGAAATTCTTAGAGCCAAAAGAAAGCGCTGCGTCACAACTTTTAACCCATTAAGTGTTTTTGTACTGATATCATTACTTTTAAGCGGTTATTGATGAAAATTTCTTTCAGTCGCAATTAAGCATTAGGGTATAAATTTATAAGAATAAAACTTAGTGGCTTCGCCCGCTAGTGGGCCTTCAATTTACATCAGGGCCTCGAATCTAACTGAATTCTCCATTTGTATGACAATCCCTTAATTTCCACATGGAATAGTATAAACCTATATAACCGAACGAACCAACAACCCAGGTCCCTGCTGCCTCCGGCACCGTATACCGGTCGTGCTATGCATGCACCGGATAATACCTTAATTTGCACATCGAATAGTATAAACCTCTAACCGAACGAACCTCCGGCTCGGGTTCCCGCTGCCTGCGGCACCGTATAGCTGCCGTGCTGAATAATACGATTAAGTGGTCACAGACCTTTTAAACAATATATCACATGAGGGGTGTGTGCAAAATTTTAAAAAGTACCCCCCTAGTGGGAGGGGCAAAGTGGGGGGGGATGGATACTGGAGATGCATAATATGACTAAGTGGTCACAGACCTTTCCAAGAATATATAACGAGGAGTGTCAGCGAAATTTAAAAAGTGCCCCCCTGGAGGGGGCAAAGTGGGGGATGGACACCGGAGGTGCATAATCTAATTAAGTGGTCACAGACCTTTACAACGATATATCACATGAGGGGTTGTGCAAAATTTCAGAAAGTACCCTGTTCGGGGGGGGGGGGGGGGGGGGCAAAGTGGGGGTGTGGACACAGGATATGCATAATATGATTAAACAGTCTCAGACCTTTCCAACAATATATCACATGAAGGGTGCGTGCAAAATTTTAAAAAGTACCCCCCTTGGGGGGATGGACACCACAGATGCATAATATGACTAAGCGGTCACAGACCTTTCCAACGATATATCACTTGACGGGTTGTGCAAAATTTCAAAAAGTACCCCCTTGGGGGAGCAAAGTGGGGGTGTGGACACAGGAGATGCATAATATGATTAAACAGTCTCAGACCTTTCCAACAATATATCCATGAAGGGTGTGTGCAAAATTTTAAAAAGTACCCCCCTTGGGGGGGGCAAAGTGGGGGATGGACACCAGAGATGCATAATATGACTAAGCGGTCACAGACCTTTCCAACGATATATCACATGAGGGGCGTGTGCAAAATTTTAAAAAGTACCCTCCTTGGGGGGGGGGGGGGCAAAGTGGGGGGATGGACACCAGAGATGCATAATATGACTAAGTGGTCACAGACCTTTCCAACGATATATCACATGAGGGGTTGTGCAAAATTTCAAAAAGTACCCTCTTGGGGGGCAAAGTGGGGGTGTGGACACAGGAGATGCATAATGTGATTAAACAGTCACAGACCCTTCCAACAATATATCACATGAAGGGTGTGTGCAAAATTTTAAAAAGTACCCCCCTTGGGAGGGGGCAAAGGGGGGGGGGGATGGACACCACAGATGCATAATATGACTAAGCGGTCACAGACCTTTCCAACGATATATCACATGAGGGGTTGTGCAAAATTTCAAAAAGTACACCCTTTGGGGGACAAAGTGGGGGTATGGACACAGGAGATGCATAATATGATAAAACAGTCACAGACCTTTCCAACAATATATCACATGAAGGGTTTGTGCAAAATTTAAAAAAGTACCCGCCTTGAGGGGGGCAAAGTGGGGGGATGGACACCAGAGATGCATGATATGACTAAGCGGTCACAGACCTTTCCAACGATATATCACATGACAGGTTGTGCAAAATTTCAAAAAGTACCCCCTTGGGGGGGGCGGGCAAAGTGGGGTGTGAACACAGGATATGCATAATATGATTAAACAGTCTCAGACCTTTCCAACAATATCAGGGCTGCCATTCCAAAAATTATTCAAAATAGTTGCTTTAGTAGGCTTTGAAGCCAAAAATAGTAGCAAAAATAGTCGCATATCATGGCTTATTTAGTAGCAAAATAGTTGCATATAAAGTATTATCCAAAATAGTCACAGTGTTGAGATCAGGATAAATAATGATTTCCCTTTTACAATTTTTCTGACTATTCCCTGATCTTTCCTTAAAAATGATTAAGTTTTTCTGATTACAACAATACAAAATTTTATATATAATCCGCACAAATTCAGTGCTGTTTTTACGTATTATCTAATTATTATGTAACAAGATTGTTAAAAGTAAATCCATTCCAGTTTTCATGATATTTGAGTTTAGTTTGCTGCAACTTTTGGATCAACACTTGATATAGCTGTTGTTAGTTGCAGATGTAATAGTGATATTTCCAGCATTTTTTGCTTTCGTAATAAACTTCAAGAAATCTTTCTTGGAACTTTTCCTAAACTGCAGTATGAGGGAAGTTTTTATTTTATGTGTATATTTGCTTACTTTGAAATGACATTTTTTGTAGAATACTACAATATAGATAGCGTTCCGATTTAGGGTGATACACTACACATTACGAAAATCTATTTGAAAAATTATTTACAAATGAAAATTTTTAGGGGGGAGGCAATTTAGGTAATTGGTACTTATCATTACTACAAAGTACCAAATACAGCAAAAATTTTTTATAAAATTAAAATTTTAAAAAGTTTGAAATTGCAGAAGTGGGAGAAAACAGAAATTGGATGTGGGGGTATTTTAGATGATTGATCAATTATTTATTTTTACTAGAAAGCAATGAAGATGACAGACTTTGTTTAAAATAAAGTTTGAAATATTTTAAGTGCATATTATAACACAATTAGGTGAGACTTTTTCTCTAAATAAATATTTTAAACCTCTTTCTACACTGGAGGAAGGGCGAGAAATGTAAATTTGAGAGGGAGAGGTGGATGATTAATATTTTTAATTTAATGTTATTAGTTAACAACAAATAGGGCAGAATTATTTTTCTTAAAATAAAGTTTTGAAATACTTGAAAATCTGCATGCTGGAGGGGTTGGGCAAAGGAGAGAGCCAAAATTTTGGAAGGAAGGGGTAGTTTATACGCCTGATTATTTATTTATTGCACTAGAGAGCAACAAGTAGGACAGGAGAATTTTTTAAATATAAAAATTCAGATTTTAAATTTCCTTGTATGGTGGGAGAGAAGAGTATATTTTGAATGAAAGAAGGGGGAATTTAGATTATCGTTATTTATTTATTGTTATTAGAAGCAGTGATCAGTAAGTTAGTAGGGCGAGATTTAAACAATTTGAAACACAGCTTGAGGGTGAGAGCTGGGATGAGGGCAAAGAAGGAAGCAGACATTTTTTAATGGAGGAGGTTATTTATTGTTATTAATGAGCAACAAATAGGGCAATTTTTTATTTTTTGAGAAATAGAACTTTAATGATTTAAAACTACGTATGCTGGGAGATCAAAGGATATAATTTCTTATTTGCTTCCTGTTACTATGCAGCAGCAATTAGAACAATTAAGAGAAAAATGAGTGAAATTGACTCTTTGTCAAGAAAAGTGCTGTTTGGTGGTGGTATCGAACACCTAGAAAAATTGTACTGGAATGGTAAATTTTTTTTGTTGTTGTTCCATATTTCCTGCAACATGTATTTGAAAAAGCTAGAATAAAATTTTCAAAAAGTCTCCTCTTTCATAAAATAGTTGCCTATTTGTCAGAAATAGTTGCATTTCAAGCCTTTTTTGCTTAAAAAAGTTGCCTTAGTCTCCTGAAGCTGAAAATAGTAGCAAAAAGTAGCATTTTAGTAGCAAATGGCAGCCCTGCAATATATCACATGAAGGGTGTGTGCAAAATTTTAAAAAGTACCCTCCTTGGGGGGGGGGGGGGGGCAAAGTGGGGGGATGGACACCAGAGATGCATAATATGACTAAGCGGTCACAGACCTTTCCAACGATATATCATATGAGGGGTTGTGCAAAATTTCAAAAAGTACCCTCTTGGGGGGCAAAGTGGGGGTGTGGACACAGGAGATGCATAATGTGATTAAACAGTCACAGACCCTTCCAACAATATATCACATGAAGGGTGTGTGCAAAATTTTAAAAAGTACCCCCCTTGGGAGGGGGCAAAGTGGGGGTATGGACACAGGAGATGCATAATATGATAAAACAGTCACAGACCTTTCCAACAATATATCACATGAAGGGTTTGTGCAAAATTTAAAAAAGTACCCGCCTTGAGGGGGGCAAAGTGGGGGGATGGACACCAGAGATGCATGATATGACTAAGCGGTCACAGACCTTTCCAACGATATATCACATGACAGGTTGTGCAAAATTTCAAAAAGTACCCCCTTGGGGGGGGGGGGGCAAAGTGGGGGTGTGAACACAGGAGATGCATAATATGATTAAACAGTCTCAGACCTTTCCAACAATATATCACATGAAGGGTGTGTGCAAAATTTTAAAAAGTACCCACCTTGGGGGGGGGGGCAAAGTGGGGGGGATGGACACCAGAGATGCATAATATGACTAAGCGGTCACAGACCTTTCCAACGATATATCACATGAGGGGTTGTGCAAAATTTCAAAAAGTACCCTCTTGGGGGGCAAAGTGGGGGTGTGGACACAGGAGATGCATAATATGATTAAACAGTCACAGACCCTTCCAACAATATATAACATGAGGAGTATCAGCAAAATTTAGAAAGTACCCCCTTGGGAGGGGTCAAATTGGGGCATGGACATTATCGTTAATTTCGTCAATCGGGCATGAAAAAATCAAGAATTTCGTTGATAGTGTATTTAAAAATCATGAATTTCGTTGATCGGGTATGTAAAAATCTGAATTTCATCAATCGAGCACAGAGAAAACATGACTTTTGTCGATCGGGGGAGGGGGGATCGTATATTTTGTCAATCGGGCACGTAAAAATCTTGAATTTTGTTTATCGATCGCATAAAAATCACGTATTTCATCAAATAGATACATAAAAACCAAGAAATTCCTTGATCGGCACATGAAAATCATTAATTTCATCAAACGCATGCATAAAAATCAAGAAATTTATGAATCAGGTACATAAAAATCATCAATCGGTGCATAAAAATTATGAATTTCATCGATTAGGCACGAAAAAATCATGAATTTTGTAGAACGGACGCATAAAAATTACCAATTCGTAGAGTAGTCGCATAGAAATCACGAATTCATCAAGTGGGTGGTTAAAAATCACAAGTTCATCAAGTAGGTGCATAAAAATCACAAATTTCATCAAACGTTTGCATAAAAATCAATAATTTCTTCGATCAGGTTCAGAAAAATGAAATTTCGTCGATCGAGCATGAAAAAAATCATGAATTTCGGTGGTCAAGTGCATAAAAATCTTGAACTTCGTTGATCGGTGTGTAAAAATCATGAATTTTGTCGATCAGGTGTGTAAAAATGATGAGTTTCAATAATCAGGCACAGCAAAAACATGAATTTTGTGGATCAGGGAGGGGGAGATCATAAATTTTGTCAATCGGGGACGTAAAAATCTTGAATTTTGTTTATCGATAGCATAAAAATTATGTATTTCATCAAATAGATACATAAAAACCAAGAAATTCCTTGATCGGCACATGAAAATCATTAATTTCATCAAACGGATGCATAAAAATCAAGAAATTTATGAATCAGGCACATAAAAATCATCAATCGGTGCGTAAAAATTATGAATTTCATCGATTAGGCACGAAAAAATCATGAATTTTGTAGAACGGACGCATAAAAATTACCAATTCGTAGAGTAGTCGCATAGAAATCACGAATTCATCAAGTGGGTGGTTAAAAATCACAAGTTCATCAAGTAGGTGCATAAAAATCACAAATTTCATCAAACATTTGCATAAAAATCAATAATTTCTTCGATCAGGTTCAGAAAAATGAAATTTCGTCGATCGAGCATGAAAAAAGTCATGAATTTCGGTGATCAAGTGCATAAAAATCTTGAACTTCGTTGATCGGTGTGTAAAAATCATGAATTTTGTCAATCGGGTGTGTAAAAATGATGAGTTTCAATAATCAGGCACAGCAAAAACATGAATTTTGTGGATCAGGGAGGGGGAGATCATAAATTTTGTCGAACACAGATGTAAAAATCATGAATTTTGTTTATCGGTGCATGAAAATCACAAATTTTGTCAAACAGGCACATAAAGATCAAGAAATTCATTGATCAGCATGTAAAAATCATTAATTTCATCCATCGGGCATATAAAAATGATGAATTTAGTCGATCAGGCATGCAAAAATCACAAATTTTGTCAACGGGGCACATAAAGATCAAGAAATTTGTTGAACGGCATGTAAAAATCAGAAATTTTGCTGAACGGGCACATAAAAATCACGAATTTCTTTAATCGGCGCGTAAAAATCATAAATTTCGCCAATCTAGTGCAGTAAAATTATTAATTTCATCGATCTGGTGCAGAAAAATCACTACTTTCGTCAATCTGGCGAGGAAAATCATGAATTTTGTCAAATGGACATGGGAAAAAAAGAAAATCCTGCATTTGGTCGGTTTTCTCCATATTTTTCAAGTCAGTTTTTCAAGTTTTATTGCCGAGTGTCTATTTTCACCTTTACCCAAAAACGAATAACATCGAATTAAAAGGAGAAAGTTATTAACTATTTACGGGAAAAAAACTTTAACGGCCATGTACTTAGCTGTACAAGGTCTTAACTCGTGCGTAAAAATGAGGAAACGTGTTTCCTTACGGATGCTCAACTACTGTATAAAGCGTCGACAAAAAGGGGTGACAATCCCGTGCAAATGACGAAAACTTCCAAAAATGAGTGTTGAAAAAACTTCTTCCAAATTTGCAATCGAATAGTGCCCTATATATGGCCAATGCTACATCTACATCACATGCCTGTTGAAAACCGCACTCCTGCAAAGAATTCTATAGACTGGCTGAAAAACAACAAAATATACTGTGGCGAACAAATGCAAAAAGTAGAACTTTTCTCTCATAGAGAGTAATCGTCCAAAGAAAATCATCTATAAAATAGATAATAAAATTCTAGTTTATAAGGTATTATTTTTTTTAATATTTTAAATGATAAAATTTTATCTGCCCTTCCAAATTGTTTGAAAATACAAGCTGCAATTTATAATAGATAAAATACTCCCCCCCCCCCCCCTTCCCCGGGTATTTTGTTTATTTATTTATTGTTTTTTATTTATTTTGAATTGATGGTTCTCCATTTCAAAATTTTCATTTTATTTGATACTTTGATGGTCTATAGCTGTTTGTGAAGCTTCATGCATGTTTTGCTGTTACTGTACATCAAAAAATTAAATGTATTAGCAGCAGTTGAAATTTAATAAATTTTTAGAATTTACTTTGAAGAACAAACACTTATTACAGTCAACAGTAAACAGTCCCATACAAAAATTGGGAAAAGTTTAAGATGATTAAATTTGTGAAGAGTTAATTTTTGGTAAGAAAAAGTTTTGTGAAGTGTCCTGTTTTAATATGAAAAGAAATGTGAAATAACCTGTTTTAAAATGAAAAAAAATGTGAAGGATACTGTTTTAAGATTAAAAAAAATTGTGAAGGATCCTTTAAAGGTGTTCTTAATTCTTCTTAAACAGAGCCCTGCAATATACTTACTAAAGTTGTATTTTTTCTGTGATTTAAGCACATATAAGGAATTTCATACCTCTAAATTAGTAATTTTAAATGATTTTTAAAGTCACAGGTAAATGATAGAAAAATTGAAAAATAAAATAGCTATTTGTTTACTTTTTAAACTCTGAATTTAAAGTAAATAAGAACTTATTTATTCATTGTATAGTAATATTTTAGAGCTAAAAAAATCTATGTGGGTTAAAATGATTATATTCTTATGTTTCACGAACAAATAGCAATTTTTTTACTGTATTTTTTAATAATTTTTAATGTAACATTTGACATTGAAACAATATAGTGCTCGAAAACTATTTAACAAGCTTATTAAAAAATGAATGTGAAAAATTAATATAAAGTAAATGCAAAACATTCATGAAGATAGAAGTTTGTCACACAACTGTTTGTAAATGTAATGAGAAAAAAAAAATGATAACAATGTAATAATACTGGCAATATGAATGCAATAAGGTAATGCCTGGGGTCGATCCAGGAAAAATTTGGGGCCTATTTAGGGCCCCTTCACAAAAATCTATTTAATAAAATAGGCCCCTTCACAAAAATCAATTTGATAAAATGGGGCCCTTCACAAAATTCTATTCCATAAAAACTTACTATTTATTATTTTGTGATGTTTTAAAATGTGTAATTTGTAAACAAACAAGTTTACCAGAGAGGAAAACTTCCGCAAAAGGATTTAAAACAGGTTTTGTTTATAAATGCTTGGTTCGAATTTGATTAAATCGATTTCAACTTTCGTTACAAAATGTTATTTTTCACAAAAATATAATAAATTTCACAAAAACAACCTTTACTTTTCACAAAATGGGCCCCAAGAAAAAAAACCTGCATCGACCCCTGAATGCAATGAGAAAAAGAAAAAAAAAAGCTATTTGTTTACTTTTCAAACTCTGGATTTAAAGTAATTAAGAACTTATTTATCCATTGTATAACATAAAACACTTAATTCAGAACTAACTTTCTGCATTTTCTTTTACAAAATAACATAAAAGTAATATTTTAAAGCCATAAATACATCTAACTGGGAGTTGCCCAACAAAGCATCTCTCCAAAACGAAAATTTTTATAAGAACCAACAAGGAAAATAAAATAAAACAACAATGAATAAATAAACAAAATACCTAATAGTAAGTACAACATCTTTGAATTATTCCTGCGTTTATTTTTTCCGAATTGTTGAACTGGTAAAAGACAAAGCTGTTTGTTGTACTTCAAACACTCGCTAATTTGTGCTTCGCGCATTGATACGATAATAGTTGGTTGGTTGTCTTCGTTGCGAAAGAAACAAAGAAATGAAAAATATTTTATCATTAGAAAATGAAAGATTTATTATATTTAGCAGTAAAATTGAATACATGTAATTAAAAAATATTTCCTCATTTTGAAAAAAGAATCGAAATAATTTTTCGATTATATGCATGTTTAAAATCTGAAATTATTTCTTTGTAACAAAAAGAGAAAACATATGAACCCCAATTGAATTTAATACATATGTTTTACATGTTTAGAGTATATAATTCATTGTTTTTGCATTTAAAAAAATCTAAATAATTAGCCCGGTCACAAGTTTTATTGATAACGGCAACCGTACATCAATTTTTAACTGCAATTCCCGGCGGAAGAAGGTAGTGAATACTCTATTGCATTTGTACAGCTTGGCTTAAGAAAATAGTCCCATTTTTTAAAATCGGATTATATAAGAAACTAGAGTTTTCCTATTTAAGCGGATAGATGGATTCACTTCATATAAAACCGATTAGTATCATATATTAATTTTAAAAAAATCCTTCGGGCGGTTTTCGAGATACGCTGTCTTACACAATGACACCATTACATGCAGAGCGAAAAACTTCCCATTTTACTTAAAAATGGATTTCCAGATCTTAAAATCTAGTGCATGTAGAAATCTATAAATTTCAGGATAGAGTTAGGCCGGAGATATAAGACAGCTGTCAAAAAATCAAAACGATGTACCTCATATTTGCTGAGATATTAAATGTCGGCTTTTCGCTTTTCCTTTGAACTCAAACTAGCTGTATATATGGAGTGACGGAAATCTTCGGTTTTAAGCATTCGGTTTTCGGTTTTTTGCTGCGTCACTCGAGAAACTACAGTCTCTCATGATATACAAAAAATTGCAGATCATTTCAATCTTTTTAAAATAGATAATTAAATGCCAAAACTTTTAATTTTAAATTTTAAATACAAAATCATTAATTAAAAAAAATGAGGATGGTAAATTTTCCTTAATAATAAAGAAGAAAAAAACAAATTCTATAACTTTTCTCCCGAAATAAAACATATTTTACATTATTGAACTGAGTTATCAGAACACTGACAATATCCGAAAAACATCTTATACGAGGAGCTATGTTCGAAACGATGCTTCCTTTAGAGAACCAGAATTCCGGTTTTTGGCACCTTAGATCACTTGGCCATCTCATCTTTGTTCAATCTCCCTCTGAAATGAAACCAGCTCAAAACTGGCTTCCTACTCTGTTTAGAGACAGAAAAGCAACCTTTTTTTGCATGTATCTGGAGCAATTTTTGGTGCATTTCTTCCTCAACAAATATTCAATTCTAGCAGTTACCAATGATATTGAGGAATCAAATTTTAAATAGTTCAAACATTTTCTCCATTAATATGAGTTTTTTAATATATTTTTTCTTTTATTCTAAACTATATTAATTTTTTTAATGTCTTTATTTGAACATAACAGTCTAAGAAATCATTAATGTTGCTATTCCAGGGTTCCCAGCAAAAACATGTCTGGCAATTTCCCTGACTTTCCATGACCAAATCCAAAAAAATTCCATGACCAAACGGGCATACATAAAATAACAAGCAGCATAAGAAAAAAAAAAAATCTGAAATTTGTATCATAATAACAGGGTTTATACTCTTTTCCCAGAAGAAAATTCAAGCACCTTTCAAGAAAATTGCAAAATGAAATTCTATAAAATACTATAATGCAAAAAAACTTCATCTTTGCCAGTTTTAAAATAAATGCCATACAACAAAGTCTAGAACGTGAAATGTCATGAAAGTGTCTCAAAAATGAAATGTAACAAATTTTTGTCCATATTTATGCTTTTTCTGCATTGCATTTGAAGGAATTTTTTGATCTTGAAACCGACAAGAGTCTAGAGATTTTTCTGAAGCGCCATGTATCGAGAAATATAATAAGACTTTTCTGAAAAAGAAATGATTTCAAATTAAATCCCCCCCCCCCCCAGACCTTTCCATGACTTTTTAGGAAATTTTTGTAAATTCTCTGACTTTTCCTATATATTTTAAAATTTCCATGACTTTCCCTGACTACGTTGAAATTCCCTGACTTTCCATGTTGCTGGGAACCTTGTATTCTGTATTCTATGGCTTGCGAACATATAGTAAACTAAAATATACCGAACATTTAGTAATCTAAAATATACTGTAAATTTCTCCCATAAATATGTACACAGTATTCCTTAAAAGAATTTTAATTGTATGTTAAGAAAAATTGGATATTTTTGTAGAAATTGAGCTGGGTTGGGCCAGGCTGTGAACTGCAAAATCATAGAAGCCGGGCATGGGCTTGGAAATTTCAGCCTATGTACACCTCTAATGTACATACAAAATATATGCAAAGGTTGAATATGTATATTACATACCTACTAATTATTAGGAGATGATTTAAAATAATTTGCAAATTAAAAAACAAAAATGCAACATTGAATATAGTGCAATTTCTTTCTTGTTTAACTCTGAAGAGGTAATAATAAGCATGAGACTCAGAGATTTTCATAATTAATAAGCAAAAAACATGGTTTTCATAATACAATATAATCTTAGAGTTCCCTCAACATAATCCAAAGAATTTTTCTCCACCCAGTACATAATAGCACTATTTCACATCTAAAATCAATTGTTCATTGTAAATGAATACAGTAAAGGTGCCATTTTCTTACTTCTATTTAATATTGCCATGGCAAAGAAAAAGCCTGTTAGGTCTCTGATATATTGCCCCTGCTGTCTTCTTGCAATTATTTGCCTTTAAGATGACATCTTAAGATTAATGAATAAATATTTCACTCAGGGAAAAACAAAATCTGTGATCATTATACATTCAGAAAAAGAAAAGAGGAATGAAAGACTGTAAATAACCAAAATAATTGATTATAAATACAGTAAAACCTGCCAAGATAGAAATCACACAGGATTGGGAAAAAAGTCTGTTTTAGACAGGTTTCTGTCTTAGCAGATTGAATTGTATGGTATTGTTTTCAACAGGATCGAAAAACTTTTCCTTTTAAGATAGGATTTCATTATAGAAGATTCCATTTTCATAGGTTTTGCTATATTATGTTTTCTGCCTTTTTAAAATCTTTATTGTGATCAATCAATAACTGAGCATGTTATGATAATACTGTACATGAATTTATTTTATTTCAAAGGCAAAAAAAGAAAGCTTATGAGAAAATACAGACCTTTCCCCATATTCTTTATTTTTTCTCTAAATGCTGCATCTGTCTCTTCAGAAGGGGTATTATTGGAATAAGGGAAATTTGTATTTAAACTTTCGGCTGCATCACCTTCTCCTTCATCTTCAGGAGATGATACATCAGAAGAAGCTTAAATGTGCATAAAAGAAAATCAGCTTTTAACTAACATATATACATACAACCTAAATATGCAAATAATATTATAAATGTGAAAGTGTGTGTGAATGTTTGGTTGAAGTCAGTGCCAAAACGAATAATTTAAGGCACATCAGACTATAATAGTGATTTGGACCATAAAAAACATATTAAGGTTGAAAAAAAAAATGCTGAAAATCTCGTTTTAATGCATAACTCACATTGTCTAACAACTCTATGGCAGCAAAACTCACACTCTCCAAATCAACCAATCAGGGAGGTAAAGTAAGAAGTAGTGTAAAATGTTCCACTATTTTAATGACAGTGAAGAAGTTGAGCCATGTCTAACAGTAAAATTTTTGCAAATTATTTTAATAAATATTTTCTCCGTTTGGATTTTTGTTGTTTAATACCCTCCAAAATAACATAATGAAAACTAATGTTCAGATTTTTTTTTGTTTTGTTTTGGTTCTTGTTGTTTCAAATTCATAACTATTTTGGTTTATAACTAAAATTACCCATAAAAGTTTGCTGCAAAACTCAAATTTTCCATATTTAAATTTAAATTCTAGCTTTACCAAAATTATTACAGGTTTAGGACTGTGTGCAAGTAGTGTTATGGCAACAAATGTATCACAAAAAAAACAAAAAACAACAAAAAAAACCTATTTGTGCCAATATATCATGTTTATGAATAATAATCAGTTTTTTGCATTTTCTAAAAACTAGGTTAAGTGGAAAGTGTGAATTTTGAATCTACACCCTTCATATCTTCATGGTGTTAATTATTTGATAGAGAATCTCTATATAATAAAACACAGTGTAACAAATCCGGGGCAAACCCATCAATCTTACCAGTCTCCAATAAGATGGAGCCACGTTAGGTTTAATTTCAATTTGAGATGTGTATGAGAAAACTTATCTGCCTAAATACTAATCTTTTCTACCTGAAATTCTTTCTGTTGAACATAATTTTGTTCAAAACTAACAAAATTTCAATGATTTGCGCAGTCAAAAACCATTTCAGAAATCAAGTTGAAAACAAATGTAGCATAAAGCGTAAACAACAAGGTAAACAAGAAGCTGTGGTAGCGATTCATTCACTTCTGTGATTCATTGAAAAAAACCTCATAGAGCCATGAAGATTAAAGGAGATGACAAGTTTTTTCTCGCGGTGCAAATCAACTACAGTAAAAGTCGAAGCTTCCTATGGTGTTTGATTGATATGTCGTCTCCTTTTAATCTTCATAGCTCCATAAAAGAAAAAACTTTCACGGTTTGAATATTTTAGCGTCCTCTGGTGAATGGCTTTAAACATTAAGAAGCAAATGCTCTCTTATTACATATGTAAACAAAGAATTAGCAGTATGGTGAATCATTCATTTTTGAGATTCATTCATTGAAAATTTGTTTGAAATGATTTTGCAATACTTATAGGTTTGTTTGGTTTGAAATATTTTTCGAATGAGTTTTTACATGATTTATCTAAATTTTTTTTGTTTATAAGTGCCCATTCTGATTCAGCTGTTAAAAGTTTTGATAAATCTTCTTTATTTTTCATTTTACAAAAAAACACTTTTGTATTAGTCACTTGCCATGATTTAATAAAAAAAAAATTGGAAAAAATTTTTAATAGTTGCAGCAGACTTTTTTATTTATGCAGTTTTATTGCACATTTGTTTTATTAAGAAGTCTTAATGTTGTTATGATATATTAGCCGGAAAGCCTGTTTTACCCAGAAGTATTGTAATCATAAGCAAGCCGAACTTTGCTCATCTAAATGCTTGCTTGGTGGATGCCTTCTGCATTGCTGTTATGTGCAATAACATACTGAAGAAAATTCAAGTTTGTACTTACTGTTGATCACAGTTTCTGTGCCTACCTTTAATATTTATGTGTTCAGTTAGTTAAATTCAAAAAGTTGTGCACATGCTGATTCAGCTGTTAAGTTTTGCTAAATCTTTTTTTTTTTTTTTTTTTTTTCCATTTTACAAAAAATATTTTTGTATTAGTCACTTGCCAAGATTTAATGCCAAAAAAAAAAAAAAAAAATCTGCAAAAAAATTTAAGAGCCTACGCTAGTCACGCGAAGAAACACTCATGCTAATGTTAAGTCTACGGGAAGGTTGTTGGCAGATTTCTCGCTCACATTTTAATATTTTTAAACAATTTTTTTTTTTGCATAGGGTAGTTGAGGTCGATCTCTAACATTGTTAGTTTTTACTTTTTTGATTTTGGTTACAGTTTTTTTTATAAGCAGACATTTTCAATTTTGGAACCGGTTCTGAAAGTGAAAGTACCCTTATATAAAAAACTGGAACCAAAATCGAAAAAGTAAAAACTAACAACATTAGAGATCGACCTCTAACACACATTTCACACACATTCGTTCACATTTTAATATTTTTAAATGACTTTTTTGGCATAGGATAGCTGAGGTCGATCTCTAACATTGTTAGTTTTTACTTTTTTGATTTTGGTTAGTTTTTTTTATAAGCGGACATTTTCAATTTTGAAACCGGTTCTGGAAGTGAAAGTACCCTTATATAAAAAACTGGAACCAAAATCAAAAAGTAAAAACTAACAACGTTAGAGATCGACCTTAGCTATTCTATGCAAAAAACGTCATTTAAAAATATTAAAATGTGAGCGAGAAATCTGCCAAGAACCTTCCCATAGACTTAACATTAGCTTGCACGTTTTTTCACATGACTGATGTAGGCTCTTAATAGTCGCAGCAGACTTTTTTAAT
The DNA here is from genome assembly GCA_963931845.1 of Maratus michaelseni. NCBI lineage: Eukaryota > Metazoa > Arthropoda > Arachnida > Araneae > Salticidae > Maratus > Maratus michaelseni. The sequence continues at coordinate 203,489,454 of OZ007590.1, read as the reverse complement.
TATGCAGTTTTATTGCATATTTGTTTTATTAAGAAGTCTTAGTTTTGTTATGATATATTGGCCGGAAAGCCTGTTTTACCCAGAAGTATTGTAAATGCTAACAGTGTGTTTATTTGATCATAAAAAAGCCAAACTTTGCTCACCTAAATGCTTGCTTGGTGGATGCCTTCTGCATCGCTGTTATGTGCAATAACATACTAAAACATTCAAAATTGTTCTTACTGCTGTGCCAAGATTAAATTTTTTTTTTAATCGGCAAAAATTTTTAATAGTTGTAGCAGATATTTATAACTATGCAGTTTTATTGCATATTTGTTTTATTAAGAAGTCTTAATTTTGTTATGATATATTAGCCGGAATACCTGTTTTACCCCGAAGTATTGTAAATGCTAATAATGTGTTTATTAGAACATAAAAAGCCAAATTTTGCTCATCTAAACGCTTGCTTGGTGGATGTCCACTGTATCACTGTTATGTGCAATAACAGACTGAAGAAAATTTAATGTTGTTCTTACTGCTGATCCCATTTTCTGTGTGTACTTTTAATATACACTGCTGGACAATTGCTAAGGACGAATCACAAATTGCAATGTAGCATAACATATTGTTGCCACACTGTTCAGACGTTAGAATAAAGGACATTTATTGTTCTGGAAAATACAAAACGCTATGAAACATCTGAAAGAAAAAAAATGTTCATTTGATGCTGCATACGGAGAAATGGAACAATACATATGAAAGTCAGCAGGCACTTTGGAGAAAGGTGTCAGTACGGGACATGTCCATCGTGGAGTGTGATGCAACATTCTACATGTCGTATCATACTTTGCACAACATTATCCAGCAGCTGTTGAGGCAATTTATCCCATTCCCCTGTCAGTGTACGGATGAGGGTGTTCTTGTTTGTTGGAGGATAGTTTCGACTAGCAAGTTGCCTCCCCAAAGCATCCCAAACATTTTCAATGGTGTTTAGATCTGGAAAACACGCTGGCCATACGAGGTTTTGAATACCCTCGCTGTCTAGACAATGCTGAACAGCGAATGTTCGATGACATGGTGCTTTGTTGTCCATGAAAACAAATTTATCACCGATAGCACCACGGAAAAGGCGAACATGAGGAAGTAGAACTTCATCAATGTATCGTTGGCCCGTCATAGCCCCAGTCACAACCACATGTAGGCGCGTGTGGCTATTGATCATGATGCCGGCCCATACCATGACACTGCATGTCGGATATCGGTCCCTTTTCTGGATATTTTCTGGACGATAAGCAGTACCACTCTCACGCCAGATCAGTTGGCAGACGCCAACTGATGACAGACTGAACCTACTCTCATCTGAGAATAGTACGTATGTCCAGTCCTGTTCAGTGCAGTTGCGATGCTCACGACACCATTGCAAACGGGCAGTACGCTTCTGTCTGGGTGGGACACACACACACAACAGGTCTGCGGGCATATAATCCTCCGTCCCTCAAACATCTGGCTACAGTTTTTCGGGAGATCTGCTGTCCTGTGGCAGCAAGAAACTGATTTGCCACCTGCTGAGCTGTGGTGCGTCGGTTGCTTTTTGCCGATAGGACAATGTATCTATCTCCTGCAGACGTCATACTTCTAACACGACCTCCTCCGTGACGCCTGCTACACATTCCAGTAGTTTTAAATGATTTCCACAGCCGTGAAACAACGCTATGGGCGATGTCGAACTCCCTGGCAACATCTGTTATTTTTCTCCCTTCTTCGATCTTTCCAATAATTCGGCCACACATAAAATCATCTAAGTGATATCGGGAAGACATGCCGAAAATTTCAAGTTCGTCAATTAAGTCTTTCCTGTAAAACTTTGACTTGGAACAACAACTGTCCACATGCGTCAAATCCTTTAAAGCTCTTATCAGCGCTATCACGTGATGAACAGACATGGAAAAGAAAATTTGCATACGCACGCCTCTTCTTACTATATACTGCACTTATTCTAATTTTCCACATTTTGCTTCCTTTCATTTTGTGGTTGCTATGGGTGATAGTGTTATCCGTCCTTAGCAATTGTCCAGCAGTGTATATGTTCAGTAAGGTAAACTCAAAAAGTTGTGCACATGCTGATTCAGCTGTGCAGTTTTGCTATATATATATATTTTTTTCTTCATTTTACAAAAAATATTTTTGTATTAGCCACTTGCCAAAATTTAATACCAAAAAAATCGTCAAAAAATTTTAATAGATGCAGCAGACTTTTTTAATTATGCAGTTTTATTGCATATTTGTTAAATTTTTGTTTTATTAAGAAGACTTAATTGTGCTATGGTATATTAGCCAGAAAGCCTGGTTTACACAGAAGTTTTGCAAATGCTAATAGTGTGTTTAAGAGATCATGAACTAGTCGAACTTTGCTCATCTAATCGCTTCTATATTGTCAATTATTTTTATCAGTTTTTTCAAATTTTAAATGAAAAACACAATTTTTACCCACCGTCTTGGGACGGGCATTTACACTAGTATAAAATATAAGATGAAATGTCAAAATGTTTTGGATTGCAAAGTCACAGTATAAATGTTTAACTCTAGTAAGAGCAGATCTGTAACCAAAAGTCCAATTTTTAACATACTCAATGGTAAATAGAGTTATTGAACATTTGCATTCTATGTCGATAAATATAATTACTTTTATTATAAAGTTCACTCCCAATCAAGCTAATATTAAGGTTAAACTCCAAGTATAACTGCACATTTTGTTTTATACAACTGGCATTATACCTTAACTTTTCATTGTCATCAACAGACAATATTTTGATATATTTCCTGTCTAATATTAATATTGCATACCATATATTATTATAATAATTTAATTTGCTTAGTACATTTTCATCGGGAGCTTCAGAAGTATTATCCATATTTACACAAGACTTTGAAATAACTAACTGCTTTAGATTTCTAAAGTGCTTTAAAAATGAAACATGCAGCAAACTATAAAAGATCCTTCCTGTCTATCAAATAAAGCAGCCACAGCTTTTTTTTTTTTTTTTTTTTTTTTTTTTGTAATTTTCTTAAATATGTTAAGAATTATAAAAACCTTTTTATAACTTATCAGCAAAAATGCTTCTGCAGAAACCAATCAACATTTTCATTAACATCCTTACTGTACCATACTTAGTGCATTTATATTAACTTCCAGAAACAAATTTGAATATTAGATAAAACAGACAGGTATGTATTTACCTGTTGAGAATCTCAGGCATATGCAACTGTAATAATGCTTCCAAAAAAAGTGACAAAAAGACCAAAAAAAGTGAGGAAAAAAAGACAAAAAAAATGACTAAAATGTGAAAAAAAAAAAGTGACATAAAGGGTAAAAGAGATAAGGATTTTTTTTTCAATCAATTTGTAAGTTAAATTATGTAAATAAAACACTTTTTTGTTTTTTAGATGAAAAATAGTCACAGATCAATGAAATATTACAATATCAACTATATTGGGAAAAAAAAAAAAAAAAAAAAAAAGCGAAACAATTTATTTACACACTAGCATAAATCCCTGTCCTAGGACTGTGGGTAGAAATAATGGTTTTTGCTTAAAATTTGAAATAATTGATAAAAATATTTATATACTATTCATCGACAAGGAAAATGGACATGAAACGGCCTGATTAATGCATGGGGCTCTAGAGTTTTAACAACAAATTTTTAATTTTATGTAAATAAGATGACAGAACAGAGGAGAAATTAAACACCTTTCTTAATTAGCAAAAGGAAACAGTTGTAGATATAGTTCTAATTTGTGTTTTATTATTAAATCTTCATTTTGTTATGGTATATTATCCGGAAACAAATGCTAAATTTCTATTGTTTTAAGTGTAAACGTGTTAATGTTCCATAATCGTTTCAAGCCTTTTTTTTTTTTTTTTTTTTCGTTACCATAATACTACTTTTAATAATTTTATTTTTCCTGAAATTTTCTAAATTAATTAATCTTGTGTATAATTTAGTTAAAAAAAAAAGCAATTGTTAACATGTAATCAATGTATACAATCAAGATGAAGTAATTAATAAAGGCTCAAATTTTAATTTTTATAATTAACAATTGAAAAATTATTGAAAATTGTGTCAAATTGGCAAAATTTTAACATATTTTTTTTTTTTTTTAGTTTTATCAGTGTAAAATACATTTTAAGTTAAGCATGACATCATTTTCACTGGCACAAACTTTTTACACATACATAAAGAAAAAAATTAATCCAATAGGCACTATTCTAGTGACATCACCGTATACAAATTTTTATTACCTTATAAAAACAAAGTACGTGTGTAGAAATATTTTTACCAAAATTTAACCTGCAAATTAAAGAAATATACCTCCAATAAATCCATGTGTCTGAATATGTTTCATTATTTCTCTTTTCTCTGCAAAAACGGAAAGTAATCAAGTGTTTCCCATTCACTGTTTGGAAGGGTTTGTACCAGAATCCTTACACTGTGTTTTATTATATTTAGAGTTTTTGTGCAAGAATATCAGCAATTATTGATCGCAAGAATACTGACAAATTTTAAAAATAAAAAAGTCACATTTTTTAAACTAAAAGTGAGCGAACCAGCTTACACAGCTTGCTCACTTTTAGTGACTTTATCTCTTCTAGTCAGAAAAAGTGACTCTTTTTGAAAAAAAAGTTGCTAAAAGTGACTAAAAGTAAGAAAAGTAACACACTTGCATCCCTGGAATCTCTCATCTGCAGTTTAATCATCACTGTTTGAAATTTGGAGAAATGTATTTAGAATTTTGAGTATTTTGAAAATACAAAATACTTGGAAAAAGCATTAGAAAATACATTACTAAAATACAGTAAAACCCTGGTTATCTGAAAAGCATGGGACCAAAGGATTTTCGGTTAACTGGGATTCCATAGGAATTTTCGGATAACCGGGAGGTTTCCTATATTTATTCTACCCAGGGTTGGGTTTCTTCCAGGACAGTGGAAGAAACCAACAGAAAATAAAACAGCTGCTCAAAATTAACACATATTAACTATATAAAAGAATTAAATTCGAAATCTGACTATATGAAATTTAAATTGGAAACTTTAATTAATATTAAAAATATTATTTATGGAAAAATAAGTTATTTTTTAATAACAAACTTCAGGTTCAGCAGATATTTACAGGTTATGTTTTTTATGACTTTAGAAGTAAGGGGATGGGATATTTTTTCATTGTTTATATGTCATTTCTGTAAAAAAAAAAAAAAAAAAAAAAAACTACCTACCAATTCTTTATTTATCATATAAGAATGCAACATTTGAAAAACTATTGTGCAACACTTAAAATAAACAAATTTGTAATTATGCATACTAGCATGCGTATCTCAGTATTGATTTTAAAAGATAAATATTCTAAAAATAAACTCTACGGATATGACAAAATTCTTTTAAACTCTCCAAGTTCTGCAGGACTTAAAAGAATTTTTTCATCTTTTGCATTCATCCATTCTAAGATGAGAAATTGATTGCAGCATCCTACTGCTAAAATACTTTTGTTTTGTTATATTATAATATTTTGTAATATTATAATCTTTAAATTCTGAAAGTTTTAGAGTGGGATCTCAATCAGATCAGCAGTTATAAAAAAAAAAAATTATGTTTAAAAAGAATAAAACAATGCTATCTTTAGCACAATCATAAAGTTGGCGAGGTGCACACTTTAAATACCAGCTCCAACTGGTGTTTAACATTGGTTTTTTTAACATAACTGCTTATCCCATTGAGATCCCACTCTAAATCGTTCAGAATTTAAAGTTTATAATATTACAAAAAACATATTTTTTTCAAAATTTTTAAAAACACTATTTTAAAAATTTAAAACTTAAATTAAATTAACTTTTTTAAACCAAGCACAGTCAACTTGCATATCAAATTAAACCATAAGAAATTCTTTTTCAAATGAGGGATCAAACAACTCTCTTATGTCTGATAGAACTTGAGAAATTCAAAATTGAAAACATTTATACAAGCCAAAAAATGATGATTTTTTGAAATTAAAAAAATTAATTGTATGAAAATTTACTGAGATAAAAAAAATAAAAATAAAAGTATATTCTCATTTATATCATCAGGGAGAATGATTCCTGTAAGTTTCATCAAAATCTAAAATGGTCAGGTTGATTTGACATGGAATGACCCATATGTCGTCCCAGAGACTATTTCTTTATTCTATTCTCACCACATTTTCAATACCAATGCCTGCCATACACTTATACCAAGATAATTTCAAGAGAAATCTACCACAAATAAGTTCTTTTGTAAATTGTGGTAGGAGTGAATATAAAAATAGTCGCCAGTCCAAGCCCGTAATCAAAAGGTTAAAGCGCAAACAGGTTTTTATATGCATGAAGATCTCAACGCATTGAAAAGAGTTGATAATGGCACTTCAATATATTGAAGTGCAGGAAGATGCAACAACAGCATCAGATGTGTTGTTGTTTAAAAGATAGCGGGATAAGGCAGCATTGAAGCAATGCAAAGTTAAAAAACAAAACACAACTTATTTTGTAAAGAAATGAAGTGTTGTATGTGCCTACGCAATAAAATGCCTGCATTTACACAATGGCCATATAAGTAAGTTCACACTTTAATTATTTTATAAACAACATGCTTGTATTAAAAAAAGAGTTTTAAGGTGTTTTGTTTAAGCCAATTTTCAGATAACCGGAATTCGGATAATCAGTGTTCTACTGTACTTTCATATTATTAATTTAAAATACGAAATACATGCATTTTCGATACTGCCCAATTTTATAGTTTATTCAAAAATAAAGTAATCAGCGGCATGTAATCAACATATAAAGTAATCATTTAATGCTCTAATATTCTAATCATTATAAATACGAATTGAAAATGAAAAATCAGCAAAAATTACTTTACTATGACACAACTATATTAAGTTTTTTAGTTTTAACAATGAAAAAATACATTTGAAGCTTAACATAACACAATTTTCAACGCCGCAAACTTTTCATAAATAGTTATCATACTTTTGATCAATGCATATATTATTATATAATAGGTTATAAACAGATACATTCACAGCAAAAATCAACATCATTCTTACTATGTGGAACTTCACCCCCTCCCCTCCCTTCCCCGTCCTAATCTCAGTACTGGCAGAATAAAAAGTCCAGAGATTTGCATCATTTAAACGTATTTGTAGTGAAATATTTTAATTTTATTAGGGAAAGTTCTCACTTCTTATTATTACATATTATGTCATAGTGGAGCATGTGACAAAAAAAAAAAAAAAAAAAAAAAAAAAAAAAACCACAAAGAAACGTGCAGTTTATGTGATAAAGATGAGATTAGTAAATCTAAATCAGTTGAAATCAGGGTTTGCTTTTTGCCGGCAAAAATGTATTTTTGAAAGGACAGTGGAAAAAAGTGGAAAAAACCAGACAAAAATTGGCATAAATGGAAATTGATCAAGATTGTAATTTAAGTCTCTGATTTTAATCTGTCAAATTATGATTTAAACATTGAAATCATGTAATTAAAATAAAATACTTAAAACCATATTTTAAAATACCAGTAATTTTTGCCAGTGACAAAAAATGAAGAATCAATACTAAAATAAAATTACCGTTTATTTTATGAATTTAGCAATTTAATCCAAGCTCAAAATGGTAACAGTTTATAAAAAGCTAAAAATGTACATAAACACTGCTAAAGTTTCTTTATCTGCAATTTCACTTACAATGCCCCAAAGAAAGCAACAGCAGAAGAAGAAATTCTTTATTCAAATTTCACGTTACATCTTTTGGCCCAGTGCCAGCTTGTTCGGCTTTAAAAGGTAATGTGCTACTGTTAGAAGCAATTTCATTGAAAGTTATCTTTCATAATGTCTCCTTCTTTAGTCGAGTGAGCTCTACCAGTCAAATTCTTTTACCTCAACCAGTGCAAAACGCCAGACGCTCTTTGTGCTTTTAGAAACCACAAAAAAATGCGTAAAGGTAACGTCCTTTGTCAGTTAATGGTTTAAAAGCAATGGTTGAGAAGTTTGAGAAAACAGGTTCTCTAAATGTTCAGTCAGGCAGAGGACGAAAACCCGTATCACAGGATACAATCGAAGAAGTGGCAACGGCGATTGTCGACAGAGCACCAGACAATAGTGCTACCACTTCCAGCACTCGTGGGATATCTCGGAATCTGGATGTGCCTTATGGTACGGTATGGAAAATCCTACGAAAGATTATCTACTTCTATCCGTACAAGATCAGCCGTGTACAAGAGTTACGTCACACCGACCATGATAAGCGATTGACTTAAGCGACTCTCACTTTTCTTGCCAGAATGGAGTTGGATGATGCTTGGCCCTGGAAAATCTTATGGGGAGACGAGGCCCACTTTTACCTGAATGGAACTGTAAATACCCAGAACTGCCGAATTTGGGATAACAAGTCACCAAGAGCATTCAAGGAAATTCCTTTGCATTCACCAAAGATAACTGTTTGGTGTGGTTTCACAGCAGATATGATCATAGGTCCATTCTTCTATGAGAACATTACTCCGGCAGGACCTGTAACTTGTTCTGTTACCAGAGACAAATATCGCCAAATGCTAAACAACTTTGTTATTCGGGCACTTCAGAAAAGACAGTGCCTGGAGAAAATCATTTTATGCAAGATGGAGCCCCTCCATATATTGCTTTGTGGGTACAGCAGCTGCTACAATAGAAAGTCACAACAGAAAGAGTCATTAGCCGCTGTTTTCCAACTGCATGGCCACCTTGGTCCCCTGATCTTACACCCTGCGACTTTTAGCTATGTGGTTACCTAAAGTCCAAGGTCTATCACAGAGGTGTCCAGGACTTGGCTACATTGAAGGATAACATATCGCAAACTGTACGGGAGATTCCTGCAGACATGTTATTATCTGCGGTTGTAAATGCTGTGCACAGAATGCGATATGTGGTCCACAAAAACGGCAGCCACATCGGACCTGAGTTGGATGTGCTAAATAAACGGTAATTTTATTTCAGTATTGATTCTTTTATTTTTAAAATCTCTTTTTCGAATACACAGCGCCACATATTCCCCTGGCGGTGACTTTTGGAACAAAATTTTTTTCCGTGCAATCCTTCGTCCCCCGTCTTGTTTAATCTTCCTACAAAATTTGCCGCCATTCTCGCAATTAGATTGTGCTACAGAACACTCTGAGTACCGTCAGTTTAATTATGGCCACCTTGTATTTTTGCCGAGACGGTTTTTTCCACTTAGCTAAAAATTGGCCGACCCTGGTTGAAATACACACATATATTTAGCATTCTTTGGTGCATTTATTATGTGATTAGATATTATATATAATATTGGAGTAATACCTTAATGAAAAATTTAATAACTTAAATTAACTAGAAATTTATACACACAACACACATAGACATAGATGTATCTTAACTATAACAATTTAATAGTAGAATAATATGATTTTAAGTTTTAAGTAAATCTGAATTTTTTTGCAACAACTTTTTTTTATTTAAATTATTTTGAATTTTTATCTAGGAACTGTAATAAAATTAATAGAAATATGTAAATCTATGCAGAGAAAATAAATAAATACATGCAGAGTACACAAATAATATTAATAAAAAAAATCTGATTTAAATTTTAAAAAAATCCAATTTAAATCAAATAAATCAGATTTTTAGAAAAAAAATCATGATTTTTATCAACCCTGCTTTGTAGTGAAGGAGGGGATGTTTAAGAGCCTCTTAATGTAGGAGGAATGAAATCCAATGTAAATATCATTTTTTCACAATCATTTAAAATAGTTGCAGTTTTCAGAATGAAGGTTTACACGCTGAGTCTAATATCTTTTAAAAATGGTGCCATTTTCACGCATGAAGTGTTATTTTCTTTTATTGAAAATTTGGCCTCTAATTTCAGAGCTGGTAAAATGAAAAATCTCTGAAAATAAATGACATCATTTTGAGAATAGTTATAGGGTGATTTTCAAATTTGAGACATTTTTTATGTCCGACAAAAGACTATTTTTTGTTTTCAAATTAAATAATCCTGAGAGATTCAATGTTGGTTTTTCTAAAAGGTGTATGTGTTAAGAGTTATTCATATATGTTACTGTAAGTATATTCCTTATATATTTGTTTTAATACAATTTTATCAAAGAGTAAACCTAGAAAATGGGCTGTCCGAAATGATAAAATCAAATTTCTTGATCAAATTTAACCTATTTCAAATTAAAAATAACTTTCTAAAACCTATGAATTTAAAAATACATAATGTAATGTAATAAATCTGTAAATATTTCTAAATTTTATCTTATTTTTTTGGTGTATATTACTTTTTTGTTTTGTCCAAGAGAAATGTCAGGTCTGTTACTGTCTTGTCTGTTACCAATAAAAATAGTTGTCAAAATTACTCTGTATGTGGCAGCACAAGCTTTAAAGATTATTTTCATGATTCAGTAAATAGTAAAAGCCATTTTGAAATCATACGCTGAACCTAAAGGATAATATTAAAAGTTTTGGTTTTTCATAAGCTGAGTATTTTTTTTATCTTGTCAGGTCTGTTACCAGCTTTGTCCAATTAAATGAGTGTAGCATTATTATCTGCTTAGCACATCAAAAGTCACTGTGAGAAGTGAGAAGCAGGGCACGAAATTTCCGCTCGCCAGCTCACCATTGGCGTGCAAATATTTAAGGTTGGCGAGTAAGTTTCGTCTTTTAAAATGTTGTGCTTCAAATCAAACTGTATACGCTCAGAATGTCGTGCCTCAATCTAGCAACACGCGGAAGTCTTTTAAAATCAAGCGACGACTTTTATCTTCCAAAAGAAGTAAAATTCGGCATCACCCACTTCTGTTTCTCTCCTATGGAGGAACGGACTTTTCCCGTCTGCATTTGATCCCCCGCTTTCGCACCGTGCAAGCGCCAAGGCTGCTTTTTCCGTTTCCGAGGCCGAATCTGATCGCTCTTCACTCCTGCGCAAAGTGAATCAGGTTTCGCCACCTAAGCTCAGCTGCTTGAAACACAGTAAAAATTATTCGCTTTCTCCCAAATTTTTAATATTTTAAAAACTGTTCATATTTTTCATGAATGTAAAATATTCTGGATTTAACAGACAGCTCCTTCTAACAATGGTCAATTTCAATTCAGTTTGTCATTGGGTAGGTGTGGTGGCCGATGTTACTGTCTGAATGAATGTAAAATAGTGGCGAGCAAAAAATTTTAGTCTGGCTAGTACCTTTTCAACTGAAATTTCATGCCCTGGTGAGAAGTATATTTAAGCTATGTTATCCTAAGCCTAAACATTTTACACACGGTCACACAAAAAAAAAAGTTAATTTGTCAGGTCCTGTTAGTATCCTGTTAGGTCTGCTACTCATTAAAAGTAACAGGACTGACATGTTTAAATAATAATATCAGTTTCCCCCAGACAGTTTCAGAAGGGTGCTGATAAATAAATTAATAAATTAATAGTTAGTTAATAAGTCTTTTGTTATTTAAAAAGTATACAAATATATATGAACAATATGTATGTATTTATACAAAAAAATTACATTAAATAGAATTTCTTTAATGTAGCATCTAGTTAGTTAATAAGTCTTTTGTTATTTAAAAGGTATACAAATATATATGAACAATATATATGTATTTATACAAAAAAATTACATTAAATAGAATTTCTTTAATGTAGCATCTATTCTCACAAATTACGTCAGGTGTGTTACTTTGCAATAAAATATTTCTTACGTATAAAGTTTTCTGACTCAGGATTACAAAAGAGGATGCAAATAACAGATATTAACCCATTTATGATATTATTTGAATATATGCAACATAAAATGATTTTAGTGGATTTCAGAGAAAATATAAACTAATAAAAAAATAAATAAATAAAGTAACAGACCTGACATTTTTTAATTAATAAATATAGTCTATTGCAAAAATGTATAATAATTTTCTATTTTGGACAAATTATCTGTGAAGAAGCATATTTACCTATTCAAATAATTGTGATTTCATGTTAAAATTTTAAACAAATTGTCCGGTGTAAGACCTGACATTTTTTTGCTTTATAGTTATGAATAAGTGCCCTATAGGACAAAATTTTAATAAAAAGTTGATGCTGTCCATGTAAACATGTACAAGACATATGTAAAAACTAATGTTAATCACAAACAATGGTTAATTGAATGTTTTTTCCCCCCCAAACTCAAAAATGCCTCAAATTTGAAAATCACCCTATAGGAAAAAGTTGCGATTTTGAGTTTTTAAATGGATTTTTTTTTCTAATGATATTATTTAATTTCAAGACCCTTGAGTCTTTTGATTTCTTAAACACAATCTAAATTATTTTTTAATATTAATTGTAATGGCAAAATGGTATCAATAAAGAAATAATAAATAAAGATACAATGATTCTATTATTTCCCTTTTATCCACAAGAATAAAAGTAACCATTTTCCCAACATTTTGAAGAAATTTCATTAAAAACTTTTTCAACTAAAAATAAAATATTAGAATGGAAATTAAAAACTAATGCTGGCATATCTACAAATAAACTAATAATAAATTAGTTAGAAAAAATAATTATAAAAATTGGTTCAGCAGAAAGTCTAGGGTAAATGACGAGAAAAAAAAAAACCCACTTGTATTTTAAAAATACAGATAATACTTAGATCGTGTGTAATACATTTGTATAAAATTTATTTAATAATACCTCGCTCCAAAGTAGAGAGAAATTCCTTGTTATCTTTTAATTCTTGAAAAAATTCTTTATTCTGTAGAAATAAAGCAATTCGTTCATCTTCTAAATACTGAACAAGCTCAGGATCACTAACAGTAGTGTTGCTTTGTCTTTTCCTTTCATTTTCCTCCATGCGTTGTTGAAGAATTGTAGAGCTTAAAATGGTAACTTTCTATAAAAAACAATCAACAGTTAATTAATTTACAAAGGAGAAACTATTAAAAATAATTACAGTATTGAAGAAACTACATTAAAAAAAATACTCTCTTTAATAAAGAAACAAAAATCAATAAAGATACATTCTATACAAAATGATTATAAAATTATGCATGGCTACAGAATATGAACATTATAAAATATGAATGGAGTGCAACGGTAAATTATGCTTATGCAACTGCTTAAGGCAAGCAATATTCATGCATTTCAAATCTCGAGGAAGGGATTGTTAGACAGCTTACTGCAGCTACTACAGCTAAGTACAGAAATTATTATATTCATATTCGAAAGATTTGTCCAATGATGACCTTATTGAACTCAAACAAACTAACAGCTTATGAGAAAGAAGATGAAACAAATGAATATGACAAAAACACTGAAAAGGAAATAACAATACAAGAACTTAAAAAAAAAAAAATTAGAATCTTAGAATTAGATTTAGAAAATCAAATTTTACGTGGCCGCATAATGTATTCCAAAAATAAGAAAAAAATTGTGCAACTGATAAGATTTTGATTAAATAATTAAAAGCATGTAAGTTTGAATTAATCGAATTGTATTGAAGTAAGTTTAAAACCAAAATATATAAATTTTCATTAATTAACATAATAAGAAAGCTAACATCAAACTAAAAAATTGTAGCTATTCAAAATTGAAGTTAAAAGTAGATTTTTTAATGTTTCTATATTTTCACTTACTGAATTAGTTTCCATGTTTATGTTAATAGAAGTTCCTGTAAATTCAATAAATTTTATTTTAAAAGTTTCAAATTAAGTTATAATATGTATTTTCTAACATTAATGCATCAAAACAATATCGTTATATTGTTTATTCACATATATTGGGTTTTTAAGTGGATCTATTTCAGTTTTTCCCATTGAATGCATGTTTAAATTAGTGTGGTACTATTGCAAGGTCACTTAACCTCCCTAAACAAGGGAAACTTGCATAAGGAAAATCTAAAGAACAGAAAAGAGTCAACCATGATTATATTCAACAATGGATGGCTAAGCTCATATACTGTGCTAGTATATGGATGAACTTTTTACTAATGTCTTGACCACTTTGGTCGCCAAATACTTATCTTTGAATTTCAAAAACAGGAAGCTATAGGATGAAAATTAAAGGAAATACCAAGAGCCCTCTAGATTTGCTTAGAAACTAGAAATACATAACCAGTTCAGATTCAATTGACATCAAGAGAGGCTATATAAATAAGACTGTTCTGCAGAGTCAGTTTGAATTTTCAATAGCGATTTCAGTTTGAAAGCAACATGTAACTGTTGTTATTTGTGCTTTGCTGAATCCATTATGCTGTTTAAATTTTGTGACATGAATTGAAGGGCTTACATTATTGTGTTTCTGGAATATTCGTCTAATACATTGCATTCATTGACTCAAATCGTATCCTTTTTTAATTACAAAATTACTTTCACAGATAGAAAGTCAAAGATTTTGTAACAATAGTCATAATGGGTGTAATTATTATTATTCAACTAATTATTGATATTTAAAAATATTTTTTTTACTAACTATATCATGATTTTTGATTCAGCAACTTATTTTAAAATTCTAGATTTGTGAATTCATAACATGTTGAGTCATCACATTTTGAGTAACATGTTTTTTTTTTTTTTTTTCAAAGATGATTTTTTAAAAATGATTTTCATTATTACTAACACGATGTTAATACAAATAAAAAATGCCAATGCAATGAACTTCCAAAGGAAACATTTTAATATTTAATATTATGTAAGGGGGAAATAATTGTATTTCACATGCATGCACTTGGATCTGAAATTATGGTACTTATGTATTATCAATGCTGGAAGATGGATCGCCAAAATGGTTGCCAATTACTAATCTTGTTTACATGTAAGCTTCTGTTTCTAACATTCTTCATTGAAAATAACTTTAACATTGCTCAAGAATTGTTAAGCATGTTAAATGGTAAAAGATTATTGCACTACATAATTCTCAACAAAAAATAAACAAACATTGTTGAACTTGGCATTTTCTTTTTAAAATTTTAGCAAATATTAAATTTATGTCTATCGCTTACTTATTAATCAAATTGTAAAGAAGGAAATTTCTAAAATACTGTAAAACTAAAATGCCACTAAGGCATCTGAACAACCACAAAAACAAAGATATTACTTGTAAAAATCAGTTTAAGAAGTAAGCTGTAATCTATGACAAAGTACATGAAATTTGGACTTGCCACACCTGTCACCCAAATTTAATGGAAGTCAGTTCTTTGCTAAATAAATATATAAACCATAGTGCTTTTGTGAATGAGATTTTAATTCCCTCATACCGATTCTTTTTCTGATTCAAATACTTTGTCTGCATTTAACCACATTGCTAATATTATTACTAATGCACAATTTCATTTTGTAGTAACTGGAACACTTGCATTTTATTTTGTGTAAAATAATACTGGAAAGAAACAACTATACTGTTGCAGTTCTGAGCAAATCTTAGACTTAGACTTAAAGACCAAAGAACCTAGAACTGCGACCAGAGGTCTATTGTACTAACCCCAGAAAATAGTCCTAAAAAAGGCCAGTAGCTGAAGCAAAATTCAGCAGACATCTCAAAGAAATGTCATAAAGCTCCCAAGGCTCAATTATATGGTGACCAAGATACTCAAACCTATAAGCAGAAAACCCCCTCACACTCACATAAAACATACATAGCCGTTTCTTCCATATAAAGGCAACCCCTACACATTGGGTCATTTTTTACACCCATAACAGTAAAGTTCCTTTTCAAAGGGCAATGCCCTTTTAAAAGACCAATGGCTTTCCTAATGCCATTCCTACTGAGCATTAAAAGTTCCTTATGCCTAACACTAGGACAACCACAGTTAAGTTCCTTTGCTTGCCGCTGTCCTTTAATGTTACACCAGTCAGAATACTGCTTCTTTCTAAAGATCTTAACGACAGTAGTCCTAATAAGATTACTCGAAATTCCAATAGCTGGTTCTGGACCAGCAAAAGGGGTAGCAGATCCCTTCTTTGCCAATTCATCAGCCAACTCATTATCAGAAACACCTGGAATGTCCAGGTACCCAGTAGAATGTGACCCTGTTGCCAACTGCCAGTTGGCAGAGTAAAATATAACATTCCCAAACTATATGGCAGGAAATGACAGTTTTACTTAAAGCAAGTAATGCTGCTTGACTATCAGAACAAATGTGAACACATCTATTCCTACAGCCAATGTCTAAATAAATTCTGCAGCACATCAGAATGGTAAAGACTTCAGCCTGAAAGACAGTAGAAAAACTGCCCAAAGAACATGAGTACTTAATGCCATCACCAGGGCAACAGACACCAGCACCAGTGTTCTTGTTCATCTTTGAACCATCCGTATACCACATAGAGCACTTCCTACCAATATGGGTAGGAACTGAATCCCAATCACCCCGTGAGGGCAAAAGAATTTGATAAGGTTTATCAAAGGCATACTTCACAGGCATACCGTCACTAGGCATGCCAAAAAGAGGATACCTAAGAACTTCACCATCAAAAGTTTTCCAAGACAAATAGTCTGAGTAAGACTTCCAATGACCTAAATACTTAAGCCTCCTCATGCATATGATAGCCTCAGCTTCTATACACATAAAGAAAGAGAAGATACAGCCCAAGCAGAAGCTTAAGAGAAGCTGTAGGAGTGGTTCTGATACAGCCAGTCATAGCAATACAGACCATCCGCTGGAACTTGTTTAATTCTTTTTTAGCTGAATCCAGCTTTGTCATAGACCACTACACAATGGAACCATAAGTAATTATAGGACAAATGATCATCCCATAAATCCAGAGGATAGTCTTCGGACGTAAACCCCAGGTTCTGCCAATAGCACTTCTACAGGTCCAAAAGACTTTTTTTGCCTTATTCAGACAAAATTCAAAGTGCTTCTTCCAACTAAGTTGGGCAAATCTTTCAAAGATTCAAAATGCAGAATATAAAATAATGTAGAATGAAAAAATGTTAAAACCCACTTCAGAGTTAAAAATGCAGAATATGAAATGCAATTAAATGTAGAAAGAAAACCATACTAAGGACTACCATAAACAGTAATATTGACGCCACTGTTGGAGTGGAGTATCTGACCTAGCACAGATAATACATAAATATTGAAATTACTACCCTTAGCATTTTTTTTTAAAGCAACCTGAAATACAAGGCGATTTCCCTTTTTATAAATAAAGTATGTTTTATTTCCAATGAATAGATAAAATCAGGTAATATACATAACTAAATACTGTAGTGCATATAATGGTAACTTTTCATGTAAAACTAATATCACAACAAACGTAAAGAATTTCATGATCAATTTTGAACAATTGAAGAAATATCACTCTTAAAGAAGGTATAAAAAATTAGACTCTAAGATAAGTTAATAAATATACTTACAACAGCCAAACAGCTAGATTAATAATAAATGACAGTATAAAATCATATTTTTTAAACATAAAACTGTTAACAAATCTTTTCCTATAATTCATGAAACAAAAATCAAAAACTATAAATAAATTACTTTATTTGATTTAGCAGCAGGAATTCCATCTACTTTCAAAAATGTTGAAGGAAGTTCTCCAAGTAGAGGAGGATTCCATTCTTTAAGAATTTTTAAGGCTGTATCTGGTCTAGCTACAGATAAAGATTCCTCTAAAGAATCAGGATTTTCAGGACTCTCTACAATAGAATTACCCATAATAATGTAATATCAAATATTAAAAAGCAGTTTAGAATAAATATTATCTTCATTTATTTCATATTTAATATAATAATGCCTCTTTTTTGGAAAAATCTTTTCAAAACTAATAAAAATCTATATGATTATTTTCCTAAATCATATTTATGGATAACTTTTCCATTAGAAAGAAAGAAAATAAAAATACAGCAATAAATTCTTGTTGATAACTGAAAGAACTGGAATCAATCTAAAAATAGACATCTTGGAAGTGGAAATAGAAGAGGGGAAAAAAATCATTTTATTGATTTTTATTAATTAATAATAATCTATTCAGCTAAATGCTCACTAAATATTCAGTTTCTATGAATTGAAATATCTTGGAATAAAAGTGTGACCCTGCATAAGATGAGCAGAACGCTTTTGTAATGTTTTCTAAATTTTCTTTATTTACATTATTATTTTAGAAAAACATTTTCTGAAGACAGAACATTCTCTAATAGAATGGTTGCAGGGAAAATTGCTAATTTCATCTACATATCACCAAAAAAAGAAAATTGTTAATTTAAGAAATTACAACCATTGGAAAAAGGCAGAGGGATAGCGGGGCAGTGTTTGGACTCTACCATAACCCTTACCTCGTACTATAAGACATTTAAAAGTTTTATTAATTTAGCCTCCTCTAAAATACCCTCCTCTTATAGCAAACCTATTCGTCCCACCCTCCTATTACGTAGCTTCTCCACGCTAGCTATTCCACCTGCCTACTATAGTATGATCTCGACAGCAGGTGGTGTTACCACCACACCGCTGCCTGCTGCTAACGCAGAAGTCCCATTCCCTATCTACTGATTTCCTGTTTGGTATCCGAAGGTAGAATAAACCGAAATATCCAAATATGATGCCAACTTTAGGTGTTAGCATTGAAATTTGTAAAGTTTGGTACAATTTCTATTTGTAGACCATCCCCTAAGCAAAATTTAAGTATTGCTTTAACTCTTGTTTAGATTGATGTCTGAGCCAAAGGTATTTTGAGGAAATTAAAGTTGAAGACCACGTTTTTTGCTTTATAAGACGATTTCTCATCCGACGTCAATTTTTGAATTCGGCTTTTTTTCATATCTGATATTTTGCATTGATCCTTTTTGTAACTTTAACATTTTTGTAACGATTTTATGAATTTCTATTGCCTATTCAAAGAAAAATTCTTCTAAAGTTACAGAATTTCATTAAAAACACTTAAAAAATTCTTCTAAAGTTACAGAATTTCGTTGAAAACACTTAAAAAAATAAATTGATGATGTCAAGAGGTCCATTCTCGACCGAAAACAACAACTATTTTCCCAATGGTTAAAAAAAAAATTGTGAATTTTGTCAATGGATCTTCTTTGAAAAATATCGTGAAATTCATCAATCAGCCATAGCAGAAAATCACGTATTTAGTAAATCGGTCAGTCATCAATATATATTTTATATATATTTTAAGATAAGAAAAACTACATTCTCAAGGGTTCAAAGATTAACATGTTATACGTCTCAATAATACTTTTCCAGAGCGTGGTAGATATAAACAAACACTGACAAACAATTTACAATCAGAATCTGATATAGTAAATAACCAAACAGAAAAAAATAAATTGCCGTGCACATCATTGGCCTTTTTCACTTTTGCAGCATGATTTGATTATTGTTATCGATGCAACATAATTAGGAAAGAAATTCACTGTGTCCGATATGCATTCCTTACGCAATATATATTTATCTTCTAAAACTTAAACATTAGCGTTAAAAAAGTTAAATTTGTAACTAATTATTATCTGATCTAAAATTTTTATACAAAAAGAAAAATCTGTTAGAGCCCCGCTCCTTTCTTGAAACAAATGAGCCATGAATTATTATGATATTTTTTATTTCGACAGAGAATAAATTAACATTTCCAGCATGGTCATTCACATTGCTATAGTAACCGATTTGGCATTGGCAATCTAATTACGGCGGTAGTAAATTTTACCGGCAAGTACTTTTCAGGAAAAAAATTGTATAAAAAAATTCACAAAAAAGATCAGAAATCACAAAGGACCAAATTACTCTATTGGACTAAAAAATTTAAACCAGATTCCTTTTATGAATGTCGAAAAATCACCGCAAAACACGAAAAAATGCTAAAATCAAATAAGAAAATACGAGAAAAATTCAAAGATCGCAGAGGACAAAATTTACTTTATAGGATTAAATGATTCAAACCTTATATCAAAAAATCGCTGCAAAACCTGAATAAACATTAAAAAATCATCGAAAAAAGTGAAAAAATGCTAAATATTTCACTAAAAATGTAAAATAAAATTAAGCAGAGAACAAAATTTACTAAATTATGCTAAAACAATGGATATAAGCCAGATTCCTTTTGCAAATGTCAAAAAATTGTGTAAAAAATTCTCGAAAATTCAAAAATCGCAGAGGACAAAATTTACTACACTGGGCTAAAAAATTTAAGTCAGGTTCCTTTTACAAACGTCAAAAAATTGCTGTGGAATGCTAAAAACATCTCAAAAAATTAAAAAATAGCAGAGGATAAAATGTACTATATTGGGCTAGAAAATTTAAACCGGATTTGTTTTACAAATGTCAAAGCATCGCCGCAATAAGCCAAAAAACGATAAAAATCCCATATAAATCTCAAAAAATTCAAAAATCTCTGCACGAATTCCAAATAAATTTTATTGAAAAGAGGACAAGATTTACTGTGCTGGGCTAAAATATTTAAGATGGGTTCCTTTTATGAATGTTCAAATATCGACACACATTATTGTTAAAAAAATTGTATAAAATATTCTCGAAAAATTAAAAAATCACAGACACGAAAAAACAATAAAATTCGCATATAAAATGTGCGAAAAATTAATAAAATCGCTGTACGAATACCAAATAAATTTTATTAAAAAGAGAACAAGATTTACTGTACTGGATAAAAGATTTAAACAGGTTTCCTTTTATCAATGTCAAAATATCGCATAAAAAATAAAAAAATCGCAGTGGACAAGATTTTATTATATTGGGCGAAAAGATTACTGTTTTCCTTTTACGAATAGCAAAACATCGACGCGGAACACACACAAAAAAAAAAAAAAAAACTGGTAAAAATCACATATAAAATTCGTGAAAAATTCAAAAATCGCTGTACGAATTCGAAATAAACTTTATTGAAAAGAGGACAAAATTTAACATATTGGGCTAAAAGATTAAAAGTGGATTCCTGTTACTAATGTGGAAAAATCACTGTGAAACGCTAAAAAAATAAATAAAAAATCTAATAAAAAATTACAGAAACTGGCTTCGAGGTGTATAACTTCAGACATAAGTACCTTTCTGCCTAATCTGGTGGCTCTGTGTGCAGCAGTCTATTTGGAAAGCAGGACACACACACAACCATATACAGTGGAACTTCCCTTTAACAAAGTCCCTATTTTAACAAAGTTTTCTACTTAACGAAATTTTCTGCAGAACTTTGACTTTGAACACCTTTATCATGTAAATTAATCTCCATATTACGAAAAATATATTCTATATAACGAAGTTTATTCCACTTTTGTACGTGTACAGAATGCAAACTAAGAGGTTGCTGTTGCGATTGATATATGAATTTATTTCAGTGGATTGTATGAAAATGAACACATTTAAATAATTTCCATTCTGCTAGGTGCTAAATAATAAAATTTTTTCACACTAAGAAAAACATTTGTTATCATTACTCTCCCACACCGAGACTCCAGCGCTGAGCGTTGGGGGAAGTCAAAATCCCCTTTTTACATTCAATGATATAGAAGATGGATCCAATGACCTCAGATACATTGAAGCAAAAAATATCAATTAGAGTCAGACAGTTACCATTCTGATGTTTCATTTCTGATAGACAACTGCTTTATACATCCACAAGAACGTGCTTCAAAATGCAAATCAAAGAACATCAAAGTTATTTTTGTTCCTGCCAATACCACTTCTAAAGACAGAAAAAAGGACAATGTAGTAAAAACATTAGTTTAAGAACCTGTGTATCAGAGCTGATGAAAGCTTGGGAATGTGACGTGATTTCATCGGCCTTACACAACTATTTTGTAAAAGATGGCTACATAATTGAAACTGAATCAAATGCTTCTGAATCCAATACCTGTTTGTCATATCTGAAGCAAAAATTTCATGAATTTAAGTTGATTTCTATTTAGCGAATTTTCTTTATAACGAAGATTTTAAGTATAAAGATGAGACTTCGTTAAATGGAAGTTTCACTGTATCTTTATTATTATAGAACATGAAGCTGTGAAGCATTAAAAAGACAAACTTTTTAATCTTTAAATGCATTGTTCCATTTTAAATCGTCACAAGTACATATATAAGCATTTTACTCATGCCTTGTATTATATTGGTCAAGCTATAAAAAAAAATTGTGTAATCAGTCATTTCTTTAAAAGAATTTCAGCATGTACCTCAAAACAGACAGGTTGGAGACCCAGTGGTAGAAAGTTCTGTAGCTGTCTGCGACAAGCTTTTAAAATTTCATAATCTGTCTGCAAATTTTGCGTGTAATTTTAATGAGTGAATAATACACTGAACTAGGAATTTTTCATCATTTTATTTAAAATAGGGTAAGCTTGATGCATTAATTTTGCTTATAACTTTTGATGTTACATATTGTTTCATCATCTCACTTCTTGTGGGATTTCTAAAATGGGAAGGATAAGCTTGGGGGGGGGGAGAGAAATTTCCCTCCTCTGATGCAGCTACAGAAATTCCTTCTGGAGACCTCGATCCTTTGCCGAAATTCGCGTGTTTTTACCATGATCTTTTGACAAAATTCGCCTGTTTTTAAAGCGATCTTTTGATGAAATCCGCATGTTTTTACGGCGATCTTTTGCCGAAATTCATGTGTTTTTACGGAGATCTTTTGACGAAATTTGTGTGTTTTAACCGTGATCTTTTGACGAAATTACGTGTTTTCACCGCGATCCTTCACCGAAATTCACGTGTTTTTACCGCGATCCTTTGACAAAATCTGCATGTTTTTACGGCGATCTTATGACGAAATTCCCGTGTTTGAAACGCGATCTTTTGAGGAAATTCCGTGTTTTTACCGCGATCCTTTACCGAAATTCACAAGTTGCGGACAGTTTTATAAATTAATTTCATTAGTGCAGACAAAAATTGTCCATAAGAGATTTTCTTTGTCCGCGACTACGTCGCCGTGTCGCGATGTTTCTGCCACTGGGGTTGGAGATAAAGAAAAGTTACATTCATCTGGCATTGATAAGTAATGAATATACAATAAAGGCATAGCAGGTTAGGAAATGAAAAAAAAAAAAAAAAAAAAAAAAAAACTAACTTTTTAGGTCACAGGCTATCAATGTCTGGGAGCTAATGTGCCTGCCGGTTCAGTATGTACGTTATGTATGTATGTATGTAACACGATAACTCTTGATAGAAATATTTCAAATTTTGTATATAGGTTCCTTGTGATAAGGCACTTACCTGATTAGTTTTGGGGGTTCATTGGTTAAGTATAAAGGAGGAAACAGGGAACTAATCCCCCCCCCCTTAATTTAGATAAATGGGTTTTTCATTCAGAATTATTCGATTTGCTTCAAATTTTGTATGTAGGTTTATTGTGATAAGGCGCTTCCTGGATTAGTTTTGGGGGTTCATTGGTTAAGTATAAAGGGAGGGGGGGGGGGACAGAGGGGCTACTCTGCCTTAATTTAGATAAATGGGTTTTTCATGCAGAATTATCTGATTTGCTTCAAATTTTGTATGTAGGTTCATTGTGATAAGGCGCTTCCCTGATTAGTTTTGGAGGTTCATTGGTTAAGTATAAAGTGGGTGAATGGGGAAGAGCTAATCCATCCCCCCTTAATTTATCTAAATGGGTGTTTCATGCAGAATTATCTGATTTGCTTCAAATTTGGTATACAGGTTTATTCTGATAAGGTGCTTCCCTGATTAGTTTTGGAGGTTCATTGGTTAAGTATAAAGGGAGGAAACGGGGTGTAATAAGAGTATAGTATACAATGAGTGTGAATAGCCTGTGAGCTCAATGCCATCAGCTTAACTGGGCACTTTTCTTATTTATAAATGCAATTGATGCTTTTTAAAATGGCAGGACAGTTCTGGCTTAAGGAAGTAAGATTCATAGTGAAATGATAAAAACAGCTATGAAAACAAAACTAATGATAATGAACTATATTGAGCATGTTCATGTATGTATCATTAAAACTGTTCTGATTACACACATACATTAGATAAATTACCTCTTGTATATAAGTTATGTAAACACTGAACAAATTTCTTGTGTGTATGAAACAGTGAATAGCTTTCCAGAAAGTAAGTGTGAAGTTTTTGTTGTTGTTGTTAAGGCCATTTTCTTAATCTAGCCACCCTATAAAATACCCTTAGAAATATTTATTGCTTGAATAGTAAAAATTGACCCACTGACCTGTGTTTTGAAAGTGTTCTGGCTTTTAACCCCTTCGGGACCAGCGGCTTTTACACAAATTTTATTCGTTTGGCACCACTTTTTTTTAAAAAGCTACCTTTACTTTAAACTATCACAAAAATGCTCTAATATGAGAAAGCAGATATTACTTTTATTTTTTACTGGTACCTAAAACAAATTCTGTATGCTCTTTTTGAGGTTGCATATATGATACCATGGTCCCGAATGGGTTAAATATTAAAGGTGCCCTTAAAAATAAAGAAAGTGTCCTGAATAATGAAAAAAGTGACCTTTCCTCACTAGCAGCACCGTGCCCTTTTTTTTTAACCTGGGAGAAACTCTGATATATACTATATAGTATGCTAAAATTTGTTTCAGTTAGGAAACATATAGCACAGTTGAAAATTCCGTCAATAAAAGGAAATGTGCTTGAATTTTTTGTGCAGCCCTGTATATGATCTATAGAGAATTTTCAAATATGTTGGAATGAGGGAAAGTGTTAAAAACCAGCCCATGCGTGTTTTTTACACTCTTTTATTTAACTTAACTTGGATTTTTTCTTGGATGTATTAAAGATGGAATTTTGTAATTGATTTTTTACTCACTTCTTGATATGCTACAATTATAAAAATTGGGTACATGGGTGTGTTTTTGATGTCAATAGAGCATTTTAATATTTTCAGAACTTAATTATAAATTAATAAGTTCATGAATCTCGTCAATCTGTTGCAAGAGACTGAAATTCTGCAATCAGTTGCCTGAAAAAATAGAGAAATTCGGCAATCGGTGGTGGGGGGGAAAAAAATCACTAAATTTGACGTTCTGTTGCAGTAAAACCTCCACAAAATGCATCAATCGGTTGTGGGAAAATATTACAAAATTCGTCAGCCGGTTACAAAAGTTGAACGTCGTCAGAAAATGATAATTTTTTTAAAGTGGAATTTCAAAATTTTGGGCGCGAATCCCGCCATCCCGTCCTGAAATTCAAGCCCTGGTACTATATTTTAATTTATTGTGTTTTAATATGTATATTTAATTTCGGCATAAAGTGTTATGTTTTAGTGTATTATTCCTATTTTATTATTTAATTCAGCAATTTGATTATCGTTTATTTACACTGGCAAAAAAATTGCATTTTGTATGTTATTATATTGTTACACAAAATATTTTTTAACAGACTTTCAAAATCCGGAATTGCCATGGTCCTGTTGATTCTGGATTTTTGAGGTTCAATTGTATAGATATGTCTGAACTCAGAATCTATGCCTTGTTTTGAGGAACGCCTGTGAGTAAAGCTGTAAATAACCAGTCACCAGTTATGCGATTAAACTTGAATAAGGCAATTAAAAATTTTCCCGGCCATATAATTTTCCTTTAAGAAAAATATTTTCCAAATAATTTTCTTTTACTGCTGGATTTTAATAAAATCAATTCTAAATAACTTCTATATATTGCTTTTTCAGTTTTTAGATGCCACTTATTAATGTTTAGTTTATAAAGTGTTCAGACTGACCAGTAGATGGCTATACTAAATGAAAAGTAACTACAGGCCAAAAATATCTCAACTACTGACCAGTGGCTACTAACTACTAACCAAAATTTCTTATCTTCAGCTTTATCTGTAGGTCCAAACAAAGAACCCTACTCTAACTTTTTTAATTTAAAGTGAATGCTGATACATCAAGGGGTTAGAATGAAAGTGGAGTAAGTCAAAATTTAGTGATTTGAGAAATGAAAAGTTTTGTAAAACTTGTCAGTATTGCCGTTGCATCGAGTTGTTCAACTTGTTTTGCCCTCTAGCAAATCCCTATGTGAACTATGACTTATTTGACTGGCACATTGAACAGAAATTAATATGTTCAGTAAAAATATAGTTATTTCTATTTTCAAAATTTTTGACATACTTCCACTGTCATTCTAACCTCCTCATATGTAAGTATGCATAATGGTTAAAGGAATATAAAAAAAGTTGTATTTAGTAAAATTAAACTTGAATATTTTACCAGAGACTTCAGGGATTTTTGATGGTAAAATAGAAATCTTAACTGATGCAGATTGATCTTGAAATTGAGGCTGAGAAGATGCAGATGCTCCATTCTCTGACTGAGATTCAGGTGCAGAAGCAGCAGCGGTAGAAGGATGTGCTGGGCTTTGAGCATAAGGAACTGCTTGATTATAAGAAGGAGGAGGAGTAGATGGAGAGTAACAAGGAGGAAGTTCATCATTTTCTGTAGCATCTAATTCTGTTCTCAGCCGCTCATTTTCATTATCAGTGCTCATTGTAAGTAATTGATCAATGGTTGAATCAACAGCGCCATTATTTGATCGCAATACGACTTCAATAACATCTTCATCCATTTCAGGAAACATAATTTTAAAATCTCGCATAGCTTGGCGAAATTCAAGTTGTGTAACAGGAGGCCTTTCCTGGCCTTGTTCTTGATCGACAGCAGCCATGAGGCAACAACACATTAAAATTAGCAACAGAAATTCATATTCTGGTCTAGACAATAACTATGAAAAGAAATTCATATTCACTTGACCTAAAAATAAATCACAAGAAAAAAGTTTTTATTTATTAAAAACATAAAAACAACAACTTATATTAAACATATAACAAATACTTATCATCATCAAGGTCATTCATTTTTTCTATAATTACCTGAAATGATTTTTGTCAAATTAATAAGAACTAAAACCTTTTCTTAGAATACTTGTATTTGACATTTTGTCTTGTATATAAGTCAGGCATGTCAAACTCATTTACTGCCGCAGGCCAAATTAAGTATTATATGAAAAGCCATGGGCCATAAAAAAAGTTAGATAATATTATTATCATTGCACATGAAAAAATTTGTACGTACAAAACACAGCCATGTTAAAAAAATATTCACACTAAGTTTCAAAATTATTTTTCTAAACATAGTTTACTTTATCTTATTTTTCAAAAAAATACTCAAACATTTTTTTCATCAACGAAATCTGCAAAATTTATTGAATTTTCTAAATTGTACTTATTTCAAAAATAGATTGTAAATGCCAGTTTGTTAATCCGGGCAGGGCCATCGCTAAGACTTTTTATTGAGGGGGGAGAAGACCTTACATTGCCAAGTCAAATTTCAGGGGCGACATGCAGTTGCACGAGGGGTGAAAAAAAACTAACGAATATAGGGCACTAACATCTAGGGTTTTGCCCCGCATCAAGTTTAAAGCTCCGCCTTGACCAATAAGATACAGGGGGAGCAGATTAGAGTGTCTGGAAGGGGGGGCGGTGAGGGATTTGACGCTAAATGATGTAGCCCAGAGGAGACGTATGTGAATGAGGTGATGTCCCTAGGCTTTTAGCGACAATAGAGGAAGTAAGGGTTGTAAACTTGTTCTGTTGTTGTTTTTCTTAGAAATTCTCCAACCACATTTCCAAGAAAATAAGTAGGATTCGGACAGAAATGTATATATTTTAGAAGTTCAATGGTTTTTGATCATGCAGTAAATTGAATATTTACCCATTCATTGAGGAATTTTTTTTAAGAATTAAAAATCTTTGTTTACATTCATTTGTAAACCAAAAACTCAAATGCGGTTTCTTTTGTTTATGTTTTACTTTTTGGTATTTTTTCTTTTCTTTTTTTTTTCTTTTCCAGACCGTAAAATAGCGTTAAATGCTTCATTTAACCGATGAGTAACATTTCAAAACAGAGCGTAATGACAATATAAAATGAAAAATGGTATCTTCATAATAAATTTTCCAGAGAAAGAAAAGAAAATGTTTCAATGTGAATTGTTTTTCCAGTTAATTAAAAATATTTTACGTACAAATAAAATGTATATTTAGAATTTTCAATAATATGAATTAGAGATGGGAATGCTCGGAAAAAAACCGGAAAATTTGGGGAAAAAAACTGTTTTAATTTCCGGTTTTTTCCGAAGGTGTATTTTTCAATTTTTCCAAATTGGAAAAATTGAAATTTAATTTATGAAATAACACATTCAAAATGTTATTAGGGCTGCATTCTGATATTTTTTTATGTTCAGTGTCTCACATGAAAATGTTAACTATGAAAAATATGATCTGTAAGCAGTTTAGGAAAAACTTCAGTCCTTTAAAGGACCCTTTACAATTTTTTCACCTTAAAACATAGAACCCTTCACAAAATTCGGAAAATTTTTCAATCTTCATTCTGAATTCTGTATAAATGTAACAATTTTAGAATAACAAAACCTGTCACGTAACAGCTGAAATCATCAATGAATCTATCATCTAGTTGCATATATGTATGAAGGATCTTAATAAAAAAAACCTAAATATAATGGGAATTCGCAAAATTTTGATTTTATTTTTTATGACAATTTTGTCACATTTTTTTTTTTTTTTTAATAAGGCAATATTTTTTATACAATGGTTTACAAAAACAAGATCGCATGAAAAAAATGTAAGCAGACCCATGCAACTACTCTTGTTAAAAATGAAAATGCAACATTTTTTCAATAATACCAATAGTTTAAAAATTGAATATAAAATTTGAAACATGCATTTATTTTTACTGGCATAGCTGCGATTTTTCATGTAATCAGATGATAATCTCCAGAAATATTTAACTATTATTAGAAGCAAATTCTTTTTTAATAACATGCAATTGAAATTATTTAGTCTTTTCAAACTTTTGTATCTTCTCTTCCTTTTATTTAAAATATCGATTCTAAGACTTATCTAACTGTATAGATATTTTTTTAATTTAAATGCATACAAACAAACTTTGCAAAGAAAATGTAAATTTTCTGATAAAAATTGTTTTCAACTAAATATTTCAAAGCATTAAAAAATCCACCTGTTTTATAAATTTCATTAAAGAAATATACATACGTATATATATTACTTTGGTATTAAGAATCTAAAACTTAAACTAAAACCAAAACATATAGGGTTAGTTTAGGTTTAGACTGGAAAGCTTATACCAAAACTAAATACATGGGAAATGAAAATTCTATAATTGTAAGGAGAAAAAAAATGCAATATTGTAAATTAGTATACATTTTTAAGGAATGGAAGATAAAATGATAATATTTATAATGTCACAACTACAATAATTTGTTTCTTTCACATGGTATCATTTATATACTTAAGCAATACTATGTTGAGGTGATATTTAATGCAATTTAAATTTTCTTTCAAACTGCAGTGTTATTGGTTGAAACTCATAAGATTTTTTGTTGTTTTTGTTGTTATTTTTAAAATTTTCTCTACTGATAATTGAAGAAATGCAACTGAAAAATCATTTCAACATGGACATGATATATTACAAATAATGGTGTTAAATTAAGCAAGAAAAGCTACTGTGAAAATTCTCAGACTGAAAAACTAAACTTTTAAAAGCTGACCTTTTTTTTCTTTTTTGTAATATATTCATGTAAAGTAAAAAAAAAATATTTTTTAGTATGCAGAAATTTAAAAAATGTTTATTATTTTATATTTTTTAAGAAAATGTAACTTATTTTTTAAAAACATTTGGAAGAAATAAATTTTTTCAGAAAAAACTGTTTTTTTTTTCCGCCACTTCAAAATTTCCGGAAATTTTACATCTCTAATATGAATATAATACATTAACATTTAAAATGCAACAAGTCTATGCAATAGTTTGATATCAATTTTAAATGTGATTGATTATTCTTTAATGACATTAAAAATATCAAAGGTCTTTACCACCTTTAACTCGTTGTTACATCAACATGAATTACTTTCAATTATTCTCAATTTCCATGCAATTAAATATATATTGCAAGCCACATCTATGCAACATATATATATATATATATATATATATATCTATGCAACATATATATATATATATATATATATATATATATATATATATATATATTCAAACGTAAAAATAAATTTCTAATTATACAAATCTATACGTTATCTATTACGTTAGAGTAGCTGAAGCTATTTTCGATTTAGTTACTGAATTAATATATGTATATATATTTTAAAATATAAAAGTGACTGAATTAATATATGTACATATATTTTAAAATATAAAAGTTCAACTTTGTAACCTATTTTCAGGGCAAATTATTTATATAGGGATGTGAGGAATAGTGATTTGGCTGAATACAGAATATTCAGTAACAATTTGAGGCCAAAAAACAACCTTTTTCCCCCCCAAAAAAAAATATTTTTTTATTATACATACAATTTTAAAATAAGAAAATAATTAAACAGAAATTTTTTTTTTTTTTTTTTTTTTTTATTTATGTGATTTAAATTTCCAATAGCTTGATGTATTTCTTGTAATACTTCAAATAGCTTGATGCTAACAATAAAACAACTTTTACCACATATAAATTATAATAGTGCAATTTTATCTACAGGAAAGAAATTCATAAACATTTTATCTGAAAAAAGAACTCATTAGTCATTATCACTGTTAAAGCATTTTTGAATTTATATAATTTATTTTAGCACAAAAAATTAAGAAATTGCATTTTATTATTTTGTTCTTAGATAAATCAAATTGATTTACTGTAAATCAGGATGGTATGTTAAGGGTGGTTCTTAAATAACCTGCTCAACAACGCGAAACTTTGACACATTTTCTTACTCATTCTTAAACTCAAATTGATAAAATTGGCAGGCTTGATTATTGAAGCGATTTGGAATCGAGATGAGTTTTCCATTTTTTGATAAATACATTACTTATCGAGTTATAAGCGATTCGCGTCACGTAACGAAATGTTTTTCACCTTTCTCGTGCTGCAGCGTCGGAAATTCTGTTCAAAATGTCGACTTTGACAGTATTTGCCTTTATAGGAAAAAAAAAAAAAGGAAATCGTCTTCTGATCACAAAGTTTCTAAATAAGAACACCTGCCAATTTCATGCGTTTCCGAACAAAAATGAATTAAAAAATATGTCATAAAGTAGCTAGTTTGGATTTGATAACAGCTTTGTGTTATTTCCATTAAAATATGAAGAATGAACTTCACCTTTACTATACAATGATACTTTTATCCTCTCTTAAATTCAAAATAAATGATAATATCTCTCATAATAAATAGTGAGATTTTTCCTGAAATAACCTTTAGTTCGAAATAATTTTTTTTGCGAAGATATTTGTGTCCCTATAGTGATCAACAAATTTCTAAGAATGAGTATTTTCTGAAACTAGACTTTCTATCTTAAATTACAAATTAAATTAAAGCAATAGATTTGGTTACAGTAGCAATATATATTTGTTTAATAAAATCTTTGACAATAGAACCAGCATATATACAATATACATCAACACAAAAGTTTTACAATTTACTCAACATGCATTAAAAGCATGCTCTCAAACTGTTGGAACAATATGAATTAAAGAAATCTAATATATATATATACATATAATAAATGGTAGTATACGAATAACTGTAATTTTGCGCAATTAAGAAGGAATTTAACTTCATAAATGTGTTAGAAAATAGACAGTTTGAATTAGAGAGACCAAATGCAAAAAAATATTTTTATTTAAATTTTTTATCCTGAATTTATTTGGCGAAATATCTGTAATATACTCGTTGAGATATCAGCAATATTCAGCGAGATATCTTACAATATTCGGCTGAAACATTCGAACAACTAGCCTTCAGTATTCGGTTAAGCGAATATTCACAAAATGGCCGAATACTGAATAGTGGCCGAATATTTGTCCCATCTCTAATGTAATATGTGTGTGTGTGTAAATAAATAAATAAAAGTATGTAAGCATATAACAGTTAAAAGACAATACAGAAACATCATACACAAATGGGGGAATAAAAATCAAAAATTGAAATAGGAATACATACCTGTTTGAATAACATCCAAAAGAGGGAGAAGAAAAAATAAAATTTATGACCAAGATAAGATAAATCAAATTGAAAAAAATAAGTGAATTAATGAAATATTTGTGGAACTTCGTAGCAGAATCGTCGGGCCCAAATTACTATATAGATTCCACAAATAATTTAATATTTCATTCTTGTACATGCTATAATAAGCAAAAATAATACAAGATTTGGGCAATCGCACATTTATAGACCGGAAAATGAAAGAAAATATGAAATGAAAAAGCTAGAAGTGAGGTAGATTTCCTCATAAGAAATCAGGAATACATGCATAATATATATATATTTATTTAAGCCACTTGATTTCATATGAGAAGTATCAAAATACATGTAGGGAGGAAATGTACAACTTTTTATATATTTTATAGCATAGCAATTATTTCTTTTATTTTTAAATTTTAAGTAAGACAAAAGTTAACTGGAAGTATCAAGAAATTTATTATACTTGGTATGTATTCCCATTTTATATAAAAGGGTGAATAACTTGATTACTCAAAGAAAATGCTGATGTTTCAAATTATATTAGATTTAATTTAATATCATTTTAAACTGAAATGATTTTTATGCTAGATAAAAACTTGCTGCACTTAGTTATTTTACAAGCCTAAGGAATTAGCTTAGATTATGTTATGTTCATCTTCGATTGTCATGCATTTTTACATAATTGTAAAATTGTAGAAAAATTATGTAAAATCCCCCCCCCCCTACCCCAACCACCACTGTAACTGGAGTTTGGAGTTGTTGAGCGGGGAAATATATATATATTACATTTTTCGATAAAGGCAGAACATCTATCTGAAAATGTTGTCAAAGTTGGAGATTTCAACTGAATAACCAGGAGGCGAGTATGTGGGAGGGGAGAAAAACTGTCGTCATTCAACGATTTTCCTAACTTAAAAATTGCATACTTGCAAATTTTATGATTTTACATTTAAAAAAAGAGTCAGAATATTTCCCGTTGTTGAGTGGGGGGGGGGGGGGGGGGGGGGGGGGAATTATTTTGCGAATCATCTTAATTACATTTAGACATTTGACTTTTTTTCAGAATCTTTTAAATAGATATATTTTTTCCAAGGATTATTTTACGAAGGATCTAGCCTTCATCTATGTTTGTATTTTTACATTTTTCATTGAAGTTCATAATTTTGAGAAAAGATTACTTTATAAAAAAACCAATATAGCTTATATTAGCCGCTGTGGAATTGTTTTTTCTTTTTTTTTTCTTTAACAGTAATTTTTTATTATTCCATATTTTGCCTATGCGAACTTTAAATTTGAGGTGTACATGAACATTTGCTTTTTAGGATTAACCAATCTCTTTAAATTATTAACTTTCTTTTTCAATTTGTAAATATATATATATATATATATATATATATATATATATATATATATATATATAAACTAGTCGTTGGGGGTCATCGTATATTCATAACATAAAATATGAAAACAAAACATGCGTAAACTACTTATAAAATGTATTGCAATTCGAATAAAATCGTGGTTTGATGGCGTTATAAACTTTAAATACTGTATTACTGAAATGCGTATAAGAAACATCTTATAACTACAAAAATGATAATCCTATTGACTAACGGTTGATTGCGTCGGATTAAGCGTCTCATTTCTAATTAAAATATATCTTTGAATTGAAATGTGGATGAAATACAGGGTCTGGAAAAATCGAAGCGTGTGGAAAATAGGATTACAAATACCTCGGCAATTCATTATCCGATCGCCTTCATTCTTTATGAAAAAAAACAAAAACAAAAAAACAATTACCCCGCCAGTGGCTGAGAGGTTCTGCTCTCAAAGCTGGTAGACGAGAGGTGCTGGGTTCAAACCCCTGTCGCGCTCGTCGACCTAACCGTTCGGAGTTTTCCGTGGTTTTCTTCGAACCTTGCCGTAAATATGGGTTAGGATCCCTTAAAAAGACCCCCATGGAAGGCAGCCCCCACCCCCATCAGGGCCTATATCCCTCGTGTTGATAATTGGCCGTCATAAATCTACCCAACCCAACCTTATGCAACATTTGTGTTTTTTTTTATTGTCTTTTATATTCAATCCTTAAAATAAACAATTTCGAAAATTTTTATGTACCTTTTATCAGAACGACTCTTTCGAGAGTCCGAAAAAAATAGTTCCGGATAATAAAGGTTACTGAAATTCAATAAGCTTCTTCTAATTATTACACACTAAGTACATACCAAATTTCAAGTCTCTATCTCAATTTGTTCGGGAGATAGAGCTTTTATAGACACACACACAGACAGATGGACGGCCATTTTTTTTTTCTAAAAATATGTTTTTCGGAATCTCTAGTGTCTTAAACGTGTAAATCCATCAATTTTTTTTTTCGATTTTCAAAACGATTACAAGACTTGCCCTAATACTACGTATGATGGGTAAGAAATAAAAGTAAAAAAAAATAATAATAAAAATGAGAAAATTAAAGCAGAAATCATGTGACCGCTAAAATTAAAAGAAAAGTCTGTGTCCTTCCGCGTGGGAATTAACATGTAAGAGGATGAGCGAGATAAAATAAAAAAAGTGAGAATAATCCTCCTACCCCCGCGTCCGCCTGGACTAACCCACAGAACTTCCGGTCAAATGAGGATTAATCAGTCACTGTTTGTCAGTACTCAGTCACAGGTTGTCAGCTTAGGACAAATACTTTGATATTACTGCTTGAGAAACGTGATAATGCAGGAGATCAATAATATGAAAGTTATATACAGTGAGAAAGGAAAACAATTAATTTTATATCTAGGATATAAATTTTACAAGTCGTATGAAGGCATACAAGGAAATTCATGGCGTTGCGTCAAGAAAACATGCCCTGCAACTCTCTCCGTAGATGACAGTATGTCTACAATATTGAAAGAAAATGCGACCCATAATCACGAAAAAAGCCAGACTTTAGGACGTGAAATAATTTCAAATTCGTTAAAAAGAAAAGCGAAAGATGATTTGACTCAGAAACCTAGAAAGGTAATTTTAAACGAAATTGAAAGGCAAGAGAGCAGAAAATATTCGGATAATTTTACGACGAATGATATGAAGTGTTTGGCATTAAACCTTTATAGGGCCAAGAGGAAAAGTTTTCCTCGCTTGCCAAAATCTCAACAAGAGGTTCACGATGTATTAAATGAAATAAGTGTAAAATCAAATAGAGAAGAAGATATGATTAAAATCAATGACAGTGAAAAAAATATTATATGCTTCACAACTGAGACAAACGTAGCATATCTGAGCAAAAGAAATAAGTTGTTTGGTGATGGAACATTCACATACTGCGCAAAATATTTCTATCAATTATTTACCAAACATAGTCTTGAGAATGGAAATTATGTCCCATTGGTTTTTTTTCTCCTTCCGAACAAGACAATTCCTACATATGAAAATATGTTTCAGTTTCTCAAAGAAATATGCATTAAGGAAAATCCGGATTTTCAACCTGAAGAAATCGTTGCAGATTTTGAAAGTGCAATTCATGAAGGAGTGAAACGAATCTGGCCTTCTATTAAAATCGTTGGATGCAGATTCCATCTTGTACAAGCATGGTACAGATACATCCAAAAAGTTGGTCTTAGTAATGAGTACAAAGACCACAAATCAGAAATTGGTGAATGGCTAAGGATGCTGTTCGGGATCCCTTTTCTACACCATGATGAAGTTTGGCAGAGTTTTATTGACGATTTTATGTCAACAGAACCTCAAAACGAACAAGTCATAAAGTTTTCCACTTACCTAGAGAAAACTTACATGGCAGAAGACGCAAAATTTCCTCCAATTTTATGGGCTTCTCCAACAACAGCTTCTGAAAGAACGACCAATGCTTGTGAGTCATTTCACTCACGTTTTAATGGGTATTTTACCTCTCCAAATCCCAATATTTTCACATTTACAGATGTAATTAAAAAAATTCAGACTGAAGTGTACATAATTTTGAATAGTGTGCAATTCCCGAAAAAAATTTGTAACAGTGAATACAAAAAAAAGAAAGAACTATTGGATCAATATTTGGAAGATTACAAGTATGATAAAATTACAAGGCTCCAACTGTTGAAAAAAGCTTCATATCATTATAAGAAGAAAGAATAATTATCTGTAAATAGAATTTGTATATATATATATAGAAAACTAGAAGAAATGCTTTGAAAAAAAAAAAATCATCGAATTTGTAAATATGTTAGAGCGCGGAGGGATACGATGGGTAATGGCTTCCACGTAGTGTATCCTGGTAACGAAACATAAGGTCAGTTTTAAAACAAAAAATTCGTTTTAGAATCGAGCTTGTGTTTCGGCTAACATTTACCCCTTGGCAATGTTTAAACAAAAACAATATTGTCATAAACCTTTTTCGCGTTTTTTTAGATTATAAAAACTTTTTTTCCCTTAATTAAAAAAAAAAAAACTTAAAATTTTTATATTAAAATAATTCAATTCGAATTTTTTTTAATTAGATTTTATTTTTTTAATTTTATTCTCTGATTGCATCCCTTTGTTTGCGATTGCATCATACCTCTATCTCGCGCGCGAAGATTGTTCTAGAAGAACTTGGTGATTGCATCATCCTGCTACACCCGCGAGGGAAATGGAATCGACCAATCAGGAAGTCTACCTTTCGGCTTAAGTTCAACCAGCCCCACCCAGCAGGTTTGTTTACTATGCGGCAAAGCCTTAAAAGATAATTATTAAAGTTGAGAGAAAATAAATACAAAAAAATTCTAATAGCTCACTTATTGAACGATAAACAATTAATAAATCCGATAATGACAAAGAAAATAATCAAACTTTGAACAGTAGCATATCGAGTGTATAAAAAGACATATTTGGAGGGAAACTTGAATAGTCGAAAAAATATCTGAATACTTTTGTGCAGCCCTGTTTATGATCTATAGATTTGTATATATACTATATAGTATGCTAAAATTTAGTTAATGTGGGAAATGCATAGCACAGTTGTAAATTCCCTTTCAGTAATTTCTATCAATAAATGAAAATGAACTCTACAGCTTTTGTGTTGCCCTGCATATCATTTATAGTATTTATACACAACACATCTACGCTACACACTACATTTTCAATACCGAACATTTCATAGTATACCTCATTGGCATTTATCAATTGCATGACTAT
Organism: Maratus michaelseni; assembly: GCA_963931845.1. Classification (NCBI taxonomy): domain Eukaryota; kingdom Metazoa; phylum Arthropoda; class Arachnida; order Araneae; family Salticidae; genus Maratus; species Maratus michaelseni. Next base: position 203,452,308 of record OZ007590.1, on the reverse strand, counting down.
ACATATATATTTACGCGAGTTAGAACACGGACAGACAGACAGACCGAATTCATAAGCACTTTTCAACTATGTTGGAAAGTGTTAAAAACACAATTTCAAGAATTACCAACACTATTCGGAAAATTATCCGAACTCTTTTGTGCAGCCCTGAATACGATCTATAGATTTGTATATAGACTTACATAGAATTCTAAATTTTAGTTCAGCTAGGAAACGCGTAGCACAGTTTAAAATTCCCCTTCTGAAATTTCCGTCATTAAACGGAAATATATTCGAGACTTTTTGTGCTGCTCTGTATAGGATCTGTAGAACTGATACACACCAAGTAATCGCCACAAGATAAGTTCAATTTAAAAACTCGTTCAGCAACTGAAAAAGCACTTTCATGCAACAATTATTGTTATTGTTAACGGACATTACCGAATTCTTTTGTGTGTCCCTGTCCATGAACGATGAATGGTATACACACAGTATTCTATAGTTAATCTCTTGTAATGCACCTCAGTGGTCTATATTAATTTGAAATAGGGAAACATTATTAAAATAAACACGAAACGATGTTTCTCTGTAGACCGTAATGTAATGGAATTCTTTAGATTGTCTCTGTAAAGGCTACGCTCTTCCTCTTCAATACGGAACATGCCGTAGTAAACTTCAATGACGTATATCAATTGCATGGCAATCCGCGTCTAGTTACGCGAGTTAGCACGAACAGACAAACAAACCGATTTCATAAACACTTTTCAACGAAGTTGGACAGTCTTTATAAAATGATTTTACCGTATAATTAACTGCTAATTAATACTCGGTAATTAATCTGAAAACTGACTAAGTTTATCATTGTTTTTAGCACTTTCCAACACTGTTGAAAAGGGTTTATGAATTCGCTTTGTCTGGCTGTCTGTCTGTTTGTTCGAGCTGTAACTTGAGTAAATGTAGTCCGATTGTGTAGAAATAACAACTTTACATTTTAATTTATTATTAAACCCTCACCAACTATGTTTAAACATATCTCTGAGAATTTTTATGATAATATGCTGAAATTTTGTACATGACCATATTAGAGTATTATTTCGGGGCACAATTTACTCACTGGAAAGTTTTTATACGGGAGACGTATAAAAAATTTAATTTTGTATTTGTTCAAATTTAATTCCCTGAATATTTTAACCGATTTCACAAAATTCTGAAAAAAACAACAACCTAGTATGAGTAAATTAACCAATATAGGGGGGCACGAAAAATTGAAAATGCTCTGGGCACAGAAACTTGCTAGTCGTGCCCTGTATATATACAAATAGATAGATCATATATAGGAATTCACAAAAGAATATGAATTATTTTCCAACTATAGATGGTAACTGCCGAAATTGAATTTTCGAATGTGTTTCTAAAATGTTTTCTTTGGCATCATCTTTCCCCTTATTAAACATCGAAGTTTTTTGTTACAATATTCTGAATGTGTTGGAAAGTTTTTCATAATTGATGCTTGATGCATGATTTTTCTTTCTTTTTTTCCAGTTAGGTTTTCCATTTAAACATATTCATAGGTACTTTATGCAATTAGAATTTTAATCTCAAAAAAATATATCCTATTTTACTAAAATCAGATTTTTTTTTTCCAATTCTGTTTTTTTTTTTTTTTTTTTTTTTTTTCCTTCTCCTGTGTTAAAATACTGAATCAATAATTGCACATTTCTAAAACAAATGACAATCTTTGTTTCTATGCAAATACAGTTTTCAAAGATAAATATCCAGCGTAAATTAAAATGATCGTTATAATATTTTCTTCTTTCAACCCGATAAAAATTCAGCAGATAAAAGATTATGAAGGTGACCTTTTAGCATAATACAAACACCCCTCATTCCTGCAATCTCCACAAGACAGATGTAACTTTTTCCAGGAAGTGCTGGTCAGTATACAGGCCGGCGACACTCGCCCACCCTTTTCGAAAAGGGAAGCAAGCATGTTTCCCCCCACGGTGTTCGCTAGGTAACTCCCACACACCTCCTATTTTGGGGGCTGAAAAAGTATCCTACCCTCCCGAAATTCGTTAGCTTTCCCCCTTTAGCGCAACCGAAATACACCGAAATTTCAGTATTTGCCAACTCATTGTGAAGCAAAAATAAATAGTTTTCGCCAATTCAACAAGTATGCCAACTAGTTTTATAATTTCGCCAAGTTACCACAATTAGAAAATGTAATATAGTTCTTATTTGTAAAAATTTTAATAATATTCCCAATTAGATTTATAACTTTTGCTAAGTCTATCAGAAATAGAAAGTATATTATAGTTTTTATTAAAGTTTTAAACAAATTTGCCAACTAAAAGTTTTAAATTTGCCAAGTGTAACAGCATTCGGGAACGTTTGGTGGGGGAGGCTCCCCCACCTTAGCGAGGGCCCTGAATCCGGATCTAGCAACGGCATAACTGTCAATTTTCTGCGTTTTCTTCGAGTAAAAAAATAAAAATAAACAGTACTTTTATGCTAGCTTGGCACCAGTGATAACTTGCCAAATCTTGTTTCAATTGGCATAATTTGAATTGCAACCTTTTACGTGGGATTTTGTTATTTTTATTGATATATTTGTGTTTACATGATTATATTATGATTATATTTTAGCTATTTTTAAGTAAGTTTTTTAAGATATTATATTGCAATGTTAAAATATTGGCTGGTTGTTAATAGCTAATGTTAAAAAATTAGCGAAAAGAAAAGGGTTGGCAAGATTAAAAAAATTTTGGAGATCGCTGGTGCCCGGCTAACATAAATGTACAAATAAGCATATTTTGAAATAGAAAAGTGATTTAATAAAATGTGTCTTGTAATCCATGTGCTACTTATTTAATTTGATTTATTAAATACATTTTCTGGTTCAAATTATGTTTATTTGACTTGAAAAAAAAAAGTTGGCAGCTATCACATAAAAGTGCGCTACCGAACGTAGCTAAAATATGCCTAATTGCACACTATACTTTAAAAATTTGTCGATTAATGAATAATTACAGAAATTTGGAAACACCACACCCACATATTTTCATTTTAATATGAAATCACACTGAATTTTGATTAATTGCATTAGTAAATTCTGAAGAATAATTTTCATATTATAGTCCAGGCATTTGGTAGAAAATAAAGGAAAGTTTTGGTGTAGTTTTTTTTTGGTCCCTTTATGTTTTTTGGATCGCTGAACACGAATCAGAGGTTTTCCAACAAAATTTTTTTCGGGAAATATGTTTTTTTACAAAAAACGTGTAAAAAAATGGACTTTTTTCCGTTTTTTCAAAATAATTCCAAAATTATGCATTTTATGTGAAAGTCGGCAGTATATGAATTAAAGAAAATAAAATGTCTTACATTTTATGTATTGAAAGTTTTTTTCTCTGATCAATAGTTTAGCCGTGAGAGTGCCTCAAAAATGGGTGGAAAAAACAAAAAACTGTAAAAAAACGGGAATTACGGTACTGTATGTCAATGTAACATAGAAACTAATCCTTTTACGCAAATGTTAACTATTAATGTTACTAAAGATTATATGTTTGACTATATTTTATGCATTTGAGGTAGAGGAAAAACGTGGATCCGACACCAGGGGAAGGTGGGAGCAGTGGGGCAGATGACTCTACTACTCTCATGAGTCGAAGGTGCTACTCCTCCGGAGAGCTCGTATTCTAAGAGGCGGTAACATTGTAGTCCAGTAGAAATAGCATTTTACCTTACAAAAATTTGGGTAGTTCTGATTTTTGGGTATGTTGTAAAGGTTGACCCTCTAATAAGAAAACCAAGTTTTCGACCTTCTAGACCTTGTGTGTTTTTCACAATATTGAAAAAAACAATATTTTTCGGCACTTTTTTCGATTTTTCTTAAATAACTCAATTTTAGTGCATTTTACAGAAAAAAGCACAGTTATCATTTTGTAGAGCATAAAATTCTCTACAACATGCAGTATTCAGGTTTGTAAATTGTCCAAATAGGGGGTAAGATACGGAACCGGGAAAATAGGGTAAAATTTGCAAAAAATGCAAAAATCTACTTAAGACGTTAGTTTTTGCTTAATAACCTACTTTTAGTTCCTTTTAGAGACAAAAGCACTTTCCACATTTTGTAGAGCATAAAATTCTCTACAACATGCAGTATTCAAATTTGTAAATTGTCTAAATAGGGGGTAAGATACAGAGCCGGGAAATAGGGTTAAATTTGGAAAAAAATGTAAAAATCCACAAATGACGTTAGTTTTTGCTTAATAACCTACTTTTAGTGCGTTTTAGAGACAAAAGCACTTTCAACATTTTGTAGAGCATAAAATTCTCTACAACATGCAGTATTCATATTTGTAAATTGTCCAAATAGGGGGTAAGATACGGCAAAAACTAACGTCATTTGTGGATTTTTACATTTTTTCCAAATTTAACCCTATTTTCCCGGCTCCGTATCTTACCCCCTATTTGGACAATTTACAAACCTGAATACTGCATGTTGTAGAGAATTTTATTCTCTACAAAATGGTAAAAGTGCTTTTTTCTGTAAAATGCACTTAAATTGAGTTATTTAAGAAAAATCGAAAAAAGTGCCAAAAAATATTGGTTTTTTCAATATTGTGAAAAATGCACAAGGTGTAGAAGGTCGAAAACTTGTTTTTTTAATTAGCGGGTCAACTTATAATAAATGAAACTACCGACTATGTCATGCTTTAAAAAGTTGATTATGACAATTTTGTTTCTAAAATGCACTAAAAGTGGTAACCTTCACATAAATGATTGCGGAAATAAGAATTTTGCTTTTTGACTTCATGTAAATATACTAATGTTTGTTACTAATGTACATAATAATTTATAATTAAATAATGATTCATAATGAGTCGCCGTACTTATTATCAGGCAACTTCATTGTAAAATGTAGTCAATCATATAGTTTTTAGTATCATTAACAGTCAACGTTTATTTAAAATTGTTAATTTACATGTTACATCGACATACAGAGTCGTAATTCCCGTTTTTTACAGTTTTTTGTCTTTTACACCTCCCAATTTTACAATATGAGCACTCCGGCGGAGGAGCACCTTCGACTCATGAGAGAAGGTGGAACTGCTCCACTGCTCCCACATTCCCCTGGCGCAGGATCCGCACTTTTCCTCTACCTCAAATGCATAAAATACAGTCAAACATATAATCTTTAGTATCATTAATGGTTACCGTTTGCGTAAAATGGTTAGTTTTTATGTTACATCGACATATACTACCGTAATTCCCGTTTTTTTTACAGTTTTTTGTTTTTAACACCCTTTTTTGCGGCACTCTCACGGCTAAACCATTGATCAGAGAAAAAAACTTTCATTACATAAAATATAGGAAATTTTATTTTCTTTAATTCATATATTGTCGATTTTCACGTAAAATGCACAATTTTGGAATTATTTTGAAAAAACGGAAAAAGTCCGTTTTTTACACGTTTTTTGTAAAAAAAACATATTTCCTGAAAAAATTTTTGTTGGAAAACCTCGGATTCGTGTTCAGCGACCCAAAAAACATAAAGGGACCCCCCAAAAAAACTACACCAAAACTTTCCTTTATTTGCTCTTTTTTATCCCCTAATGCCTAGACTATTAATTATTAGAGTTGAAATAAATAGATTAAACTCATTTTCATATTTCTTGAAATTCAAAAATCTTTTCTTTTTTTAATTAATTTTTTAATATATTATTATTATAGTCTAAAAATTTCCACTTCGATGATTTTGTAATAATGCTTGGCAACATTTAAATTGAAATACATTTTCTTTTTGAAAATTGTTTTATCAAAGTAGTAAATTCTATTTGAAAACACTAAAACTAACAAATAACAAGATAGCATTATGAAATTTGCATTGAAGTTGAAGTTTATTCAGGTGCTTTGTAATTTCAAATAAAAACTCCAAGTATTTTGTCTATTGGTGGACTTTTAATAATTCATATTCATAATTTGTCGATTTAAAATGAAAAATGAATTTTTTTTTAACAGTTCGAAAATAAAATAACAGTTAAAACTTTATGACGGAAAGCCATCAAATTCCGTATAAGAAGGTAGATCTGTTTATCTTCATACTTATGTTTCCAAGATATATTCTAGATTGATGATTATTAAGCATGTGTGTACGAATATAAGTTTATAAGAACTATAAGTTTTGCTCTGTGTGTGTGTCCATGTGTCTGTCTGTTGGCGATGGCTAGGAAAATCTAGCCCACCTAGAAGCCTGATAATTTAGATTTAGGTAGTCCAAACCCTCTCCTGATGCACCTGAGCCTCAGATTTTTAATATTTTGAAAATTAGAGTAGTTATTAATTAAAAACTGACCAAAGATAACAAATAAAAAATCACTCTTCCGAAAACAGCATGCACATGTCCAGAAGCCATTTATTTGTTCCTCCGTTAAAAGAAAAAACAGAGCGTGAGTAATTCTATTTCTTTTTAAGTTTTTCTAAATTCGCCACGAGCGAACGGCTGGAAACACGGAAAAACCGTCTATATATTCTCAAAGAATATAATTTTATCCAATTGGATTCATTTTATCAAAATAAATAGTAACATGTGGATTGTTTAAATTTTTATTATATTCTAAATGAAGGCAACACTAATATCCCAAAAGAATAAAATTTTAATATTGATTTAAATCAATGATTTTAAAAATAAATCAGAGTGATTTAAATCATGATTTTAATCAACCTGATTTAAATCGGAGTACCCTGCCCATAATTAAACCTTTAAAGTTAAAAAATAGACAGAAACTAATTCAATGCCATTGAAACACATTACGTGAACTGGTCCAGCAGGAATGAAAATGCCAAACGAGTCAGCCTATATATTTAGTAGCTCTAATTCACAGCAGTTGCTTAAACTGCTGCGAGTTTGATGGTTTGCTTGTAAATTTGATGTCATTGCTCGTGAACCAATGGCATTTTACATGCGATTTTTGTTTCCAGGAATGGTAACACGTCCATTACTGAATCCCCGACATATTTTGAGTGGTTATTATTTCCAACCCATGAAGCATATTTAATATAATTTTCAGATGTTAACTCGACAATATTAAATGACGATTTTTTTGGCTATAAAGTCTCACACTCATACACTTTATTATTTTTTTATCCGTTATAAAAAGGAAAAAAGTCACCAAACTTGGATTTTTTTCCTTAATGATAACCTGGCAATTATGCTTGTAATTAAATTAGTGTTTTTGGCACGGGCTTGGAAAACGTGCCAGTAAAAATTTCAACAAACATTGCTGTGGAGTGTAACATATATGTTCCATTTTTTTTTCTTCTGGAAGTATTGCGAATGCTTTGTTTACGCCGCACTGGTAGATAAGCCGCAAAAGGTAAAATTTAACTTTTAAACACTAGTTACGGTAAATTTATCATTTGCATAATTTTCACCCTTTAACTGTGGAAATTTTAAAACAAAATTGTGTATTATATAAATTTGTCTATAAATGTCTTGCCTGTAGTAATCACAGGATAAGCGGTCATAGGGTTAAGCAATGTCCTTACTGTAAATTGCAAATATATTATAAAGCATACGTGGGCAAAAGACTTACAAACATATGCTAATTTTTCGCAACCATAGGGCCCTGTGAAACTGGGGGCTCCTGGCATTTTGTCAGCTTAGCCACTTTATATTTAGTTGCACTACTGCTGCTGATGTATTTAAAAAATGGAAGTTTTTGTTTGAACTGTTTTTTCTTTAGGCTGCGTAATAGTATTAACATGTATGTACCGATTTATGCAACTTAAGTTCTGACTTTTTACTTTATTTACCTTGGTATTTATTTTTACTTAAAAATAAAATGCTCGAGGTGGGGTCTTGCAATTTGTACAGACTCCTTTGTACAGAACCTTTAGTCTAAAGTGTTGTGTGAAATTTAATATACACAAACTATATGACTCAAATTCTGATTTTTTTATTTTCTTACTTGTTAGTTATAAAATGTCACATAAATCTTCAATTTTACTATTTTATCTAAAAACAGAAACTGTGATAAACCCCTTAATGGAGTCAGGACCTGGTAATTTGTGTTGCCTCCACTCCTTCTCTGCGAGCCTGGATATCACTAATTTTCAGAATGATGCATATATTTTTTTTTGTAATAAATTAGTAGAATGTGAATTTTCGTGAGTCGTGTTAAATGGGTAATTATTCTAAATATACGGTAGGGCGATTCCACCGTTACGTGTGTGACTTTTTAGAGAGTGTTTTTTTGCAAATTGAGAAAAATTTGGAAGTGAAATTATTTAGATAACATTTTACTTTTTTTATTGCTATTACAGGACACATACAGAATCATTTTTGTAGTGACACCTTTAGTCTAAAGTAATAACAATATTTTTTTTAAAAATTGTAAAGTTGTTGTTACGTGTGTGACTCTGAAAAATCACACATGTAACAATGACTTTACTATTTAAAAAAAAAAAAGAAGGTTGAATCCAAGAACAAGCGAGGAAGTTGGCGACGTTGGATTTGGTGAGGTGATAAATAAGATTTTCTTGCTACCAGTTTATGTCTTACATTTTTTCTACGCCTACGTTGTTTGATGTGGAAATTTGATTGGTTTATGAGTAAATTAAATCGTTTGGTCGGGTTGGTTGGTTGGTTTCTAGAGATGCGGTATTTCGTAAAAACGTCTTGCAGTATGAAGCCGGTTCTATCTCAAATCACTAGGCCGAAAGAAAAGAAGTACATGGAATAATGGCTGAATTAATTGGATGGCGATAGGTTTTCAAAGGAAGACTTTGTAAATATTCATAAAACGAAATAAAATCAAAGTTTTAGTAAATTTTACGGCCACATTTTTCGATTTTTACATACTTTTACCAATATTTTCATTCAGATATTTCAATTTTTACAAACTTTTAGCAATTTTTTCATTTGGATTTTTCCAGTTTTACAAATTTTTAGCTATTTTTTTATTCCGGATGTTTCCATTAAAAAAAATATTTAGCTATTTTTTCCTCCGGACTTCTCCATTTTTACAAATTTTTAGCCATTTTCTCTCCGGATTTTTCCATTTTTACAAATTTTTAGACATTTTCCCCTCCAGATTTTTCTATTTTTACAAGTTTTTCGGTTTCAAGATTTTTTGTTTTTACAAGTTTTTAGCTATTTTTCCTCTGTATGAATTTCATGCATTCTAGAGATTGCTATACAGCGAGTTTCATGAGTGCAGTGATGTTTGTTTTTGGTTAATGTACGCGAAACGTACATACATAAGTTGCTGACCGCGGCTTGAATGAATTTCAGGCATTCTAGAGAATGCTGTACAGCGAGTTTCATGCGTCCAGTGACTTTTTTTTTCGGTTAATGTATGCGAAGTGTACATGCAGAAGTTTCTGACCGCAGTTTGAATGAATTTCATGCATTCTAGAGAATGCTGTACAGCAAGTTTCATGCGTCCAGTGATGTTTTTTTCGGTTAATGTATGCGAAGCGTACATATATAAGTTTCTGACCGCGGCTTGAATGAATTTCATGCATTCTAGAGAATGATGTACAGCTAGTTTCATGCGTCCAGTGATGTTTTTTTTCGGTTAATGTACGCGGAGTGTACATTAGGGTGGTCCAAAATTTGGAAGGTGAAAATTTGTTTGGTCCTACCCTTCTGTTTTGTTCCAATATACTAAAAAATAAAGCAGATCAAATTTGAGAGCATTTCAATAAAATTTAGAGGTAGCTCAATGTAATTTAAGTTTGCAACATTGTACTACAGTGGCACCCAGTGAGTAAATATTATTTGAACTGCAACTTTTATCAGATTGTTTATAAACCATAACTTTTTATCAGATTGCATCTGACATTGTTCTTGATTGTTTACATTCCCAGTAACAGAGAAAGGAATGAACAGCTCATCCAAACAGAAAAGAAAGAATGAGAATTATGACTCCAAATCTGGCTGCAGCTTTAGACAGGACCAAAGTTTCAGACCGAAAAGCTGTGTTTGTCGTTTCCGAAACAGTAAAGAGCTTGGGTTGTGAAGTAGATGAAGTAACTCTTAGTAGAAGTTCCATTCGTCAAGAAAGAATTAAACACCGGTCTAAAATGTATGAGCAGCTCAAAGGCGAATTTGGAGAACATGTTAACTTAACAGTTCACTGTGATGGTAAACTCTTACAAGACCTAACTTTGAAAGAGAAAGTTGATAGACTTCCAGTAATTGTGTCTGGAAAAGGAGTCTCTCAGTTACTTTCAGTACCCAAGCTTCCATCAGGAGACGGAGAAGGTCAAGCTGCCGCAGTATATGCGACCTTACAGGATTGGGGTATAGATGATAAAGTAAGTGCCATGTGCTTTGACACAACAAGCGTCAATACTGGTCGAATTAAAGGCACTTGTAACTTACTTAAACAAAAAATGAATAAAGAGCTGCTTTCTTTGGCATGTCGCCACCACATTATGGAATTGATTATTAAGCTTAGGATTTTCTTCATCACCAGAGGTATTTAAAAGATTCCAAGCCAACTGGAATTTTATTGACAAAGAGAAGTATGATATGGGAGTTGGTAATACAAAAATTTTGAATCAAATAATAGATATAAAAGATGACATAATTAATTTTTCTAAAATACTACTGGACAAAAATAAACAACCAAGAGATGACTATCGAGAATTTCTTGAACTTATCTTAATCTTTTTAGGCGAAACCCCTTCTCGACGAGTCAGATTTATGGCACCTGGAGCCATGCACCATGCTCGCTGGATGTACAAAGTGCTGTACAGTCTAAAAATATGGATGTTTAGTAGCCAGTTCACCATTACTTCAAGAGAAAAAAAAGGATTGCAAAAAATGTGTATTTGCGGTACGAGTATATCTAAAAGCTTGGATGACAGCACCATTGCCACAAAGTGCACCTTTCAATGATTTCAATTTAATGAAATCTCTGTTACAGTATAAGAATATTGATGATGAAATATTTAAAGCAGCATCAGAAAAGCTAGCCAAACACCTTTGGTATTTATCTGAGGATCTTGTTGCCTTAGCTCTTTTCGACAATCAAGTGCCTCATTGCCTTAAAAGGCTCATAGTAAAGGCCATGAAAGACGTTAATTGTAAAAAAGAATCCACAAAGCGTCCTAACATTACACTTGAAACTTTTGTTGACATGAAATTTGAAGACTTTGTAACAAAGTGGTCAGCTTTATTATTCCAACAAATGTGCCTACCGCATGCGTTCCTCCAAGTAGACCCAGAAATATGGGAAGATCAGGAGACTTTCTATAAAGCATTAGAAATTGTCAAATCAATAAAAGTTGTTAATGATCATGCTGAAAGGGGCATAGCCCTAATTCAAGAGTTTTGTGGAAAAATAACGTACAGTGAGACACAACTACAATAATGCAGGTGGTTGAAGAACATCGACAAACATATCTTGACTGCAAAAAACAGAGTTTGGCAGGTACTGAAAAATACATGATTATTTAAATATTAATGGCGTATATTTACTTGTTAATTATTTATAACATATATTGAATATATAAGTGTACTTTAATTACTTAGAATTCTCAGATTCTTGCCCCCATGTATGGCAAATAAATCTTTTTTAGATATTAGTAGCAGTTGAATTCTTTAAATTGTAAATTTACAAAAAAAGAAAATTTTTAAGAGTGTTGAGCTACCTCTAAATATTAAAATTTTAAGCTCAAACTTCATAATATTTATTTTTTAACCAAAATGAACAAATTAAGAGGATAGCACCAGTAAAAAACTTAAAAAAATAATAATTGACCTTTTTTGGACCACCCTAGTGTACATACATAAGTTGCTGACCGCGGCTTGAATGAATTTCAGGCATTCTAGAGAATGCTGTACAGAGAGTTTCATGCGTCCACTGATTTTTTTTTCGGTTAATGTACGCGAAGCGTAGGGGAGACAGGTACACAGTGGACCACTTTTTCAGTTAACATTTTTTTTCTCATTAACAGACTGACCGATCTGTATGAAAATATTTTTGAATATTCCTTAAACCTTCTTACATCCATCATAATTTTCTCACAACATAGTTTTCAATACATTAAAAAAAAAAAAAAATTATATACACTTGTAAAGTGGACCACTATTAGGTATTATCTAAAATACAATATAAATCTTTTTTTCATTAATCTAATTCTTTTTTGTTGACCCTTCACCCGCAAAATAACATAGTAATATAAATTTTGAAACAAAAACAAAAAATTAATTATATTTTGAAAATAATAACAGATTAATACAGGAACAATTGCAATTTAGTTGAAGTTATTACTTAAGTACAAAAAAATCAGCGCACATTAAAATTTGCAAATGAAATTCCAAAGTACTTATGAGTAAGATTGAGCCTGGAATTTTCAAGAAATAATTTCGGGTCCGAGAGCAACATTATGAAATCATTGACATCAACAGCAGATTCATCTACAGTTTCGGGAGAAATAAACTGATTTCCATTCAATTTGCGTCTCATGAATCTTACTTGAGTAGAATCATCAACAATTAGACTACAGTTATATTTATCAAAGGCAGTAAATATGTAGGGTTAGATAACACCTCCCCCACAATATCTTGAGCCACACTGCTTACCATTTAATTAAAATAACTATGTGCATGATGGAGGCTAAAATAATTGCAACGTTTTCTGAAGGAAACAAAAAAGATTTATTAAAACTGTAGGTTATAGGTAGCAAACACATCTTTTAGAAGATACATCATCACAGGCACATAATAAGTCAAACTCTCAATAATTTCTGAAGTCCAAACATAGTTCATTTATACTGCATATATTAACTGAATATTTTATACACTAAAAAAAACAAGTAGTCACCTGCTACTAAATGAAACACCACCAGAAATAAGGCCTATTTGCAAAAGCTACTCACATGTTGAACTGACTTGTCAAACTACAAACTTCCCAAATATATACTTCAAACACAATACAAAATCTTCATTTTAATGTTGCTAAATTAGTAAATATAACTTTCAATAAGTGATAGACACACCCACTAGAACAAAATGACATCACTGTGTCAGAATGACATCAGAAGAAACAACAAATCAGAAAAAGGTTAACTAAAAAGTAACAGAAAGTTAACTTCACTACCAACCACCAAACCATATGCTGAAAAAGGTAAACAAGCATGCACACTTGCTGTAAGTACCAGACTATTGAATTTAAACATTAAAAATGATTAACTAAATAAGATACTTAGAAAATAAATTAAACTAAACATAGAAGCAAGCTTTTATATGGTGGTGGTGGTTATTAAATAAAATGAGGAGCTGGGAAAACACAAAAATATAACTTTAAGCCTACAAATGCCCCATTTTTTCCAGGTCCTCTGCCTAGCCAAACAACCATTTTCTAAAATAGAAAATTTTTTCACTTGACAAGGCTTTTGTCATTACATCAGCAACATTACATTTACTAAATACATACTTAAGTTCAAAATTTCCAATATTTTCCTTTACAAAATAACTACGTGTATCAATATATTTGGTTCTTGTATTTTCTATATTGTTTTTAGAAAAACTTATAGTACTTTGATTGTCACAATGAATTGTTGGTTTAGTTAAGTTTAAGTTCAAAAAGGAAAAGTCATCAATTATTCTTGTTAACCAACACAGTTCCTTGACTGAATCTGATAAAGCAACATACTCAGATTCCATACTTGATAAGGCAACACATTTCTGTTTAGAAGAGTTCCATATAATAGGTACTTGGTCTACAAAAATTACCAAACCACTAACTGATTTACGATCAACTAAATCTGAAGCCCATGTAGCATCAGTATAGACATTAATATTACAATTTGAAATTCTAGATAGATTTAAACTTAATTCTTTTGTATCAATAACATATTGCAAAACCTGACACAAATTTCTCCAGTGATCCCATGATGGTTTATTAGAAAACTGAGATAAAGCAATAACCGAAAATTGAATATCAGGTCTACTTCTAGAAGCTAAGAACAACAAACAACCTATCAACTGTCTGTAAGGGACATCTATTTGTTCCCCCTCATTCGTTAAGTTTAACACTGTTCCTGGTGTTAATGGCAATTTGCATTTTATTCTAGGAACATTAAAAATTTCTGCAATTCTTTCAATATATTTAGTTTGATGCAGTACATAAGACCCCTCACGTTGCTCGAATTCAACTCCTAGAAAATTTCTAATTTCACCTAAAGTTTTTATTTCAAATTTAGACTTTATTAATTCAATTACTTGGTTTAATATTTCCTTATTCTCTGCAAAAATTGCTAAGTCATCAACATAAACTAGAATTACTACTTTTAATTCATAAACATATATGCAGTTACAATTCAATACTTTATCAAAACCTAAATCCTTAAAAGTTTTGTCTAATTCATTAAACCATTCGCGGCCAGCCTGGTGGAGTCCATATAATGCCTTGTTAAGTTTCCATACATACTTTTCATCAACTTCCCGGAAACCATCTGGCTGCTCAACATAAATTTGTTCATTTAATTTTGCATATAAGTATGCACCTTTCACGTCAATATGCTGGCTAAACCATCCCTTTAGAATCACAAGTACAATAAAGAAAAATCTAACAAGTGGAAAAGCTATGACAGGTGAAAATGTGTCAAAATAATCGATTCCCTCAACTTGTCGGAATCCCTTCGCTACTAACCTAGCTTTAAAACTTTTAATTTTACCTGACACATCCTTTTTCAGTGTATATACCCATTTTGTACCAAGAACTTTACTCTTTTCAGGACGGGTTACAAGGTCATACACTTCCCTATCTTTTAATATTTTAAGTTCAGTACTCATAGCTTTAACCCACTCTTGTTTCTCAGGAAGATTTTGGGACTCACTAAAACTAATTGGAATTTTTATTTCATCACAATGTGCTTCTGGGTTAGATTCTAAGTCCTCTTCATCAGTTTCTATTACAGGTTTAGAATTAGAGTCACTTTTCAGTTTAACTTCAGGCTGGGAGGGATCTGAATTAGTTTTAAGTGGTTTAAAATCAAATTCCTCAGATTTAAAAACTAGACCCTTTTCCTTACAATAATCCTTCACATCATTTTTACTTCTTAACCTAATACCAGGTTCTGGATAGTAGTAAACATCTACACGACCTGCAGAACTACCTGACTCTCTAACCTTTTCAATTCTCTTCCAATCTGAAAAAGAAGTATTTTCAACTGGGTCATCTTGCACTTTAAATTTAACCATTCTATTGCTAGAGTCTTTAACTGGTTCTGAAATAAAATCATTTTCAATGATTTTCAAACTTTTAGTTTCCTGCACTTCTTTAGTCCCTTGAAACCATACTCTATAACCTCTCGTGCTCCTGGCGTAGCCAATTAAAATTCCCTTTTTAGATCTTGCCTCTAATTTATTACGATACCTTTTTGGAATATGAACAAAAACAGTACTTCCTATAACTCTTAAGTACTTAACCGAAAAATTTCCACCTTTCCAAACATTCAGAGGGGCTTTCCCATGCAATTTAGTGTGAGGGTATCTATTTTTTAAGTAATTTACAGTACAAACCATTTCAGCCCATAATTCTTTAGGTAAATTTGCCTGAATTAACATAGCTCTAACTCCCTCCATTAAAGTACGGTTGTATCTTTCCGCGATGCCATTCATCTGTGGCGAATACGTATTCGAGTGCTCATGTTTAATCCCCTCATCTTTTAAGAATTTCTCAAATTGATTAGAATCAAATTCTTTACCCCAATCAGAACGAAGTCTTTTAATTACATGACCTGTCTGCTTCTCAACTAAAGCTTTATAATGCTTGAAATAATCAAATGCCTGACTTTTATATTTAAGAATGTATACATGTGCATACCTAGAGAAATCATCAACTAAACTCAAGAAAAACCTAGCCCCACCTAAAGAAGGTTCAGGAGCTGGTCCCCAAATGTCGAGGTGCACTAACTCTAAAATGCCACCTGTCTTAATATCATCTATAACATGATGAGATTCTCTAGTACTTTTTGCTAAATTACAAACTTCACATGACCCCATTTCACCGGATAAATTTTTAAGTCCAGTTACATAATTTGTTTTTGAAAATTTTATCAAGTTTTTAGCATTTAAATGACTGAAACGCCTATGCCATAGCACTAAATCATTAGAACAATTATTTAACTTACTATTTCTAACAACATAAGCACACGATTCATTAGACACACATTTAGCAGTAATACAATAAAATTTAGTTACTAAAGGCACTGTTAAAAATTCAGAATTATCAGGATTAAAAATTATAGCCTTACATTTGTCAAATTTTACTTTAAAATTTTTATCAGTTAATTTTCTAACAGACAGAAGATTTCTCACCATATCAGGAACATAATACACATTTTTTAAAGTAAAAGTTCTTACTACAGTACCACAGTTCACTCGTAAGTCAATGTCCCCTATACCACAAATGTCAGCAATTCCTTTTGCTATAACAGCTTGACTTTCTAATTCTCTGAAATTGTAGAAGAGAGATCGATCATAACTGAAGTGATCTGTTGCTGCAGAATCCAAAATAAATTCAAGTTCAGGTCCATCAGACAATAGGGCGGATGCGAAGAAAGCTTGATTAGGCAGTTGGGATTTCCTTGAACTTGATCTGAATCTTGGTCTATACTGATTTAATCTCCTGGTTTGGGATCTATGTCTACAATTCTTGATTAAGTGGCCAACTTGACCACACCGATAGCACTTTCGGGTTTCTTGTTGCACAGTTGAATTCACAGCACTAGGAGGATGGACCTTTGGTATAGTATCAGTCGAAAAATTTCTAGAAGACATTAGAGCTGTATTTTGATTTTTGAATATATCTTGGTTATCGATCTGTTTATTTTGCAAACGGTCATATTCAGCAAGCAAAAATGGTCGAAGACCTTCCACAGTGAATTCATCATCAGCCAATTGATAAAGACGAGATATAAGGGTCTCATAAGATGGCGGTAAACTTTCTAAGATTTGAAAAGCAATTTCATCTTTAGGCACACTCTTTCCTGTTTGCTCTAAATCTCTAACTATTTCCAAAACTTTTCCAATATACTGACTCATAGTATCACTGGCCTCAAACTTTGTATTTATGAACTTTCTCCGAAGGTGAGCAACTCTTGCACGTGACGTAGGTTCATAAGCACTTTTTAATAACTGCCACGCCTCAAAAGATGATTCAGCACTAAAAACTACACTTTTGATCTCTTCAGTCAAGCTTAAACATATGTATGCCAATGCCTTCTTACTTTTCTTCATATACTCCTCAAAATTTTCAATATTTCCTCCATCGGCTTTTGCTTTACCTTTTTCTTTATCAGAAGTATAAATTTCTAAGCCTTGGCTAATTAGCATCATATCCATGCTGAACCTCCATGCCTTCCAATTATCATTACCCAATTTAGGGAAAGAGAGAGTCTGCTCAGTTATCTTACTCATTTTATCACAAAATACAGCACCACAAAATAAAAGGTAAAGCAGTAAAGGTAAGCAGAGCGCCCAACCACGCTCTGCTACCACATTGTAGGGTTAGATAACACCTCCCCCACAATATCTTGAGCCACACTGCTTACCATTTAATTAAAATAACTATGTGCATGATGGAGGCTAAAATAATTGCAACATTTTCTGAAGGAAACAAAAAAGGTTTATTAAAACTGTAGGTTATAGGTAGCAAACACATCTTTTAGAAGATACATCATCACAGGCACATAATAAGTCAAACTCTCAATAATTTCTGAAGTCCAAACATAGTTCATTTATACTGCATATATTAACTGAATATTTTATACACTAAAAAAAACAAGTAGTCACCTGCTACTAAATGAAACACCACCAGAAATAAGGCCTATTTGCAAAAGCTACTCACATGTTGAACTGACTTGTCAAACTACAAACTTCCCAAATATATACTTCAAACACAATACAAAATCTGCATTTTAATGTTGCTAAATTAGTAAATATAACTTTCAATAAGTGATAGACACACCCACTAGAACAAAATGACATCACTGTGTCAGAATGACATCAGAAGAAACAACAAATCAGAAAAAGGTTAACTAAAAAGTAACAGAAAGTTAACTTCACTACCAACCACCCACCCGCATAGCATGCACAGTCACAGTGACGTCAATGTGAGTCACGTACGTCACGTCACATCTGTGACCAAAATGCCACCACTTTGTAACGTCACACTGTGACCAAAATGTGAACGTCTTGGAGATCTAAAGAAAACTTAAAATAAACTTTAGAACATCTTATAACATAAAAAAAATTACTTTTTGACAGTTTTAAAAATTTTTGTGACGTTGCAATGACGTCAATGCAAGTCACATAAGTCACGTAAAACCTATGACCAAAATGCCAACACTCTGTGACTTCACGGTGCGATCGGAGAGTGAATTTGAAAAAAAAGACTCATAAAATATAGATTTGAATTATGTCATGTACCTAAATCATTAATAAAAATATTGTCACACACTATTTATTTAAATATGTTGAGTATTTCCAAAATAAAATAATAAATAAATATCTGTCTACATATATGAGGCAGATAATTTTTTACAATTTTCATTACCATTTTCATGAAATTTAACAAAATATACTATACAGGGTGATTCATAAAAGATGGGCAGAACTTTAAGGGGTTATAGTACACTTAAAGACAAATAATATTAAATAGGAGACTAAGGGTCCCAGACGTATTCCCAAGGAGATAGGGGGCATTAAAGTTTAGGGTCCGAAATTTCAAATGATTATAAAACATGGAAAAATTGGTCGATTCGTTTGCGGTTTTTGCAAAAAATTTTCTTTATGCCAGTATTTTCTTGAAATAAAATTTTAAAGTTCAATTTCAAAAAATGCCGATAGGGGGCGCTTTAGACTTTGGAGTAACAAACAACTATTTTTTAACGTTATTTTTTGTATTTCTTTAAATGATTTCGAAAGCTTAGACTTAAACTTAAATTTTGATCTAAAAATCTGAGTCCTAACGAGTAGTTAAGTAGCGTAAACTGAAATTTGAAATTTGAAACCCTTCTCCCCCCAGAACAAAAATCAGTTATTCCCGATCTTTGTGTCGTAGATTAGGCTCTAACTACTGCCGCGTTTTGCTAAAATTATTCTTTATGTCAGTATTTTCTTGAAAATAAATTTTAAAGAAAATTTTCAAAAAATTCCGATAGAGGGCGCTTTAGACTTTGGAGTAACGAACAACTATTTTATACCGTTATTTTTTGTGTCTCATTAAATGCTTTCTAAAGCTTAGACTTAAACTTAAATTTTCAGCTCAAAATCTGAATCGCTGAGCGTGGTTCAGTAGCGAGGGGAGGGGGTTCAAATTTCAACTTCTGAACATAGTTCAGTTTGCACTACTTAACCATGCCCAACGATTCTGTGCTGTGATACGAGGCAAAAATACAACTTTCGTCAAGGACTGCATAGTCGGAATTCACTCATAAAGGCACTGGCACAGTTGGAAACGTCGCTCATGCAAACGTTAAAGCTCCATTCCTGACGCTAGTCACCGGGTGAAGAAGGAAACAGAAAGTATGCAAATGTCAAATGGGGAAGAAGAAGAACACGTATGCAAAATTTCGACACGATTCAGGCATAAAAACCACTGAACGGTGAGTCAAGTGTAAGTCGCTGTAGTAATGAATCGGAAGATGGTGCCCTTCACGAATAAGGAAAAGGCTGAGATGCATTTAATTTACGGAGCGGCAGATGGAAATGGTGCAGAGGCACAACGAATGTACGGAGAGCGATTTCCTAACAGGCGGTTGCCTAACCGCAAAACTTTCGAGCGCTTGCACAGACAGTTGTGTGAGACGGGATCATTTCTTGCTTCCCGGTCGAATGCAGGTCGTGCAAAAAAGGACGAATCAGTAGTTGTTGCAGAAGCCATTCTGGATGTAGTAGCGGCGCAGCCAAGTACAAGTACACGAACAGTGGCTAGCCAGGTGGATACCTCACAGTCCACGACTTGGAGGGTACTGAAGGATGAACATTTGCTCCCGTTTCATGTGCAACGAGTCCAGAAACTGTCTCCAGGGGATTATCCAAATCGTATTGAATTCGCCCGCTGGTTTCTGCAGCAGAACGCGCTAAATCCACATTTTGGACGAACTGTGCTTTTCACCGATGAATGTACCTTCACACGTGAAGGTACATTTAACACACACAATGCACATGTATGGGCGGATGTCAATCCACATGCTACGTATCCACATGCTCATCAGAGACGCTTTTCCATCAATGTTTGGGCAGGAATCCTCGGAGACCACCTAATCGGACCGTAACTTCTTCCTGAACGCCTCAACGGTAAAACATACCTCACATTTCTGCAACATGTGCTGCCAGACCTGTTAAACGTTGTTCCTCCACGCATCCGGCGGGTCATGTGGTTCCAGCACGATGGAGCGCCAGCCCATTACGTACGAGACGTCCGCAACTATCTGGACATCACATTTCCGAACAGATGGATTGGTCGAGGTGGTCCTGTTGCTTGGCCTGCTCGCTCGCCAGATCTTTCACCCCTCGATTTCTTTTTTTGGGGACGATTGAAGGCTCTTATGTATGAGACACCCATTGAATCCCCCGAGGAACTGATCGCCAGACTTTCCGCCGCTGTAGGGGAAGTGCTCGAAAAGCCTGATGTTTTCGCGAATGTTCGCCGTTCCATTCGTCGCCGTTGTTCTGCGTGCATAACCTCTGGTGGTCACAATTTTGAACATTTATTGTGATTACATGTTAATAAATATGCTTTGGTAACATAATCCTAATTTGTGTCTTTTTACCTCGTATCACAGCACACAATGTGTGGACATGGTAAACTGAACTATGTTCAGAAGTTGAAATTTGAACCCCCTCCCCTCGCTACTGAACCACGCTCAGCGATTCAGATTTTGAGCTGAAAATTTAAGTTTAAGTCTAAGCTTTAGAAAGCATTTAATGAGACACAAAAAATAACGGTATAAAATAGTTGTTCGTTACTCCAAAGTCTAAAGCGCCCTCTATCGGAATTTTTTGAAAATTTTCTTTAAAATTTATTTTCAAGAAAATACTGACATAAAGAATAATTTTAGCAAAACGCGGCAGTAGTTAGAGCCTAATCTACGACACAAAGATCGGGAATAACTGATTTTTGTTCTGGGGGGAGAAGGGTTTCAAATTTCAAATTTCAGTTTACGCTACTTAACTACTCGTTAGGACTCAGATTTTTAGATCAAAATTTAAGTTTAAGTCTAAGCTTTCGAAATCATTTAAAGAAATACAAAAAATAACGTTAAAAAATAGTTGTTTGTTACTCCAAAGTCTAAAGCGCCCCCTATCGGCATTTTTTGAAATTGAACTTTAAAATTTTATTTCAAGAAAATACTGGCATAAAGAAAATTTTTTGCAAAAACCGCAAACGAATCGACCAATTTTTCCATGTTTTATAATCATTTGAAATTTCGGACCCTAAACTTTAATGCCCCCTATCTCCTTGGGAATACGTCTGGGACCCTTAGTCTCCTATTTAATATTATTTGTCTTTAAGTGTACTATAACCCCTTAAAGTTCTGCCCATCTTTTATGAATCACCCTGTATAATACAAAGGTAAAAATCCTTAAATAGAAATTTAGTTATTTATCGAGTTATAAGCAATTCGTGTCACGTGACGACCAGTTTTTCACTGTCACGTCGGATATTCAAATCAAAACGCCGACTTTGACATTTTTTTCTGAAAGATCTTCTGCTTTTAACAAAAAATGGAAAAGGTTTTTCAATAACATAGTTTCTGAACAAAACACGAGCCAATTTCGTGTATTTCCGAGCAAAAATGAATTAAAAACATGTTATAAAGTATATGTCATTCCTATAGCAATTTATCCAAAACTGGCCAGTGCTTAGTAAGATGTCACCTCTATTAAATATATTGCTCTTTTCGATAGAGTGTAAAAGTGTAAAAAATGAAAAATTTGTACTTAGGAAATTTGATTGCAATTTAAATTTATATCGAAATTACTTTATAAAGCCTATTAAATCAATTATTATTTAAAATATATCTTTACTTTTGACGACTAAAGCAAATGCAATGGATTAAAAAATATATAAAAATGTAAATTTTCACAGCTTATTTCTAAGAATACAAAACTCTCTCATGTAAAAAAAGAATATTATAGCATCATTAGAAGTTCATTTTTCAGCCATATAAATTATAAAGGTTTTGAAATGTCTTTATTTAAATTATTTTCTTCCTATATCATTTGCGGTAAAAGTTGGAAACATCTGCTAGCTGTTATTTTGTTGTGTTTAAACAATACTGTGCGCGCATATTGAAGGCAGACGACTTTTTCTCATTCGAAGCTAGGATTAGCGTGTGTTGGGTTCTTTTGAAGTTTGTAGATTTATACTGTGTAAGTAAATTAACGTTTTAAAGTGAACAATCTCCATTTTAAAGTAAACCATCCATTTTAACATCTCACTGTGTCTAGCCGGGTGTGTTCATAAGGCCTGGGTGATATTGGATTTCTCAGATCTATGAACACATCGCTTCTGCTGGAATAATTTGAAAATTATTGTAGTGGATTTGCATTCTAATTTTTCAATGAAAGGGAAGCAGATAAGGAGCATTCCATCATAACCCCTTTATCTATAGATCAGCAGGTAACTTTTAATGTCTTCGCAGTTTTGTTAATAGTGCATGTTTAGTACTAGTACATTTAATAGAGCATTATTTAAAAGTTAAGATGTTTAAATTTTCTTTTAAAAAATCACTTGTTTTAAATTTTATCTTTAATGTTTTATATTTTTTAAAATAGATTGTTTGGAAAAACTGTATTTACTAAGAATATGTATTCTAAATGTAAAGTGTTATACAAAATGAGGAATTTATTTAATATTTTGCGTTTCTTAGTTCAATTTTCATAGTTATTCATTATAATTAAAAACATTGCAACTTTTAAAACTATTAATATTTGATTTGCAATTTAATAATTTCGTTGCTAGTGTAGGTTTCCAGAAATAATTTTCCGGTATATTTGAAAAAAAAAGTGACAATTTAATGCATTGAATAATTTATTTGTCGAGATATGTCAATGTTAGATGCACAAAAATAATAAATATTGATGAAACAATAAAATAACTGTTTAGTTAAGGCAATTTTTCCAGCTGTGTTATCGAATGTTTTTACTGTAAAAATTTATATTTAAGTTCTGCATTTAGTATTCTATCAAAAACTATAAATAAAATAATTTGTAAAGAAAAAAAATATATAATTTTTTTTTTGGCATTTATGATCTTAAGTTCTATATTTCATTTACAACGAAAACTGTTTTACTGCTTGATACAATGTTTATTATTTAATAATATCGCACAATAGGTATATCTATTATTTAAATTGACTCCTAATATAAATTTTTCAGAATGCTTATTTGAAAATGTGTACTTATATTTTCTTTAAAGTTGTTCTCAAATACAAAATAGCTAATTTCTGGCATATTTCTGAATTCATTTTTATTCGGAAATACATGAAATTGGCAGGTGTTCTTATTCAGAATAGGGTAGATGTGCCAGTAATGGACGGCCTTCCAGTAATGGGACACCTTCAATGTTTTTGGTTTATAAAAAAATAACCAATAAAAATTCAGCTTTATTTATTTCATTAATATGCTATCTTTAAATTCTAGTTTTAAATGCAATCATAATATCAATTATCTATTACTTTTTGTGAGGTGTCCATTACTGGAATTTAGGGTGTTTTGATTTATTTCTGTTATTTACAATTAAATTTAGATTCACATTGGGAAATGTGACTATGAGCATGGTTAAATATTGTTGGTAGAGTAATATAATAATAAAAAATGTTGAATACAACAATTATAACTATTAATTAAAAAATAATTGTTAAAGAAATTCCTTAAGGGTGTCCATTACTGGCACATCTACCCTATATATAATCGAATGGCGTTATCCATTTTTTGGTAACGGCAGATGATGTTTCAGAAAACAGTATCAAAGTCGGTGTTTTGAACCAAATTTCCGACACGCAGCGTCAGAAACGGGTAAAACGTGACCGACATTGATCTTAAGTATTACATTTATCTAAAAATGGAAAACGCTATTCATTCCAAATAGCTTTAATAATCAGGCATGCAAGTGCCATGCGTTTAAAAGGTTGTTCATAAATGTGTCAGAAAGTTTCGTGTTAACCGGTTTCTCAATCAGATGCAAAGTTTTAATTTGAATACGAGTGGCATCAATAAAAATGATTGCCGATCCAATCCTTATCGTCGATCTTATCCGTATTTGGTGAAATCTTGTTATCCGAATCCATGCGAAATCATTTATCAGGTTCGGTCGGGTTGTGGGCTTACAGATTTTTTGTTGTTGTTGTTGCTAGGTTAGGGTAAGAATACGGGTTGAATCAAAATATAGTTTCAGTCAACCATCATTCATGTTCAAGTTGACATTCAATCATGTTCAAGAAGTATATAACCGGATTCGTGTATGACTCTAGATCCGAGCCGACATCAGAAATTGTATCGTAACACAATTTCTGATAAAATCTGGTTACTCGGTCGTATGCAAGATTCTATTCCAAACAAGACTTACAGTAAAAACATTACACCCGACTCGGGTCAGATCGGGTTCACGAAAATCAGGTCACACGACAACTAATCCAAATCTATTCTGTAACCAAACAAATCCAAAAAGATCGATCCGAAGTTTCTGGATTGGATTCGGGTAAAATCTGGTCACCCGACCCGGTGCAGTGTCGTCACAAACGTCACAAACTTGAACCATAAAAAAATTTTGATCCGAACAATCCGTATAGGATTCGGGTAAAATCTGGTCACCCTATCCGATGCAGATTCGTCACATTTTTCACATTTAAGTCGCACGGTGACTTCACAAAGTAGTCACATTGTGAGGTCACAGAAAGCCTTGAAAACGGCCATAACGACCTCGCATTTACGTCACAATGACTTCACATCGACGTCACGACGATGGTCACAAAGTCACAGTGTGACTTCACAGTGACGTCGCCGTGACGTCACCATGCCTTACGGGCAACCATATGCTGAAAAAGGTAAACAAGCATGCACACTTGCTGTAAGTACCAGACTATTGAATTTAAACATTAAAAATGATTAACTAAATAAGATACTTAGAAAATAAATTAAACTAAACATAGAAGCAAGCTTTTATATGGTGGTGGTGGTTATTAAATAAAATGAGGAGCTGGGAAAACACAAAAATATAACTTTAAGCCTACAAAATACAAAACAAAATATTTCTTACTATGTTAAATAAATTGTTATTTGTACTTGTTTACTTTATTTTACAGTTAAATCTACTTTAAAACAATCTTTCTTTATAGAAAATAAGCAATTATTAAATATTTTGAACATTCTGCATTACAGGAGCAGAGTGGATTGTGGACCACTGTGCCCCAGGAGTGGGTGGTCCACTATACCCCATGTTGAAGTTCAATAAATAATCATATTAATATTGTTTATAGCTTTCTTTTAAGCATATTAACTTTAAAGTAAAATAAAAACAAGTATCTTAGCTTTGCAAAAAAGCTGTTTTATCTTATTTATCTACAACCTTTAATTACTAAAAAAATAAAAATATGATGATGAAAAATTTTACTTTTAGAAGCTCAAAACAACAAAGCAGGATAAAACAGTTTAATCTGAGCTAAACATATTTTCTGAAGGTTATAAATAATCATTGCAGTGCTGTTGTCTATTAGGATAGAAGAGAAGCTTAAAAAAATTTTAAATAAATAAAATATTAGGAGGTGGTCCACTGTGTCCATAGGTCCAGTGTGTACCGGTCTCCCCTACATGCATAAGTTTCTGACCGCGGCTTGAATGAATTTCATGCATTCTAGAGAATGCTGTACAGCAAGTTTCATGCGTCCAGTGATGTTTTTTTTTTTTTTTCGGTTAATGTATGCGAAGCGTACATACATAAGTTGCTGACCGCAGCTTGAATGAATTTCATGCATTCTAGAGAATGCTATACAGCTAGTTTCATGCGTCCAGTGATGTTTTTTTTCAGTTAATGTATGCAAAGCGTACATACAGAAGTGGCTGACTGGGACCGCGGCTTGAATGAATTTCATGCGTTCTAGAGAATGCTGTACAGCTAGTTTCATGCGTCAAGTGATTTTTCTTTCAGTTAATGTACGCGAAGCGTACATACATAAGTGGCTGACTGCGGCTTGAATGAATTTCATGCATTCTAGAGACTGCTATACAGCGAGTTTCATGCATCCAGTGAATTTTTTTTTTCGGTTAATGTATGCGAAGTGTACTGACCGCGTCTTGCATGTATTTCATGCATTAGAAAAATGAGGAATGTCGAAATTTTCTCCAATTATAACATGTGTGCTTTGTGGCAGAGAATTGACTATTTACAGAGTTTTTATGAGAATTTCTTTCATGAAGTAAACCTTGATTTTATTCCGTTTTGTGACAATTTACAAAGTTTAAGCCATATTTCCCTAGAAATTGTTTAATTGTTAATGATAATAAATTATTAAACTTGATAAACATTTCTAAAAAATTCATAGAAGAAAATAGATAAAAAATTGTAAAAATGAGTACATCTGGAAGAAAAAAAGCTATAAACATGTAAAAATAGAAAAATTTTGAGGAAAAAATAGGTAACAGTTTGTAACAATGGAAAAATTCGGAGGAAAAAGTACCCGAAAATTTATAAAAATGAAGTATCCGGAGGTAAAAATGGCTAAAAAAATGTAAAAATTAAAAAATCTGGAGGGAAAAAATAACTAACTTTTTTAAAAATGGAGAAATCTGGAGGAAAATATAGCATAAGTGCCAAACTCTCATTAATATTCCGTAATATGCCAATTAATTTGACCCAGTTTAACAAGCTTCAAACCAGAAAAATTATTGGATGAATCTTTATTTATTCAATTTCAGGTTTCTACGTGGAATTTATTTAATTTCATTTCTTAAAAAAATTTCTGGTGCGAAACGTGTTAAACCTGGGTCAAATTAACCCGCATATTACGGAATATTAATGAGAGGTTAGTACCTATGATATAGTTAAAAATTCATAAAAAATGGGAAAATCAAGAGGAAAAAATAGTTAAAAATTTTTAAAATGGAAAAATTCGGAGGAAAACATAGCAAAAAAATTGCAAAATAGGAAAAGTTCAAAGGAAAAAATTAAAAAATCTGGAGGAAAAAACAACTAAAATTTTTTTAAAAAGGAAAATCCAGAAGAAAAAATAATGGAACAGCTTCAGCATTAGCCCGCTGTCCGCCATCTTGAATTTTTTTTTTGCGCCGCGAAAAGGCCGTTTTCGCCAAGTAGTAAATGTCGCCAAGTGGTCATTTTTAGGCCTTTTAGGCTTAATCGTAATTTTTTTAAAAAAGTAGATAATAAACAAAAAAAAAAAAAAAAAGGAAAGCAAAGCAATGAAAATCATGAATATTTGTTAAAACATGTCATAAATTATTCGTGATTTTCACTGCTTTGCTTTTTTTTTTTTTTATTATCTACTTTAAAAATTTTGAAATTTTGGATTTATAAAATATACTTGGTGACATCGAGAAAACTGTAAATACGTCCGAGATTAAGATTAAAATAAAGAAAATAAACAGTAAATAAAAAGCTGATTATTTGTTGTCAGGGGGGCAGAGCCCCCCTGTTTTTTTCTATTAACGCTAAATCAAATTTTAGAATGAATAAGAAACAGTAAATACTTAATGATTCTGAGATTAAAATATTAAAATACAGATACAAGTAAACATGAACATAAAAAAAAATTTTTTTTTTTTAAATTGTGGTCCCTCCATGACCGCCCGCTATGAAAAATATTCCTAACGCCACAATATTTTTTTCCTGAAAAAGAAACACATAAATACTAAAAAATAAAATGTACAAAAATAACATTACAAAATCACGACGTACAAAAATCAATCCTAAGCGATCAAATGCATAGAATTCACATTTAACAAAAACTTAACCAACCTAATTTATTCCATAAATTCACATTAATATATTTTCCCAATACAAGAATTACAATTACAATTTTTTCAAAAAATAAATATATGCAATCTATCATCAGTGGTTAAATACCTTCAATTCACCAGAATTAAACCAACTTTTATACAAAAAACTCACCAGAATTAAACCAACTTTTATACAAAAAACTAACCATAATTAAACTAACTTTTATACAAAAAACTCACCAGAATTAAACCAACTTTTATACAAAAAACTAACCAGAATTAAACCAACTTTTATATAAAAAATTCACCAGAATTAAACCAACTTTTATATAAAAAAACTCACACCTTATATTCACCAGAATTAAACCAACTTTTATATAAAAAATTCACCACAATTAAACCAACTTTTATATAAAAAATTCACCAAATTATTAAATAGGAAATCTATGGCCTTTTTTTTTTTACAAAATAACAATTTCAATGAAAAACAAGAAAATCTATGCCCAAAATTCACCAGAATTAACCTCCTTTTCACATTTTACACACAACACCATAAAAAACAAAAAACCCGAGCATTTTTAATATTATGCTCCATCAACTTTAAAATTATACTCCTCCCACTTAATTTCCCTCATAATCTCCAAAAATTTGTTAAACACATGAATTTTTTTGTCTGCACACGCTCTATCAAAAATAAACATCGCCAAATAAAAGCAAAAATCGCTCTGCCAATTGTAGGTAGGCAATGTTGCTTTTATGTGGTGCCAGAGGCTTTCTATGGTGTTAGTGTGTACACCAGTGTCAGGATCCACAAAATTAATGCTGTGATTAACTCTCAACCAATTGTACCCTTCTTCTCCTAAATTCTCATATGCTTTCCAGCAATCACTGTAAACTGTGGTACCTTTCTCTATCCACTGCAAAATACACTCCTTCAACGTTTCTGCTGACCTGTTATGTACAGCAACAAGAAACACATGACCAGACTCTCTCTTAACACCTCCAAAAACCCATTGTCCATCAACTGGATGTCCTCTGTTAAACTTCCTCTTACCAAATTTGGACTCATCCACTTCCACAATCTTGCCAACACCACCAATTTTCGCAGAATTATCCTGAATATAATCCAAAACCCTTTCATTTATAAATTGCCTCCAATCTGTCATAGTACTGCTGCCAAAACTATAAGAATCCATAATATCACGTCTTTCTACCTCTGACAATTTCAAAAGTCAGCACAAAAATTTCCTCCAAAGTCATATTACTAGCACTAAACCAGGTACCATACCTAGAAGACAATTCCTTACTACACTCCTTCCTCTTTCCATTTTCACCAACAATCCTATTTCGACAAACCCAAGAAAAACCATCCGAAACGCTATTCTTCGTCCGTCTCCTCATATTGCTGCCACATCTTGGACAAATTAAAGAAGATTTAAGTAATCCAACTTCCTTTAAGAACTCAAAAAACAAACCTCTATCTCTAAATAGCTCAAAGCAAAAAATTTCTGTCGCCTTTCCATCCTTCCCTAAAATAAGCCTACCATGTGACACCTTAAACAATCCACCTTTAGCATACAAAATATCCTGATACTTCTTAATAACGTCGACAACAGGTGACAACACTAAAGCAGACATGATAACTAATTAGAAAAATACAAAATATAAAAAAATCAGTAAATTAGAAAGATACAACCTTGTTCAATCCTCAAACCACGTGTAGAAAAATTAATCGTAATAGTATAGAGCAGGGTCGGCGAACCTATGGCACGTGTGCCGTAGCTGGCACGCGAGAGGATATTTTTGGCACGCCGTTGATTAAATCAAAATTCAGTCAAACTCCCCAAAATTCTACACCTGATTATTTTTCTTCCATTAATACACGAGCTTGACTGGAAATAGGTTTTGTTTGTTACAATAAGTACTTGTGATATCAATGAATTACCCATTTCGGAATTATTTAACCCTTAAATGCGTAGCGATGCAATTTTGCATCACTTTTACTTACCCATCATACGTAGTATAGGGTAAGTCTTGTAATCGTTTTGAAAATAGAATTTTTTTTTGACGGATTTACACGTTTCAGACACTGGAGACATATTTTTAGAAAAAAATTTTTGCCGTCCGTCTGTGTGTGTGTCTGTAAACGCACTATCTCCCGAACAAATTGAGATAGAGACTTGAAATTTGGTATGTACTTAGTATGTAATAATATGACGCCTATTTCATTTCAATAACCTCGATTAACCGGAACTATTTTTTTCGGACTCTCGAAATATTCGTTCTGATAAAAGGTATATAAAAATTTTCGAAATTGTTTATTTTAAGAAATGAATATACAAGACAATAAAAAAACATAAATTTTGCATAAAGCTTGAAGTTGATCGGATAGTTAGTTGCCGAGATATTTGGAATCCTATTTGCCACACTCTTCGATTTTTCATGACCCTGTATTTCATCCAAATTTCACTTCAAAGATATATTTTAATTGGAAATTTGACGCTCAATCAGATGCAATAAACCGCTAGTTAATAAGGATTATTATTTTTGGAATTATAAGGAGGTTTCTTTCAAGCAATTCAGTAATCGAGCCCTTAAAGTTTATGACGTCATCAAGTCATGATTTTATTTGAATTGCAATGCATTTTATAAGTAGTTTACACATTTTTATTTTAATATTTTACATAATGCATATCAATGATGGGTAAGTATTACGGTGGCCCCCAATGACTAGTTTATTTAACTTTTAATTAAAAAAAAATCAAGTTCTTTGCCACCACTATATTTATATAGAAATATTAATCTTCTAAAAATCACATAAAAATAATGCTACTAAACAAAATTAAAAATCTAACTTAAAATTTCTGGTGTCTAATCTTTAATATAAGTATAAAAAATTCATGCATTTATGTTTTTATTATTTACCCAGATGTGACTCCAATTGATATACTGATCTTGATTTTATTCGATTAGTTGGAAATTTCAGAAATTAAAATGCAGCTTATCGACTTCCAATCCAGCTCAAAATGGACTCAGCAATTTATCAAATTGAGAGAGGATTAGAAGATGATGGAAAAAGAAAGACTGCCAAGGAAATATACAAATAAAATGTAGAAAATATACAAATAAACAAAAATGTAGATTGTAAAATTATGTACACTTTGAATTCAATTCCAGGATAAGTTGGCATTTGCCATGTTGACAATCTCTCTCTCTACTTATGCTTGAGAATCATTATTATCAGAGATGAACAATATTAAAAATTTTAACCGAATCAACTTCTCAGATGTCTCCAGTTCATCATGTATTTTGTTAAAAATAAGCAATTATGAGCCCATCATATGGCATTCAAGATGCAACATCAGAAATCACATTAATTTAATTGATTTACTTTCTCTTTTTAATTACTTTTAAAATGTAACTACAGTTAGACATTGTTAAACCATCACTCTGCATATTACGCCAATTTATTAAGGTCTCAACCAATGAAGGAAATAGTGGTAAGAAATCCTAATAAATCTTGTCTCGAAAATATGAGATCTGTTAAACCTTCATTTACTTTATCTTCGACTTACGATTTATCTTTTTTATACAAATGATTGCGTAAAATTGATAGAAGAAACAAACATGACAATGAGTTAAATGAGAATGATTACGAACTCGGTGAAGAGAAGCTAACACCGAAATTCCAAGAAACTGTTTCTGCGTTACGTACTTTACACAGTTTTTAATAAACCTTAATAATTCAGATTTTGCAATGCTTATGAAATTAGAAAATAAAATTGAATCAGCGAAAAGCAAAGAGAAAACAGATTTCTTCGGCAGACTTCTTAGGTAATGTTTTTTATATTTGCTAATTTCTTCTTATGCATTGTAATATATTTTAAAAAGAATAATTTTCCATTTAATAGCAGGTGTAAAACAAATATTTTGCAGATATGATTCGTAAGTGTTTTTTTTTTCGATGTTTCTTTTCTCATTGTCTATTTTGAAATAAAATTACCTCAATTATAAAACCACCATGCTGCTTAAAATACCAAAATCAACAGATCCTAAAGGGCAACACCATCTATTACCATAATTATTACAGTCATTTTGCAAGTTGTTTCGATTTGAGTTTTTAATATTTTTTTACGATTGCTATAAGTATTTATTATACTTATTGTCTTTCTATAATTATTACTATAATTAATTAATCTTTTCATATGACAAGTTATTTTGGTTTGAGTTTTCAATATTATACATCATTTAATTTTATATGCATGTTGATATTAATATTATGTAAATATTATTACCTGCAGGTATGTTATCTATATATATCTTAATCTAATAATAATAAAAGTAATTTTATTCATTATTTTTATAGCTTTTTTGGCGCGGATGGGCGGGGTTTGGGGGTTGGCACGCCATGGTAGATTCAAATTTTTTGGAAGAAAATTGGCACGCGGATGTAAAAAGGTTCGCCGACCCTGGTATAGAGCGTAAAACAAGCATCTTACTCTTACCACAGCTACGACAAAAGTGAGCAGCTCCGTGCGTTACGTTGGAAAGAGAGAAAAGTCTAGGGCTGCCGAAAAGATCGGGGTTGCCATCGCAAGTACCAAAGGCGAAACTCGCCAAATAACGATGATTTTCGACCAATAAGAAACAGCGGGCTAATGCTGAAGCTTAGCCAAATGGAAAAATCCAGAGGAAAAACAGCTAAAAATTTGTGAAAATGAAAAATCCAGAGGAAAAAATAGCTAAAAACATAAAAATTGAAACATAAGGAGGAAAAATTGCAAAAATTTTTTAGAAATAAAAAAATACAAAGGAAAAAAATAGCTAAAAATTTGTGAAAATTGAAAAATCTGGAGGAAAAATAACTAACAATTTGTAAAAATGGAAGTATCAAGAGGAAAAATTAGTTAAAAATTTATCAAAATGAAAAATCTGAAAGAAAAAAATTTAAAAATATGGAAAAATCCGGAGGAAAAAAATAGCCAGAAATTTCTAAAAATAGTAAAATCCGGAGGAAAAAATAGCTAAAAATTTGTAAAAATGAAAAATCCGGAAGAAAAAAATAGATAATTTTTTTTAAAAAATTGAGAAATTCGGAGAAAAATTAGCTAAAAATTTTTTTCAATTGAAAATCCAGAGGAAAAAGTAGCTAAAAATTTTTTAAAGTGGAAAAATCCGGAGGAAAAAGTAGCTAAACATTTTTAAAAGTGGAAAAATCCGGAGTAAAAAGTAGCTAAAAATTTGTAATAATGGAAATATCCGGAGGAAAAAATAGCTAAAAATATGTAAAAATGAAAAAAAAAAAAAAAGGAAAAATAGCTAAAAATTTGTAAAAATGGAAAAATCCGGAGGAAAAAATATCTAAAAATGGAGAATACAGAGGAAAAATAACTAAAAACTTGTAAAAATGAAAAATCTGAATGAAAAAATAGGTTAAAACTGAAAAATCCGGAGGAAAAAATAGCTAAAACTTTTTTTAATGGAAAAATCCGGAGGAAAAAATAGCTAAAAATTTGTAAAAATACAAATATCCGCAGGAATAAATAGTTAAAAATTTGTAAAAATATAAAAATCCGGAGGGAAAAATGGCTAAAAATTTGTAAAAATGAAAAAATCCAGAGGAAAAAATAGCTAAATATTTTTTTTAATGGAAACATCCAGAGGAAAAAAAAGCTAAAAATTTGTAAAACTGGAAAAATCCAAACGAAAAAGTTGCTAAAAGTTTGTAAAAATTGAAATATCTGAAGGAAAATATTGGTAGAAGTATGTAAAAATCGAAAAATGTGGCAGTAAAATTTACTAAAACTTTGTAAATATTCATAAAACGAAAAAAATCAATGTTCACTTCATGCTATGTTCACAGTTTACTTTGTGAAAGAATTTGCTGGATGAAGTGTGTAAGTAATGAGTTGCCTGCCAAAAAGCACATGTTCTGATTAGGTAGAATTTGGAGGTTGCCAATTTCTCGGTTGGCGCGCGTCAAATAAATCGCCATATCGGGTAGCTCGCTTGTTTTTGGATTCTGCCAAAAAGAAAAATGTTATTACTTTAGACTAAAGGTGTCACTACAAAAATGATTCTGTATGTGTCTTGTAATAGCATTAAAAAAAAATAAAACGTTATCTAAATAATTTCACTTCCAAATTTGTCTCAATTTGTAAAAAAAACCCTCTAAAAGTCACACACGTAACGGTGGAATCGCCCAGTACAAAACGATCATTATTATTTTTATCAACAATTTTAATAAAATTATTCATTATCAAAATCTATTTTATCTCACAAAAAATATAGAAATTAAAATTTTTTTTAAAGATTTTAATGTCAACATCAATTTTTATTATTTGTGTGTGTTGCTGTAATCAATTAGGGGAGACTGGTACACAGTGGACCACTTTTTCAGTTATTTTTTTTTTCTCTTTAATGGATAAACCGATCTGCATGAAAATATTTTTGAATATTCCTTAAATCTTTATACATTCATCATAATTTTATCAGAATGTAGTTTTCATCACACTTAAAAAAAAAAAAAAATTATATGCACCCGTAAAGTGGACTAGTGTGCCTACAAGTGGGGCACACTGGTCCACCCATCCCCATCGGCACACAGTGGACTGCTATTAGGTATTATCTGAAATACAATATAAATCTATTTTTCATTAATCTAATTCTTTTTTATTTCCCCTTTACCACCAAAATAACATAGTAAAATAAATTTGCAAGTAACATTTTGAAACAAAAACAAAATTAATTATATTTTGAAGATAATAACAGATTAATACAATTAATACAGGAACAATTGCAATTTAGATGAAGTTATTATTTAAGTACAAAATAATCAGCGCAAGCACACATTAACATTTGCAAATGAAATTCCAAAATACTTATGAGTAAGATTGAGCCTGGTATTTTCCTGAAATACTTTTGGGTCTGGGAGCAACATTATGAAATAATTGACATCAACAACAGGTTCACCTACAGTTTCGGGAAAAATAAACTGATTCCCATTCAATTTGTGTCTCATGAATCTTACTAGAATAGAATCATCATCAATTAGACTACAGCTGGTATAGTCCATGTCAATTCAGGCAGGCAAAGAAAAAATCTTACCTTCATAGTCTCAGAAGTTTTTGAATTGAATATATGTTAAAATTTAGGGAAAAGTAAGATACTTGTATATTTTTGTTTTGCCCCAAAAAATTCCTGGCCCGAGATACAGGCCTCCAAAGATGGCGTCCCAGGCGCCATTTTTCACTTGCGATTTTCGATAAAAATTTTAAAGTGCTCTATCTCTGGAACGGTAAAAGATAATTTGCTGTGTTCTTTTTTATTTTAAAGGTAATATCATTCTGTTTAAAACTATATACTCCATTTTGAAATATGTTTTCAACTTTTTTTGCTGCAGCCTTCCGATTATTATTTTTTTTTAAACAAAAAAATTTTTTTTTTCAAAAATGCCAATTCCAAAAATTTTGATTTTTTTACTGTTTATCAATACTATTGAGTACTACATTCCCTGTAAAGGAGAACTTCCACTTTTGAGTTTGACAGGTTTTAGAAACAATGTAAAAATTTGCCATATATTTTACTACTTTCCATTAAAACATAATCACATATTGGTCCCATGAAATCAAAATCTAGTCTTCTTTGACATGATTTTTTAATTCTTAATAAATATAAGAAACAGACGACTTAAAAAAAATCTTACAAAAACATATAAAATCTTACAAAACATATATGCAAGTTCCAAAACATACTACATCCTGTGTACTCTGCTTAGAACTGAAATTAGAAATTCAGTGAACTAAAAATTTGTTGAACTGCATCAGTATCTTCCTTTGATATTGAGTGATGCCTTCCTGTTAAACCAGTAGGAACTGGGGCATCCACAATCTATAAAACATTGTGAATTGGAAGTGAGCACTGGTGGTGGTGTTACTGTTTTGCAACTGGAAATCTATATGCAGCAGCCGGTCTGTGTGGGAGCATAAAGTTAACAGCAATTTCATTTAACTCACAACTAATATCTATCACCAGTCACAGTCATATATTATATACAGGCTACAAACATCCCTTTTTGTAAATTGTGAATCTGAATATTCTCCTGTCGTTTCAAAGATCTTGATTGGGCAAATGAAATTCTTCTTTCTTGCTGTTTAAAGTTCGTGCAATATAGGTTCGGCCATCATTGTGAATCCACACATGTGTCTTCTGTATTCCTCTTTCATAGGGGCACTTTTGTTGGACCTTTCTTCTATTTTCTGCTGGCAGAATTTTTCAACTTCCTCTTTGCGTAACAGTATGAGGGCTGTTGATGTGTTTGACTTCACCACTCTCGTAAAATCCCCAGCATTCTGAATTGTCTCTGTACTGGGCCTGGAAAGATTATGTTTTGTAGCATGGTGTTTCACACACACACAGCAGGATACCTTCACACAGGATACCCGCCTACACCATCACAAGATACCTTCCCATGTCCAGTAGTTGGCACAATTGACTTATTCACTTCAAACAGTTGCTAATGATTTTTGAAGTGACTAGGGGCAACATCTCGAAATAATGATGATCCTTTCTGGCTGTGATTGCAGCTGTTGTTAAATTTTGCGTATTGCCAACAGCACATATGCTGAGTCATGTCCTCTGTCATCACTTATAACTGCAACACTTGTGGTCTTGTTTTGAAAATATGGAACGACTCCTGTAAAAATTGAAATTTGGTCATTACTCCAACAATATCCCTGTACTTCTTGTGACAGAATTATGGACCAGTTCTCAGCAAAATCACAGTGAAGCACAAAACATAGTCGTTCAACTGCTACACGTACCTTCATTTCTGCAATGTGTTGTTGTTGTAATTTCTTCAGATGTTGTGTTGTTGCTTTCACTGTCCATTTCCCATGTTGCATATATAACTTCAGAAGAGCACTTGGTCTTTTGTGTTTTCCAGACCAAGTGCCTGTAACAAGAGTCCTTCCTTTCCAGGACAGTCACCACATTCTTGAAACAAACAGGTCTCTCGCTCTACATCACAGACAACTAAAGTTTGCGATGCATTTTAATTATGTTACACTATTAGAAACATAATGAAATTTATCAATTTCTGGGGTGCACTAAAACATGCTATCTGCAGAATATGGAGTGTAAAGCATTTATCATTCATTTACAGGGTCACATAAAAGTATTCGGTTAGATAAACAATGGTCTACGGAGAAAAGCTGTTACAGCATATTTTAATTACGTTACACTATTTCAAATATAATGAAATTGATACACATTAATGTGGTTTAAAACAACATACCTGTTGTATAATATGATGTGTATAGCATTTATTGTCCATTTACAGGGACACACACAAGATTTCGGATACATTACTGTATCTGAAGTATTGTCTATAAGCGATAATTGCTGAAAGTGCGCTTTCAGTTAGGTATGGTATGCATTTAACTGAATTTTTCCATACTATGTGGTATGTATAAATGGTATAGATCATAAACAGGGGCACACAAAAGAATTGGTAAGCATTACTCTGTATCGGCGTAAATTGCTTAAAGGGGTTTTGTAATCGATTATGCATTTTAAATGTAAAATATGTTTAGTAACTTAGAGATGTTTGTTGAATATAAATAAAATCATATACAGGTCCACGCAAAGAACTGGGTACATCACCGCTTATGTAGATAAAAATTCAGAGAGTTTTACAGGAACTGTATAGAATTTTTAAAATGTTTCTAAAACTTGTTAAACTGAAAAGTGGAAGTTCTCCTTTACAGGAAATGTAGTACTCAATGGTATTGATAAACAGTAAAAAAATCAAAATTTTTGGGATTGGCATTTTTGAAAAAAAAATTTTTTTTGTTTAAAAAAAATAATAATCGGAAGGCTGCAGCAAGAAAAGTTGAACACATATTTCAAAATGGAGTATATAGTTTTAAACAGAATAATATTATCTTTAAAATAAAAAAAAACACAGCAAATTATCTTTAACCGTTCCAGAGATAGAGCACTTTAAAATTTTTGTCAAAAATCGTAAGTGAGAAATGGTTCGCAGGACGCCATCTTTGGCGGCCTGTATTTCGCGCCAGGAATTTTTTGGGGCAAAACAAAAATATACAGGTATTTTACTTTTTCCTGAATTTTAACATATGTTCAATTCAAAAACTTTTGAGACTATGAAGGTAACCCCCCTGCCTGAATTGATATGGATTCAACCAGTTATATTTATTAAAGGCAGTAAATACAAAACAAAATATTTCTTACTATGTTAAATAAATTGCTAGTTTTCTCTGTTTACTTTATTTTACAGTGAAATAACTACTTTAAAACAATATTTCTTTATAGAAAATAAGCAATTATTAAATATTTTGAACATTCCACATTACAGGAGCAGAGTGGATTGTGGACCAATGTGCCCCAGGAGTGGGTGGTCTACTCTGCCCCATGTTGAAGTTCAATAAATAATCATACTAATATTGTTTATAGCTTTCTTTTAAACATATTAACTTTACAGTTAAAGAAAAACAAGTGTCTTAGCTTTGCTAAAAAGCTGTTTTATCTTATTTATCTACAGCTTTTAATTACTAAAAAAATAAAAATATGATGATGAAAAATTTTACTTTTAGAAGCTCAAAACAACCAATCAGTATAAAATAGTTCAATCTGAGCTAAACATATTTTTTGAAGGCTATAAATAATCAGTCCAGTGCTATTGTCTATTAGGATAGAAGAGAATCTTAAAATTTTTTTAAATAAATAAAATATTAGGGGGTGGTCCACTGTGCCCATAGGTCCAGTGTGTACTGGTCTCCCCTACATTTTAATGATTTCAATTTACTTACTAAATTTTACACGTTATTCAATAGCGTATTCCTATGTTGAAAAATATTCTGAATTTCAGACGTAAATCCTGAAACAGAGTGTCCGAATATAATGCACTTTAATACTTAGTTTAAATTTCACTTAAGAAATGTCTTTGTAAATTTGTTGAAGTACCTAGTAAAGAAAAAAAATGAAGAATTTCATTTATTAAATATGAACAGTGCTGTAACTTCGCTAATTGGACACATTTTTTTTTATTCTTGACTATACACATATAAATAAAATAGAGAGGTTTGGAGGACCCTATCTTGGACATTGACCAACTCAAGCCACCCTATACTTAAACCACTAAATATGAATAATATAATCAACGAAGATTTCCTTATATAACAAAGTGCAGAAACAAAAAAGTTATTTTCAATTTTTTTTCTTTTTATTAAAACTCACAAGGGAGTAATATTTTGAACTACTTACAAAATGATTTCTTGACGTCGATTTCAAACATATCAAAATACCAGTTTCATAAGCTAAGAAAATCATAAGTTTAAATAGCAAAATCACTTTAAAACTCTTCGGTATAAGAGAATGTTATTAAGCTATAAATTTATCATCTACGTGAACATGCAGCATAAATATTTGTTATTTTCTTTACATTGTCGGCTTTAGATGTAAACATATCGTCAGTAGCGATTATTAAAAAGATCACACAATCGAATCGAAACAGTGGGAATCATCGCAATAATCCGATCTCTAAGATTTCCCCTCGCAGTAGGGAAAGATCTATCTTTACTATGAAGATTTCCCTTGAAATTTCCCTTTGTTGTCACTTTTTTCTCCCTAAAACACAAAGAGGGAAAAAGTTGACTAACATTTAAAATGCCTTTATAAGAGAGAGAATTGGAAATTTTTGTCCAGTTGATAATTTGACATGTAAATAAACATTAGCTTGGCGATAATGGCAAGTTTCTAAATCCAAAAAAATGGCAGGATTGGCAATATTTTGTTCAAAATCCTTTTTTGAATAATCTCGAACGATTCTAATTTTACTATTTCGTAAACTCTATGGCTTGCTGTGCGCTTGCGCAGTACAGGCTTCCATGCTCATGTTCAAATCTCAAAAGTCGTCTGCTATGAATAGGAATGGTACCTTCTTTGTTTTAAGCAGTATAAAATAAGTAATTGATATATCTATGGTAATTAGAGCTGAAATTAACATTTATATTATTCTGGCTGTCAATGGGTATACTCTGTTTGTTATTTTAATTAATTGTGTCAAGTCAAATACTGTTAATTAAGTGATATTTCGAGTTTCTGTCTTTATTTTGTAATCTATGATTTTTTAAGTTTTTTAATTAATTTAAAATCTTATGCAATGATAACATATCATCCTGTCTTTAATTATTACTCGAAATGGATTAGTTCATGTACTCTAACGTAAAATTTTATTTAATATCTTAATTTCATTGCTTTTAAGTTTTTTTTTTTTTTCCTATGTTTAGGTTCTTATTCCCAGATGAACCTTGTACCAGTTACTGAAATCCGTATCCTTTCCAAGTTCTGCTGATATTTTTTGCTCTAGTTATTTTTAGCACATTTTTTTTAACTATCAAATGTTTTTACTCCTGTACAAAATTTAACAACTAAAGTTTATATAATAATTCTGCATGGTTTAGGGCATCAAATGTTTCTTCGCCAAAATACATATTATGTGGTGCAAAAGCATAAAGGAAAGATGCAGTATATCAAGGCCATACCTAGAAAAATATTTTAGAGAGGAATTTGAAGGTTCCAAATTTTATTTTTATTATATTATTTTAGATTTGCTTTTTAATACTTTAATAGGGTTCAAATTATAGGTGCAGATTCACTTTCGCCAGTCGCCACATGGCGACTAAATTTTTTGCTTATGCCACTAACTTTCGATGTCTAAGTTACCAGGTGTTTTATAGGGGTGCCCCTTTTCCGCCGAACAACATATTTCTGCTTTCTTTTTACGTGAAATCCGTGGATTGCCCTCCATAATTCAGCTATATTTAGTACTTTTTTCTATTATCCATAGTTAAAAAATATGATTGAACATGGATGCCACATTTCAGCTGATTTACAAATTTCCCGTTTACTTAAAGAGAAATCTGTGATGTCCACGGAATCAGAAAAAAAAATGTATGATACTGAAGCTAGCCTGTGATGCAGAAAAATTCATGCTGAGAAGAAAATGATTTTGGTTCTACTCATTAAATTTGTAGCTCTGGAATTTTTCAGATAGGGGTCATTCCATGTCAAATCACCCAGAATTTTCTAAAAATGACACCCACCATCTTCAATTTTGATAAAATTTGGTGTACTTGTAGAACTTTTCATGCTGATTCCAAAAATATCAACCATATTGAAATTGATCAAATGGTTTAAGAGTTATGAGCTTTTAAAAATCTTCCAAGATGGCCAATTTGCCGCCATTTTGAATAGCACATGTGACAACATAAAAGGCTATAACTACCTACAGGTTTGACATAGAATTTTCAATTTTTTTTTGTTTTGTTCAGAATGAAGTAAACTTTCATTGAAATAGATTTCTGTGCAGTTTATTCCATTAAAATGCTCTCAGAAAATTATTTATTTGCATTTTTTTAATTAAAAAAGGGTGTAACTTCAAGAGCTGATTTCCCCCATTGCCCCCCCTTCAATTTTGATCTAATTGCATACACAGACACTTCAAAGTGTGTTTTGAAGCCTGGTATAAAAATTGTAATGGGCAGTTCACAGACATTTTGTTTAGAGAAGAATTTCAATTTTACTGACCTTCCGAACATAACAGAAAACACAAGATGTTTGATATTTCTTTTATTATCAGAAATATCATAATATTTACATCTAAAAGTTTGATAAGGTTTTATCTTACATAGATATTTTTTTATAAATGTAGCTAAAAAGAAGTGGAATCCCATGGAAGTAAACAGGAATGCTTATAATGAATTCCTGCAGGACGTAGCAATGTTGTCATGTCAAATTGAAATCTGTTGCAAAGTTTCAGTAAATGATAAATAAAACAAACAATGGAAAAAAATTCTACGAATAGTCACATTTTATAACTAAATCATCTTGTATATTACACCTACACCAAATGTGATAAAGTTACAACTCTTAAATAAAAAAATATTGTCAAGCAAAAATTATTGTATAGTATTTTAAAATTATAGAAAATCACCTTTTTAATAACATCAATAACAATTTAAAATAAATATTTAATTAAAAAAAAACTCTATTGTAATAGTGATGAAAAATCACAAAATTGTTTTAGTTAAAATTTGTTCATTTTATCTTTAAATTTTATTTCCCTCTCATTTTATGTTTTGCCAACTTGGTGTTTATTAAAGCACTGGATATATCAATAAGTTTATATGTTGTGATACTGATGTCAACTGCACAAAGGATATGATTGAAAGGCACAATACAACTGTCATTTACTGGCTGATATTACGAAGGTGATGGGTCATGTGGATGCATGAATTTAAGTTACATCTCGTTCTTTGTGGACTTCCGAAACTAAGCTTATATACTAATTCAATTCATATATATGTGCTACATAACTGTTAAGGGATGGAATATTCAAAGTCGCTAACATTTCTATCAAAAGATGAACAAACAGAAAAATTTTCATCAGTTCTTATTCTTTTTCACTTATTAATAAATTTGCTGTAGATTCAAAATAATGCATACCATGTGTTTCAGGAATTGTTCTAGTAAGTTGCATCCGCTGAGACATATTGCTGCGGTTTCAAGATGT
The DNA here is from genome assembly GCA_963931845.1 of Maratus michaelseni. Classification (NCBI taxonomy): domain Eukaryota; kingdom Metazoa; phylum Arthropoda; class Arachnida; order Araneae; family Salticidae; genus Maratus; species Maratus michaelseni. Next base: position 203,409,751 of record OZ007590.1, on the reverse strand, counting down.
TATTTTTTGTGATGATAAAAAATGTTATACCTTAAATGTTTTGTCTGTAATATTCGTATATCATAGTCACATTTGTTTGACCATGCAGCAGCCTTTGCTTTTCTTACAATTCTTTTAACAGTCTCTCTTACACCCCATCGCAAAAAGATTTTTTTGTGACTTGTAGTAAAAAACCTCCATTTTGCTTTTATTCCATCAAAATCATATTCATGGTAACATAGGTTAGAAAATGTTTTGCAATTTTTATACTGGGCAGCACAGCCATCAGTACAATATTCAACATTTGTAACTAAGGGATACTTATTATTCAGGATGGCTACAGAAATATCGAAAAAAAAAAGGTTCCCTGATTTTTCTGACTACCTTTATTTTAGATTTCCTTGATTTCCGTTATTAACTATATACATATGATTTTTTTAAATATATGCTGCTTCCTCATATAACACACTTATCCAGCTTGCCAATTCCTCATTTGGGAGAAAAAACAAGGGAAAATATAAAAATCGCAAAATATTCTTAAAGTACTGGTTCACAGTTTCATAAATCCAAACTCAAAATTAAGTCTAACAACTTCATACAGTTGTCAATGAATATATGACAAGCAAAAAATTTCCTCATTTTCTGAAGAATGTTCAATTCTAAGACATATTTATATATCTGATGGGATAGCTAATCGGATTAAGCTAGTCACCTAGTCAGCTTATGCTAATGTATCATAAAATTTTCAAAAATGTGTAAATTGCCTTCAATATAAATGCTATCCACAGAAAATGAGGACATCTGATCACGTTAATTTGTGTTAAATAATAAAAACTCATATCATGTGCATCTTTTTAAAAATATATAAAAAATTAATTTTCTTTATCACGTACTATTATTGGCTTAAATATCATCTGTTTGTCGACAAATCAGTCTTGTGAGGAAACAAATTTTCGCATATAGACTAATTTCCCTGATTTTCAACTACCTTTACGAAATTCTCTGACTTTTACAGATTCATAAACCTTTCAGATTTCTAGAATCTGTAGCCACCCTGTTATTTAAATACTGCATGATTAATTTTTGAGTCTGATAAACCATTGCTATATCATGGTTCATATCAACTGAAACCACGCAAAAGCTTTCACTTTTTGAGTTACTTCCATTTTTTCCATAATTTTAAAGTACGATAATTTTTACTTATTGTATTTTTTATTTAAGAGTTATAAATTTATCATATTTGGTATAATATACAAGTATGATTTAGTTATAAAATGTGACTATTCGTCGAATTTTTTTCCATTGTTTGTTTTATTTATCATTTACTGAAACTTTGCAACAGATTTCAATTTGACATGACAACATTGCTACGTCCTGCAGGAATTCATTATAAGCATTCCTGTTTACTTCCATGGGATTCCACTTCTTTTTAGCTACATTTATAAAAAAATATCTTTATGTAAGATAAAACCTTATCAAACTTTTAGATGAAAATATTATATTTCTGATAATAAAAGAAATATCAAACATCTTGTGTTTTCCGTTATGTTTGGAAGGTCAGTAAAATTGAAATTCTTCTTTAAACAAAATGTCTGTGAACTGCCCATTACAATTTTTATACCAGGCTTCAAAACACACTTTGAGGTTATTCAAAATGGCGGCAAATCGGCCATCTTGGAAGATTTTTAAAAGCTCATAACTCTTAAACCATTTGATCAATTTCAATATGGTTGATATTTTTGGAATCAGCATGAAAAGTTCTACAAGTACACCAAATTTTATCAAAATTGGTGATAGTGGGTGCCATGCTCTGGGTGAATTGACATGGAATGACCCATAGGTTCTTACAGGTAGACATAGATATCGACATCTTTTAAGAATCGATACCTTAGTTTTCGAATACTTTTCAGAATCGAAACCAACATTCGAATACTTTGTATTCAAATGTTCTAGAACTGAAAACTACTCCAGACTTTGTTCAAACTTGATGAGGGCGACATTCAAATGTTTGTTCTACATAAAATCACCTGTCTGTCTCTCTTTTTTTTTTTTCACTTGTCCGTTACAGCTGTTTTCATGTTGTTTTTGCATTCGGATGAAAATTGAGATAGTCATATTACTTTTTTTTTTTTTTTTTTTTTTTTTTTGCTTAAATGGTAACGTTTTAATGATTAATCTACCCAGAACTTTTTGAATAATCTAGAAAAGGAAGCAATTTTTGTTGATTAAATCAAGATTCAGTAATAATGGTACCAGAAATTGAAGGATTGTGGGAACCATGCAATAAACCTTGTTATTCAATGCTTAATACCCTTTATACTTGATAATATTAAGTATGGATATTTTAGAAAAGTCAGTATAGGTGTAAGCAGAATTTCGTTCTTTTTGGGGTTGCGGGGTGGGGGTGCTACCTAGTTTGTACATTATTTTATCATAAGTGCAAAGGTGCAGAGATATGGAAATTTAATTAAATTTTCTGTATCTGATTATTTAAAAATAAAAAAGAGAAAAAATTCTGATTATTTTAGTCGAAATTTTTTTTTTATCTGCGATTAAATAATGCGACGATTACTATTCAGTAATAATGGTACCATAAATTGAAGGATTGTGCAAAATCCTGTAATAAACTTTGTTATTTAATACTTAATTATTTAATACTTAATACTTGATAATAGTAAGTATGGATTTGTAATTTTGTTTTTCTTTTAACGTTCATACGTTTCAAATTTATCTTACACGGAAATTCAGGACGGAATGAGAAAAAAAAAGTAAATAAAACTGTTTTATTTCTTTATTTTGAAAAATGTTGGTACAGATTTATTGTTGAATACTTAGTATTTCCTAATTGGTAAATTTATGTATTACTATTGTTGATGTGTAAAAAATTGTCTTGCATGATGAGTTCTGACAAAAAAATCGTAATTCAGATATATATATATATATATATATATATATATATTTTAATTTTGTACTAGCTGGCACGCACTGCATTGCCCGGGCCGATACTAACCTTTAAATTTACCTAAAATCAAAGATTAATTATTAGGTATTTTTTAACGAAAATAAATCCAAACGTACTATATAATTGTCCACCCCACTGTCTTCGGCCACAAACACCGAACGTGCTGCGGTTAAATTAACTTCGTAAATTTTGAAAAAATAAAAAGGATGGAGACGTTCAAGAATAGAATTTTTACAATTTTGTAATAAATACTTTACAATTTTGTAATAGAAAAGTTACAATATTTATAAGAAAAATGTAATTTTCTGTTTGTTTCAGATATAAAAAAAACACCTTTTAGTCACTATATTTTTATTTTTATGTTTTTTTTAAATATTATTTTTACATGCTTAAAATGATGTTTTCTAACATCTAAGTTAGTAATTTTAAAATCGGAATTGTTGAGTTACAAAGGGTTAATCTTCATAATCAATAAAAAATTTCTTTTTCGAATTGTACAAATTAATTTTCCACTATGAGTAATTATTTTCTGTTATATTTAAAAAAAAAAAATTGACATATGATGTTTAATTACAAATTTACAGAATTTTATGTAAATTTAAATTCATATGTTTTCAAAAAAAAAAAAAAAAAGTGTAGCTTTGCTGTACACATTTGCAAAAATAAAACTAAAACAGCGCCGATCATCCATCCTAATAGCCTCAAGATTCTGGAGAAATGTTTTAAACAGTGCCGAGTAGTCTTGTATTTGAATACCAGCATTCACTGGCGCAGCTTATGAAAACATAGAAAACTCTAGCTATAAGGACTGAATACAATCGAAAACTGCAGTTTTCGTTTTCGTCACTGACACAAATGCCAGGTGGCTTGTATTCAAATACTCCCGTCCGAATCAAGATCACTTGAGAATTTGACTGAATCGAGACCTCAGACATTTTGAATTCGAATACTCCCATCACTAATCGACATGCGATTCTTCCACGAATTAGCAGAACCCCTCAAATTATCATTATTTATTTATTTATTTTTAGATTTCTGCAAAATAAATTTTCCAGTTGGTCATGAAAAGAAATCTAAAATTTTGCGAATCAGTCTCCAAATAAAACCACAAATGTCATTAATTGCTCTTGAAATAAAACTGCAAATTTTGACAATCAGTCTCGAAAAAAGCATGAAGCTCATTGATTGCTGAAAAAAAAAATTATGAATTTCGCCAATTTGCTGTGGGAAAATATTGCAAGTTTCGTCAACCGATCATGAAATAAAACAGAAAAATTCGTCAATTGCTCATGCATTAAAACCGCAGCATGCATTAAAACCACATTTATCAAGCAGTTATAAAAAAAAAATCTCTTAATTTCACCAATTGATCGCAAATTTTTTTTATGAATTTCATCAATTGGTTGCGGAAAAAGAATCGCCATTTTCGTTAATCAGTTGCAGAAAAAATACTGAATTTCATCAATTAAAACGCACAAATTTTGTCAATTGCATTAAACGTGCGAATTTCTTCAATTAGTCGCGAAAAAAATTGTGAATTTTGTCAATGTATCAAGATAATAAAACTTGAAAATCGGCGATCATTCACAAAAATTGTAATTTATTGTCTCCATAGGGATTAAAAAAATCCTCCTTGGTAACAAAAGTTGCAACGAGGCTTATAGTGTTCGATCTCTTTCTCCATCATCCTTGAAAATGTCAGAAATTGTCGAAATACATTATTTTTTTTCACGATCAATTAATGAAATTAACATTTTTTTTTTCTGCGATCGATTGATGAAATTTGTCTTTTTTCTTTTGCAACCGCTTGATGAGATCTGCGGTTTTAATCCACGAGCAATTGATGAAATTCGTGGTTTTATTTCATGATCGTTTGACGAAACTAGCAAATTTTTCCTTGACCAATTGACAAAATTCCTGATTTTTTTTTTCCCATGACTGATTGAGGAAAGTCCCAATTTTTTCATCAATAGATTGGTAAAATTCACAATTTTTTCGCAACTGCTTCATGAGATTCTCAGTTTTAATCCAAGAACAATTAGCGGGATTCGCACTTTTATTTTGTGATCATTTGACGAAACTCGCAATTTTTTTTTTCGTGACCAACTGACGAAACTCCCGATCTGTTCACCGCAGCCGATTGACTAAATTTACAATTTTTTTCTGCAATCAATTGATGGGATTTACGTTTTTTTTTTCGTGACTGATTGATGAAATTTGTGGTGTTTTCTCGACTGATTGACGAAATTCAGGTTTTTCCTTTTCGAGATCGATTGAGGAAATTCGCTGTTTTATTTTGTGACAGACTGGAGAAATTCTAGATTCCTTTTCATGACTGATTGGTGAATTGATTTTGTGGAAATCTGCTAAAAAATAAATATTATTAATTTGAGGAATTTGGCTAATTTGTGGAAGAATCGCATGCTGATTGTCGATATCTAGTCTAGTGTCTGCCTGTAAGAACATATCTGAATAATCCCAGAGCTACAAATGTAATGAGTGAGACCCAAAATTATTCTCTTTTCGGCATGAATTTTTTTGCGTTGCGGGCTAATTGCGGTATGCCACCGCTGCTGAGTTCATTTGCGGTGCATATCAACATGATTTTTTTTACCTAATTCCTCAAATGTTGCAGATTTTATTTATTTATTTTTTTTAGAGGAAAACTGGAAATTTGCATATCTGCAAAAATGTGGCATCCATGTTTAATCATAGTTTTTAATTATGGACAATAGAAAAAGGAAAGAAAAGCAATAATTATCACGAAATTATGGAAGAGAATTTGATAAAAAATAAACTTAAAAAAAGCAAAAATCTGCTGTTCGGCAGAAAAGGGGTATCACTGTAAAACACATAGCGACTTAGACATCGAAAGTTAGTGACCAAAGAAAAAAATTTAATCGGCACATGGCGACTGGCGATTGTGAATCTGCACCTATAATACCCATATAGGTTTGAAGAATGAAGTTAACAAGCTCTGCTTTCTTTTCTTAACAACCTTGTCTAATATTGTACCTTCCATTTTGTCAACATACATGTTAATTTCATTTGTTAACAAGTTTTCATTATGTATGCAACACACAATTTTCTGTAAATACTCAAGTGCGTCAGATGGTAAAAGTTTCTCAAAAGCTTCTATAAAAATTATTCTTCCTTACTGACACTGCCATTGCACGACTCATCTTCTGCACTTTTTTTGACGATATCCTCTTCATTTGCTATTATGTCTTCATCAACATTAACATATCGATTAAAGTTGAAGTCTGGTTTAAGGATGAAGTCAGTTCATCTGTATCTTTCAATTCAGGTAAAGGAGCAGTTCATTATTATTTGAAGGTGATGGGAAAATTCCAAACTTAAAAAGCATTGACAATAGTTTCTTTTGAAACATCACACCAAGCTTTATTTATCATATAAAATTGATTTCAGCATGTCTATTTTTGTTTATTTCTTGTCATCTGAATTCACAATTATTTTTTTCACAAGCACCTTCCTGTATTTAGCTTTAAACAAATTAATAATTCCTTGGTCTAATGGTTGTATTTTGAATGTAAGTGTTAGATGGTTTAGAAAAGGTAATAGATACATTTAAGACAAACAGAACTCATATGCAATATTGTCTAAAATAAGCTGAACTATTCAAAATTCATCCTTAAAAAAGACATTTCATCATCGAAGCTTTGCAATTATGCCTGCACATTACTGGCAAAGTTTACATTATGTTTTTTGGGATACGCCGTGCATTCTTTGCTTTTCCAATTACAAGAGGTTTCTGCCTTTCACAGAGCCCTCGACATGGCAGCATAATTTTAATGAAAGTTGATCTTTTCTCCTTTTCCCACCGTGGCAAGTTTCTTTTTTTAAAGTTAGTTTTATCAGGCATCAAACAGAAAAATAATCCAGTTTCATACATGTTAAATATATCTTTTCAATCTTAATCCTCGAATATTTTTGAGTTTTCATTCTTCCATTATTCAATTGTTTCTTCTGAAACAGAGGCTGCTTCTCCACATAATTTTTACACACAATTTCTTATCTTTTTTTGGGGTTTCGTTCATCTCACGAAACCCTATTAGTCCCGCTTGGTTGTCTGTCTGTCACAGAGCCGGTTCTCAGAAACTATATAACTTACAGACTTGAAATTTTTTGTACTTATAGATGAATACCTATTATGAAGCTCAAAATCATAAAATTTGAAAAAGTCGTATTATTTTAATATATAGAGATAAAACCCCAAAAATCTAACAGCCTTTTCCTATTAAATTTAAACATTTTTCATTATAGCAGTTGCCAACAATTAAAAATCCACAATAAAATTCTTTCTACAATAATTGATTTTCTATTGGAAGATTTCCACGTGAAAAATGAAAATGAAATAAAAAGTTTCACCAATTGAAAAAAGATTAATATGACGTCATATTGGTAATAGAACGGAAATTTTCAAACATTTCTCAATAATACAAGGAGTATGAGTAGTATGTGTAAATACAGAAAGCAGCTTAATATGACGTCATTAGAGAATTAAAAAGAAAATTAATCTGACGTCTAACATTTTGAAGGTCTCTATACAACATGTTTAATTTTGAAATTGATTTTTTTTAATACCACATTTAATCCACATGAGATATTATTTTGACAGGGTATAATAGCGGGCTTCGCCTGCTATCGGACCGGCTCAGATTTTCGAAAAAACGAGAAAAATAGACCGGTAAATTTTTACTTTATAAAAAACATGATTTTTTTTTTTTGAAAATGAAATTTATTTAGATTTATTAAAGGAAGGATAAAGTGTTCTGAAAGGAATATTAAACGAAACTCTTTCTGTGATCTTCGATCACACTTATCCACTTGTTTAAAATTTATTCAACCAACCATCACTTATATGAAAGTTTTTTGTCAAACGCATCTTTTTCTTGCAAAATAACTCCACTAATAGGGATGTTTTTTTATCTTGCATCTTTAAACCATGAAAATAATACTTCCTCCACATGTGCATATTTTGCTGTGCGTATACATTTAAACGATAAGGAAGCTGCACCATTTGCGAATATGTTAAGAATTTTTTCCTGGCGACCTTGCACTCTGGGTTCGGCGGGAAAGGCATTTTGTCCACTCCTCAAACCACCTGGTGACCATTGCATCTGACTACTTCTGAATCAATTTTGAAGCCTTTTCCTATAGTTTTCGATTATTCGGTCACTTGGTAATCTTTTGAGGAGTGCATTGCGATATTATATGATCTTTTGCCAATTAGCTAATGATATCATATAGGAAAATTTATAAGATGCAAAAATGTTATTTAAAATGTAAGAAAGTTAGTTTTAATTCAAAAAATAAATAATGCTAATTGGAAATATTTTCCACTATAAGATGCAAAAATATTTACATAACTAATTTAAATGTAAAAAAAAAAAAAGTTGTATCTTAAATTTTAAATTTTGCTGTTAAATGAATTTGCAATAAAAATTAGAACTAATTACAATTAAAATTTAGATTGCCATTAAAATTTAAATTACAATTAATTCTCCATTGTAAGATGCAAATAACATTACATTTAAAGTTATAAATTACGTTCTTGCTTATTAGTAACTTTTATTATTGATATATAAATATTTTTGCATCTTACAAAGAATAATTAAATGCAATTTAAAATTTTCATTGTAAAATCATTTAACAACAATATTTAAACAAAACAAAATTTCTTATGTTTTAATTAGTTAGAGCCTCGATAAATAAACCTTTTTGTATCTTATAGTGGAAAATATTTCCATTTAATAATATTCATTATTTGATTTAAAACGAACTTTCAAAAATTTTAATTATGCAATTTTTACAACTTAGAATGAAAAATATACTCACTTAACATTGTTCCTAGCGTCCCAGCTTCGAAATCCTCTTCTTTAAAACTTCTAATTATACTGCGATTAGGTATGAAAAAATAGCGTTTATTTTTTCTTTTAATATCTAAATGATTTTAATGAATGCTTTGTTCAGTCATTTGTTTTAAACTTTTAAAAAGCATAAAATTAAATTTCTCTCTATCTGAAGAAAAAAGAAGATATACTTCTTTATAAGACAATTTACATTATAACATTTAAACAAAAGTTCTCAAAAACCTTTCTTTAAAATGTCTTCTTTCATTTATTTAAGGTTCTAGTGTTCTATTTTCTTAATTACCAAAATTTTACATGAATAATTTCCATAAAATTTACTTTTTTAACTCAGCAACTTCGAATTAGTTTGTTTCTGTAATGATCTAAATTTCAAGTATTATCTCATATATTTCAATTTAATTACATAAATCAACAAAGTCTAGTCTTTCTAATCTATTAAAAGTATTTCATATATATTATTTCAATTTATTAGGTTTCATTTAACAAAGTATATTTTTAACCCTTTAAGCATCCTAACAGTGCTTTTTCATCTCGTAAATTTTGAATTCAAAGGTCGAATTAACAAAATTTTTTTATTAATGCTAATTTTTTACAGTACATAAGAAATATAGATATGTATATTAAATATAAATACTCATACCAATGCATTTCATATCTATCGTATATATTATTTCTCCTGTCAACACCCCTTTTTCTAAGAAAATACGGTACTTTTCTGTTAGCCGGGTGTCAGTGATACATATACACATATCTATATATACATACAGAGTTTCCCCCAGACAGTTTCAGAAGAGTGCTGCACCCTGCCTGCCCTTTGGTTTACAAAATAGCACCCTTCTTGCCCTTCATAAAAAGAATTAGCACCCTTCTTGCCCCTCATTAAAAAAAGGTGCCATTTCTTCTTTTTGCATAAAAAAAAATTTGCTTTCATAGTAAAAACTGACTCAATGTTGTCTTAAAAAGAGTGCCTTGACTTTTAAATATCGAAAAGTAGCTTTAAAAACCAAAAGAATAACCTTTAACAATTAAAAAAGGCCCTTAAGAATCTGAAAAGTGCCCTCAAGAATCCAAAAAGTGTCCTTTTCTCACCAGCAGCACCCTGCCCTTTTTACTTACCCATCATACGTAGTATAGGGTAAGTCTTGTAATCGTTTTGAAAATCGAAATTTTTTTTTTGACGGATTTACACGTTTCAGACACTAGAGATTCCGAAAAACATATTTTTAGAAAAAAATTTTTGCCGTCCGTCTGTGTGTGTGTCTGTAAACGCTCTATCTCCCGAAAAAATTGAGATAGAGACTTGCATTTTGGCATGTACTTAGTATGTAATAATATGACGCCTATTTCATTTCAATAACCTCGATTAACCGGAACTATTTTTTTCGGACTCTCGAAATATTCGTTCTGATAAAAGGTATATAAAAATTTTCGAAATTGTTTATTTTAAGAAATGAATATACAAGACAATAAAAAAACATAAATTTTGCATAAAGCTTGAAGTTGATCGGATAGTTAGTTGCCGAGATATTTGGAATCCTATTTGCCACACTCTTCGATTTTTCATGACCCTGTATTTTATCCAAATTTGACTTTAAAGATATATTTTAATTGAAAATTTGACGCTTAATCAGATGCAATAAACCGCTAGTTAATAGGATTATTATTTTTGGAGTTATAAGGAAAAACCTCTTTCAAGCAATTGAGTAATCGAGCCTTTTAAGTTTATGACGTCATCAAGCCACGATTTTATTTGAATTGCAATGTATTTTATAAGTAGTTTACACATTTTTATTTTAATATTTTACATTATGCATATCCATGATGGGTAAGTATTACAGTGGCCTCCAACGACTAGTTTAAACCTGGGGGAAACTCTGATACATATATATACATACACACATATATATGTATATACATATGTATTTATATATGTACATATATCACTGGCGCCTGGCTAACCGAAAATACGAAACGCAGAATGACAAAAGAGATATCATATGAAAGGATTTTGAACAGGCTTCTGATATAGTACAAATACATTTTCCTAAAACATGTTTTTTGATTAAAATTTGCTGATAATTAAAAATTAAATCAGCATTGTTTTCATAAATGAAATGAAATACTTTTCCTCAAATTAATGTTGCCACAAAAATAAAATACTGCATTATATCGTGCTGTGCTCAGCAATAATTATGAAGAAAAAAAATTGTAAAATAAAGATTGCTGCACGGGTTTATTTTATATTTATGATTAAAGAGCAAAATTTAAATTGAAATGCTCAATTTATTTTTCTTTGTCCCATGTTTATTCCCAAAACAGATAATGTTATCTTCTAATGTAGTTAAAATACGATTGATAATTTTTTTTTTTGCCTTAGCTATCAGTGATCAGTTTTTTAACTTTGATGAGATAAATGCGAGACGATATTCTGGCTTGACTAATGTTGCTTGCAGATATTTTTAGTCCTTATTTTTTTTTAATATAAATTTAAACTTGCATCTAAAAAATATTAAAATGCAGTGTGAAATCTTCGCACTGGTCCACTGGTTATTTTATGAATCATTAAAATTAAAATACATGAAATATTTTCTCGGACGCTTAAAGGGTTAATTGGTAATGTCTATACATAACTATTGAAAAAAAAAAAATGCTTTTAAATTGTTAGATTTCTTTTACAATACTTATTAGGGATGCACCGAATATTTGGTATCTATTCGGTATTCGGCTATATTACCGAATATTCGGTTCGGCCTCGGAATATCGAAATATTCGGCCAAACCGAATATTTAAAAAAAAATTTTTTTTAAATATTTTAAAAAACCCACAATTTTTACTTTTAACTGTCAATTAATGAATTAATAAATATATTCAAAATAATTAAAAATTGAATCATATTTAAATGAAAGAGAATGCTTTTACATTATTTATTTGCTGTTTGAAAAGTGTCACTTAAGAAAATTAATCATTAATGATGACCATCATAGAAATTATTGATGTACAAATAAATGCAAGTTCCTGAAAACCTGTCTAGTAAATAATCTGTTGCTTTTCCGCAAACATCATGTTTCTAAACAAAATGGGAAAAAACTTTCACAGGTGATAATAGACATCAAGACAGACAATTTTTGTCCAGGAAACCGGATCGCAATATACTTATTCAATCTAGCTAGATATTCCTTTATTCAGAGTGCAGCTGACAGAACGAAAATTCAGTTTCAGCTTACACTCTCTGTGTTTTTGATTGAATATATTTATTTTTGATGAAATAAATGGATTGAGATAATGTTTCTTGCTCAAAAAATGTTTGCCTTGACCACATTATGTACGCAGAAAGTTTGTTCCAAGTTGTATGAACATCCTGTATGTTTACAACCTCTGAATATGATCGCCCATTTCAGACACCTGCTCTCTAGTTCATTTAAAAACTTCCTTGCCAATTCAAAAGGAGCAGGAAAATTATTCATGCTGATTTGCCACCATTTTAATATATTGTATTGTTTTACTTGTTCCCTTCCTGACAAATAAACACTATATATATATTACTGTAAAATGTTTCTTATAATTCATTCAAAAATTGTTTTTTTATTTGAAAGTATTTGTTTTAGAATGTAAGAACATTTTATAAATTTATTTTAATTCACAGAAGAAACCATGAAGTTTAAAGCTTTATTAATTAAAAAGTTTTAAGACAATCCTCTTTTTAAGTTATAACTCAAAGCACAGATTTTTTTTTTGTGTAAATGTTTCTAGTAAAAAGGTCTAGTTCATAAAATGGTAGTGTCTATGTTAAATATTATGTAAAATTGTTTTATAATTTAACTTTTAATATTTTTAAATTCTGAAATATAAAAATATTCGGTATTCGGCCGAATAATTAATATTCGGTTGGTCGAATATTCGGTTTACCTGTGGGCCGAATATTCGGTATTCGGCCAAAATCACTATTCGGTGCATCCCTAATACTTATCATGTTATCTATAAATTTAAGACAGTATTTACTGAAGCAATTTTTATTCTCGCCAAAAGAGCATTTCTTGGAAAGTATTTTTTTTCCCTGTACTTCATTTCACTGTCTGTTTAAAACTGATATGTCCTTGAAAGTAAAATAGCACTTTGGGAGAATTTGTCAGATAAGATCTTTCACAGCTTGTTGGTGTATTTCTGTCATGTGACACATTCCTCAGGTCATCACGGCAAGTGGAGGGGGATTTATTGAGGAGATAAGCAATTGCACTTCCTGTAAAGGAATTCAATTTTAGTCAGTTCAGGATTAATGGTCGATCTCATAGTTTGAAAAAATTGCTGATTAATTGATTTTCAATGTTAATCTTATTTCCTGCCGACGTTTGTCTTAGACATTAACTAGAGAAATTGCTTATTTTTGTCCAGACGATATTGTGTGAATCTCACCATATGGCTACTGTTCATTTACCGACTATTTTTATAAAAGGCCAAAATTTAGTCGATATCTCTTGCTGTTGTGGTAATCTGTGTTATACATTTATTAATTTGTATACTAACACTCAGATGAAACAATTTGCAATGAATAAACATGGTTACAAAAGTGGTTTTTCTTTTCCAAAATTTTATTTACCTTTTTATCTTTTGAAATTTTCCTTTTGCACTGAAATAAGATATTATTTTAAATATGGTTAAACAAAACATGTATCTTTTGTACAAAGTTTTTAAAAATTATTTTTCTGTTTTCTATAATAATTTACTATTATCATGAAATATAGGAGACAGATTTTTTTTAGAAAATGCATTAAGTCGTATTGATGCATCGTCAACAGAGCGATGTTTCGTCAAATAATGAAAATTTCATCATTTTTTTAACTAATGCAATAATGATATTCTACCCAAAATTATGCTGTTATTGTGTATTTCCATATAAAGAGTTTGTTTTTTTCCCAAAAGTTTCCAGAGTATGTGCTTATGGGGACTTCTCTTGTGAGTTAGACATAATTATGAAAATATTTATACAAGTTATTCATTTATTTAAAAAGAATTCCTTAAATTATTCTTAGCTGTAAGGTATCAATCTATATTTCATTCATTTCCTTATTTCAATGTTGTTCAGTCTACAGTTTTTGAAGATGTAAGTATTCTTTGATTGATTTTTATTAATTATTATAATAAACCCTTTTGAATAAATAAATAATTTTGATTTATTAATAGTTATAATAATGTAAAAAAAATACATGGGAGGCACATATATTTGACCTGTCTTAAGAATGAAAAGTTTCAATACTTTTTTTTTTGTCAAAGTACTGATAGAAACACCTCAAGTCCTACTATTTTTATTTCATAAACAATTAAAAGATGCTTTTAGGTCTGCAATTTAAAATAAATATAAACTTCATAGCACCTCTGGTTTTAGTTGATAATAATGCATTTTTAATTTATTTATTACTTTTCATAAAACAAATCTTGATTTTAACCATATAGTATTGCATATAATGCATACCTTTGATTTAAGATTGTATTTTTCTATTTTTAGCTTATTTACTGTAGTAGGCATATCCTCTTTTTTGTAAAGAAACCTTTACTAGTCATTTTGCATGAAAATCATTAACCCTTCATTAGTTGCGTGTCGGTCTAATTTGAATTCTGCTGAAATTCGGTATCTTCTTGTAACTGATCTCCCCTTTAACTTACAAAGGCTAAAAGCCTTGTAACTGATTTTGTCTGTTTACTCTTTTTTGTTGCAAAATTGCAAGTAATTCCTGCATTTTCTCAGCATTTTATTACATTCTAAAGTTGAAATTGATCTAAAAGACTGGCTGTCCGATACTTATGCTGACTGATTTTTAGGTGCGTTTGTAATTATATAAATACATAGCACCTATAGTCGTCGTCTGGTACGTCTGTTCGCATATAACAGCGCAAAAACTACCCAACGAAATGGTTTGAAATTTAATAAATATAATCGTTGCAAAATTTTGTCAGGTCATTTCAAATTTTATGAAAATCGAATCAAAACTTAAAAAGATATTAATAAAAATATTTATTAAATATTTTGAATTTTTTTCAAAATCTGTACTTTTTTGTTATAGCAGCTTCTGGGGATTAATTGTCAAGCGACCCAGATGTATCGTCAAGTTATCTAACATGTATGATGTTATAGTCATACATGATGTATATGACATTTTATAACCTCTATGACCAAATTATAGTCACGTTATTCATGCTATTAAATCCTATCATACGTAATTAATTTAATGATATCCCATGCTTGGTAATGATTCTAGGTTGCCATGGTGATTATGTCCTATTTAAGATGGAGTCATATTATTTCCGTATTACTGAATTTAAAAACCGAATTTGTATACTAAAATTGTTTAATTATAGCAATCCTACAATCTACCGACAGTTTTTTGGATAGATGTTTCTGGAAAAATAGATACTAAATGAAAAAAATCTAAATATGGATTTCAATTTCTGAAATTTTCAAAGGTAGGCTTAAGTTTCCCATTTTAATTTTCAGTAAATGTCAATAAAAGATAAAATTTTTCCATTTTAAAATGTACTTATTTTATTGCGGAAATTAATCATATCATAATAACAGATGATATAATTCATTTCCCTAAAACTAGTTATAGTATGAACTATAGGTGCAGATTCACGGTCGCCAGTCGCCACGTGGCGACTCAATTTTTTGCTTTGGCCACTAACTTTCGATGTCTAAGTCACCATGTGTTTTGCAGGGATGCTCTTTTTCCGCCGATCGCAGATTTCTGCTTTTTTTTATATGAAATCCGCTTACTGTCCTCCATAATTCCATATTTTTTTCCTTTTCTATTGTCCATAATTAAAAAAATATAATTGAACATGGATGCTACATTTCCGCTGATCCGCTAATTTCCTGCTTTCTTCTTAAAAAAAAGAAAGAAAATCTGCGATGTCCGTGAATTCAGAAAAATAAGAAATTCATGTTGATATGCGCCGCGAATGAACTCTGCAGCGCAGCATAACGCGGTTAGCTTGTGACGCAGAAAAATTCCTGCCGAGAAGGGAATAATTTTGGGCCCCACTCATTAATTTTGTAACTCTGCGATTTTTCAGATATGTTCTTACAGGTACATAATGATATCGGCGTGCGATTCTTCCATGAATTAGTGGATTTCCTCAAATTATCATTATTTATTTATTTTTTAAATTTTCGCAAAAACAATTCGTCAGTTGGTCGAGATAAAAAATCAGGAATTTCCTCAATGTGCTTGTGAACTTCGTTAAAACTGTCACAGAAAAATCCCGCAAATTTCGTCGATATAAATCCACGTCGATATAAATCCACGTCGATATAAATATCGCCAAATAAAACCACAAATTTCACCAATCACTCATGAAATAAAACCGCAAATTTCGTCAAGCGGTCACGAAATAAAACCACAAATTTTTCCAATCGGTCTCGGGGGGGGGAAACCAAAAAACAAACACGAATGTTGTTAATTGGTTGAGAAGAAAAAATGCATATTTAATCAATAGGTCGCGAAAAATACACCAGGCTAATCAATCGATTGCAGAAAAAATTGTTAATTTCACTAATCGGTCGCGAAAAATAATCGCGAGTTTCGTCAAACGATCACAAAATAAAACCGCAAATTTTGTAACTTGCTCTTGGATTAATAACGTGAATCTCATCAAGCGGTTGCGAATAATAATAATAATAATAAATGTTAGAATAAGTAATTACTAGTGTAATTACTAGTAATTTAAAAGGAGCAGATTAGCAAACGCAAATAGAGCGTATATGCTGGCGATTGGTTGCCTAGATTATGCATGAGAGAAAAGCTGAAAAAATAAATTAGGTGTATTGTGTCTAGAAATAAAAACCAACTGTTTTAAAAAGTAACTTAACGTTTATTGAATAAAACAGAAATAAAAAATAAAAAGACACATACAATTTCAACAAATTAAACAAATAAAAAATATACTTAATATGAACTGGAGCTTATTAAGAAACAATATTTTTCATAAAGGAAATTACAACTTCTGCCTTATGAAAAACTTCCGACATACCACGCAGTAACCGTCATTAGTATGCCGAAACTAACAAAGCTAAAACATCCAACAACTCAAAGCAAACCATATAGACTTTCACCTAAAGCTCGAGAACATGATGAAGCCCATAATGCCAAGATTATCTGTCAGATTCTTTAAAGCGGGAAAGCGAAACGAGAGACTTAAAATAGATGTTAAAACTTAAGAGGGAAGAAACGTAAACTAAAACTTTATTTAAAGAAACTTAAACCAGCAATAAATCAATTAAATAAAGTTGTGTGAATATAAAAGCAAACTCAAAAAAACTAATTAGAAATAAACTTACTAAAACTTCATTCACCTACTTCCATAACAATATGTAAAAATATGAACGCGACTTTCTGAAATCCATTTGATAATATTCAGAGGATGAATGATAAGTCTGTTTTAAAAATCCAAGAAGAGGGAAAAACAACGTTGATAAAAACAATCTTAAATATAAATTAACTAAAACAACTGAACACAAAATATTAACCACTAAACTCAAAATATTAAATGCTGAACGTGTTGCCTTATCAGCCAGGGTTCCGATGACAAGTATCAACAGACTGCCATTTTCATTCCACAGCTATCCAATCATTCCGATGGCGTAGCTTAATCCTTTATGGAATAGAAAATGCTTAAAAAGTCAAATGCATCTTTACTTAAACTTTATCTGGCCGTTTCACACTATTAAACATAACATTTTTTGTTTTTATGAAGAACTAAAAGCAAAAAAACAAACAGCATGACATCTCGAATCATCTCCTCACTACAGCTATCCATGACTGAATGGTGGCATGATGAACTTTGCCTTACCACAACACACTGACACGAAAAACGAAGCGAAGCTGATGAGATATCCGAGAGCTGGTATTTAAATGTATCTTCCCAGGTAAACATCCAATCACATGGCTTTCCATATTAAATGAGAACTACGTCACTGCCGGTTACCTGAAAGATCGAGAAGTTCCTAGCAGCGGCGAGAGAGAGCGATGAAGGAGGAAACAGATGGTCACGCTATCTGTTGTCGGCTGCCGGAGTCGCTCCGGAACATCGTAACACTTGACGTGTACGGGAAAAAGAAGCCGGTAGAATGTAAACAAAGATACGTGAACTTTTAAAGATGCCGTGTAAAAACAAAAGTGAGTAAGCCAGGATATTTATAAAGATATTAAAGGTAAGTAAACTAAAAGAAATATTAAATACGGTATTTAACTATTGAAATAAATAAATCATAAACCAAAGATATGTATGAATAAGCCAGAACTTAGAAATAAATATGAAACTGATAATAACTTAAGAACTTCTAATGAATGAATTGAATGAATGAATTTATATGAATGCTTTTAAATGAAGTGACAAGACTAAAATGTAGATGTGTATGGAATATTATTCCAACAAAAAAAATAATAAAAAAACACTAATTTCTCGCAGAAAAAATTGTGAATTTTGTCCATCGGTCTCGGAAAAAAAAAATCGCGAATTTTGTTAATCAATGGCGGAAAAAATACCGAACGTCAATTAATCGCAGAAAAAGCGAGAATTTCGTCAGTCAGTTGCAAAAAAAATCGTGGATTTTGTCAATTAATCAAGGAAAAATTAGTGAATTTCATCGAACGATCGCGAATTTCGTCAAGGAGTCACGATAATAAAATGTGAAAATCGGCTACGAAAATTGTAATTGATTGTCTTCATAGGGATGAAAGAAAATCCTTAAAAAATCTACATTTCAGACAAAAGTTTCAACGAGGATTATAGTGTTCGGTCTTTCTTTATCATCCCAGAATGACAGAAACTCAGTTAAATTTATTTCATTAAAATCTAAAACCTAAAAGAAAATAAATCTTCTTCATATTTTTTTCATATATATTTCTAATTTTGATTTTTATAGACATATCTTTTGATGCAAATCCCTATGTTGAGCGTATATTTTTAGCTATGAAAAATACTTTGGAAGGAAAAGTTTATTAATAGAACAAAAAACTTTCGAGAATCGTTTATTCATATACAATGTTCAACATTACAAACATTTATTCCTACAAACTGCATACAATTATGGTGGGAAGATTCTATAAAATCCCGTCATACAAATTTAATGGAGAAAAAATATTGTTTTTATGTGGCCACTGGATTTTTTGGGTTTAGGAGCCACTGGCTCCTACCAGATTTTGGGAATCTGCACCTATAGTATGAACGCACCTCATTTGTCAAGTTTGACGTGTAATTTCCAACTTGTTTTTTTCCTCCCTTTCTTCATTCCTGTTTCTGCGAATTTCTGGACAGGCAAGCTTCTGGGAAGCTTGGATACTGTCATTTGCTCTTTCTTTCTTTATGCTATTTTGCTCATAGAACATTTTATTATTTTGTTCTGTTCTTTAAAATAATTTATCTGCATCATGATTTAAAATTTACAATGGTAAATTGTTCTAATTAGACATTTAATTTTAATAACTTATTTATTATTTAGTTCATATAATACAAATTTTGTACCCAGAGGGGTGGTCTTAGAGCTCTATGCCACCCTCCACCCCTGAAATTTAAGTAGAAAAAAATTATTCATAAATTTTCATTTGAAAAAAGGCATTGAATCATAAAATCTCTAAAGTTGTTCCACACTCCCACTTGCACCTCCTCAAAAAAAAAACAAGTTGGAAATTGTACGTCAAACGTGACAAATGAGGTGCGTTCGTACTATGGCTAGTTATATAAATATTCAGATCTTGATGATTTTTAATTCTGTGAAATGAATTACATCATCTGCAGATTAATTTCTGTTATAAAATAAGTAACTTGGTCGCTTGACGATTAAACCTCGGAAGCTGCTCTAACAAGAAAGCACCGATTTAAAAAAAAATTCAAATTTCTTAATAAATATATTTATTAATCTCTCCTAAAGTTTTGATTCAATTTTTTAAAAAATTGAAATGTCTCGACAAAATTCTGCAAAGATAATATATCTTAAATTCCAAACCATTCGGTTGGGTAGTTTTTACGTTGTTATATGCGGACGGATGGACAGACAGATGGACGGACCAAGCGATGACAATAGGTGCTACGTATTTATATAACTACGAACGCACCTAAAAAAGAAAGTGGAAGAAAAAGGCTTCAGCTATAGCCTTTATATGAGGGGTGTTCAAATGAAAGTGATTCGAGGTGTGTATCCATGAGATGCGTAGGGACAGAAATGAGACATATACATAGATAAAAACAACAATATTTAATGAGTGAAATGCATACAAAGTTTGTTAAAAAAAATCACCCATGGCGTTTAGGCAGATGTCCCATTGCTTAGGAAGGTTACGAATTCCGTCCGCGAAGAACGATGTCGGTTGATCATGGAACCAGTTCAGAACTGCAGCCTTTATATCCTCGTTGGAGTGAAATCGTTGACCCTTTAGGCTTTTCTTCAGTGGTCCAAAGATATGATAGTCGCAAGGCAATTTGAACTGTACAGATCTGGACTGTAAGGGGGATGTTCCAGGACTTCCTACTTTTTATGGGCCAATGCCTCAGCACACACCTTGACGACACAGCCAACATTCTGCGATGAATATCCATTGACTTACACCCTTCTAGTATTAAAAACTTAATTACAGCTCGCTGATCTGTTTTGGACGCAGTTGCATCCACACCAGCCATTTTTAACTGAATGCCACATCCTTACGAATGAAGTTATCACAAATCTGCATGCACACGCGTGGGTACATACACCTTTGATGGATTTAAGTTAAAGTTTAAACTTAAAAAGAGATATATTAAAGTAAGCAGAGGTGAATTAATTTAAGTTTGCAGTGGAAAAACGTATAATGGCTGAACACCCCTAGACCGATATGAAAAGTTAAAAAGTAAAAAGCTTTCATTAATTAAACTATAATGATATCTAAGGCTTGAAAGAATGACAAAATTTTTTTTAAAAAGCATATTTATTAAAGCATTAAACATAAATTAAATAAATCAATTATAACTGAAAAAGTATTTCAAAACAATAACTACTTATGAAAATAAGAAACATCTATTACTGAAATAATATATTACTTTCTTAACATAAGATGATTTGAAAAACTGCTTCATAACAGTTAATATGATGCTGTAAATGACTATTGAAAAACACAAGATAAACAATATTTAAATGATAGATGGCCCAAAGCATAATTAGAACTTATTTCATGACAGAAACAGGTAACTGATGCGTTAAATATTAGCTGGAGATATGACGATAAGTAAAAACTGTAATACAGGATCAAAAAGGAGCTTTGATTATTGAAGATATTATGACTGTTAAGCACATTCATCATAAACAACAGCCGACGAAAACTTGTAATAAAAAGAAATAAAGATGATACTTGACTAGACCTTCCAGAGCTTATATTCTCAAGGTCAGCCATCATAATGGACTTCCCTAAAAGCCGCGAAGCAGTGAAATTCATTACTCGAAGATCAAAGTTCGCCAGAAGTCGATCAGAAGATATCTTATTTTAAAGTTCAGTCCAAGTTATTGCATATTATATATGGAGACTATTTCAACGTATTACAGATGAACTGAAACTTGTTCAGCATATATGTATTTCCCATTTCAACATCATGATATCTGGTTAGTTACAAGGACAGCACATGGATGACACAAGACAAAGTTAAACAAATCAAAAATAATGCAACAGAAACGAAGCTAAAACTGTAACACAAACGAAGCTGAAGACTGAGGGTGAAATATCGCCTTTTATCCAAAGCAGCCAGACGATAATAGGACTATTATGCACAATCCCACACAATGAAATGAACTCACCTGGAAGTACGACATCGCTATGCGAGATGCAGGAGCGATGTGTAGTATATAGAGATGATCAGTGCAGACTTGCCAAGTCTCCGGCTTTTTGGATACCAGTAATTTAGTTACAGAAAATGTAGTTTTCTTTAATCGGAGCATTTTGTGATTTAAAAGAACAACATTTTCTCTAAAAAATTACTGGTGTCCAAAAAATCCGGAGACTTGGCAACTCTGTCAGTGCCATCTAGTGGTGGATACAAGAACTGCTTCATGGAATAATGGAAGGCTGTGATCGGGACTTACGGATTTGGAGACTTATGTGATGTTTAGACTTAAGATACAGAATGAAAATAAAAATAACGTGAGGTAAAAACGTAAATATGATTTGGAGATGAAACAGAGGTAAGTAAAAGTAAAATGTATTTTAAATAAATGATTTAAATAAAGATTATTGTAATAAAATATATCCATGTAAAAAGTAAATAAACTAAAGGAATACTCCTCGTACAGTGACAAGAAGAGCAAATATATTTCTTATCCTTCACTGTCACGTTTGTTTCACAAAAATACATTGAAAACTGTTCGCATGCAACGCTTCAAATCACTTTAATTTGAACACATCTTATGTATTTATAATTTCAGCATAAGGATGTTTTATGTCCTTTCTTTACTTATATGTATTTATTGTAAGAAAAAATATTAGAATAGAATATTTATATGATTTCTTAATAACATGTCCTGCAATATACAATTGAATATGTATTTCAATTACATAAATGAATGATGGAATCTGTATCTTTTCAACTTCATTTGGCTCCTAGTGCTGGAGCACCAACAAAACCAATCTTACTGTGGTTCTGCCCTTCAAAAAAATTTATCGCTATCACAATTTCAAATTTATTATTGAAAATTTATTCTAATTAGTAATTCATCCAACTTTCATAAATTCAGTCAAATTATTTATTAATTTTTATTATTTTAATATGTTTTGCAAAAAAAATAATTTTTAAAAACATTTATTGAAATGTTAACTGAATATATACTTAAGTAAAATAAATAATATCTGCAAAATGTATCTTTTGAAATTCAATCAATATTTTCCCCTACGTTCTCAGTTTTCGATCATCAGTAGTAACACTGGCAAATTTCCTCTCTATTTTCAGCCAACTGCTAACTATAGCAAATGGACCGAGTGCAACTACTAGCTTTCTAAAAAAAGACGAAACTACTCTTGGGTTAAAAAGTATAATAACTAGTACAAACATAAATAAAATATGAACAAATTTAAGTCCAGAACACAAGATAAAGTCCATCTGTCTATTTGAATCCCCACAAAGCATTTGGGATCGTTCATTGGTTCATTCAATTGATCATGTCTTCTTTTCTTGTTCATTAGTGTCAAATTCTAAATTCTTATTCTTATCTTTTCTTATTTTATTTTTATACTTGGTGTATAATGTGCACTTGCAAATTCTAATAAATTTTCTCGTTTCAAAAGTGCGTGTTGTTTACTGGAATTGTACAATACATATTTAAAGCATTTTAACTTTTAAATGCCACAGAACTTTATTTTTCATAATCTACATACCTTATATGTTATGTGTAAATTATTTTAAACTAGTGTGTTGGTTAGATATTGAAGTATGACTTTATTTATCACAATGCTGTCTTTGAAAATCGAACAGTCAATAATCTCAACTCATAGCAATTTTCAAATATTTTGATGATAATTTTTTTTCTTGGTACTTCACCTAGGAACAAGAAAAAAATGCTGGGGATTATATCTTAATACAGTAGACTCCCTAAAATCTTCACATCATTGCAGATGTAAACAATGAAACTTTTAGTTAAGATGTAGAGGAAAATTCAAGATTTTTATATCATTACATACACATTTTAATATGTAATTCTGGTTAATGTGACTGAACTTGCACTTTTTATAAAAGGAAGTATAAATTTATGTCTGAAAAAATTTAAGATAGTGCTGATATCAGAGCCAATCACGTTTTACCAAATGCATTTATATACTAATCAAGCTTTTTTAGTTAAATCTGGCTAAATGTGAAATAAAACTTCGTTATTTTATGATTTTGATATTAATTATTAGTGTACCTTTATGAAGTATATGTTGCCTACTTTGCATTGAATAATTCAAGAAAACTTAATCTCCTCATTATTATGCGTATTTATTTAGGCATTATTGATTATTTACTTGACCTTTACTTTTAATATTTTAATCATTTTTAAAATTTTCTTAATTTTTATTATTTTACTTTATTATTTTATTTATTTTAATATTTACTATATTGTAAACATTCATTATGATTTCGAGTGCATTATATATTTTCGAGTGCATATTTAAACTACTGTTCAAAAAATGTAAACAAAGCAGCGACCCGAAATCCACAAAATACTAAAATCCCCGCAACCTCTGGTCCCAAGCTATGTGGATTTGAGGGAGTCTACTCTAGTAAAAATAAACAAACTCATTTTCATTGAAATCTGTGATGGTGGGTGTCATGACCTGGGTGATTTGACATGGAATAACTCCATTATGATTGTTTTGCCCTGAAATAATTTGAATTTTGTTAAGTATGTCAGATAATGTTTTCCTTTTCAAAGTTTTTTAAATGTAGTATTTTCTTTTATGTTCTTATTAATTTATGCATTGGATATGAAAAATATGTTTATATGTTTTGCAATAAAATATCCTAAAAATCTTTTTTTTTTTTTTTTTTTTTTCCAATTTATAGGCATTTTATACTGACAAGTCTTTAGTTGTTTGTGCTCCTACAGGTTCTGGAAAAACTGTTATTTTTGAACTATGCATTATTAGGCTTCTAATTTTAACATCAGAGCAGAATTATAATCCATCAAGATTTAAAATTGTGTATAGTAAGTATTTTTATTGTATTAAAATAAATCTTATTTTTAGATCAAAATTTTTGTGGAGTACGTCAATGGAATAAAAAATTGTTGATTAAATAAAACAGAAAAAAAGGTTGTGTGTGACTCCTTCAAGTTTTTTTTGCCAAACTTCATACACACTGTCCTCTGTTCAACTAAATGTGGAAGCAAAAAATTTACATTTAGTAAAGAGCTTTACATTGTTGCATTTTCCCTTGTGTACTCCCCACAGTTTTTCTTATTCTATGGCTATGTTTGCTTGCTGAACATAGCATAATAGAAATGCAAATTCTACAAAACAAACTGTATTTTGCCAAAAGTTTTTCATTTTTATGGATTCCCACACATTCTCTCCTGTATCCATGTACTTCTTTTAATTTTTATTCGGTCTCGATCAAATTAATCCTTTTAGGATTGTTTCGATTAATAGCAAATGTAATTTTTTGTGATTTTATTTTGTATTTTCATAGCATCTCAAACAATTTGAATGGTATTAGAAACTTTGTGAAACCAAGCATCAGTGGACTATCTTAGAAATATGACACATGCACAATTTCTCATTGCAAGACATATCTAACTTACCAGTTAAATAAACCAATTGTTGCATTAGATCTTTCAATTGTAACTAAGTCCTTCAAGTTTTTTTTTAATCAGATGATTAAAATCAGTGATTTAAATCATGATTTTGATCAGATGATTAAAAAAAAATCATTGATTATAGCCATAAATTCTTTTCTTTAAAAAAAAAAATGATGTGAAAAATTATTAAAGTCTAACAAGGAAGGTCTCCATAAGTGCATACTCAGAAAATTTTGAAAAAATTACAGAATGTTCTTCTCATGAGTGTATATACGTCTATAAAAATTCTTTCTGTGGAACCTCGATATAACGTCCGTAAAAAATTATGAAAATTTCGTTTATTTGGCGATTTATCACTGGTTGGCGACGGAATGAAATTTAAAAAAAATACGCTGTTATGACAAATAATCTTTAAGGAAAGACTTTTCTTGCTGAACTTGTTTATGTAAGTTTAACTTACATAATAAGTAAATTTTTATAGCTACAATTTTGTGTACACATCTATATGTATATATAATGAAATTTAACGATCGTATTCTATGATTTAAAACAATATTTAAATTGTTTAATAAAGTATTGTTGAAAAAAGTATTGTTGCTATCGAAACAACAACTTCTTCGATATGGAAATGTATAACAAATCCGTTTGTCATCGGCCTTTTCCTTTTAAAATACATTTAAAAATTACTTGTATAACCAGAGAAGCCATTTAAATTAGAAAAAATCGTGGAATGGAGGATAAAACAATAGCAAATTTCGTGTTGTGTGAGGGCGTGAAAGTTCAGCTTTGTTTATGGTGAGCTTGTACCATATCTGTATCATGTTATGCATATTATTCAATGAAATTAGATTTTCTTCCAGTGTATCTAAAAAATTCTCTTTCAGATTTTTTTTTATTTTCATAATATTTATTTAGTTTTTCAAGGTGTCACCCAACATTTCTGCACAATTTAGCAAAAATATTCTATCAAATGTTATTTCAAACATTATGAATAATTCTGAATGTCTACCTTGTTTTAAACTGTATGTCATAAAAATATGGCACATTAAAAAAGAAAAAAAGATAACAAAAATTTTGTGATTTGAAATGATTTTCTTTTATGCATTTGTAAATAGAGGTTTTCAGAGTAATTTTTACAGTTCATTTTAATTTATGTTTTATATTGTTGGTTTGATTTAGTAAGAAAGATATTATGTTACACATATTATTCAATGAGATTAGATTTTCTTCCAGTGTATCTAAAAAATTATTCTCATTCAGAATTTTTTTTTCATAATATTTATTTAGTTTTTCAAGGTGTCATTGCTATAAAATTATGACCTATATAATATAGTTGTATTTTTATAACATTAATCAGTAAGAACCATATTTTTTTAACACATTTATAATGTACATAAGAAAATTGCAGCACGTGATTTCTGCAGACAATTTTCATCCCACTAAATTGCTGTCGCAGACACAACCATAACTTTCTGCTACTGGGCTCAATACTCAAAATCTGTATTTTTACTATGCATTTTTTCTATCTAAAAAGTACAATATTACACAATAAAAAAATTACAGAAAATATACCTGTTTTAACACCTGCAATACCTATTAAAGATTTACTTTGCGAGCATTTTTTGATGCAAAAGTTTTTATTATGTCGTCATAAGGTAACTTGTAAGCTATATACATGTGTTTCTCTTTTTCATTTTATATGTTACAAAATTTCTCAAAATATACACAATATTCTTATTTATACAATGTACTATAAATATAAATACATAAGTTAGAAACTGTAACTTTATCTATGTATAACAATTATGGATTCAAAGGAGTGGCGATGTGGCGATCGCCCCGCCCTTGGGTGCTGATAAAGGTCTCCAAGTCAATATGTGCAGGCTTGTTTTAAAGTCTTAAAACAGAACTGCGGTAATGGGTCATTGATGAGAATCATTACCAAATACATACACACGTCGATTCGTGTCAGAAAACTCTTTATAAAATAAGTGTAAGTTAAATGTATGTTTTCCAGGTTCAGCTAGGTGAGGAGGCCTACCCAAGAGCTAAAGTTTAATAAGCCCCAAACATGTATGCTTTATAAAAATAAATTCAATATGCAAGTTAAATAGTTTTAAATAAAAATTTTGATACAAAATATTTTTATAAAACTTTAGTAAAATTTCCCGCAGTTCTAATAATAATCTTTAAATGCTAAAACTGATACTTTGGTCTTTCTCATTTTTTTCTGCATAAACCATTCTAAAATTTGGCTAATACTACAAAAGTTTAAAAATAAATATTTAATATACAAAAATCTGAAAACATGCACCAAATATTCTGTTACAACTTTCACATTTATATAACGAATGAAAATTAGAGTGATGACCATGAGTCTGACTGCCAGAAATTACCTCTTAAAAGGGTAACAATATTCAGTTTTTTGTCAGCTATACTTGGTTGTTGAGTAAATGCTCCATTAATAAGTTTCAAAATATTTGTTATTGAACTACATAAGAAATAAAGAAGCAAGCAATTTTTTTTAAGCAGAAACTTTTTTCAAATAACTATAACTTTTTAAAAATTATAGTAGAACTGTTATATAAACTTTATTTGCTATTGTACTTAAAAAGAAACAGGAGATTTGAAGCGAAAGTATAAGCATAGCAAGAAATGTAAACAATCATGATGATTTCGATTAAAAATAACGTTTAAATTTATTGCTATGTTAACCTACACTGTTTAAATTTAATTAACACTACAACTATCGGAAATTTTACTCAAGTTTTTTAAAACTATTTCAAACCAGAAATGTTATTTAAAACTACTTAACTTATTCATTTAACGTATTTCTGAGTTTTAGATTTAATTTATTTAAAAAAGAAATTTCTGGTTCGAATCGGAATATATTCATTTTGTAACTGTCAAAATGACGGCTCATGGTGGTTCTAGTGTTAATGTACTTTTTTGCTTTAAAATTAGTACAAGTGGCGTGACTGAAGCACAACTTAAGTTAACATATTTTATTAGATAAACATTTCTAATGAAAGATTTAATTAATTTTTAAAAAGTATAGGTGCGATATTTTGGAAATCAAAATTTAAAAGTCTTATTAACAACTGATATACATAAATAAAAACATAAAACTGATTCCCATGGATAGAAAACCTTTTTAACTACATAAATAAAATGGGTTTAAAGGCCCAGAATGCGTTGAATTCTCAACAGAGTATAAGTTTCGTTTTCATTTTTTAAACAAAAATGTCTGTTAATTACAAGAACATCTAAATTTAGAAGAAATTAACAAAAAATCGATTTATAATTCTTTTCTTACATATCAACTCAGTTATTGCATAAAAAAGGAGATTTTTAGAACAGAAATAATACATATAAATTTCAGTCGAACCTCGCGTTAACGCGAACACTCAAGGGGAACTTTTTTTATTCATGTTAAAAGTAGTTTGTGTTATCCGAACTTAAATACATTACATACAACTGGATGGCGGGGCAATCGCAAACAGTTCATGCTAAAAGTAATTTGCGTTAAGCATGTTCATGTTAACAAGGTTTGACTGTATTATATGGTGTAGCACGTATAAAAAAAACAAGTAACTTGGTTGCTTACCTTCATAAATATCGCTCGGCTTAAGCCATGAGGACATACTAGATGAAGCTTCCTTTTCTCATTTTTTAGCCTTCTTTCTGTAATAATCACCCGAATGTCTTTTAGACATAACTGAAATAAAATACTGCACACGGTGTAAAACAACATAGAACAGTATCGGAAATAGATGATGCAAAATCTTTTGAATTTTAAATAAATAAAAATTTCTTAAAAATACTGGTGGAAATATGATATTTTATATAATGTAATACAAATTAATTAATTTTTTTATTTCTGATCCTTATGCAACGAAAGTAAATTGCTGTTGAACAAAATAAAATTGAATATCTTTTCATGTGAATTTTTGATTTTCCTTTATTCTTAATCTTTTATGATTCCTCATTTTTGCGCCCTTCCAAGTCTTACACCTGGGGCAGCTGCCCCGGCTAACCCCCCCTTAGAACCGTCACTGCTTACAGTAGCATTTTTTATTCTGATAATTTCAATGGTTTAAGCACGTAGTTCAATTATATGTCTATTAAATTTGTTTTTTATTTAGATTATTTTACTGTATTTATCAATGAAGTTTTAATTTTGTTATGGAATATTAGCTGGAGACAAATGCTGAACTATTTAAATTGTTTTAAGTGCAAATGGGTTAATCATTCATAATCAAGCTGCATGTGATAGAGATTGATATAAATCATAATTGAAAAATATTTTTTAAACTATACAAAAATTAGTAAATTAAGATACAATTTTCAAGTAAAATGCAATTGAAAGAACATTTTTTATTCCTATTTGATGGTGTAAAAATTGAAATTGTACGATGTTTAAAAATTAAAAAAATTGCAGTCAAAGCAAAATTTATTGGTCGGATATTGCTACCATCAATAGGATGTCAGCGTTACTCACACACATGTTTTTGTTTTAGATAAGCACAGCAAGCATAATAAATTTCTGTAGGTAAAAGACTGATACCCTTATTTTTTCATTCTACTCTTACAAATATATAGCAGCAAATTAGAGCTAAAAGAGAATGAAAGAATGATAACACCTGCTCAACAGCTATTGTGAAAGAATTAGAGAAGAAAACAGTTACTCTTACTGTTAACAGGTTCTATCTTTACACGACCAGCATGGTAACAGATTACAATAACCTATTCATTTTGTAACTCTTTACAAAAGCCTAGAAATTTATTGAAATTTGCAATTTTTTTGTTTCATTTTTAGGATTTTTTTTTTTTTAAACTTCTTTTTTAGTTTAAATTTTAAGTAATTTTTTTATACTTAAAAGACATTTTTTGGATAGCATTTAGCTTATTTTATATATTTTTGAAATATTAATATATTAAAAAGATTCTAAGCTCAGATTTAAAACAACATAAAGTTAAAATTTACAAATAATCAAAACAAATTTTAAAAAATAACTATTTTTTACTTTATTTATTGCTTCTTAAAAGTATTTTTAATTGGCAGTGGTAATAAAACAACACTGAATTTGCACTATTTCTTTACTTAAAGCAGATAAAAATTCCAGATTCAACATTCTCCTATTCTTACATCACTCCCCCCTTTGCTTCATGCACTCACCAGCAAAATAAAGAAACATATCTATAAGTCACCACTAACATCTGAAAATATCTCTAGATTAAGAAAGGGAACAAAAGTTCTTGTTTATTATTTCTCATATTCAAAACTTTGATTCAAAATGTTACTTCAAGTGTTACAGTGGTCTATAAAACAAAGTTTGACTTTTTATGGTAAAAATTTGTATATTCAGGTAAATTTACAAGTAATATAAATTTGTATGCATAATAATTTCATGACTGACTAGATCAGCCATACTCAACCTGCGGCCCGGCGACCTTTTGCATGCGGCACGATATATTCTCCCTATTTATAAAATTGAGATATGTATAATAAGTTTTTAATATTTTCACTGTTCTTTTATATACTTTCATGGGAAGACAATTTCCTGTTATTTATAATTAGAAATTTAAAATTACCTTGAAATATCTTAAATGACGTTTCCTTAGTCAAAGTCCTTTTTACATGTAGTTTTACTTGTGCTATAGTAGTGTATACATTTCTTAATCCTGAACACTAAACAAACATGATTCCAAATTAATTTAATTCGCACTCTATATTGCTACATTAAAAAAAATTTGCATTGAGATTTTTATTATTATTATTATTATTATTATTTAGAATTTGGAATTGCTGCATTGTTGTTACGTTTTATACTTATAATATAGCTAATTAGGCTTATTAGGGTTAAATATTTGTCACAGAAAATGTTTTATACCACTATTTCAAGGGGAAAAAAAATCTTCGCGGCATTTGCAATAGAAATTATTATTATAAATAATATATTATAATATTATAAATATTATTATTATAAATAGAAATATTGTTATAAAAGTGTGTTGCGGCCCGCCAAACGTTGCAAATATATGTTTGCGGCCTGCGTGAAAAAAGGTTGAGTACGGCTGGACTAGATAGATAATCAACTGTGTATTTTAATTTGTTGCAAACCTGCACTCTTTTCTCTGTTGGTTAACTACAGGGGTCGATCCAGGAAAAATTTGAGGCCTATTTAGAGACCTTTCACAAAAATCTATTTAATAAAATGGGTCCCTTCACAAAATTCTGTTCCATAAAAACTTACTATTTATTATTTATTTATTATTTTGTGATGTTTTAAAATGTGTAATTTGTAAACAAACAAGTTCACCAGAGAGGAAAATTTCAGCAAAAAGGATTAAAAAAAGTTGTGGTTTATAAAATGCTTGGTTCGAATTTGATTAACTGGATTTCAACTTTTGTTGCAAAATGTTATTTTTCACAAAAATATAATAAATTTCACAAAAATAACCTTTACTTTTCACAAAATGGGCTACAAGAATAAAAACCTGCATCGACCCCTGAACTATAACGAGTGACATCTCTTGCCGTGACCGTAACTGTCTGAATCAGAAAGTAAATAGGACAGAATAGAACATGAAAAGAATAAGATGTCTGGCATCGTCTGGGCAATTAAGAACAATAGAAATGATTAAAGAACTTCTTTAATTCAAATTTTCTAAGAACAGAGTTTGAAATTAGAAGATTAACGTAAATATTTTAGTCTAATTTCATTTTTAGGTGCATTTGTAATTATATAAATACGTGGCACCTATAGTCATTGTCTGGTTCATCCATCCGTCTGTCCATCTGTCCGCATATAACAGCGCAAAAGCTACCCAACAGAATGGTTTGAAATTTAATATATGTAATTGTTGCAGAATTTTGTCTGGTCATTTCAAATTTTATGAAAATTGAATCAAAATTTAAAAAGATATTAACAAAAATATTTATTAAGTAGTTTGAATTTTTTTTTAAATCTATACTTTCTTGTTATAGCAGTTTCTGAAGATAAATTGTCAAGCGACCGAGATGTATCGCTAAGTTATCTGACATGTATGACATTATAGCCATATATGACATATATCACATTTTATAACCTCTATGACCAAGTTTCAGTTACATTCTTCATTTTATTAAATCCTTTCATACATAATTAATTCAGTCATATCCCATGATAAGTAATGATTCTAGATTGCCATGGTGATTAAGTCATATTTAAGATGGAGTCATATTATTTCCGTATTACTGAATTTAAAAACCAAATTTGTATTTTAAAATTATTTAATTATAGCAATCACATAATCTACCAACAGTTTTTTAGATAGATGTTTCCAGGGAAATAGATATTAAATGGCAAAAAAGTCTAAATATAGATTTCAAGTTCTGAAATTTTCAAAGTTAGGATTAAGTTTCCCATTCGAATTCTCAGTAAATGCCAACAAAAGATAAAATGTACTTATTTTATTACGGAAATTAATTTTATCATAATAATAGAGGATATAATTCATTTCCCCATTGAAATAATAACAGTACGAATGCACCTCATTTGTAACATTTGACGTACAATTTCCAACTTGTTATACGTAAATAGTCAGCATGTGAGTGGTGTTTGTGTTCCAAGTCTTCATATGTATATTTCATAATGTATGTTTATTATTCATCATAGAACAGTTTTTTTTAATGTCTTCATTAGCCACTATTTTGATAAATTAAGACCCCTTTCTGTTATGTATTATCACAGACTCTAACTGTAACGTTAACCATAACATTTTTATGTTTCCAGAATGGCAACAGGCCAGCGGCAGTCAGATGTAAACATTCATGCCGTGTTGCCACAAGATAGCCATGCACAAGCTTTCATATCTAATAAACCCTGTTAAGTTATATCATGATATATATATATATTCCTACAAATACACAACAAATTGGTGACGAAGATGGATTTAAAGGGTTCAGCAAGCTACCTGCAAAATATTGATACTCACGCGTTAGGCTTAAGAGTGACAACGGAGATTTGGTTACATAACTGAGTGAAATCTACATTCTGCAAACTTCTGATTTTTTTTTTCCCCCAACATCGTTGTGAAAAATGGCTACTTTCAGCAGCTTAGAGCCTTTCGATGTATCGGAACCATCAACATGGGACTCATCACGAAAGATTGGAATGCTTTTTAGAAGCAAACGATGTCAGCGACCTGGTGAAGAAACGGGGCCCATTTTCTGAGTGTGTGCATCGTGAAGATGTACACGACAATCCGTTCTCTCGTATCCCCAGCAAGCCCTTCTTCTAAAACATACGATGAACTAATACAACCTGTCAAAACTCATTTCTCGCCAAAACCTTCAGAAATCTTCCAGCGATTTCTATTTTATAGAAGGAACCAACAATCGGGGGAAAGTATAAATGCATTCATCGCAGAGTTACGGAAACTATCCGAACACTGCAATTTTGGCTCGTCGTTGGATGTCATGCTCAGAGATAGGTTGGTGTGTGGGCTGCTAGACAAAGCTCTCCAACGACGCTTACTTGCTGAAACATCGCTGACCCTTAATACAAACACTAGATAAGGCCTTGGCAGCAGAGAGTGCTAATTTTCATGTAAAGGAGATTAGGAGCTCCGGATTTGTCGCAGTGATGCCTCTCGACAAGAGACAAAACCGAAATCAAAAGCAATCTAAAACTCAATCACAGAGAGAAAATTGTGCTGGTTGTGGAGGCAACCATTAAAAATCACAGTACAAATTTAAAGATGCTGAATGCCATGCCTGCAAAAAAAAAAAAGGCTATATACAAAGGGTCTGCTGGAACAAATCAAATTTTACTAGGAACACATGACAGAATTTAGAAAATAGCGATACTGATTCCTCTGAAACAGAGTTTAAACACCTCCCATTTGAAATATGTGTGTCTCAATAATGTGGAAACACCAAACATGAGAACAATGGTACACCATGTGTTATGGAAGTAGACTCGGGAGCCAAAATATCCATCATTGACAAAAGTACTTTTGACCAGTTATATCCTTACGAGGTTCCACTGTTGGAAAAGTCTTTTATTGTTAAAGACTATAATAAACAACCAGTAGAAATTTTGTGTTGGTGTCAAGTTAGTGTTAAATATGCTTCATTTGACCGGGAGCTTCCACTTCTGATTGCTAAGAAGAAACGTCAAAGACTTTTAGGTCTGAATTGATTTGAACCATTAGGAATAAAGGTAACAGGCATCCATAGCATACAACAGTCTATCGTTGATGATGTCTTAAGTGAATTCCCTGATGTTTTCAAGGAAGAATTGGGAAGCTTTACAGGTACTCCTATCAAGTTGCATTTAGATCCCACAGTCCATCCAATCCAGCTGAAAGCTAGAAATGTACCATTTGCTTCTAAGACCCAAGATCAAGAAGGAATTGTAACGATTACAAGACCAGGGAGTTCTTGAACCAGTTAGTTACTCTGATTGGGCAACTCCTGTAGTTCCTGTCCTGAAATCTAATGGGGAAATTAGGCTCTGTGGTGACTATAAATGTACAGTCAACAAGGCTTTAGGTACTCTTCCATATCCAGTGCCGGCAGTAAACCAAATGCTCGCAGAATTAACAGGAGGCCGACATTTCATAAAGCTTGACCTGTCCCAAGCATACCTGCAATTAGTCGTGGATGAATCTTTCTGCTATGGTACAAACAATTGTGACACACCGTGGACCCCTTATAGGTATTGCAATTCTTTCTGACACAAATTTTATGAATTTTTATGTTTTGTAATTGTATAATGACAGATGTGTAAGGAGTCAATGTTTTCGAACAAATTGAAAATATGATAGATACTAATTTTCTGGTCAGTGTGCAGGAAATTCAAGTTAACGATATAATAGGCTAGGTTCCATTTTGACTTTAACCTTGACAAAAGTTACAAAGGAAAATGCTGTTAAAGTTGGCATTTTGAAACAAATTTCCAGATGCGACAGCACACGAAAGGAAAACTGTTTTCCTAAGCCAACAATCACCTACTGTAGATGTAATTCATTTATTGGAAAATGAAACAACTGTTTGATTACAAATCTCTTTAATAATCATGCTTTTATGTTTAAAAAGGAGTCAGAAAATGTGTTATAGTTTTGCCTTGTTGAGCAGGGGAAAATATACTTTTGAGAGTCTTTAAGATAATATGAAATTAATAATGTTTTTTTAATGTAGTATGTGATAAAATGTTTATTTATTTATATGAAAATTTTACTTTTCAAAAATGGTATTGTGTTATTTATAATACTTATGTATTTTCTGTCATTTTTTGCTTAGTCATGCTAATTTGTTGTTTTTTCAATATTATTATTATTATTTACTTTTTTATTTTTGTATCTTTAATGTGCACGTTTGATATTTTTAGTGGCACCAGTGAAATCCTTATGCAATGAACGTTATGAAGATTGGAAATTAAAGTTTGAGTCAATGGGTATTTGGTGTATTCAACTCACTGGTGACAGTGAAAATGAAGATTATTTTGAGCTTCAGAAATATTCATTGATATTGACTACTCCTGTATGTTTTACTTGTGATTATATATTCATTATTCTAAAATTTCTAAGACACAATTTTGCAAAACACTAAAAATATTTTCATGTAAAGGCATTGCTGACAA
The DNA here is from genome assembly GCA_963931845.1 of Maratus michaelseni. Lineage (NCBI taxonomy): Eukaryota > Metazoa > Arthropoda > Arachnida > Araneae > Salticidae > Maratus > Maratus michaelseni. The sequence goes on along the minus strand of OZ007590.1, from coordinate 203,374,006 downwards.
AGTTAAAGAATTGTATTACAAATATTTACAATTATGATTGACATAAACAAATTAAGCAAAATTTACATTTTTGTTGCTTTTAATCATAATTAAACTTTTTAAAAGAATTAGAAGGAAATTATGAAATGCATGTGAATTCACTGGTAATTTTTAAAAAAAATCCTTTTAAAACATTGACTAGTTTTTGTGTGGTGCTCAACTAAAAGTGGTATTTACTGGGCATACAGTTTGTCTAAAATTTTACGGTTATTCTTTTAAGATTCATTACATATGCTTCTATTGATATGTATTACAATTCTGTTTATTTTTTTTTTGAAATACTCTTAATGTTTGAAAGTATACTTTGATATAATACTGTAGCTAGGACCTGACATCAAGGCCATACATCTCAAAAGACATGATCTAAGATCATTAGCATTATGCACTTCAGAAAATTTATAAGGGGAAGAAGGGGGTTACAACATATGGTTATTTTTCTGCCTATATAACTTGTCAAGACAAAATCACGAAAAGCCAAGGAAAAAAATTCATTTAGACAGTTTTCAGTCTTAACAAGTATCATTGTATTGTTTTCTTTTTGACAAGGCCATGAAATTTTCCAGTTTAAGATAGGATCTCATTATACACAAGGTCTGTTTTCGAAAATTTGATTGTACATGTATATGTACCAGGGCCGGATTTAAGGGCCACATGAGTGACAAAAATCGGGGGGGGAAGGGGGAGGGTAGTACCATAAGTTTTTAAAGGCTTTTTTTTTCGGTTTGAAAATATGTACATGTTTTAAGTGTAGTATTGATAAGCATTTATTATCTTGGAAAAAAAATGTTAAATAATGGACTAGTGTTCCTTTAAGCACTGATTGTTATTAAGCAATTATCGTCACATGATCACAAAGAAATGAAATATTCGGCTTCCCAAATATTAGAAACTTTATGATATTGTTTAAAACTTATTGCAGGATTTGATCTTTTTTAAAACATCCCTTAAATCTGAGTAAAAATTTATTATTTATTTAGTTCACCATTTCCATATTTCCACATATTTAATTTCCTTTAATTTGATACACCATTTGTCATTTTCTGATGATTTCTTGACAAATTGACATTCTGTCACAGCAATTCCAACTTTAAATATTTTTACCAAAGAACACGACTGATTTAGGCTGAATTCCATTTTCACTGTTCATTCTTCCTCCTTTGGTTGCAAGTGTGCGGCTGCAAGTGGTGTGCATTTGTTGTTCACATTTGCAGGACATGGTTGGGGGTTTTGCATGCATCGATAGGCTGTTTGGTGTTAAATTTCTGGTCTTTTAAAAAATACATGACATTATTTTTTCTTCAAAAAATCATATAAAGTATTCTAAGCAAAAACATATGATTTTCTTGTAAGGTATTTATTAGGCACTAGTTGAGTATATTATCAGATTTGTGAAAATTTGCATTTAAAAAATAGTGATTTTTCAAAAATTTTCATAATTTAAAATTTAATTTTTAAAGCTGTATGCATCTTGCGCTGAAAATAAAATTTGCTGTGAAAGTAACATAAAAGGACTTTATATTGCCATCCTTGTTTAGCTTAAAAATATTTTTTTATTATGAAAAAAAAACCCCATAAAATCAGTAAAACAGCAAGTTTTGTGCTTCAAAAAAAAAATTTTAACTAAAAATGTAAACATTTTTTTAAAAGTATGATAAAATAAAATTCATTTAAATAACTATTGGCTAAGGCTAAAAAAAAATGAATGAGTATGTTGAATATTTTTGGAACTGTGTTCATTTTAAAATGCAGTGTTTTATTTGATTTTATGAAAATGGCCAATGTCATGGTGAACTGTAAAATGAGAGAAACCAGAGAGAAAATTGGAAATAACTCTGAATAATTTTTAAAATTAGCAACATTTTGTGGTCTATAGAAATACAAATTGTATACTGTTTTCTTTTCTTGTTACATTAATTCTATAAAAAAAAAAATTGCATTTTTTCTATTGTGGCTTGAAAATAATTGATGAATATTTTTGCTGTGAAAAATATGAGTTTGCTTAGGATTTGAACTCTGAGGAAAATACAGCATGCTGCTTAGCCAACTGTGCTGATGAGTCACTTGCCAAACAGAGTAATTTATCCAATCTAGAAATTATTTCATAAATTTTGGGGCTTTTTTTCTCAAAATTTACTAGCTATTGCACTTTATGGATGCTATATGTTTATTTACTGTTTATAGTCTATCAATACACAAAAGTTTGCAATATTCTCTGTTTCTTGATCTCAGAACCTCCCCTTGTAATTTGAACTCAAAACATCTAAGCAAATGTAAATATGTTTAAAATACAATGAAACCTGTATAAACAGACCTTGTCTATAATGGAATATTTTTTAAACAGGAAGCACTAATCACCACATCAAAAAGAATACCACAAAATTATACCTGCTAAAATGTAAATCTGTCTAAACAGTTTTATTATTAACTTTTTATTGGTTCCTAGCAATTCTGTTTTCTTAGGTTTTATTGTATACAAAAAATCCATGTTCAATAAAATCTGTCAAAATGGAATTGCAAGTGCCTTGAAAAAATATTCTGCTTTAGACAGGTTTTAGCAGGTATAATTTTATGGTGTTCTTTTCTATGGCACCATCAAATTTTTCCATTTAAGACAAGTTTTACTTTTTTTTTTTCAGCTTCAAGAAATTAAAAACATCAATTACTCTAATGTGATGAAACTTTGTGCTATGAGGAAACTTTTAAAAGAGGGGAGGGGGGGGGGGGTTCTGCCATTATCACTCCTCTTCCCTTGCAAATACTATAGTAGAGAAAGTAATTTGTATTTTAGATCATTCACACATTTATATTGTTATGAGTACTCTACTTATGAGCCCGCCTCGGTATGGTTGTTTTATGATTTTTCTTTTTTGTTTCATCATACACTCAATCTAAAACTGGTTCTATCACTCCCTTTTTATTATATGTGTGTTTGTGCATGCAAGCTAGACATATTTTACATTCATTATAAGTTTATCAATTTTATTATTAATATATGAATAATAATCAAATTTTAATTGCTTAATAGGCATATAGCTAACATAGTGAAAAAGTACCCAAGCCGGGACTTGATTAAGGGTCATCAGTATAGCGCATTGACGTTCTACCAATTGAACCACTGGAAACGATACTCAGCCTGGAACTTTCTCACTATAACATGTTGGCAAGGCTACAAACGCAGCACAAGATGGAATATTTTCCGTGAGCCACCAACCCTGGGGCAAACATGAAATCAAAGAAAATCCAGCATCGATAATTGAATAAATTCATATTTTTAATACTTTGGAAAATTTTCCATAGAAAATTTTACTCGCCTTGCATTTATAATAATAAAATTTTAATTGCTTAATAGGTGTATAGTCAACATAGTGAAAAAGTACCCAAGCCGGGACTCGAACCTGGGTCATCAGTATAGCGCATAGTTGATGCTGGATTTTCTTTGATTTCGTGTTTGCCCCAGGGTTAGTGGCTCACGGAAAATATTCCATCTTGTGCTGTATTTGTAGCCTTGCCAACATGTTATAGTGAGAAAGTTCCAGGTTGAGTATTGTTCCCAAGTGGTTCAGTTGGTAGAACGTCAATGCGCTATACTGATGACCCGTGTTCAAGTCCCGGCTTGGTTAATTTTTCACTATGTTAGCTATACGCCTATTAAGCAATTCAAATTTGATTATTATAAATGCAAGGGGAGTGAAATTTTCTATGGAAAATTTTCCAAAGTATTAAAAATATGAATTTAATATATGAATAATTTGTAAGTTTAAAGGATTTCTTGGAAAGTGTTTTTTTATGAAAACTGTTTTTGAGATTGCTACATTCTTAATATATTTCCTGATAATCTATCTATTTTGATATAAATTAGCTAGCTCACAGGCAAATAAATTGAAAACAACCTTTTTTTAGTATTAATGTGTTATTTTATTTTCAATTTATCAATCATTAAAAAAAAGTCTCATACTATTTAGAAAAGTTATACTATGTCAAACAGTTGTTTAATTAAAACTGGAGTGCCTGATCTTTATATTTGTGCAAATATATGTTTTTAATTAGAAAAGTAAAAATCGTCTTTTATCTTCTCATCATCAGTATTATTTATTTCAGCACAAATTATAAGCTAAGAAATACATGATGTTAAATTTTGTCACTTGAAATGATGATTATATTTTCATTCTATAAATAAAAATGATTAATAACTGTTTTATCCATAGGAAAAATGGGACAGTGTAACCAGATTATGGAAAAATAACAAAGTTTTGATACAGATGGTAAAACTTTTATTAATTGATGAGGTATTGTTCCATTGCTCTTTTTTTTTTTTACTTAAATATTATTTTATGCTCAGAAGCAGAATCTTTTCTGGTGAACTGTGTCATCTATTTTAGAAATCATCTGGAACTATAGATTAGTGGTATATAGAGGGCAGTTTATGCCAGATGTTACATTTAAAATCTTTGAATTGCCTATATTATTGTTTTCATCCATCTTCACTACTTTTCTGTAAAGAAAATATGCTACAATAGCTTCTTTCATTATGATTTTAGAAAATCTAAATGTAATATTTAAATCTATGTATCCTTTAACTGACTATTTACAAAAAGTGAGAAAGATTCTCAGTTTAACTGCTGTATATGTATGTGTTTCTGCAAATTTTAAAGTAGCTGAATAGTTTTAATTTTTGAATATTATTTTCTCTTTTTTTTTTTTTTTTTTACCCTTAAGAGTACATTTTCCAGATGATCTTGGTGAAAATGCATGTGCATTTTTTACTTACGTATTAAACAGAAAAAGAAATATATACCCTAATGACATATTCTATAGACATATTGTACTTTATGCACAGTACATTTTTCTCTTAAAAAATGAAAAAATCTTATTTTATCAATATGTTGAATAGTTCTCACTTCACATTCAAGAATTCTTATACTTAATGTAACAATTAATATATTTTAGTAGTTTTAATATACTGATTTTTATATAATTTTCATTTTTTGTTGAATAACAGATTCATCTATTAAATGAAGAAGAAAGAGGAGCAACAATGGAAGCCACTTTAAGTCGGATGAAAACAATTCAGATTGTTTTATCATGCAATTCAAATATAAATACTTCACATGAGCCAGGCTTCAGATTTGTTGCTGCATCAGCTACTTTTCCAAATGTTGAAGATGTAATGCATTTTTATTAAAATCAGAATCCATTTTACCTTAATTATATTATTCATTAAATTTTTTTTTTGCCTATTTAAATAATTAAATTCAGTTTAGAAAGCTTACAAATCTATATTCATAAAACAAAGAGTTTGTGAGTCTGTCTGTCTGCCTATAGACTCTTACTCTGTGATGGATAAGACCAGGGCTATAACATTAGGTACGGTGATACTCCAAGGTGTACCCGAGAACCTATCAAAGATATTTTTTCAAAATTCGATTTAGATTTTCCAAAAAATTAAGTTTTAAGGTAAAATATTTTACATGTACTAAATCATTGCCAATATCATATTTCATCAAATGCAGTTTCAGTAACACCGTTTAGGAGTGAACATTCATAAACAAACTTTTATTACAATAGTTGAGAAAAAGACAATGCTTCAATTAAGAATACGAACTTCACATATATGTTTGTGTGCAGTATGTGGACGTATTGCCAAATACAAATAAAAAGGTGTTACTTAAGCCAGGGAAGCAGCATCAGGCATTTTCTTTAATTTTTACTTTCATCTATAATAGAAGAAAGTATTGTAAGCAAAATTTTTTTCGACGGATTTGCACGTTTTAGGGGTCAGATACTCCGAAAAACATGTTTTTACAAAATGTTTGTCTGTCCTCATTCTATCATCGAAAAGTGTATGAAGTTATGCTTCAAATTAAACCAATTTTTTTTTCTAAGTTTTTGGCTATGGCAAACAGGTTCTACTTGAATTTGGGGATATTTCGACGAAAAGGGGCACTGCGATCGCGATTTTTGTTCGATTTTCACTATTGCATCATCAAAAAGTGTATAAAGTTATGCAGATAATTGAACCAAATTTTTTTTTCTATATTTTTGACTATAGCCTGTAGGTCCAGGTTGAATTCGGGGATATTTGGACGAATGGGGGTGCTGCGATCTCAATTTTTGTTCGATTTTTGATAATGTATCGAAAAGTGTATGATGTTATGCAGATAATGAAACCAATTTTTTTTCTATGTTTTTGCCTATGGCCAGCAGGTTCTACTTGAATGTGGGGATATTCCGTCGGAAGGGGGCGCTGTGATAGCCATTTAAATATTTCAAATTCAAAAAGATGTACAAAAAAATTAGAAATCCTAAACGTTTTTTCCGTTAAATGTTCGGCCTTGATTCGGAGAATCCGGAGCAATTTTTGTTTTGCCTCTATCTTAAAAAATGGCTGAGATATAGAGGTTTGAAATTTTAGGGTGGTTGACATTTTCAAACAAGACAGCAGAATTCATCCATAAACGGGTTTAATTTATGAATTTTAGTTAACATGGTTTCGGCAAATTTTCTTTCATTGTTGTAACCATTGTTCCTATTCTTATATGCTTAACACTATATCTTTATATTCGCCAACGTCAAATTCTTGCCAAGCTTGGCGACAGTTGGCGAAATATCGCCAAATTTGGCGACAAAAAAGGTTGCCATAAATTAAGCCAATTTGGCTGTAGAGGACTAATTTGGCGATATTCTCATTCAAATTGAATGTTAACGAGAACTGGGAATAAATCTTCTTTAATTGGGTTCCACACATTTTAGCTTCGTGTTTTCCAGTAAAATTAGCTAAAATCATAAAACCAAGGAATAGGGAGGCTATCTGTTCCTGTTGGTACAGGCCAGAAAGACTTTTTGTAGTTTAGTATACATCAGTTGATCGCATCCCGGTAATCCGACGATTCGCAAGCAGCTGATGTACAACAGAATGAGGAAAAATATTGATTTTATTGGCGATGTGATTGCGAATTTTGAAGTAATAACATGACTGAGATAGAAGAAAGTTTTGGGATAGGCACATCCGACTAGTTTTTTTTATGGTGTAAAATATATTTAACATTATTTCTAAAACCCTTTTATTACCAAAAGGTTTTACTACTGATCTTCACCAAAGGGTTTCTTGCTTTTGGAAGCAAATAACTATAGGCATAAACAAGTATTCAATTTATTAAAAAAAGATTTTTTTTTTAACATTTAAAATTTACAAATAAAATAATAAAACCATTAAAAAATTCAAAACTTAAAACATGTCATTTTACTGTTAATATATCAAATATTTCATTGGTCCATCTTTAAAAAATTCCTAGTGATATATAATAGTTATTAATTATAATGCATGTGGTTTTAGCTCACTATTCACAATTTCTTTTCATTCCAAAAACTTATTTCATTGCATTTCTTTACAAGCTGTATGTTTTTCTCTTATTTTGCCACCTGTATTAATTATATGTTGCCCTACTTTTCTAAAATGTTTTTATTAAGTTTTTTCTGTTAAACAATTGATTTCAAAAACAACATTCTAAAATAGGATATGCAGTTAAATAAAATTTAATTTTTTCACCTATCTCCGTTTTTTATTTGATATTTCTTTTTATAGTTCACTAATTGAGTCTTTTTCCAAGAATATAAAGAATGGTTTTTAAAAATTTATCAATCTGTTCAGTTGCATTTACAAATTTATCTCTGAAAATAGTGTCTTCTGTTTCTTTTAAAGATTTCGTTTTTTTTTTTTAAACTTTAAATGATATTTTAAGAAAATTTATTTAAATATGATAATACAAAAAATACATATTTAAAAAGATCTGAAAAGATTTATTTTTAGTTAATCTTGTAATAAATGGAAAAATAAATAAAAAGTAATATGAAAGAAATGCTATTCATTACCAAGAAAAAAAATGTAGCAAAATAAAATTAAGTTGTCGTTAGGTTTTTATAATATATTTTAAATGCAATAATGATTTATTCATACAAAATACTTAAATATTATAAACTACTATTAACATTTATATATTAAAAAAAATTCTTATTTAACACATTAACTATTAGAGAAATAGCTCCTAAATAAAATGTTCTTTTGAGTTATTTTCTTATTTTAATGTTTTTTTTATACCTCTACCTCAAAAATAACTTAACTGCAGGATTTCCTTCCCAAATAATATATTTTCCATTGTTATTTATAATTGTTTGTATGAATCACTGTTAATTAGCATGATCCTACATATATACTAACTAGCTGTTACCCGTGACTTCGTTCACGCAACATTAAAAGAAGAATAAATACATTAATTAAGAAAATATTTCACTCCCGATAATTAAAAACGTTAAAATTAACTAACTATTTATCACATTTCATAGGCGACAATACAGTATTTTTTTGTTATAGGGACCTTGATATAACTCAGTCTTTAAAAAGTGAAATTTTGTGCCAAATAATCGCGAAAATGAAATTGCAACCAATGCAAAAAGGAGGGCCAAATAAAATCGTGGAAATAGGCGAATTGGGTAAAAACAAATGTCAATTTTACCTGATAAACAATTTTACTTTTAACGCCTTTGTGAAACGTTTTAACAGCCATCCTTCAAAAAAACATTAATTGGAAATAGTACATGCTTTTTCATTAAATTCAGTTCTGCCTCCTTGGTTTAATGTATAGCTGAAACAAATCTTATTTTCTAAATGACAGTATGTTGACAGGCAATTTTTGTTCTCCAGAATAAATTGATTCATGAAGTTTGAATATGTGAAAATATGTTTTTATTTTTCGGATAATTTACTGAAATCAAGATTTTGTTTTCACCATCTATTCAAAGTGAAAATCAATTCTGTTTTTCAGTTTTAATGAGAAAATGGTGTAAAAAATATACAGATCTATTTTATTTCTCCTTTTTTTATACACAAATATGGAGTAATTTACTTTCCGTTTTTAGAGAAACTTCGCTAAAATTAACAAAAAAGAAAAAAAAAATCTTGGCATCTAATTTAATTTTTTAAATTCTGACAGTTTGTGTAACATCCTCGGATCAATGATAACCGGTATAAAGTAAATCACGTTGCGTTCGATATTCTGGCACTATAAATGAAAATTGTAAATTCACGGGCATTCTCCGTGAATTGCTGCCGTAATTTTACGGGAAATGTCCCCTTTTCAAGGTAAACGGTCCATTTCAGTAAATTTCATGTTTTTACGGGCAAAAACCATTTATCTAATAACAAAGCCCGTTTATCTAGTCACAAAACCGTTTTTCTTATGGACATTGCCTGGAATCTTTGCTGCAGTAATTTTACTGCAGCAATTTTTTACAGTGAGGAGTAGTTGCGAAATACAAACATAGATTCGTGTTCATTTTCCTTTTCTTAAAATTATGATGTGATTTTTAGCAGAAAATTCTCATCTGTATATAACGGATATTCATGCTTAATAATCAGTATAGATAAAAAAACATTTAAATTTTTCGTTATAAATATGGCGTGAAACTCATCTTTCTATACTTACTGATCCTTGTATTATTAATGTAAGGAATTGATTCACACTCATTTTAAAACACATTGGAAAATTCCCGTTTTATTTCAAATATGACGCCTCTTTTTCCCGCAGAGAAATCCCTTTTTAATGACATAATTCTTGTTAATTTTCTTTTCCAGGCAATTAATTTCAGTACTGGCATAGGGGAAATTATGTTGCTTTAACGAAATAATATTAAATCTTTAGTTTTTATCAACAAAAATGGAACTATTAACATTCGTCATTTTTTTTTAGGTAATCGAGTTATTTCTTTTAGTTTTAAGAATGAAAATAAATATTTCTCGCTATCCATGACATCATTTTCGATATGGATAATTTTGCGGAGCATATTATTAACATTTGCTGACCATTTTCTTTTGAAATTTCTTTTTACTTTTTTAAAATTTAAATAAAAAATACGGTATCGTTATATTAGCCCTGCGCAGACGGTAAAACGCCAAGAATTATTACCATACAAAAGAAAAAAGCGAAGAAAAAAAACCCAAGATAATTTTATTTCACCAATCAAAGATATCCGCTTTATTTTTGATGTATGGCGTCATATTCGCCTGTTTCCTATGGTTACTCATATTGAAACCTTGTATTATTATCAAAAACTAAAAAAAAGTATGTTTTATTTCTAATAATATTATTTAATCTCCGTTTTAATTCTTTAATTTTTTTATTTCATTTTTATTTTTCACGTGAACATTTTTCAATTGAAACTAAATTGTTGACTAAAAATTATTATTCCGGAATTTGAATTGGTTTTGGCAACGATAAAGTATTAGCAACGGTAAAGTAAATTTAACCATGTTAAAATATTATACGAAAAAAATGTCCATTTACTCTCTATGAAAAAACGAAATTTTGAATTATTAAGAAAAATATTTGAATAAAATAAACAAAAACCAGCCTATGTTCAAATGAGGGTTATAATCAATCTGTATTCAAAAATACAGGATCATTAAAGGCTCCATTTTGACGCTGGCTTCAGCCTAACATTTGCACACAATCAGATTTATAATATTAGGATAAGGGCTGAATGATGTAAAAAATTTAAATCTGTAATATATCAACAAGTTAATATTGATATTGCTGATATATTACAATACTAATTTAAAGGAGAGTGTGTGTGTGGGGGGGGGGGGGGGGGATAGGGACATTTTCTATTTTTGAAAATCAAAGTTATATAGTACCAAATTTAAACATAAAACAAAGTAGAAAGCAATGAATCAAAGGTTTTATATCTATTTGCTCATACAATATAACTTCTATTTTTCTAAACAAAATATAGAAAAAATGAACCAATTGTTCAACAGACCTGCCAAGTCTCCGGCTTTTTGGATACCAGTAATTTAGTACAAAAAATGTTGTTTTATTTAATCAGAGCATTTTGTGATTTTTAAGAGAACAACATTTCCTCTAAAAAATTACTGGTGTGTAAAAATCCAGAGACTTGGCAACTCTGGTTCAATAACTATTTGTATTTACACTATTACTTTCCTAAAGCTTTTCTTTCTCCTATTTTTCTTCTTTTATTGTATTAATCTTTTTTTTTTAAAGCTTCATTTTCACCACCATGATATGATTAAATATATGATTTAAAAGAAAAAATATAATCTATGTTATAATTATTTTTCAAAACATGTTATAATTAATTTTTATTTACCAAAGATATTTAAAGCTAAAACTTTTTCACAGGTTGCTGAGTGGTTAAGTACTCCAAATCTTAAAGGCATACATTACAAGTATGTTTTGCTTTGTTTTTTCTTGTTTTATTTTGTATTTTTAACAAAAATATTTTGTTTCTCTGGTTTATGTACATGTGTGTATATTCTTTTATTTTAGCTATTTTATTTCGGCAAAAATTTTAACTTGTGTGATTTATGATGAATATAATTAATTTTAAAAAATGTTGGAGATATCATTTAAGTAAGTTCTCTCACCAACAATAAAATATCTATAAAATTGGTCGCTTAAATGGACAATTCTTTACAACTCAGTTAATCTACAAAATAAAATTGCCTATAAATTATGACAGTTTGTACTTCATTTCTTAATTCATTTTACTTACCCATCATATGTAGTATAGGGTAAATCTTGTAATTGTTTTAAAAATCGGAAATTTTTTTTGACGGATTTACACATTTGACACTTGAGATTCCGAAAAACATATTTTTAGAAAAAAATTTTTTGTTGTCCATCTGTTTGTGTGTGTGTGTGTGTGTATGTCTGTAAACGCTCTATCTCCCTTACAAATTGAGATAGAGACTTGAAATTTGATATGTACTTAGTATGTAATAATGAGAAGAAGTTTATTGAATTTCAGTAACCTCGATTATCTGGAACTATTTTTTTCGGACTCTCAAAATATTTGTTATAATAAAAGGTATATAAAAATTTTTGAAATTTTTTTTAAGAGTGAATATAAAAGACAATAAAAAAAAACATAAATTTTGCAAAAAGAATTAAGTTGATCAGATAATGAGTTGCCGAGATATTTGTAATCACATTTTCCACACTCTTCCATTTGTCATGACCCTGTATTTCATTCAAATTTCAATTCAAAGATATATTTTAATTGGAAAAGAGACTCTTAATCCGATGTAGTAAACTGTTAGTTAATATGATTATCATTTTTTGAGTTATAAGGATGTTTCTTAATAATTCATCGAACTACCTGTTATTTCAGACATTATTTTTATCTTTAAACATATAGACAGGCACTGTACATTCTTAAAAACATATCTAAAAACACATAAAACCAGTCCACACATTAAAAGTTTCATAAAAGTAGAATATTTTCGCCTGTTGTCCCAGGATGTTTCTCTTATGCAATTCAGTAATAGAGCATTTAAAGTTTATGACGTCATCAAGCAACGATTTTATTTGAATTGCAATGCATTTTGTAAATAGTTTACACATGTTTTATTTTATACTATGCATATCCATGATGGGTAAGTATTACGGTGGCCCCCAACGACTAGTTTTTATCCTCCAGGTAAAATTTGTATGAAGAACAGATCTTTTCATTATTAATTTCAATATATAGGATTTATAGTAGAATCTTGGCCTCATTGTAGCCTCCAAATAACTGACACGGAATCTCGCTAACTGAATAAACTTTGTTTATTGTCTAGTTAAGCAGTATATCTATATAATAGAAAGTCCGATCATTGTTACGGAATCTTTAGGGCTATATAATTATGAAATTACATTATTGTGACTTGTGAGGTTATAGTACCTGAAATGCTATCAAAAGTCTGTCTTTTTTGCGTGCATTTTCATTTTTAGTTCAGTGCTTGTAATATTTTCCAGAAAGGGGCAAAAGTGTGAAATTGAGAGGAAATTGTAACTTAATTAGTTTAATAACTTTTGATTGACATGTGGTCAACATCCGTACAATTCCCAGGCTCGGGCTTCTCCAGACCTCAACCACAATCAACTGCAAATTGTGTTAACATTTGCATTTTGAGTCTTAAAGTTGGTTACATTTTAATATCTGAAAATAATATTTGTTGGGCTAGGAAAACAACTTAAAAGGAGCAGATTAAAACATTAGACATTAAAGTTTGAAAATATATAATTAGAAATTAATTTAAATTTTAGATTAAAAATGGGAAAATAAAGAATTAGAGTTTGAATTAAAAGTTGAGAGATAAAATTTAAGGTTTGTGGCTTGTAGGTTATGATTTATGGTTTTTAGGTTTGTAGGTCTTGGGGCAATCTGCTAAAACTTTACATGAAAAATTTGAAAAATGCAATAATAATAATAATAGCATAAAACATAAGAAATATATGAAAGAATCAATAACAAAATAATAAAATATTTTTACATAATTATTTGATACATTTTTATGTATAATTTTTTTTTTATAAGTAAATATTGAAATATACTGAAGTAAATGCTGTATAATGGGAAACAAATAAAGCAGACCGTCGAATCTTGTTGTTTCTGAGATTTCGCTGGACTGATTTTTGCTTTGCTACATGAAAAGGTCTTCTTCAAAGCCATCGAAAATAAATACAATCTGCCAATAAAATTAAAGAATTTTATGAAACAATTGCTGATGAAAAGAACAAAGAAGGAAAATGCCACAAAAGTGGAATTTTTTTTCCACTTTTTTCTCAACAAATTACTTTCTTTGACACATATGTATTAAAGCAGGCAGGCAGACATGAAGTATTTATTGATGGAAAAGAATGTCTGGAAAATTGTTACTGAAATTGAAAAGGTACCAGTCGTAGTAAGGGATAGAGAGTTTACTGAAAAGGATGTAAGAAATTTTCATATTCGAGAAAAATTGGCACTTTCTACTATTTACCTTAATATAGAACCGAACTTTAGAAAAATAGTTGAAAATTGTGATGATCCAATAGATGCCTGGAAGAAACTCCGTACCCACTTTTATCCAGATACTAGAAGTCGTCATATGCAAGTATTCACAGAGTTGTGCGAGTGCAAAATTGCCAGTGGTGAAAGTATTAATTTATATGCCTCCCAACTCTTGAGAATTGCAAATCAGCTTAAAGGAATTAACAAAAATTTTGACGATGTCTACGTGACTTTTCAATTGCTAAGGTTTTTGCCAACTAAATTTGATAGTATGGTACAGGCCATTCTGAGGTGGAAAGAGCAGGACTTTGTTTTTAATGATGTTGTAACGTCGCTGGTAGCTGAAGAGACGAGACTTAGTTTGAGAGACCGTGATCATGGCAAAATTTATGTAGAAGCACAGTCGCTGCAGTTCCAGAAAAGAAATAGAAAGAAATTTACTTGTTACTTTTGCAAAAAGCCAGGCCATGTCAAAAGTCAGTGCCACAGTTTCCTGAAAACTATGACTCATCGAAGTAGAGATTCCTCACCATCTGCAGATTGTTCTGAGTATCGAGATCCTTCGCCATTGAAAAGGAGTGAAAGCCCTCATGTTGAAGGAGCATTCTTTAGACGTAAACCTAGATCCCCACAGAGAGGTAGAAATAGTCACAACAGTTCCCGTGGACCTGGTGAAAGGATCAGAAACCAGTCTAGAGACAATAGAGTAAGAAGTCCCCAATGTAAGTTTTATACATCTTTCTTTTTGTCTCAGGCAAATTTGGTTAATGGAGAGGCTGACTGGGTCTTCGATACTGCAGCTTCTCACCATTTCTGTAAAGACAGGGATCTGTTTGTTGAATATACTCCTCTTAATGATGAACACATGGCAGTAGCTATTGAAGGAGTAACTTTTCCTGTTGTGGGTTCCAATAAAACTTAAGTTTGGTCAAAGGATCTTGATGTTTAAAGATGTAATGTATTCACCTAAATTAAGACGTAATTTGATATCTGGTCCACGTTTAGACAAAAATGGGGCTTATTTTACTGGTGGAGGTGGTGAAGTGAGGATATATTGCGACGTTCAACCTCTATTTAAAGCTAATCTTAAAAATGGGGTATATTACCTTCATCCTAAAATTCCAGGCACAGGTAACAAGAGAGTTACTTTTGAGGCATCATCTGTTAGTAAAAATGATGATATGACTGTTTGGCATAGACGTTTGGCTCATGTTAGTCCTTATCTAATAGTACATAGTTGTAGAATTACTGGTGCTAGGGGTTTACCTGTTTTGAGAGAAGGGGAGTTTAAATGTGAAGTTTGTAAACTAAATAAATACAGGAGGACATCTTTTAAGTCTAGGAATTTTACTAGATCCAACTTTCCACTAGAGCTCTTATTTACTGATGTCTGGGGGCCATGCCATATCAGCGGTAGACAGGGGGAGCAGTATTTTCTTTCAATAATTGATGACTATTCACGAAAAGTATCCTTGTACCATATGAGGGAAAAATCAGAGGTTTTTGAAATTTTGAGGCAGCATATTAACTGTGCCAAAAGGTTTTTGGGTAGGCAGGTTAAGGCAATAAAGTCTGATAATGGCAGGGAGTATGTGAATTGGAATTTGAAGGAATACTGTGCTGAAAGAGGTATTATTCATGAGTTAACAAACACGTTTACCCCAGAACAAAACGGCGTGGTCGAGCGATACAATCAAACAGTAGCGGATGGAGCCAAAACCATGTTAAAGGAAAGTGGTATGGATTTGAGTTTTTGGCCAGAGGCTATGCTCCATTTTACTTATACGTGGAACCGTTTGTGTCATAAGAATCAGGTGAAAACACCATTTGAACTTTTTGGTGGTACAAAACCCTCGGTAAGACATCTAAAGCCATTTGGATGTGTAGCATATGTAGGTATCCCTCGTCAGAAACGATTAAAATTAGACTCTAAAGCTTGTAAAGGATACATGGTGGGATATGCTTTTAAAACAAAGGGTTATCTTATATGGTTGCCAGATAGTGACAAAATTGTTGAAACCATAAATGTGTCATTTGATGAGAATACCAGTTTTAAGCAGAGTATTGATGGAGCAGTGCTGGGCACCATTCAGGAGGAGTTGCAGTGGGTTTCTGCTACTGGAGGTGTTTTTGAGGAAGAAGACGTTGTTGAGGAAGTCAGACCCATTTCTGACCGCTCCAACGACTCCCTTGAATCACTATCTGGTGCGGAAAGGCAGGAGTCTTCTTCGGAAGATGGTTCTCCTTCTACATCCCAACCTACATTGCGAGACACTCGCTGGATGAGGAAAATTGATCCCAGAAAAACTGGTTCTCGTACGGATGTATATTATTTTGATAAAGATAATAACTCTCAACGTTTAAGATCATCAAGGGAAGTGATGGATTACTGTAGGGAAAACAATGTAAATTTTGAACCTAACTTATTTGATTTTAAAGGGAATAATACCTATGAAGGAGTAGTGTCAAATCCTAGTGTCAGTAGTCCTAGTGTTGATATCTGTCAATCGCAATCTTGACTATATGATCTGGTAATTCCTAGGACACATAAACAGGCAGTAAAATCGGATCAGTATGAGGAATGGAGGAAAGCTATGAAAGAGGAAATTGATACCATGAAAGAAAGAGACGTGTCGCATTTGGCCGAACTACCACCAGATGTAAATCCTGTAGGCTGTAGATGGGTGTATATGGTAAAGAAGGACGATCAGGAAAGATTGTTAGATTTAAATCTCCTTTAATCCTTAGTTTTCAGGTGCTTTGTAACTTTAATATATTTTAAGTATCACGAAATGTCCTATGGGCATGTGGAAGAAGCATGTATTCACATAATGTCTTACGGGCATGTGGAAAAAAAATTGTATCAGTTATAATTATTGTAAAATTGCATTTGTGAAGTTCTGATTGATTAGTCTTGATATGGAGAATTGAAACTTATGAATTTTTCTTGATCAGTTGAAGTGAAATTTTCTATCTTGTAATTTGAACTTTTTGGATTAAGTGTTTCAAGAGATTGCTGTTGCTGTAATAACATTGAAGTTTTTAAGCTTTGATATGCTAATATTTGAATTGTTTCAAGGTTTAATGTTGCATTGATTTAAGTTGTGTTAAATAAGTTTTTGAATGTTAATGTTTATTGTGTGTTGAATTGTTGAAATTTTTGAAATGTTTGGTTGAACGTTTGTGAATTTTTGATTGTTGAATAGAATGAAATTTTTTTTTTAAAAGCTTAAGCTTACTTGCCTGATGTTAATCGCTCTGGTGCTCATGTTTCTTGGAGTTGTTGGCGATGCTGGTAATTTTTTTTTGTAGGTATTTGTCTTAGGTATTTTTGAAGCTGTTGTCAGTTGTATTAAAGGTTTTATTTTTGGTTAACTAAATTGTGGTAATGGATTTTGATTGGAAGTTTTATGAACTCATTTTTACCTTTTTGGTATTTGGAATAAGTGATATGAGGGGGGCATTTGTTAGCAATTCCCTCAGTTTTCATATCACTTATATTTAATTGGTTTATATATTAGATTATATTTATTTATAGTTATTTTACATTTTGAACTTACCTTTTTGCTTTGCAGCTTTTCATATTGTTTCGTTTATCCATACAGCATTAACGTTATGTTTTTCACGTGCTTTCAAATCGCGTTGCGATGTTGTTTTTCCTGCCGAGCACGTTAAAGATCGGTAATTCGAATGGACAGTAGCTGGGTTTGCTACGAGATGCCGCTGCTAGTCCGCGAACGCACTTTCGTTTTCGGCACGTGCGTTGGAGACGACCTTGTATCGTATTGGTTGGAGCTGGGGGGCGGTTCCTGTTTACGTTTTTCATTCATGGCGTGTGCCGGCTCAGACGATGTGTATATATATGGTATCAGTCACGGTAGTTGATGGTCGCTGATATGTTGTTTTGGAAATATGAAACGTATGTGGTTGTCTAGACTGTGTTTGTTTTTGAAGGAGCTCTGGCTTATACTGGAAGGCAATGATGAATGGATTGATAGTTAATGGAGTATTTCTTTTTGAGCTTATTTATCAGCACGTTTTTAATTTGAATGTTGTTGCAGTTTAATGAAATACTTAATGTTTGTGAAGCTTTTAAAACTTTTAAGATGAACATCGGAGCGACATGTTTAGCGATATATTTAGTAATTGTTTTTAACTTTTAACATCATCATTCTTTTGTTTCATCATCTAAATTATGTTTTAGTTTCAAGAATATTTTTGTTTTACAAATGCTGTTTTTTTCTTAATGATTTAATAAAAGCTGATGT
This sequence comes from Maratus michaelseni, assembly GCA_963931845.1. Lineage (NCBI taxonomy): Eukaryota > Metazoa > Arthropoda > Arachnida > Araneae > Salticidae > Maratus > Maratus michaelseni. The sequence continues at coordinate 203,355,872 of OZ007590.1, read as the reverse complement.
TTTATTTTAACTTATTTGGTCATCATTTTAGTTTCTTTTACACTCACTGCTCATGGAAATTATGAATATTTACAACTGCATATTTTTAACTACATTTTACAGGGTCTTTATTTTCAGCATACGCTTTCAGTTGCAAATTATTCTCTGCTTAGTTCGGCATGTGCGTTGGATGTATTAAAATGGTGCAATAATATGAATATTATAGAAGTTTTAGTTTTTGCACTAGTTATATGAGTAGTCTCATATAACACACCTTCCACCATCAGGTGGCGTAATCTGTTTATACGATCAAAACTGAAATCGCTAAGTCTTTCGATGTCGAGTCGAATGAGCCATACCCCGTCGTCTTCATGCCCATAGAACCGGAGATAGGAAAGCACCCCTGGTGATGAAAAAATGAACTAATATCGGTAAGCTCTATCGATGTCGAGTCAAAAGAGCCATACCCCGTCGTGATCCTTCCCATAGAAACAGAGATAGGAAAGCGCCCCCTGGTGGTGAAACTCGGAACAAAAATCGATAAGCTCTAGTATCCTCTATCGATGTTGAGTCGAATGAGCCATACCCCGTCGTGATCCAGGCCATAGAAACAGAGATAAGAAAACACCCCCTGGTGGTGAAAAAATGAACTAAAATCAATAAGCTCTAGTATCATCTATCGATGTTGAGTTGATTGAGCCAAACCGCGTCGTGATGTGACCCATAGAACCCGAGTTGGCTGCAAAATCTTTTAGTTACACCTTCCACCGCTAGGGGGCGCAATCTGTTCTATACGAACATAACCGAAATCTGTAAGCTATCGAAATCCAGTCGAAAGAGCCAAAACCCGTCGTAATCGGGTCCATAGAACCCGATTTACGAAAACGCCCCTGGTCGTGAAACTTGGAACTAAAATATGTAAGCGCTATCGATATCGAGTCGAATGAGCCAAACCGCCTCGCGATCAGACCCCATAAGACGGGAGATAATTTAAAAAGAAATAGCAAATTCCTCAGCTTTTTCTTTTTCTTTTTTTTTCCTATATAAAAATTAAAATTTTGCTAAAATAAAAAAATATGTGGCGAATTCGAAAATTTTTTGAATCCCTGAAATGGCAGTCGACTCTCAGTAAGGATGCATATTTTTCAGATTCGAAAATCCGATATTTAAAAAAAAATTATATAGCCTATAAAAACTGGAATCATTTTAAAATGCATCTTTTTATCAATTTATCTATTTTGGCAGAAAGACGTCTAAATGTCTGATGAGAACACCTGCAAATATTTTACTTCTGTTGTGTCTTATCACAACTAAAGAAGAGTATTAACAAGTTTAGAAATTAATTAAGTTATTCATTATTATCATTAAAGAATTAATTACAATAGAAGACCCATAGTTAACCCAAATATTAATAACTTAAGAAAATAAAATATAAAAAAAGACTTCCCACATAAGAAAATATTACATTTAAGTATACAATAAGAGAAAATTACAACCAGACAAAAATTTTAGGATAGAAAACTAAAGCTTTTAATGGAAAAGGAAGGAGCTGCGTTGTGAAAAACTCCTGAATTTGGAATAAGGAAGTTAATTAATTAAGATGAGAATACCTGATGCAATAACCCCAGCCATGGTCAGTGTATTTGCTTAATTACTGATTCAACATCATCTTCATATGGGCAAAAAAATTTAAAAAACTGCAGAAGTTAATTAAAGAAACAATTACTGAATTTAAGGCAACCATTGTAAATTTTGAATAAGGAATGATAATAGCTAGCCCTCATGAAGATGACCTTAAATCCCTAAGGAAAGAAATAATAAAAATAATAATAACTGAGAGAGAGGCACTGCAGGAATGACAAAAAGGATATATAATTAAAAGGGATTTATTAACGAAACATATGACGATTCTTACATGCTATAACTTAAAAAATTAATAAACATTCGTTTTTCTGGTAGATTAACATTAGAATTGTATTATATTAAATATTAACTGTAACATTATAAAATTTTACTCATGATTACAATTTCTCATGCAAGAAGATGAATATTCTCCTTATATAATCTGACAAGACATTTGTAAATGATATTCATTTTTTTTTTTTTTTTTTTTTTTTTTTTAAATTTAATTTTAACAATATAGAACTTTATTTTTACTCATCATAAAAAAAAAACACCCTTTAATTACAAAAATATTGAGATATGAGAATTGAGCTACGGAGGATTAAAGTTAAGTAACACATGATGTCACAAAAAAAAATAATTGGCCAATAAAAAGTATAAAATAAAAGAAACACGATTAATTAAAAATAAAGAAAGATTGAATTAGCTGCATCATGCTGAGCAGCTAATATCAAAAGAAAGAAGGAAAAACTTATCGATTCGATGGGCCCATCTCATTTCACATATCAAGCATTCTCCTGTGCTAAAAAGAAAACCACCTTCCTGGTTTCTGGCTCAAGATCCAATTGCCTTCAAAGCTCCCGCGGAAGCCACCTCTACCACCTTCACAATCGTATACTGCTGCACTAAAAATATAGTGCAGAACTAAAAACTATAGGATAAAATTAAATCATATTTTTAAAGGTTATAATGTGCATAAATTTGCACATCAAGACGTTTACTGTTTCTTTATAATGATGATTGATGACGATTTTAGTTGACTTTTAATTTAATTTTTTTCTTTTTTAAAATTTATCCGTTGAAAACTCGTAACCCTCCGCGGAGCATGACGTCAGACATCCTCTAAGCAGCGTCACCACGTGACCTTCCAATCATTTTTGCCGGAAAATGCTGTATCATTGTCACGATCGTTGCCACAATAACTTAATAGTGTAAAATTGAAGAAAAGGGAAATGTCAGGATAGAAAAGCAAAATTATAAAAAGGAATTTTAATGTTAATTAAGGTTAAATAATTTAATAAAAATACCTAAAATAAAATAATAACTCCTGTAGCTCAAATTCGAAACTAAACACTCCAGTAGCTCAAAATTAACTTCTATATAATTACACAAGTATGCATATCTATCTTTTATAAAAATAACTGTATAAACAATATTAAAATCATAATTAGTTAATTACCAGTGAAACATTTGATATTCCACAGAATGAAAGCGCGCTATTTCAACCTGCGCAGCACCAAATATCTAACGTCCAACCAACCAACCGATTACAACATCACGTACACAGAAATATTATTTTGAATTAAACCTGATGGATAGTGTGAAAAACCATTAAAAATTTTGTGCCAAAGATTAAATAAAACAATTTAAAAGCATAATGAATTTAAGTTTTACTGCAAAATAAACTGTGACCGCTAACCCTAACCTCCGCGAAAATGTAAACAAACCGGACCGAAGTCGCGATTTGTAAACAAACGAGATCGAAAAGCGATCTTGAATAAAAACAAAACCCCAATTTCAGAGTTAGCAAAATATGATTTTAAAATTAAAGAATTTTGTAGAATAAAAATGTGTTGTTTGCGACACAACACAATACCCCCTTTTCCGCATAAAAAAAATTTTTGGCACAAAAATTTTTTTATACAGAAGGAAATACATAATATAAGGGCTCAATAAAAATAAAAACATAATTGACAAAAGACCTCACTAACAAATACAAAAGTTGTCCTTAACAAAGCCCAGGACCGGCTGAAAACCCAAAAAGGAACAAAATGTCCCAAAACACAATAGTAGAGCGCCATTACCTAGCATGCATGAATGACACTCCATTATTGTAAAAAAAAAATCCCTTCCCAAAAATTATACATAAAATAACCCATACATTGAAAAGATAAAACACAAATAACATAAAACTAATAAAAATTCTCGCATAATATTACATGAATATGTAGAGTACCAAAATGAAGTTGCCAGCGGTACTATAGCATAAGTCGAGAATCTTGAATTAGGCCTTGAAGCGACCATGAGCTGCCTTAGTCTTCTTCAATTATTTACAACATAGTTATTCGCAACAACATAAAAATAATTCTTAAAACAATTAAGCTTTGCCTCAACACAGTAAAAAAATTGCATTATACTATCTATGGTATTACAATAACACCTCTCTCACAATATTTAAAATTATTGTCCAAATAGCAACAATACGACACATGAAATTTTGCCTCACAGTTTCATGAAAGTTGTATAATAAAATGCTAAAGATTTACAACAATAGCTTCATGAGAATCACAAGTTAGGCAAAAGTAAAAAAAAAAATAAACATTTAACATTAAACACATATTTACAATAAATACATAAGTTTTAACATTTATAGGAACGATTCGGTAACTCCCTGAGGTTGTACCCATGTTTCTGCATACTAGCTCCTTGCTTAGTAGGAACCGTATTAAAATTGGTCGAAGACCCAAAAACATTAGCATTTTGCTCACTATCATTATTTGTCCTTAATTCGCTGTCATGTGGTTGAGTATTTCTCTGAACCTGTGAAGTAGTATGTGAATTATAAATATTAAGGTTGCAAGAAGTGTTAGGAGGATTATTTGTTTTAAAAAGAATCTTTAAGGTATGTGATTTAGGTACAGGTAGGTTATTAGAGTACAAGTTATTGTTATCACCAGAAGACTGCTGGCAAGAATCATGTGTGTCATTTATAATATCATTAGTGTTTGTATTGCCATTAATTTCATTTTCATACAAAGCTGGGTAAGTAATTCTTTCTTCGATACGTGTTAATCTGTCAACATGAACTGTTTGTACATCTTTAGGATTGTTTATATGTGTAATTTGAAAATTTACTGGGCTAGTTTTAAGTTTGACTCTATAAGGACCTTTATTAATTTCTTGAAATTTCCTGGCCTCACCCTGCTTGAAAACTGGGGTATATAAAAGTACTAAATCTCCTACCATAATCTTTTTATCTTTAGCTGTCCTGTTTCTATAATTTTCCTGTTTTTCAGCTGCCTTTTCTAAATTTTCTCTAATGATTTTGAATGATTGTTGCAACCTAATCTCTATATCCTCACAATACTCCCTAGTGTCAGCATAAGAGAATTTACTTTCTTTAACTAATAAATCTACTGGCACAACTAAATCCCTTCCATAAACAACATGAGCAGGAGTATCTGTCTGGGGTCAATGTTGAATGTCTGGTCAGTTTTTCGCTGAAATAAAGAAAAGTTACTGTCCGAATTTCAAAAAATTTTAATTTTTGGAACGACAAAAATCAGCTGCGTGTGTACCCCGATTTTTGGATCGATACCTCTGGTAGAATTTTTTTTTTTATTCAATGATGCGTCAAAAAGAGAGAATTTGGATGTCTGCGATTATCAAAACGGAAATTTTCTTTTCGGGTTTCAATAAAACTGTTCCTTGTTTTGCTAATTTTGATGAGGTTTTTAATTAATAATGTTCTTAATTAGGGGCCGACTTCTACGAAACTGTAATTCCTGGACGCCTGGATTTTTCCGAATTTTTTGATACCAAAATCATTAGTATAATTCCTTTCTTCTAATGTATTATCTAATCTTACTTGAAAAAGTCTTTTTGTACTTTCTTCCATAAATCCTTCCAACATATATTCTAGGACATCAATATCCTGCATCTCTGTGGAATTTCCCTCGTCTCTAAATAAATTAGTCGAGTAAGGAAAGGCAAGTCTTGCTCGCTGTGGCAACTCCAACTGCCTATATTACTAATTCAATTGAGAGTTGCAACATGTAAATAATCAATTTCAATGTAATTGATTTCTAATAAATTTAGTAAGAAACAAGTTTTCTTACCTCTAAGTTCCAAAAGGGACATCGGTGCTCCGCGGTCTTCATAATTCCTTATATTTCAAAAAACTAAATCCTTTTTCAGCATGAATACACTATTGACTCAAATAAATTCAAGGTATTAGAAGACATCACGATTTAATTGATAAATCACATCACGAACACAAATCATTATATACATTTCTAATACGGAGCGACACGCTCTCTGACAATCATAATCACAAACAATACTAAACTTATACTTAGAGTTCAAAACGAAAGTTCTAATAAAAATGTTCTGAAAAAGTTACGTAATAAACAATGTTGCGCGCATGCGTCAAAGTCTCACTGTCTCTTTTCTGCAAATCGAAGTACATCCCTACCTCTACACTGCGTAGGTGCTTTTTGTGTTTCAAAACTTTGAGAAGAAAAAGGGGGTTTTGGATGATGCAACAGGAAATGAATTCACAATTACAACATCCTCCCACCTTTGAGTTTCAGGATCTGAAACTCAAATCCAATTCGTTCGATGTTTTATGATACGCCCGTATCTGGAGCGACGAACCGAAACGTCCGATGTACTGTCGCTGACCGAACCACTAGGAGGATTACTAGCACCTTTATGTTCATTGAAATCTTGTTTCTTTTTAATGTCCTTGAAATGGTTTCTCATACTGTTGTTATCTTGTGATACTTCTAAGGGTATTAACCTGCTTGTAGGTCTTAAATATTCCCCAGTTTTCATTCTTATTTTCACTAAGCGGATGTGTCCATCCTTAGATGGAAAAATTTCAATCACTTTGGCCAGAGGCCAATCGATTCTTTTATTATTGTCACTGGAAACAATCACAACATCACCTATTGCTAAAGGTTTCTGTATTTTCTTCCATCTACTAGGTTGTCGCAATTGGCCTAAATATTCAGATCTAAATCGTTTACGAAGGTCTTGTCTAATTTTCTGTTGATAAAAAAGCCTTTTGTTCAATGATTTGGCATCTAGAATATCAATATCGGGTGTACCACTACCTTTCACTTCTAGCAAGAACATGGACGGAGTGAGAGGTACGAGATCATTTAAATCTTCTGACACATAAGTAAGCGGGTGACTGTTGATAACACTTTCTAGGTCACATATAATGGTTTGTATTTCTTCGTAATTCAGAGAACTTTTTCCTAAAACCTTTCTGAGTATTCTCTTGGTTAGTCCAATCAATCGCTCCCACCACCCTCCCCACCAAGGAGCTGAAGGAGGTATAAATTTCCAAATAATTTTCCTTGATATACTATCATTTTGTACTGAATTCCAATTTATTTCTTTCAACAAATTTTCCGCTCCTACAAAATTTTTACCGTTATTTGTATAGATAATAGAAGGTCTGCCTCTATGGGCTATGAATCTTCTCAACGTCAGTAAAAAGACGTCAGTTGATAATGAGGTAGCTAGTTCAAAATGAACTGCTCGAAAAACAGCACAAGTGTATATTACTATCCAGATTTTCCTATTTAAGAATAAGCGGACCGGCATAATCCAGACCAACAATTTGGAAAATGGCAGCTTCTCTTACTCTATCTTCAGGTAAGGGAGGAGTGGAAATTTCTACTGGTTTAAAATCGTGTCGTCTACATCTTACACATGTTCTAATAATTTTCCTGACAGTTTTTCGGAATTTTAAGATCCAAAAATCTTCCCTTAAATTAGACATCATAATTTGTACACCAGCATGACCTAGTTTCAAATGTCTAGATCTAATTAATTTTTCAACTACAGGATGGTCATGTGGAAGAATAATAGGAAATCTGAAATTCAGAATATCATCTCTCAAATGTATGCGTGATTTCAGCCGCAGAACTCCAGCCAAATCTGTTGTGGTCTGAAATGCTTTTAGACGTTTATCTTCAGGACCAGTAAACGATTTTTGAACTAATTTCAACAATACATTTTCAGCTTCATTCTGCTCTTCTACAGTTAAAATTTTAAATTCTCTCTCTTCTTTAGCTTTCTTACAATTTTTGTAAAATCTGTATATCCACGCGATTACTTTTACTAATTTATCGTAGGATGAAATTCTAGTGTAAAATTGTTCACTGTGAACATTATATTTGTAGCACTAATAATTGCTTTTCTTCTTTCTGCATCTATAGTTTTCGAAGTCAGGAAACATTTCTGAATTTGGCCACTCGTCCATTGGTTTTCTTAACCACTGTGGTCCCTCCCACCATTTATCTCGGGCTAAAACCTCAGCGGTACAACCCCTTGAAGGCAGGTCAGCAGGATTCAATTGGCCAGGAATAAAGTGCCATTTTGAAGGATCACTTAATGAGCGAATTTCGGACACTGGGTTGTAAACAAAAGGTGCCCAGTTTTCATTTCTTTTTATCCAGTAAAGCGCATTGGCCGAATCAGTCCAATAAAAAATGGCAATATTATCTAATTTCAAATCAGTTTTAACACTATTTGCTAATCTAGCCCCAATATTACAAGCCAATAATTCTAACCGCGGAATGGAAATTGTTTTCATAGGAGCAACTCGGCTTCTTGCTTGAACCAACTGACAGAAACCACCGTTCTCATTTTCGGTCCGTATAAATATACACGTAGCATACGCTACTTTACTAGCGTCGCAAAAAACGTGCAATGAATGCAACTTATCTGCATCTCGAGAAAAACACCTAGGTATTTCAATAGTCCCTAATTTTCCTAATTGTTTTTTCCATTTTTCAAATTTTTTCTTTATAGAAATAGGTAATTCCGTGTCCCATGTCACTTTAGCTTTCCAACACTCCTGTAATAATATTTTAGGTTCTAATGTTACAGGACATGTGTATCCGATAGGATCAAAAATTCTGTGTACAGACGATAAAATGTTTCTTTTAGTTACAAGGCGATCATCCTCTGAAATTTCTTTTAAATCAACTGCTAGTGTATCCCTTCTAAAATCCCACATTAACCCTAAAACAGGGACATTTTCCCCTGTAAAAACTTCTCGAAAACTATGCTCCCACCCGCGAAGCTCGAATTTAGCATTGCTGAGAAGAGTTTTTGACTCTTCGATAAATCTGTTCAGCTGTTCCTTATTGTCAACACTCGTAACACAGTTGTCTACATAAAATGACTCTAACAATTTTAACGCAGTGTTTTTAAATTGTTCAGGTGCATTTTTCAAATGATATTCTAACGTGGCACCTAGAAGGTAGGGGCTACATGAAATGCCAAATACTACTCTTCTATGTTGAAGCGTTATCAACTTTTGAGGGTTCCCTTCTTCATACCATAGAAATTTCAAGAATGATCGATCTTTTTCTGTAATGCCAATCTGTAAAAAAGCCTTTTTTATGTCAGCAATTACCCCTATTTTCCCCAATCTAAATCTGTTTAAAACAGAAGGAATCAGTTCTACGAGGTTAGGCCCCTTTTCAATACAATCATTTATCGATGGTGAGTCCTTTTCCCGAGCTGAACCATCAAAAACCGGCTGCACCTTTGTAGTGGAGTTTTCTTTAAACACTGCTCTATGAGGAAGGAAATGAATTCTACCTAACGTTTTCCTCTGATCAAACTTTTCAATTATTTTCTCGTCTAACCATTCATTAAATATTTGATTATAATCACCTAATTTTCCTATCTTTTTTAATGAATCGACACATGTTTTTAATCTACGTCGAGCGATATTTTCGTAACTGGGTAGTCTAGGGTGGCCCTGTATCCATGGAAGACTTAACTTCATATCTACCCTCGTCATCTACTCTTATATTACTAAGAAAATGTTCTTTAGTGGCTAACTCTATCTCTTCTCTACCCTTTTTCTCCCCAGGATCTCGAATTCCTAAAGTGTCAAGGTGCCATAACTCGGAAATTTTTGCCTCTTTGACATGCAGCGAGAAAACTAAATTGTTCATATTTTTATTTTCATAACCTTCAGTTTTCCCGAGAATTGTCCAACCTAAACGAGTTCCCATGCAAACTAATCCGCCCTGTAATTGTTTTAAATTTCCGGTAAATAATTTTCCGGCGACATCTGCACCAATTAACACATGAATTTCATCAGGAGAAAATTCGTATAGTAAATCATTAGTTTTAGTGACTCTATCAGTCAATAAAATTCCGTACCATTTTATTTCATTAATAAAGGATCCTTCCGGTATAGGTGAAATTTCAGAGCAAATTTTTTGTTGGTCTAATACCTCAAGTTTACATCGATAACTATTATCCATATTTCCTAAATTAATTAAATATCTATCGTGTAGTTCTTCACATTGTCGACCCCCAAATAAACTATGCACTATTCTTTCTTTACTTATACTATTATATCCTAACATGTTAGCAGCAAATTTTGATATATACGACCGTTGCGATCCCGTGTCATATAAAATTCTAACATTTCGTATGATATCCCCATTGTATATGCGTACAACCAATGTTTGGAGCAAAACCCTTTTTCTAGAAGTTGTATTCGCAAGCATACAATCTTTATTAGGAGTAGAATTCTCTTTAGAATTATCGCCTAAATTAATTTTATCCTTTTCTATGCATATGAACTGGTGGTGACTTTTCCCACAATGAGTACAATTAGTTTTAATTTTACAAGCTTTAGCCAAGTGGTTGGCATTGAAGCATCGAAAGCAAGCTCCTTTTTTTAATAAAGCATCTTTTCTCTTCGCGAGTGTCATTTTCCATACCGCTCTACAATTTTGACTACGGTGTTTATTTTCGCAAAAAACACACTGTTCTTCCAATTTTTTATCATCTGCATTATACAGTTCGGCCGCCGTAGGAAGGGAAAAATTTTTATCCTTACGATCGAATCTAAGTTCTCTATTTACTGAGACATCTTTATCGAAAGAAAACCCACTCTTAGCCAATTTGACCTTTTGCTCCATTTCAACTTCAATTTGTAAAAATTTCATTTAAGTATCTAATTTATTAATTCCCTGATCTTTATCATTAACAGATAAAGTGCCAAGATGTCTTTCCCATAATTTAAGAATATCTGAAGGCAATGCTGATTCGACCAATGGATATAAAATCGAAGAATAGTTTTCGCTCGATACGCCTAACATTTTTAATGACCGAAGGTATGTTTCTATTTTATCATACAACTTAACAAGGGACAGTCTCTGGCCTTGTCCTAAAGAATTATTAATAACTAATCCTAGTACTTCGCGTATGTATACTTCGATTAAAATATCTGTTCTACCGAACCGTGCCTTCAACGATTGTATCGCCTCTGGATAGCTATCGGCTGTATGGGGGGAAGATTCAACAATTTCCCTTGCCCTAGATCCCTTTTGGGTAGACTGAATAAGATACTGTATTTTGTCCTCGTTAACAATATCCGGATCTTCGTGGATTTTTTCAAACTGACCCCAAAAAGATAGCCAATTTTTGATATCACCATTAAAGGGCTTAAGCTCTAATTTAGGTAATTTAAATTTTCTTCTTGTGGCCATACTGTCTAATGACAAAGAGGTATCCTGATTGCTTTCTTTTTCTAATTTTTTGATGTATCTAGATAGTTTATTTTTATTTTCCCAGTAATTTATATTATACTTGTCTATTTGCTCATATTCCGAATCGAAGGCGTCTTGTTGACAATTTTTATCTTCAGATAAATTATCTAAAATTTGTTTATCTATTAATGAGAGCTCTTCATGTTTTGATTCTAACCTATCTAAAAGAGATGACAGACTATCGATATCATCACATTTAGCCTGCAAAGTATCTTCTATTTCTTTTATCAACTTTGTGAAGTTGGAACGCACTGGCGTCCTTGATTTCTTTAATTTATCCATTCTTAATGTTCAATTCTAGTTAACTAACTTCTAATTAACTTTCTAATCTCTAATTCCAATCATCTACGGAGCCACCGAATCCCGGCAGGGATGCCAGTTATGTGGCAACTCCAACTGCCTATATTACTAATTCAATTGAGAGTTGCAACATGTAAATAATCAATTTCAATGTAATTGATTTCTAATAAATTTAGTAAGAAACAACTTTTCTTACCTCTAAGTTCCAAAAGGGACATCGGTGCTCCGCGGTCTTCATAATTCCTTATATTTCAAAAAACTAAATTCTTTTTCAGCATGAATACACTATTGACTCAAATAAATTCAAGGTATTAGAAGACATCATGATTTAATTGATAAATCACATCACGAACACAAATCATTATATACATTTCTAATATGGAGCGACACGCTCTCTGACAATCATAATCACAAACAATACTAAACTTATACTTAGAGTTCAAAACGAAAGTTCTAATAAAAATGTTCTGAAAAAGTTACGTAATAAACAATGTTGCGCGCATGCGTCAAAGTCTCACTGTCTCTTTTCTGCAAATCGAAGTACATCCCTACCTCTACACTGCGTAGGTGCTTTTTATGTTTCAAAACTTTGAGAAGAAAAAGGGGGTTTTGGATGATGCAACAGGAAATGAATTCACAATTACAACACTCGCAAAATACAATGATCTGAACCACATTCCGCTCCTCTCTGGACTCTAACATCTAATAATTTTAAGTGGGCTTTTTGCTTAATAATTATATAGTCAATAATAGATTTTAGCTGTCTAGTATGCTGATACCACGTATATTTGTGAATATTCTTGTGTTTATTAAAAGCAGTTTGCAATCTTTAAGTCATTAGTGTTGCAAAATTCTATAAGTCTTTCTCCATTATCGTTGATCACATCCTCTCCGAACTCTCCAACAATATCATCTCTTTTCCTGCATCCAGTTCTTCCGTTGAAATCACCCATCATTATAATTTCTCTTGTTCCTCCAATTTCATCAGTAAAATAAAACACTAGTGTCCGGATTTTGGAGAATTCCGAATTTGAGACTTTGTACTGTATATATATATATATATATATAACCACACACAAGATTTGCATGTATTAGAATACATGATTTGTATGCACTTTTATTCACTCTATATAAAAATACTACATCACATTAAATACTACTCCATATTTCAGTTACAATATTGGAAATAACAAACAATATTTCCCATCATTTACGAATCATTTTTTAAATATGCTTAAAATTAAGAAAAATGCATTTTTTTAGTTATTAATTTGCTGGTAGTGGCTAAAGCTCACCTAATATGAGGAAGAAAACTTAGTATGTTCATTCCTGACCTATACCGAAAGTATTGCAACAATTTCCAGCTTTCCCTTTACTAATTCTGAATTTGGTCGTTTTTTAAGACCAACCACTGGGCTATGAATAAAAATTTCATTTTTAAAAATAATTTAAAAATAACCAGTAACTTTTTAAAATATTAATTAAAAACTCATTAATGAATATGGAAAACTAATTTATTTCTATTCTAAAAGGACACCTGCGCTTGATTCAAACGTGTTTTGATAATTTCAGTGGATGAAATATTCTCATTTTCACAATATGAAATGGCAGACTAGGGGCTTTCAGCTGTCTATAATTTTTTTTTTTGAAATATTGCATTTATCAATTTGAAAATTATACATCAAGCATATTTTTTAACGACAAATCCAGAAATCTAATTTTCGTAATGCTGAGATTATTAGATCCTGAGATAGGATTTTTTTAAAATTAATCGGATTGCTTAAAAGGAAGTTTTTTTAACGTGTCAATTCTCGATCAGACATCACGTCGCTTTCTGTGGAAAGAGATGAATTGATCATTCTTATAGGCTATATAAAATTTTTAAAAATAGTGGATTTTGAGATTTGAAAATTATGCATCATTGCTTAAAATGGGTTTAAAAATTTTCGAATTCGACCTATGATTTTTTATTTTAGCAAAATCCTGATTTTGTATAGAAGAAAAATAAAAATATAAGGATTTTGCTATTTCATTTCAAATTATTTTGGATTGTATGGGTTTAATCACAACGTGGTTTGACTCATTCGACTCAATATCGATAGAACTTACTGATTTTAGTTCTGAGTTTCACCACCAGGGGGCGCTTTCCTATTTGGTTCTATGGGCCCGATCACAACCGGGTATGACCCATTCGACTCGACATCAATAGCCTCACAGATTTCAGCCATGTTCGTTTTGAACAGATTGTGTCTCCTGGCAGTGGAAGATGGAACTACAGGAGTATCGAGTTCTGTGGGCCTGATTACGATGGGGTTTGGCTCATTCGACTCTATATCGATAGCCTTAAATATTTTGTTGCATTTTCTACCACCATTGGGCACTTCCCAATCTCGGGTTCTGTGGGCCTCATTCGATTTGATTTCGATAGCCTTACAGATTCCAGCTATGTTTGTATAGAACAGATTGTTATTATCATGGCCCAGGCAATGCCAGGCAGGTCAGCTAGTTGATAATAAAATGAAAGATTAAAATAATTAAGAGTTTTTTGAAAGTTTAAGGAATTGCATGAAAGTGCCTAAATATGTTGACAAATATATATAAAATTTCAATTGTACTATCTTATATTACTTCTGTTAATAGATAATACACTGACAATAGATAATAAAATTTTTCAGAAGAAATAAAGTTTAACTAACTTGATTTAAAACAGGCAATAAAGATTGTTCAATTCTATAACTTCTACCCGATGTTTCCACTTGTTTGAAGAATTAAAAAAACATCTTCTGTTACCAAAAACATTTATTTAAACAAAAAGAATCAAATATATTTCTCAAAATATAATACATCTTCAGACTACATGAACTACATCTAAAAAACTTGTAGAACAGTCTCAACTTTTCCTTTGAAAATAAAAAAGATAAAACATAATGTTGCCATATCACAAACATAAATTACAATAGTAAAATTAAATGAACAATTCCATTAGGTTTTACATCAAGGAGATACAAGAAAAAATAATGAACAACCATGTCATGTAATCCCCACTTTCAGTGGAGCTAAAATTAGAAAGATCACACAATAAATAAATCTATTTATATGTATGACTAAAAGGATTTTTATTATATCTCAAAATGGACAATTTGAAATATGCATTGAAAACTTTCATTCTGATCAGACTGTTTACCTGCTATATTTTCTTTCTCTTCACAAGTACACTGATAATGGGTCATGAGAAGATTCACTATCATGGCTCAATAAGTAATTTCATATCTAGTTTCTCAAATTTTAGCACCCACATAATCATCATGATTATTATCTGTTTCACTATTATCTGTATCATCTTCACTATTTATTTCACTGTAATTTTCAGTTATTCAATCCCTAAAACATTCTTCATTAGATTACTTACTTTATGAGTTTCTTAACATATGTTCTTTTTATCTGGCACTGTGAGGCAGTGTATCACAAAAAAGTTGCACTGAAATACTGTAATTGTTTCATCTGTTGAAACTGATATACTTTATTGTAAAATGCATAAGGATATGTTTATTAAATATTGTCTGAACTTGATAAAGTTAGTTGTCAATTTGCACTTGACTTGGTTAAAACAACGTCTGCTTAATCTGTCATCAAATGAACCCTAGGAGTAAATTTTGCATAGTTAAATAGAATGAGTTATGAAATTTCATGAGCCGTAGTTTTTAAATGCAAACAATTATTAATCATTTATATTTGATTCTGTTGCATGTATAATGTAATGTAATAATTTCCTAATAATACAATCTGATTATTTTCTAAATTTCTATCAGGGTTGTCCTGTTTCTTCCATTCTGGAAAAAACTGTCCCGGACAAAATATCATTTTGTCCACTTTTTTTATAAATTGAAAATTCTAAATTAAAAATGCAGAATTTAACAATAATAAATAAATATATTGATTCTTCCCATTCAAGAAACAACTTTTATATCAAAATATCACATATACATATTTATATACACAACAGTATGTGAAATATTTTGCGTGAAAATGGAAAACTAAGTTCAGTTCATCTAGAAGCATTTTTATGCAAATATGTTTATAAATAAAATTTATATCAATATTAAGTTATAATGTACTAGCAAAACCTGCGGCTTTGCTCGCGTAATTGTTGAAAAGTGCCAAGTGGTATTCGTGGGCCTATTTTCATTAGAGGAAATTTTACTGCCACAGATAATTTAAAAATTACTAATTGAGCCACATTTTGAGTAAACTTCATTCTTATGATGTCTCAGGCGAACATGAGACTTAAATGAATGAGAAGAGCTAAAATTAATTCCAAATTAATGGTAATTTAGAATATATTTTGAAAGTTTTTCGCACATTTCCTTTTTCATTTGAAATTTAAAAATTTTTAGAAAGAGTTGAAAGCAAGTATTTGAATCTTAAAAGTAAGCATCATACCAAATTCCAATCTTTTAGTTAAGCAAATTTCTGTAATAACTATATCAAAGAAATTGCAATTTCAGAACTTTTTTATTCCTGCACACATTAAAATTTCTAATTTTTTAAAAACTGTTCTGTGGATGAATCTGTGTCTCTAATGTAACAGCCATGTAATATTTCAAGATTTTATCCCTAACAATTTCAGATAGAACTTTTCCAGCTCGTTTCACTCTTTTAAATTTAGATTTTTTTTAGAAACTGTTCTTAGTGAGAATAAACTATAATTTATAATGTTTTCTGCTCATTTTACACCTTTAAATTTCGAATTTTTAATAAAATGTTTATACCGAGCATCTGCATCTTAAAAGTTACCACTATACTAAATTTCAAATTTCTAACCCAAATAAATCCAATTAAATCATAAAGTAGAACGTTTTTAAAAGGTTTTCCGTTCATATAAGTCTTTGAAATTTCAAATTTTTTAGAAACCATTCTTAGCGAGCCCTGAAATCTTAAAAATAGCCACCATGCCAAATTTCAACTTTCTAGACCAGCAACATCACTAAAATTGCAATTTTAGGAAGTTTTTTGCTTCTGCACCTTTTAAAATTTCGAATTTTATAAAAATTGTTCTGTGGGAGAATTTACGCCTAAAAATAACAGACATGTCGAATTTTAAGTTTCTATCACTAACAATTTAGAAAAAAAAAACATAATTTATAACGTTTTCCGCTCATTTTACACCTTTAAATTTCAAATTTTTAATAAACTGTTTATACCAAGCGTCTGCATTTAAAAAGTTACCACTATACTAAATTTCAAGTTTCTAACCCGAATAAATCTAACTAAATCATATTGTAGAACATTTTTAGAATGTTTTCCGCTCATTTCAGCATATTAAATTTCTTATTTTTTAGAAACCGGTCTTAGCAAGCATTTGCATTTTAAGAGTAACTACCATGCCAAATTTTGATTTTTTTTTTTTTTTTCAAATTGTTCTGCGTGACCATTTATGTCTTAAAAGCAAGAGCCATGTCAAATTTCAAGTTTCTATCCCTAACAATTTCATAGAAATTGTAATTTTTAACACTTTTAAAATGCTTTCCGCTCATTTCACCCTTCGAAATTTGGAATTTCTTTACAAACTATTGTTAGCAAGCATTTGTATCTTAAAAGTAACTGCCATGCCAAATTTTAAGTTTCTACTCCTGTCAGTATTAAAAAAAAATCGTAATTTAGAACGTTTTTCCTTTTTTACCCTTTTAAATTTCGATTTTTTTCAAGTTGTTCTGTGCAGCCATTTATATCTTAAAAGTAACAGCCATGCCATCCCAAAGCAGGGATTGTCACCATCAATTTGCCACCATCACTTTTGAAATCGGTTTTGTAGTTCCAGAGATTCCATAGAAATTGTAATTTAGAATGCTTTTAGAATGCTTTTCACTCATTTCAGCCTTTTAAATTTTTGAATTTTTTTAGAAGTTGTTCTTAGAGAGCATTTACATCCTGTAAGTAACTACCACTCCAAATTTCAAATTTGTAGCTTCTTCAGTATAAAAAATCACAATCTTAGAACGTTTTCCACTCGCGCACCCCCCCTGGGCATGGGGGTAATGGCACCAACAATATATAGCCAATGTTGGAGCAGAAATTGTCACTATCACTTTTGAAATCGGTTCTCGAGATTCCCCAGAAATTGTAATTTAGAATGTTTTTAGAACACTTTTTGCTCATTTCACCCTTTTAAATTTTGAATTTTTTTAGAATTTGTTTTTAGAGAGCATTTACATCTTATAAGTGACTACCACGCCAAATTTCAAATGTGTAGCTTCTTCAGTATAAAACAAATCACAATTTTAGAACGTTTTCGCTTCTCCCCTCCCTGGGGGTAGTGGCACCGACATTAAATATAGCCTGTGTTGAAGCAGGGATTGTCACCATCAATTTGTCACCATCACTTTTGAAATCGGTTCTGTAGTTGCAGAGATTCCATAGAAATCCTAACTTAGAAAGTTTTTAGAGCGCTTTTCGCTCATTTCCCCCTTTAAAATTTCGAATTTTTTTAGAATTTGTTCTTAGAAAGCATTTACATCTTATAAATAACTACAATACCAAATTTCAAATTCCTAGCTCCTTGAGTATAAAAAAAAAATCGCAATTTTAGAATGTTTTTCGCTCCTGCCCCATGGGGATAGTGACACCAACATAAAATATAGCCTATATTGGAGTAGCAATTGTCACCATCAATTTGCCACCATCACTTTTGAAATCGGTTTGGTAGTTCCAGAGATTACCCCCTACAAACAAACAAACAAAAAAACAAATGTTACTTCTTTATAATATTAGTATAGATTAAATAGGAATTGTAAAACATATACATTTGCAGTAAATTTTAACCTGTTTATCTGTCATATGGCAATTCAATTGCAATAATAATCAGTTTACAAAATTAAAAGTAGAAATAAAAAAATTTTAAATGTTTGACAGCCTCAAATCTTATTAAAAAAAGAAGTCATATGATGAAATAACAAGTTAATGTTAATTAAGAAAATTTACATTGAAATGAAATATGTGCTTGTAATGACATTAATAATTTAATGTATGTATAAAAACATTCAGTACATGCACATTTTACTATGGGGGGAACATCAATAAAAAGTAGAAAAATATAATGATAAAAAGTTCATTTTAGTTAAAATATCAAATGCAAAATAACCAGGAAATAATAAAAAAATTAACAGAAATGCATACTATGAAATTTTGTTATTCAAGATATGTAAAGGTTGTAAAATATTTAATAGTCATCAAATGCTTCAGGATCAGGAGCAAGTTGTTTGTCTTTAGAATTTAACATTTTCTAAGCCATTCAAAATTTTGTAGCTGTTTGTAATCCAAGCTTATTTCTAAGTTTGTTTTGAATCATGCTGAATTGGAAAAAATTCATTCAGTACTTGTGATGAGGCTAAGCACTGAAAAAGATGACATGCAAAATTTGAAATATTTTCTAAATCACTGTATCTTTTCGGTGATTACCACCATTCTGCTGGTGATAGATTATTTATGATTGCATCAGAAAAATATACTGCCGAGAAAAATTAAAAGAACAACCATAAAAAGGTGCTTTATGTTAATTCTATAATGAGAACTACAATGAAAGGTGATTAACTCAATGTCAATGTTATCATCACGTAGTCCAATGGAATTAACCTTTGCTACAGAAAAATATGCTAATTTTTGAGCCCGTTCTTTTGCCACGTTTGAAAAGGAGTGCACATGGGTGATTTGAAGTCCAATTTTAAGGATGGTACGTGTAATTACATAAAAGTTTCGCTTGTTGTAAGTGGAATATGTCGTGTAGAAGACATCTGACCGATGGTGAGAAATGTCATGAGATTAGGAGAATGAAAGCAGGACAGACACTGACAGGGGTGTGTAAAGACTTAAAAATAGCTAAAAGCACCATGTCAAGAATCTCGAAACGGTTTAAAGACACTAGTAATGTGGACAGACAAAAAGGTCAAGGTCCAAAACATGCCAGAACAGACTCTCAGGACCATTATTTGGCAACGATTACTAAAAAAAAGCAGGCAACTGACGTCAGTTCAGATTGCAAAGGAGTTCATTGCAGCAACAGGAACTCTGAACAGATCTTGTGCCAGTTTCATTTTCTTATCTGCAAAGTTATTCAAGTTTGATGAGTTTTTATAGTTGTTCCTTTAATTTTTCTTACCAGTGTATGTATCAGGAAATGGAGATGCCTTAATGGAACATTTAACAATCAATGGCAATTTTTTTTTATCAGTGTCATTCACCTATTCCCTTGCTATTTCTTCTTAATCATTAGTTCTTCACATTTCAAAAGTGTCAAGAATTCATTGGTTACATCTGCAATAGTAGAGGAATCTCTCTGTAGGACATCCAGTGAAATACTGGTGAGTTTCAACAGACTGATTAGATGTTTCACTTCTTTGTATATAGCAATATTGTTAGTAAGTTATATTCCTCATGTTTGCATCTACTTCTTTATGTTCATCAAAAATTTCTAGGAAACATCTTTGTTTACACATACGTCTCCAAGCATTTAATGTGACTGTTCCATCGAGTTTCATTAGGAAGTTGAGGCATTACACCACCATAAGAATTTAAAAACCCTTTAGCTACGGTATGACTGTCTTAGATAGAACTATAGACTAAAATAAAAGACAATCAACTCCACCACTGATAAAAATCATTATGAATAAGATAGCCTAAGTTTAAATTTAGCTTCTTTAGTTTTGGTTTAGGTTTTTAGTTTTTGTTCAAGTTTTCAGTTTTCGTTTAGGTTCTGATTCAACTTAATCAAAACTCTTTGACATATGCAGTATAAGATTATTTTTACAATAAAATATTGTCTACAATTAACTGTACAACATGTAATTAACATTTTCTTTGTGGATATATTAGATTATGATTAATGTGCAGTCATTCTATTTTAATTAATGACTAATTGAAATAAATATATTTTATTATTAATAAATAATGTAGGAATATAATTCTATTACATAATAACAGTAATTTTACATGTCAAACAGATGGAAAATCAGCAGATTTTCATTTTGTCCAATTTCTTCTGGCATCCTGGACTTTTCACAAAAAACTGGACAAAATAGCAACCCTAATTTCAGGAGTGATTCTGTTCCGAATTTTCTGAAAATTCCGAAAAATTAAGGCAGTTATTTTTCCGAAAACTAAAAAAAATTTGTCATAAATCCAAAAATTCAGACATAAAATACATTGCATTTTTTGACAAATGGTCGCCGAAAAAAATCAATTTCGTTAATTGTTCGAAGAGCAATCGCCAATTTTGTCAAAGGATCGCGGGGAAACTGCATATTTCGTCAAAGGATCACAAAAAATGGCAAATTTTGTCAAAGGATCGCGGAAAAAAAACACATATTTCATCAAAGGATCGCAAAAAATCGCATATTTCATCAAAGGATCGCGAAAAAACAGCAAATTTTGCCAAAGGATTGCAAAAAAATGGCAAATTTTGCCAAAGGATCGCGGAAAAACGACAAATTTCGTCAAAAGATCGTGGAAAAACTGCAAATTTCATCAAAAGATCATGAAAAAGTGCAAATATCGTCAAAGGGGTAGGGGAAAAAAACACATAGTTAGTACCGGGAGTGGATTCTTCTCCCCCCTCCCTTGTTATATATAACCTTTGAGAAAATTTGTTGTGAATTTCAGAATTTTTTTTTTTTACTCAGAATTACCCCTGCCTGATTTCAATTGAAAGATTTTTACAAATATATTACTAAATTTCATTTTTACACAACTTTTAATGTTATCTTATTTTTTATATAAATATATTATTTGTTTAACAAAATGTCAAACTATTCATGTATCTAAAGTAGTTTTTGTATCACAAAAGTTTAAATTATAAAATAAATATGCACTTACTTGAGTTAAGTAAATGTTTATCATTGTATATATTGTAGGGGTTTAGTGGGGGTTTATTTATTTTTAGGACCTTTTCTTTCAATCAATAAATTAATAAAAATAAATAGTTTTGCATCTTAAACATGACATAAAAAATAAAATATCTGATGTCAATTCATATACTCTAAGTTTAACTTTAAGTATAACTTTTTGCTTTATTTGCCATTTTATTTTTCTATTCTTTATTCAAGTAATTTTTTTCTTTTTCTGTTCAGTTTTTCCTGTTTATGTCTATTGTAAAATTTGTTTTTGTTTCAGATTAAGTGATAACTTAAGACCTGTTTCTTTAAGAAAAGTCGTTATTGGATATCCGTATGACTCTAAGGGTTCAGAATTTAAATTTGATTTAATGCTGAGCTATAAATTAAATCATGTAATTCAGACTTATTCAGAAAGGAAGCCAACCCTTGTGGTAAGATATGAGAAAACTCATTAAATATTAAGAATTCATGGTAAGAAAGGCTAAGTTGAAAACTTATTAAAAATATTTATCATAATATACTATAATAATTGACATCTATGTAAGTTGCTGAGACCCTGTTTATTCTTTTCTTAGCAACATTTCTTATTTATTCAATATTTTATTTATTTCTATCAGTTACGTGTCTATATGGTTGGAAAACTACTTTATTTATTTACTAGTGTAAATGCCCGTCCTAAGACAGTGGATAGAAATCATGGTTTCCACTTAAAATTTGAAATAATTGATAAAAATATTCATATACTATTCATCGACAATAAGGAAAACTGGCTTGAAATGTTAAGTTGGGGGCCTGGTTAATGCATGGGCCTCTGGGGTTTCACAACAAATTTATAATCTGATGAAAATAAGATGAGGGGAAAGGGCAGATGTATCTTAATTAATAAAAGGAAACGTATATACTGGGTGTCCCCTAAAATGGACTGACTGATTTTAAAATTCCATAACTTCCAAACGGTGACAGATATTTAAAAAATTCTTGCAGGAGAGTAATGTATGATATCCGGAATTTTTTTAATGCAATTCCTGATTTTAGTTCAAATTGCCAGCAGTAGATGGCACTGCGAGCAATAGGCGTGCAATTAAGGCAAAAACTAAAATCACCCAGCATTGATGCGAAGAAAGGTGGTTAAATACATGGAGTGGGTCTCATTCGCCAATACAATCTTGTTCTTAGAGCCCGATTCTGAATAAGGTTATGTTGGTGAATCAGACCCACTCCATGTATTTAACCTCCTTCCTTCGCATCAATGCTGGCTGATTGATGTTTCTGCCTCGATTGGAGGTATAGTGCAAGCAGTGCATTCTATTGCTGGCAATTTGAACAAAAATTAAGAATCACAGAAAAAACTCCTGACATCATACATTACTCTCCCACAAGAATATTTTTAATATCTGTCGCTATTTAGAGGTTATTGAATTTTAAAATCAGTCAGTTCATTTTAGGACACCCAGTATATTGAATTCAGTATCATTACAAATACAGTGAAACTCTGATTTAACGTTATTCAAGGGACCCTAAAAAATGACACTATATGCGGGAAAACGTTAAATCGGGGTACGACAAAACAAAACAATGAGCATAAAATAAAGACTAATTTAGATAACATACCTTTTACTTCTTCATTTACATAGGGGAGAGAGGGGGCTGAATCCTGCACCTGCAGTTGGCAATAAAAAACAAAGCAAGGGAGGATTCCAAATTTTACAAGTATTGATTTTGCATGCATTTTTTTTTTTTTCATCAGAATTTCTGATTATTTTAGGACATTTTCAGAGTTCTTTGTGCTGAAAAAACATTAAATGTGGGAAATATTTCAAAATGATAACGTTAAATCTAGGAATTTTTGACATTAGAAGTACATGAAATTAATTGGAACTAATAAGAAATAACGTTATATGCGGGAAATCGTTAAATACGGGTTACGTTATATCCGAGTTTAACTGTAGTTTTTACTGTCTGACTTGTACTCTAAGAAATATAAACATGTTTACATACTTATTCATCGACAATAAGGAAAACTTACCTGAAATGTTAATGATCCTCTGGAATTTTAACAACAAATTTTTACTGTTGTGTAAATAAGATGACAGAACATAAAAGAAAATATAGATCTTTCTTAATTAGTAAAACGAAACAGATATAGACATAGTTCTCATTTGGGTACAAATTTCGCAGATGCACCGGGGTATCTTTTTGGTGCCAATTTTATACCTGGGCAACTCGAGGATTTTGGCGAAATTTTGCTTTGTATGGCAACCCGGTAGAACAGATTGTGTGCGTTTTATAATAAATTAATCATTGTGTGATAAAAAAAATGTGTGTTTTTTATAAAAAAGTTGTATGTTTATTATAGTAAAATAAACCGTTTCATAATAAAATAAAACTAATATGCTCTTTTTGCAAGCTACGCCTAACAGGTACCTGAAAACTGGGTTTTCTCGCTAAAATGGCACAAAACAAAAATCTCGCCAAACCTGGTGCATCTGTAACGTCTGTTCCCTAATTTGCATTTTATTATGAAGTCTTAAATTTGTTATGGTATATTAGCCGGAAACAAACACTGAACTATTTATATTATTTTAAGTGCAAATGTGTTAATGTTCCATAATTGTTTCAAGCTTCCTTTTACCATAACATTACTCTTAATAATTTTATTTTTCGTAAAATCTGCTACTTTTCTGAATTCTTTATTAAAAATTAATTCATCTTGCCTGTTATTTAGCTTTATAAAAAAGTAATCACTAACATGTAATCAGGGTATACAATTAAGATGAAGTAATCAATAAAGGCTCCAATTCTAATTTTTATAATTAGCAATTGAAAAATCAGAGAAAATTATGTTATGTTGGCACAATCGTATCAAATTTTTTTTAGTTTTATCAATATAAAATACAATTTAAGGTAAGCATAACGTCATTTTCCCTGGTGCAGATTTTTCACACGTACTATATATATGTACTTTTATGCTTAATCACCATGAATTCAAATAAAAATATTTTTTCTATCTATTTAAATTATAATGAAAAAAATTGGCATCAGATAAAATAAACCCAATAAACACTATTCTCATGGTGTCACAGTAAATATGAATTTTTATTCACTTATAAAAACAAAGTAACGCACGCAGAAATATTTTTACTGAAATTTAACATGCAAATTAAAAAAATACGTCCAAAAAGCCACGTGTCTTAATATTTTTCTGCATGAGTTCGTACCAAAATGGACATACTGTGTTTTCTTATATGTAGATTTACAAATTCCTATTTTTTCAGTAAATGGTTAGAAATTTCAGGTAGAGAAATATCTATTTTCCCTGATTGGCAGGTAGTTTTTGGTATGGTTTTATTATATATATAGCTTTTCTAAATATTTTTCTTGGTTTTTACTGTCTTGAGAAAACATGTTTTTACTTTTGTGATTTTTAAGAATATTTCTATTTTATAGTGGCACAAAGAAAAACATTCACAGGCATTCTATTTACTGTATGGCACACACAAGCAATTTCTTTAATTTGTACATAATTTTTTATTGTATACATATGAAAGCAATCTAATTCAGAAATATTGTTTTAAAAAGTGTCAAGGACACTTTAAAACTAGTCGTTGGGGGACCACCGTAATACTTACCCATCATTGATATGCATAATGTAAAATATTAAAATAAAAATGTGTAAACTGCTTATAAAATGCATTGCAATTCAAATAAAATCGTGGCTTGACGACGTCATAAACTTTAAAGGCTCGATTACTGAATTGCTTGAAAGAAACCTCCTTATAACTCCAAAAATAATAATCCTATTAACTAGCGGTTTATTGCATCTGATTAAGCGTCAAATTTCCAATTAAAATACATCTTTGAAGTGAAATTTGGATGAAATACAGGGTCATGAAAAATCGAAAAGTGTGGAAAATACGATTCCAAATATCTCGGCAACTAATTATCCGATCAACTTCATGCTTTATGCAAAATTTATGTTTTTTTATTGTCTTTTATATTCATTTATTAAAATAAACAATTTTGAAAATTTTTATATACCTTTTATCAGAACGAATATTTCGAGAGTCCGAAAAAAATAGTTCCGGTTAATCGAGGTTATTGAAATTAAATAGGCTTCTTCCCATTATTACATACTAAGTACATACCAAATTGCAAGTCTCTATCTCAATTTTTTCGGGAGATAGAGCGTTTACAGACACACAGACGGACGGCAAATTTTTTTTTCTAAAAATATGTTTTTCAGAATCTCCAGTGTCTGAAACGTGTAAATCCGTCAAAAAAATTTTTGCGATTTTCAAAACGATTACAAGACTTACCCTATACTACGAATGATGGGTAAGTAATAGATGCGCACACACCAAAAAGAAAAAGAAAAACCATTTTTCATTCTTTCTGCCATTAAAAAAAAAAAAAAAAAAACTGTTAATTTTTTATACAGAACTGCAGAATGTTTTAAACACTATTGTGCAAATAAACTAAAAAATATATGCATACAGGGTGTCTCAAAAATGATGAGTACATTTGAAGAATGAAATAAATAAAAACAGAAAGTGATAGAAATGCACCACTTGTTGCATTCTACATGGGAAACCAGTAAATTTTCAGTCACACTGAATTTCAAATTTAGTTACAAAGTTAGCCAACAGATGGCACTGTGAAGTGGAAAAACTTAAACAAGTGGTTAAGTGTGATTGAAGATCGCACAAAGGGTTTCATTTAACCCTTTCAGGGGCAAGGTACTTCTATTCGTAAAATGCTGAAATGATTGATTGACACCCGAATTTAGAAACAAATTTATTTGAAAATAAGTAAAATCTTTTCGTCATGCGCTTGATAAAAAGGAATTTTTCATTCCAAAATTCTTGTGCCAATGTAGCATTTAGGGATTAAAATTAAGTGGTCCAAAAATGAGCCACCGCCCTTGAAGGGGTTAATATTCCTTTCAAAACACTTTATCCTTTCTTTAATAAATCCAAATAAATTTTATTTTCCAAAAAAAAAGTCAGGTTTTTTTTTTAAAAGAAAAAATTTATTGGTCTATTTTTTCGTTTTTTCAAATATCTGAATCGGCCGGTAGCGGGTGAAGCCGGCTATTATACTCTGTCATAATAATATCTGTCATGAGGACTAAATGTGATATTTAAAAAAAAAGTAGTTTCCCCTCCTCTCCCTTTCCTTAATAACAATCCCTATTCACATTATTAACTACATCATTGTCTATTAGCGTTTTATTTCTTTTTTCTACTAGGAGGCTCTTCCCCTATGCGCTACGCTCGCCAACCCCCGTTCTGACACCGCAAACTCTAAAAACACATTAATTTGATTAACTCTAAAATGAATACGGAAGATTGAATTATAATTAAGCGACCAGTGGCGATCTGCTGTAATCAGGTTTCCATTCATTTTCCTTTCATTTAGGTATTTTAAGGCCAAATCAACTGCTGTCAAAAGAGCTAACAACTGTTTTCATGATTGATTAAATAACATCAATTAAACATTTGAAAATCAACTTGTGTAAAATGGCTAAGTATAAACAATGTCGCTGCATCGGGAATTTTATAATGATGTTATAAATAATTGGGTATTTATCTGTTATCTCGTCGACCACTATCCAAAAAAGAAAAAAAAACTGTTGC
This sequence comes from Maratus michaelseni, assembly GCA_963931845.1. Classification (NCBI taxonomy): domain Eukaryota; kingdom Metazoa; phylum Arthropoda; class Arachnida; order Araneae; family Salticidae; genus Maratus; species Maratus michaelseni. The sequence goes on along the minus strand of OZ007590.1, from coordinate 203,328,851 downwards.
CAAAATATAGGGGAAAAAAGTGTGTTACCATGGCGTCATATTCAATTGACATCAGATGCGTTACACATGTTTGTTATGTCATCGAGAGATTTTTATTTGACATTTACCTGTATTTTTAATGATATTTGACCTATTTATTACTTATTTCATTAATTAAAAATAATAATAACGACCTTAAATGGCATGCCATGATATTAAAAGAGAAAAACCATTGAAATAATGTTGCTATGCATAGTTACGTACAACAGATCCGTTTCAAATGACGTCATAAACACTTATCCATCAACTGAGGGGATAATTAAGAAAAATATTGTAAATAAATAAATATTTAAGATTACTTTTTTTCCCCTTTTCATTAATGCGTTATAAATTTTATTGTTTCATTAGCTTTTTAGGCATCAGAGTTTGGTGAATAATTTGGCGCTATTTTTTTTTTTACTTTAAAGTTGTCAATGGTATAATGGAGAAGTACAGAAAATTGTTTTCAGTAAGATGTTTTAAATGTATCCTTTCCAATATGACATAATTTTTAAAGTTTCTTCCTATTATTAAACTTTAAAATATTTAATTGAAGGGAAATATTAGTATTTATGCTGTTTTAAAATTTGCAATAATAAGTAAAATATTTTGTCGAAAAAAATTAATATCTTGTGTAAATATATTTTTATATTGAAACTGTTTGGAAATATTGTTATTTGAGCATTTTAAATATCACGCAAGTTTCCCTATTTAATGCTTTGAATGCATAATCATTTAATTATTTCTCTTTTTAATATTCACATGCAAGTATATTTTTTATTACGTAATTTTCTACAATTACTGCTTTAAACATGTGATCATTTAATTAAATTTTTAAAGTTTTATTTCTGTCTTTGATAGTCATGTGTAAATACATTTTTTAATTGAATGTGAATATTATTATGTGTGGTATTTTACAAATTGGCAACAATTCAAATAAATTCTGTGTTTTAGTTGAATACATTTATCCATTAATGAGTAGGTTTTTATAGGCTTTAATTAATATCTTGCATTAATGAAGACATTTTCAAAATTTTATGATTTTTAGCATGACAGTAGGTATTCAGCTGTAAGTACACAGAATTTCAAGTCTCTAACTGATGCAGTTTCTGAGAACCCACTCTGTAACTGATAGATGGAGATGCGAGACGAATAGGGTTTTGTGAGAAACCCTATAAATGAATATGATGCAAATATGTCTGCAAAGACTAAATAGGGATATTTTCTATATATATATATCCACTATTTGCAGCAACAACATGGTGCAGTCTGAGAACAAAATTCACAGAAACCCCATGGTAACTTTATAGTTAGAATAATGGTATCTCATGCAGCAGAGATGTATTTCAGTTTGGCAGTCATTTGTGGATTTTGGTGGATACCCCACCTTTCATGTACCTTGCTTCACACACATACACACACACATATGCAGAAAAAGTCTCAGGGAGTCAAATCTGGCAAATACAGAGGCCAATCCATGTTGCTTCCCGTATATTTCCAAATGTTTCCCATATCGATTTTGTCAACAACCAGCTGCTGCAGCATAGCGTTTACAAAAATCTCATGTGCATTAATGGCAGAAACACTAAGGGATTGGAAGGTCTGAATCCTGTATAGAAATAGGTAGAGCCTGTTGCGCATGATATGGTGTGTGGACATGCGTCATAGTCCAGCCTGGGCTACAACATGCCGAAAGGAAACCTGGGACTGCTGTTGGATCACTTGCTGAATGACTTCAACATTAGTCTCTGTAACTGCTGCGCATAGGCACCCAAACGTTTCTAACACGGTCATCACTAATGTTCCCAGTCTGTAAAAATTTTCAAACAGAGCCTTTATTGTATTTGTATCCCTTTTCGATTCTTTTGTCACATTAAACTTCTTCCAAAAATTGAACCTTATTTAAACAGTACTGTGGTCCAGGCTGTGAAATTCTAAGACTAAAAATATCTGCTGTTCTAACAAATAAACTGTTTCTTCACAAAAATTTGCAATCTCTGAGCAGCACACACTAGCAGCAGGACAACAAAGTACAAAATAGTGATCTGATGGAGTGTGTTTCCCTACAGCTTTCACATATCTCCTGCAACACAATCTGCTGGCAAATTTTGTAATGTGTCATAATAATAGATTTGGTGTAGTTTAATAAAATCTGCTTTTTAAAATAAGAAATGGTTGAGGTTGTTAAAGTTATATTATGTTGTGGTAGAATCAGAAGCAAAAACCCAAATACTATTCAGTGAATTCTTTCTTGTCATAAAAAAAAAAATGAAGAGAAAAATAATAAAATGAAATTGATATCTTACTTATTGACTATGAAGACAGTAAAACTGTAGGCAAGAAGAAATACAGTTCACTTTGAAATAAACTTGATATTGAACTTCAAATGAATGAAAATGGAAGAAATTGTTTGTTCCACTGATGGTCACTGTCATAGTAATAGGAATTCCAAAAACTGGAAATCATTTTTGTAGATTCCAAGGAAAATATTACAGTTGGCAATAATTCAGTAAAAATCTTGAAATATTCGAAAATTTTAAAGAAATGTCAAGCTTTTCAAAAAATTTTAAGCAATCGGTAATCACAGCATCACCCTCATAGATAGAATACTAAACGAAACTCTTAAATTGGTTACTGCATGGTTAAGCAAGCTCGGAGACTTGCTGCCGGTAAGATCAGATTAAATTCTAATGTCGTATTTGTTACCAAACTATCACGCTGAGTTCTGATTAAATTTTGAATGACACTAGGTTAAATACTTCTCAGTAGGGGAGACAAAAGGGCCGAAATGAAAATTTTAAATGATTTGATAAATAAACAATGATGAAAATTTTGAAAAACAAATTAAAGAATCTGAAATTAAAAAGTAACATTTGATAGACGAGTGCTTATACAGCCACACCTCTGATATGAGAATACTGAAAGCAAGCTCTCCTATGTGAGGAGAAAAATGTTGGGAATTGCATACCCCAAATATCTTATTTCTGTACTGACACAACTCTTTATTATTTACTCCTTTTAAAATAACCTATCTTTATTCAAATATAAGTTCTTTTTAAAGTCACTTACCACATATCTTCTACAGCCTGCAACATTCTTTATTTCCATAAAATCCATTTGTTTTGCTTTCTTAAATCTTTAGTTATTGTATGCATTTTAAGTTTAATAACTGCTGTTATTGAGCTTCTAGCTCCATTTTCCTCGGATGACTGATAGCTAGTACGCCCTGTTGTCACGAGATGGCATTGAATGTCAAGGTTGAGTGCATCTCAGTTGTGAGTAGAACGTCACAGATTTGTTTTAAAAGCTGGTGTTATTGCATAATGAAATCTACATGCATGTCTGAATCATATAAATATGTTGTGGGCTGCCAGTATGGTGTAGACATTTAGTTTAATATGAAATGAGATGCCATGAGATGATAATGCAGTAATCTTTTAACCATTTAACTGCCGACGAAATCTGATGCAATCTCCATTGCCTTATTTAATAACATAATTCTGCAAATAAATAAGACGGTGATTGGTTTTCTGAAATAACAAAAAGAAAATATATATGTTATAAGTATGCAGAACACGGCCCTGCTGGTGAAAATTGGCCTGCGCTGTCCTGACAGTTTGCCATTTTTATAATATATAAAGGCATTCTCTAAAGGTGGATATATACGCCCGCGGCAGTTAAGGGGTTAATTGTTCTTTTTGTTTTAGTTAGAGGTCTACTTATGAAGAAGTTTTAGTTATTTTAAATAAGTTTTTATGCAGTCTTATATCTAAAGCTTGTCGAACTTTAAGTTTTCTGCTTTCTGTGGTTATTTGTTAATGAAGTTGGGAAACAGTGTTTTAATGCTGTAATGAAGTTTTTACCTTCTGATTTGATTTGCCTTTGATATCTGCAAGTATCAATGTGTCTGGGGAGGTGATGGCAAGTTTCAGTGAAGTTCAGTTTCCAGACTTTGTACAGCTGTTGAATAAATGTTGTTTCTTTTCTCTTTCCTGAAATGCTTGTGAACAATGCTTTTACAAAAAAGGAAGTGATGCATAATGAAGGAGAAGCTTATTTTGTTCGACCAGTGTTTCTTTTGAAGTGTCATCATGTCTTTATTCAAAAGTACATTTTATTTTCTTGCAATGTCTTTTTAATTATGAAAATTCACAGAGTACTTAAGATTCAGTTATCATATTTGCCACATTGTGTTTTTCCAATTTGACCAACTTGATAAAATGAAATAACCCTAAATTAGAAGTTGATTGTTCAAGTCTTGATATTGAAATATCAAATTGCAAAATATGTGTTTCAAGCTCTGGAACATTATTCCTTTTCAAATTTAAATATATGAAATAGTTTTTCTTCAGATAAAGAATTTAATGGTTTTGTCATGAAGTATTCCAGTATGGGTCATATGCAAATAAATGAAATGTTTATTGTTTTTCTTTTTAAAGAAATTAAGCAGTATGTTTAGAATGATTTTTATTTTTAGTAATTAATATGTCTATTTATTATTTTTTTGTGTTTGACAAATTTTAAATAAATGTTAATTTTTTTTAAATCTGCTTATTTTTATTTATGCCACTCCACATTTTATTTATCTTATGTTTTAGTAAGTTAACGTTTACCTTAAGTATATTAAGTTTCATTTATAGATTTATTCCAATAGATTAGCTTTTTATAATTTCTTCAAAGGTAAGGTAAATTCAGCAAACTACTGTTGATGAGATTCTGCTAATATATTTTTCTTCTTAACATTGCTTAAAGTAATGTATAACAAAAAACATACTGATCGGCGCATGTGCATGATGAAGGAGGAGAGGCAAACTCACTCAGAATCATCACCACCGGTAAATGGCATAGTAGGCTTTTAGCAATGAACTCTGCGAGTGAAATACTGAAAAAAACAGAAACATACACAATCAAAAATAAAACAATTATCTGAAATTAAATACACAATTTAAAAAAATCCCTGACGGCTCGGCCTACAGGCACAGGTAGATTTCGAAAACGCAGACCGTGGGGCACCTGTTTGTCGGGAATTGCAGAAGAAATGACCTTTTTGTGATGATGCGGCAGTTGGAACCGCCTACTTTGAAACCTAACTTGTTTGCAGGCGGAGCCAGCAGGAATTTTTTTTTTTTGCTATAAGAGTTGGTCCTATAAAAAACTTATGAGTATAAAAGTTTTAGATAATATTAAGAGGATTTATAATAAATTTAAGCGGATTTGAAATCTTGGGAATTGACGAAATTATGAATTTTTTTCTTCTAAAAACCCCCTTCCCCCCCCCCCCTTAAGGCAATTTTTAATTATATCAAAAATCTGTCATACATACATTTTCGGCCCTTCTCCTAGAAGTAATAACTTCAAACGGATTCGATACGTATCATAATTAAGAAATTGTTTTTTTTTTTTTTTTTCAAAAAAAGCCCCCCCCCCCCCCCCTTGGTTTGATTTTGCCCATTAACGAACTTGACCGAGATTTTATGCCTCTTGATTTTATGTATTAGTTTCGAAAAGATGCAGGAGTTGGAACCGCCTACTTCAAAAAATAACTTGTTTGCAAGCGGAGCCGGCAGGGATTTTTTTTTTGTTTTTATTTATTTTTTTTTTTTGTTATAACGGTTGGTCCTATAAAAAACTTGTCAATATAAAAGGTTTAGATAATATTAAGAGGATTAATAATAAATTTACTCTGATTTGATATCTTGTGAATTGACGAAGCTATGATTTTTTTTCTTCTAAAACCCCCCTTTCCCCCCCCCTCCCTTGGGGCCATTTTTAATTATATCAAAAATCTGTCATACATAAATTTTCGGCCCTTTTCCTAGAAGTAATAATAACTTTAAACGGATTCGATACGTATAATAATTAAGAAATTATGGGGGGGTTTCTGTTTTCACAAAAAGCCCCCCATTTCCCCCCTTTTGGTTCAATTTTTCCCATTAACGAACTTGACCGAGATTTTATGTCCCTTGATTTTATGTATCAGTTTGGGAGGGATTTATGCAGAATTTTTCCAGTTATCGTGGTCATAAAAAAGTGACATAGATAGATAGATAGATAGATAGATAGATAGATAAAGTTTTGAACTGGGGGTGGTTTTGGGTTCTGGGAGTCATGATCGGCATAAATCTGCAAAAATTTTTCAAAATTTCCAACTTAGGTGAGAATGTAATAGGTAGTATTTCTTACGAAATCTACCTAAAAATCAATGTGAAAATTCTCTCACATAACTGAATTTGAAATTCTGTGTGACTGAAAATTTATTAGTTTTCCAAGTAGAATGCAGCAAACAGTGCATTTCTATCACTTTCTGATTTTCTTTATTCCATTTTTAAAATGCACCCATCATTTTTGGAACACCCTGTATAATTATATTTTATAACTTATTATGATATATGTACTCATTTTAAAGGGCTAATATGGCAATATCTGTTCTAAAAATGCTATCTTGGATGAAATCTAAGTGGGAATACGTACATAATTCTCAGTCAAAGTATTTGTGCCTTAATGTTAACTTTTTGAAAGTGGTCATATAAGCTGATAGTGGTTGTACCAAAATAATTATACATACTTTTAACATAATTAATATTTAAATAAAATAACTGTAGAATATTTAGATTCCAGAATTATTACAGTTGAGATTTAAATCAATAAATAAATAAAAGAATATCTACGTACCTTGATTTGTCATGCTCAGATTCCCTTCCTGAATTTCTTTCTCCCTCCATTGAATAGTATAATCATGAATTAACACATAGGGGGGTGTTGACTGCTAGTACACGTTGAATTTATTAAGATTCACTTAGATGAAATTCTATGAAATTATATTTCATTGATCGAAAACTTAAATTCTTGTTTAGAAGCTCGAATTGAAGACCAGAAGATTTTCCTTTAAAAAGGCCCAGTAGAATTTTCTATGAATAATGCTGTAAATTAAATCGTAATTATTGAAGAATAATTTCACGATAAATTAATACTTGAGAAGTTGATATTTTTTCACATTTTAATAACAGAATACGACTTTGAATTGAATTAAATTACTACACTCTTTGAATTAAGAATCTAAAACAGAATAGAACCTTTACGTTCAGAATAACACCATCGAATCAAATAGAATGTTTACATGACTGTCCTGCAGAATCGCAGACTCGCACTAAATACAAAAATCTAATAAAAAAAAAAGAATAAAAGAGAATTAATAACATATCTAACAGTAATAATAATAACAGTATATTTAAAACATAATAGTAATAAGAGTTTTATGAATAGTTTTATAGTCCTATAGAATGTTTTTTTTTTTTAATTTATTTAAATGTCTGACGTAAAGATGGAATAAGCATAGTCTCTTTGAAAGTTCTTTGGTGCTGCTATCTAGCGCAGTCTTTTATACTTACAATCTTACATCCTCCGCCCCCGGCAGGAGAGGGGACACCTTGGATATAGGACGCTTGATGTCACCGTCAACTGTCTTAATCAAAACGACACGCACCAGATTATCTGTTCCAGGATAAGTCTTTAGAATTCGACCCAATTTCCATTTCATGGGCTGTAAACGTTCGTGAACTATTACCAAATCACCTTCTGAAGATTTGCACGTGGAGTAGTCCATTTTGGACGTTGTTGAAGATGTTGCAAATATTCGCTGGACCACCTGTCCCAAAATTGATTTTTTGCTTTCTCTATTAAACGCCAGCGAGCATTTAAAGATATTTTTGGATGATTTGAGGATTCTGGAATATCAAGAAGAGGTGCTCCGATTAGAAAATGACCCGGCGTTAAGGCACGAGGATCAGAAGGATCTGAAGACATCGGGGTTAATGGTCTGGAATTTATGCAGCTTTCTATCTGGCAAAGTAAAGTAGTGATCTCTTCAAAATTGAGTACGCTTGATTTACAAGCTCTCACAAGATGAGTTTTAGTTAGTTTCACAGCTGCTTCCCATAGACCACCAAAGTGTGGTGCATATGGAGGTATGAAATTCCAATTAATTTTTTGGGTGGAGAGAAATTTTTGAAAGTCTTTTTCCCTCAAGTATTTAAAAAGCTGTTTTAATTGATTGGACAGACCAATAAAATTTTTTGCATTATCAGAGAATATATCAGAGGGCAAACCTCTGCGTGCAATGAAGCATTTGAATGCTGCTAGCAAGGCTTGTACAGATAAGTCAGATACAAGTTCGAGATGAACCGCTTTTGTGCACATGCAAACGAAAACTGCGATATAAGATTTTAGCTTGATTTTTGTTCTTGGCATATTTGGTTTGGTCAAAAAAGGACCAGCAAAATCTAAGCCCACCTTCAGAAATGAACGAATTGGAGTAATTCTTTCAACGGGAAGGTTTCCCATCATTTGTTGGCAGGCTTGTGCCTTAAGGCGTTTACAAAGTACACATTTATGGAGCTCTTGTCGGACTGTTGAACGACCATCTACAAACCAGTAGTTCTGGCGAATTGTAGAAAGCACTAACTGTGTACCTGCATGTAAATTTCTTTCGTGGACATCCTTTATTAACAATTTAGTTATAAGACTGTTTTTAGGAAGAAGAATAGGATACTTTCTGTCAAAATTGAATGTTTCATGTTGCGATAAACGACCGCCCACTCTTAATATGTCAGCTGAATCTAAGAAGACATTTAACGATAGCAATTTGCTATTGCTTGGCAAGGATTTATTTTCTTTTAAAAATTTAATTTCTGCATGAAATTCATAATTTTGAATTAATCTCACTATAGAAATGATAGAACTAGATATTTCTTGTGCACTTAGATTTCCGATCTTTCTTGTAGAATTCTGTCTTGCATTATGAATAAATCGCAAACACCATCCTATTACGCGTACTAACTTATTAAAGCTTGAGAATTTTAGAATAAAGTCTGGTAAGACATTTATTTTTGTTATGTTACTGACAGAGTTAGCTTCTTGATCTAATTCAACGATAGGACTGTATAAGGGGATTGGAATTGGCTCTTTTGACGACAGCCATGGAGGCCCATGCCACCACATCTTATGATTAAGGAGTTTTCTCGGTGGAATACCCCTAGAGGCTACATCTGCAGGATTTAGCGTACCTGGAACATGGTTCCATTCGGCTGAAGGCAATAATGTTTGCACTTGACGTACTCTATTTAGTACGAACTGATTACCTTTTAAAGGAGGCGATTTTAGCCAGCAGAGCACAATTTGCGAATCTGACCATAAAAATACACTATTTATGCTCGTGGATAAAGTATCGACGATAGTTGAGCAAAGTTTTGCTAATAACAGAGCTGCACAAAGTTCGATGCGTGGCAGAGTTTGTTGCTTTATGGGATTTAATTTTGTTTTAGCAGCCAGTAAATTTACAAATATTTCGTTAGGAGTTATAACCCGTAAGTAAGCGACAGCAGCGTAAGCTTTTCCGGAACCATCACAAAACCCATGTAACTGAATTTCACACTCCTTGTCACGGTATGAATTAGTGTAGCGGGGAATTTCAATATTTTCTAAATAATTAATTTCTGCCAAAAATTGATTCCAACTCACTAAGATTGAATTTGGGATTTCCTCATCCCAAGAGATTTTTTCCTTCCAGAGGTTTTGTATCATGATTTTCAAGCTGATAGTTATAGGGGAGAGGAAACCTAAAGGATCGAAAATTGTGGAGATCACGGATAGAAGATCTCGTTTAGTTTTAATGTCTTTGAATTTACTAAGTTTTACTTTGAGCATATCATTAGATGAATCCCAGAATAAGCCCAGAATTTTAACAGCTTCATCTTCTTTGATTACAGTCTGTGAAGAAGCTTTAAGTTCATCTGGTAAATTAGCGAGTACTTCAGGCTCATTTGAAGTCCACTTTCGTAAATTAAAACCTCCGCCTTTCATGACATTAATGAGTTCCGTAATTAACGATTGAGCATTTTCTTTGGAATCTGAACCCGACAACAAATCATCGACGTAGATATTATCGCGAATAATTTTAGAAGCCTTTTAAAAGTTTGTTCGTTATCTATTGCTAACTGACTTAAAGTTCTAATTGCCAAAAATGGCGCACAAGCAGTGCCATAGGTTACTGTTAACAACCGATAGGTTTGAATGTTTTCTTTAGGATCGAACCGCCATAAAATACGTTGATAATCTACATGTTTTGGATTGATAAGAATTTGCCTGAACATTTTTTCGATGTCCGCACTAAAGCCTATTGGATGCATTCTGAATTTTAATAATAACTGAAAAATATCCGGTTGTAATTTCAGCCCTATCTCCAAATAATCATTTAACGAGCGACCTTCTGAACCAATTGCGGATGCATCGAATACTATCCGAAGTCGAGTTGTACAACTATCCTCTTTTATTACCCCGTGGTGGGGGAGATAAAAATGATCTGGATTTGAAATTTCTGCGGCGGGAACGAGTTCCATGTGTCCCAAATCAATATACTCTTTCATGAATGAAGAATATTGTTCCTTAAGTACGGAATTTCCTTGAAGTTTATTTTCTAAGGAATTGAAACGCTTTAAAGCTTGAGATTTAGAATTTCCGAGAACAGGTTTAGATTTGAATGGAAGATCCACGATATATCTTCCTGATTCCGTGCGTGATACTGTTTTTATATAATTATCTTCTACTAGTGAAACTGGATCATAACTAGGAATTGATTCGAGTTCCCAAAATTTTTGCAATTGAGAATTTATTTGCGTCGTAACATGACAATTAACAGAAGAATTATGATTAGAATGATTCGGATAAATTACTCCAGATAATATCCAACCCAGTTTCGTATTAACAGCACTCAATGTTCCCTTAGGACCTAGAATGGACTCTCCGATTATTATGTTAGCAAACAAATCTGCACCTATGAGTACATCAATGGAATCGGACACATGGAAATTGGGATCTGCCAGATTTAATCCTTCAATATGAGGCCAATACTTATTAGTAATCAGAAAGTTCGGCAAATTTGTTGTAATCTGATTAACAACTAAAGCATCTAACTGAAAAGTTTCGTTATTAAAATGCGGAGAAAATGTTAAAGAAACTTCCTGAAGAGCTGTCTCTGCGACCAGATTGTTTATTCCTGATATTTTATGAATTGTAGATCTCAAGGGAAGGCCTAGCTTTCTACAACACGATTTTAAAATCAAACTCTTTTGAGAAGCGCTGTCAATCATAGCCCTACAAGGAATAAATTTTCCTGTTTTGGATTTTACATGTATAATGGCAGTAGCCAGTAATGTTTGGGAATTTTCAGTCAAAGTTTGACTGCTTAAACAATTGGATTCATCCACTTGTGCATTTGAATTACTTCCGCTATTTTGATTTGTAGCCCGCTCTTGCGGTCTAAAAGAATTCTGTGATGCAGAATTAGACTGTTCGTGATGGAGAATTGAATGATGTTTAGCCTTACAATATTTACAGGTAGTGCTAATCAGACAATTAGCAACAAAATGATTAGCTCTTAAACAGTTCGTACATAGTTTTTTTGCTTTTACTAACTGCCATCGTTGATCAACCGTTAAATTTTGAATTTCTGGGCATTTGTAAAGTGCATGCCCTTCATTGCATTTTGGACATAAGGGCTTTAAAGATTTGTTCACATTGTCCATAACAACTGCATTTGAAAGAGATTTCTTTGGACCTTGTTGAGATTTAAAATCAAATTTATAATTAGGTTTAGTTTCATACTTAATAAATTCAGCATTACAACCTTGCAAACTGCGTGCATGTCTTTCTAAAAATGTCACTAACATATCGTATGTTGGAAAAATATCCTTATTTAATGATAATTCCCATTGTTTTCTTAATGAGTCATCGAATTTAGTTTGAACAATATAAACCAAAATTAAATCAACAAATTCGTTAAATTCAAATTTTAGAGATTTCAAATTTCTAATCACTTTATTGCAATTATCCAATAACTCTAGAATTGTTTTCTGCGTGGGCGATTTTAATGGTTTAGCATTAATAAATTTTGACAATAGCGAATATGCTAAATTTCTACGGTTATCATATCTGTTAACTAGAGTTTCCCATGCTTGTTTATAATTCTCACCTGAAATAGAAAATCCTGAAATTAATTTAGCAGGATAATTTTTGACACTCGCAATTAAATACGAAAATTTTAACTGATCGGAAAGAGCTTCATTTTTATGAATCGAAGTCAAAAATGTCTCTTTAAATGTAATCCAGTGACTCATATCACCATAAAATATGGGCAATTGGAATTTAGGTAATTTTATTGAATTTTCCCTAATAGAACTATTCTCATCTGCATCACATCGGTTTTTTTTACTTTCATTTTTAGCTGTAATAAACTGATCAATTTTCACTATATCTTCAACAACTAAGTCTTTAGCAGAAGTAAATGACTCGTAAAGAGTTTCAATTGTTTCTTCAGCTATACCAAAATATGATTTTTTTAAATCACTTTCTAAGATACTAAGTTCCGATTTCAATTTCTCCAATAACTGCAAATTATCTTTTTCAATCGCATCTGATACCTGATCCCTATATCTTTTTATTTCTTTTACGGTAAAATTAAATTTGGATTCCGAAGCGATTTCCGCTTTCGTTTTCGTCATTATTATAATTTGAATAAGATGTAATGGATTAATCACCAGCCGAACTCCGAGATCTCGACGGACCAACAACTATTATGTAGAATATTTAGATTCCAGAATTATTACAGTTGAGATTTAAATCAATAAATAAATAAAAGAATATCTACGTACCTTGATTTGTCATGCTCAGATTCCCTTCCTGAATTTCTTTCTCCCTCCATTGAATAGTATAATCATGAATTAACACATAGGGGGGTGTTGACTGCTAGTACACGTTGAATTTATTAAGATTCACTTAGATGAAATTCTGTGAAATTATATTTCATTGATCGAAAACTTAAATTCTTGTTTAGAAGCTCGAATCGAAGACCAGAAGATTTTCCTTTAAAAAGGCCCTGTAGAATTTTCTATGAATAATGCTGTAAATTAAATCGTAATTATTGAAGAATAATTTCACGATAAATTAATACTTGAGAAGTTGATATTTTTTCACATTTTAATAACAGAATACGACTTTGAATTGAATTAAATTACTACACTCTTTGAATTAAGAATCTAAAACAGAATAGAACCTTTACGTTCAGAATAACACCATCAAATCAAATAGAATATTTACATGACTGTCCTGCAGAATCGCAGACTCGCACTAAATACAAAAATCTAATAAAAAAAAAAAAGAATAAAAGAGAATTAATAACATATCTAACAGTAATAATAATAACAGTATATTTAAAACATAATAATAATAAGAGTTTTATGAATAGTTTTATAGTCCTATAGAATGTTTTTTTTTTTTTTAAATTTATTTAAATGTCTGACGTAAAGATGGAATAAGCATAGTCTCTTTGAAAGTTCTTTGGTGCTGCCATCTAGCGCAGTCTTTTATACTTACAATCTTACAATAACCATTAATAATTTGACAGTTTTACTATTTATCTGATGGAAAAAGCATGACCAAAAATAGAGCTCTTCCTTTTTATAACTTTATTTCCCTTAAACAAACAATATATTTCTAAAGAACTTTTATGAAGTTCAAGCATCATATGTATATAAAAATGGTGGAATCTAAATTTCTCAATATGAACAAATCAGGTATAAATAAAACAAAATATGGATAATAGTTGTCATTCTTACTACTGTTACTGAAGGACTAGCTGATCCGCCCGGCATTGCCTTGTCCCATCAAACAATAATATGAAATGTGAAATCACTGCACAAAATGGTTCCTCTGGTAACTCTTTATCTTTCAGAAATTAAATAGAGAGATGGACTGTGAAGTGGAAGTAAATTTAATACCACCTCCTCAAATATCTGGATCATTTGATTCAAAACAGGTCAGTTTTTGGTCAAAATTTTAAAAAGTTACCGTCAGATTTTCACAAAATTTGCATTTTCGTAATTAGAAAAGTAAACTATGTACAGACTGTAAGTTTCGATTCAATACCTGCAAAACTTTTTTTAATACTCGAAGATGAGTGAAAATGAGAATATTTCGTTGTTTGGGATTATCAAATTGATAACTTTCTTTTGCGGTTTCAATAAAAATAGCCATTTTCGGCACACACGCAGGAAAATCTTTTAGTTCCATTGCCAAGGGGTACATTCTGTTCTAAACAAATTTCTGACACGTGTCCCTGCTGCTTACGGTACCGTGTATAGCAGACGTGCTGCACACACACTGCAAAAACTTTTAGTTCCAGTTTCCACCATCAGGTGGAGTATTCTGTTCTAAATAAACCTCTTTCTGAACGAAACTGCAGCACTCGTTCCTGCTGCTTACAACACCATGTAGAAAGCATGCTGTGAACATGCAGAAAATCTGTTAGTTCCACTTCCCACCGCCATGGGGTACTAAATCTATGTCTTAATTAGTTAGCTTATATCCTAATTAGCTCATGTTGAGTTGAATGAACAAATTCCTGTTGAAATCAGGGCTCATAGAGCCCAAGAAAATAAATCACCCCTCTGGAGATTAATATTCATAAATGGTGGTAACCAAGGGCTGAAAAAATGATATGAAAGTTTTTTTAGTATCTGGGAGACCTCGGAAGAATGTCAGAAGATATTTCATTTGAATCATATCAAGATTAAATGCAAAATCTTTTAATTACATTTTCCACTGCCAGGGGGTGCATTCTGTTCTAAACAAACCTCTTTCTGAATGAAACTCCGGCACATGTCCCCGCTGCTTAAAGCACCATATAGAAGGCGTGCTGCGCACGCGCTGCAAATCTTTTATTTTTACTTTCTACTGCCAGGGGTGCAAATCTATGTCTTAATTAGTTCATGTAAAGTTGAATGAATCAATTCTCGCTGAAATCGGGCCCTTTGTTTGAATTGAACAAATTTTAATTGCAAAATTTTTTAGTTCCACTTCCCACTGCTAGGAGGTGCACTCTGTTCTAAATAAAACTTTCCGATCGAAACTCCGGCATGTGTTCCTGTTGCCTACGACACTGTATCGCAGCCGCTCTTCACACGCACTGCAAAATATTTTATTTCTACTTTCTACCACCAGGGGGCACCAAATCTTTATCTTTATTAGTTATCTATATCTTAATTAGTTCATGTTAAGTTGAATGAACTAATTCTCATTGAAATTGGGCCCATAGAACCAGAGAAAATACCCTTCCCTGGTAATTAATGTTCAGAAATAGTTGTATCCAAGGTCTGAAAAAATGATACCGAAGTTTATCTAGTACCTGGGGGACTTGAAAAGAATTTTAAAAAAGGTTTCGTTTGAATCGGACTGATAATAAAAAAGTTCTGATTATGGGAGCAGGGAATTTCAATCGGAGCATTAACGTGATATTTAAATTACAACCGGACACTTCTCTCCCTCTTCAGAATTAAACCAACGACTTTAAAAAAATTAGGAATTATCATTAACTTTTGAAACAGAAACAAAATGACATTTTTGTTTTGTTTTGTTTTGACATACAAATACAGTAAGTTACTGTTGGCAATTTCTGAAATCAAATAAATAAATGACGTCACATACATAAAAAATTCTAAAAATCACATAAAACAAATCACGAAAAATTCACAAATCACTGTTCAAATTGCAATCAGCTGATGACCTTTTCATCTACCAATCACAATTGCCTGGTTGACTTCCAGCTGTTCCTACAATCCTCTTAGCTACCAATCACAATGGCCCTCCAAAAAAACTTGGCTTAAAAAACTTGACTTAAAATGGACGATTTCTAATGTCATTTGAAACAAAAAAGCTCTGCAAAACATGAAAAAAGCTTAAAATATGAAATTAAAATAAATCTAATCAAACAATCCAAATTGGGATAATTAATAACCCACCCTTCTCTTTTAAAATTATGAATTTTTTTATCTGTAAAGAATTATCAACTCTCTTTAAGCTAAAAAGAGAAAAAAAAATGACGATTTTGAGCATAGCTGATTCTGAAATGGAAGCACCAACGAACCAATCAAGCAATATATGGGCAAAATTTCTCAGTGTCAAAGGAAAAAAATTCACCAAAATTTCAAAAATCGCTGTACGAATTCTGTATAAACTTTATTGAAAAGAGGACCAAAATTTACTATATAGGGCTAAAATATATGAACCGAGTTCCTGTTACTAATGTGGAAAAATCCCAGCAAAACATGAAAAAACACTAAAAAATTTAATTAAAAAAAATCTATTCAAAAATTCCAAAATTTGGCTTTGAGGTGCAAAAATAGATGCATAGAGGTACCTTCCCACCAAATTTTGTAGCTCTGCATGCAGCGATCTCTTCAGAATACAGCCAAGAAACACCCACACAAACTTCCTTCTTTATTATAGTTAGAGATTAAATGAAAAAAAATATATGTATCAAGTTAAAGAAAGGATCTGTTTTAGAAAAGATTGAGTCTTTTAAAGGACCCTTCACCAACTTTTTCATCTTAAAACAGGGCACAAAATTCTTTATCTTAAAAATAAAACTTTTCCATTTTCAAATGGAAACTTTCACAAATTTAATCATTTTAAAGTAAAATCTGATCTGTCACAAAACAAATGAAGATGGCAAAAAGGACCTATGTATCTAGTTTTTAGATATATGAAGGATCTTGTTAAAAATAGATAAACAAGAACCTGGGTATAACAGTAATTTCAAATTCACAAAATTATGACAAGAATTTTCACAAAAGATGTTCACAATTTCACAAAAACAGGTCATGTGCAAAAAGTTTAGACAGAATTCTGTAAAATTATTACATAAGATAATGTACAACAGAGTTTATTTGGAAGAATGCTGTGAGAGTTTGCATCAAAGTTTTTATGTTTTTTTTTTCTTTTTTGTAAATTAGAAAAAAAAAATATATATATATAACTACGACAAGATAACTTTGTATCACTAAATTTTCTGTTTCAGTTTTGTTCTACCAGAAAAAGTGTTATTCAATCTGCTTCCATTCTATCAAAAATTGCTAAATTTGTTGTTAATGCAAGTCACAAAGCACTGTTGATAGATGCTGCAAATAGGATGCATGATTCATCTTTAAGAGGTATTTTTACAAAATATTTAACCTCTACAATTTTAAATGCATTTTGTGCATTATATTAAATATGGTTGATTATGTTATATTATATATGTTTGATCAAAATATTAAAAATAGCTATGTTTTTGATTTGGCTCATGCCAAATATGACATTGAAACAATCGATTAAAATATTAAGCTTTATTGTTTATAAAAATATCTAAAAAAAATCCATATAATACGAACGTCAAAATTCACCTTATCAAATTTTATAAAACACAATGTAAACACATTGATAATTTGCGTTACTACCGAGGTGCAATAAATCAAATCACAGTTTTAAAATATTAAAACTATTAGATGTTAAAAATCCATGAGCTTTCGGCTAAACATTAGCCTTCCTCAGATGAAAAACAAGCAGTCGAGAAGACGCAGCTCCGAATGGCGCGCTTTGGACAGGCTGGAAATGGGTGAAACCAAACAGCCATGAAATGAGGGGAGTGAAGGAAGTCGGGATGATACCATTACAAGCTGGGAGGGGGGGGGGGGGGTCAGCAGAAACCGAAAACCCCAGTGATACCCAGTACATTATACCATATACGAGGGAGATAATACATCATTACATGTATTATCCATTATCCCCTCTTTTCAAAATCTCTAGGGACTCTCTGATTATACAACTATTATACTGTGAACCTCGTGAAATTATTTTAGCTTTACTGAAAAATACATCAATATCTTTAGCTTGATTTAATCTGGATAAAGCAGTTTAATTTCTATTGTTCTTTTTTATTTTTAAATTATTGAATTTATGTTTACATAAATTTTTTGCTAAGACTTTTTTATTGTTCTTACTTAAGAGTAAGTAGTTTAAATTAAAGTATTGTGCTGTAACCAGTTTACTCGGTAATGTAAAGTATTTTTACTGTATTTATTCACAGAACATCTGTCCCCCAGGGGAATACCTTCTTTAGGTATTTACAGGTTTCGCGACCCCGGATTCCTGAGCGATCTTTCTCCTTTCATGCCTTCTTCTCTTTTTAGCTGTCTATCCTTTTTTCTTTGTTTCACACTTTTTAACCTTCTCTTTTCAGTTTGTTATACCTCTTTGTTCTTGTTCATGTTAGATTGTTTTACTAACACTTTTGTTCATATTGTTCTTTGTTCTACTAACGTTGTTTTCGTTCTTTTGTTTAAAAATTAGAAAAAGAAAAAAAAAAATTTAAAAGCTTTAAAAAACACAAAAAATACACTTTGTTTCTAGGTTTCTCTCACATTGCTTCTTTTTTTTTATCAATAGTGGATTTTTTTTATTTTTACTTGAGACACTCTGGGTGCTGAGGTTTTTTAATCTCTTCGACTCGGTTCTACCTTTTTAGGCTGATCTGGAGTCCCAGAGTGCAGGGCATTTTCTGAATTCCGGTTCCGTGATCGGAGGACGCCATACACTGTATGGTGGCTGTTAGGACCAACACCGGGAGACTGGTGCCTTTCGGTGGAAGGGGTTGTAGGTTGGACAGAGCTGTAAAGGCTTACCTACTGACTACCTGATTCCAATGTGAAAGAACTAGATATTAGGAAATGCTATCGAGTTTAATCCAACGTTCGAAAAACGTGGAGGTTTGTTGATAATAGTTTTCGCCCTTTTGAGACCTGCGCCCAGAAGTAAGGTTAAGAAGAAGGGTCGGTGACCAGGCCCAACGCCTGGCGTTTCATCTATTAATACTCTAATATGGTGACAACAGAAGGAAATAAACTATGCGATGTGGAAGCCCCACAAGCGAACAAAGAGAATGTTTCATTGGCCTCTGGCTCAAAAGTAGATGATCAGGGCCAAAGTAATTCATGGGGAGAGAGAGTTGAGGTTTTTGCTTCCAATATGGAATGCAGATTTTTCATTGTTAAACGCCAAGAAGGGAGCTTTGATCAAACATCCCCCTTTTTGATTAATAAAGCAATCCAAGGTTTGGTTGGTGAACCCAAGACAGTGAAAAAATTGAGGTCAGGCGATCTTTTAATTGAAGTAAGCAATAGTATTCAAGCTTCTAACATAATAAAATGTACTCATTTTGCAAACATCGCAGTCAGCATATCTCCACACAGAACTTTAAATACATCTCGGGGAGTAATTTCTGTGTCAGATCTTCTGCATGTTACTGAACAGGAAATTGTTGATAATCTGAAAGATCAAAATGTCATCGAAGCAAGAAGAATAAAAATCTTCCGTCGTGATGAACAAATACCACCTATTCAAATACAAATTCCTACAAAGCATATTATCCTCACATTCAATACTCCTAATTTACCTAAAACAATAAAAGCTGGATATTTATCATGTTCTGTTAGACCGTACATCCCAAACCCCCTGCGCTGTTTTAAATGCCAACGCTTTGGTCATTCTAAAACAGCATGCCATGGTAAAATCACCTGTGGTCGGTGTGGTACAGTTGGTCACGAAAGTACTGATTGTAACGCTCCAGCTCACTGCATGAATTGTAAAAAAGAACATCCATCCTACTCTAAATCTTTTGAACAATGGGAAAAAGAAATACAGACAATACGCACAAAAGAAAACATATCATACCCTGAAGCCAGAAAAATAGTTGAATCCAGGACACCCAAAGTTGGAGTATCATATGCTGCTGCTATATCAAAAACTGCTTCCAAAAATTATAAAAATATAGCAACTCAAACTGAATCCATTATAGAATTAAGTGTCTTATCAAAGCAAAAAGAAAACCTGTTTACTAAACCTGCTACTACAACTAAATCAACACAATCTGTTTCTTCTAAATCAGTAAATGCTCTTCCTCCTAAATCACCACAAGATATCTCTTCAAAGTCATCACAATCAATGTTTCCTAAAATTCCAATCCATATAAAAAACCTCTCAAAATACCCCCAAAACAACACCTATGAAACAAAAGAGCAGATCTGACTCAGAAAAACATGGCCTACAAACAATTAAAACCTCTGTATCATTTGAAAACCCGGCTAACAAGAGGAAAAAAATTAAACCACCCAAAACAGAAACTCAACCAAATAAAAATAATAAAATAAATGTGATACGTATGCGGGATGAAGATGCGGTGGAGCTTCATCCAGAACCGGATGCAGAACTGAACGATGGAGGAGATGATATGTCTACTACCTCCGAACAAAGTGACGTTGATATATCTATCTAAAAAATCAATAATGACTAATATTATCTCGTGGAACTGCCATGCATATCATAATAAACATGCTGAAATCTGTGATATTCTCTCTGACCATCAACCATTATGCTTAGCTCTACAAGAAACCCATCTAAAACCCAATGACAAAGCAAAATTACGTAACTATACTACCTACAGAAAAGATTTTGCAGCTAATGGAAGGGCTACTGGTGGAGTAGCTCTTTTCATTTCTAATAATCTACCCCATTCTTATATGTCTCTAAATACAAACCTACAAGCTGTTGCAGTCCGTGTACATATTAAACAACTCATAACAATATGTACCATTTATTTACCTCCAAACCAAACTATTCAGTCAGCACATCTCGATAATCTCCTTCTCAAACTCCCGACTCCATACATCCTTGTTGGAGATTTTAATGCACACAGCCAACTCTGGGGCAACCGTGACTCTAACCAACGTGGTCATACTGTTATAAAATTTATTGCTGACAACGGCTTATGCCTGCTCAATAATGGTGATCACACCTATTTTCATGAGCCAACCCGTACTTTCCATGCAATAGACCTTACAATTTGCTCCCCAGTACTTTATCCTTTCTGGAACTTCTGGGTCTCTAATGACCTGCACGGCAGTGACCATTTTCCTACTTTTATTACACTGACTACTCCTGATAGGGATTGTAACAATTCTACGAATCATTATATATATGACAGAGCCAACTGGCCAACATTTACAGCACTTGCCAATATCACAGCTGACATGATACAGGGGAATATTGACAATGCGCTTGATAATATAACTCAATGTATTATCAGTGCTGCAGATTCTAGCATTCCTAAAACATCATCCAAACATAAACATAGAAAGCCATGGTGGAATAGCGATTGCCAAAATGCCAAGAAAAAACAACAGAAGGCTTGGGGTCTATTTCGGAGGTACCCAAATAATATTAATTATATAGCATATAAAAAAGCAAAGGCTGAAGCTAGAAGAGTGCGACACAAAAGCCAACGTGAATCCTGGATAAACTATATCTCAAGCATTAATTCCAATACCTCAAGTAAAGAACTGTGGAACAAAGTGAAAAAGTGTATGAGCATCTACTCTGATCATCATATTTCTCTTTTAAAATACAACGGTCAAACCATCGCATCACCTAAAAACATCGCTGAGACAATAGGGAGTAACCCTAGCATCCATTTCATGCTCTGACTCATACCCAGAACCCTTTTTAACATACAAAAGACAAACTGAAAGAGCCAGGATTAATTTTAATTCTCATCATTCATATGCATATAATGAGCCATTTCTTAAATCAGAGATTATAAAATGCTTGAGAGACAGCCATTTATCTGCCCCAGGTCACGATGGAATTACATACATTATGCTCAAGCACCTTTCTGCTCTGCACTTGAATAATCTTCTCTCCTTCTTTAATAGGATATGGATGGAGCAGACTTTTCCGAATGCTTGGTGCAGAGCTATAATTATACCTTTTCCTAAACCAGGAAAAGATGCTACTAATCCCAATAATTACAGGCCGATTGCACTCTCTAGCTGCCTTTGCAAACTTCTTGAAAAAATGGTAAATTGCCGCCTTGTGCATATTTTAGAAACTAACAATTGCCTTGCTGCATTTCAAAGTGGATTTAGACATGGTAGGTCTACTATTGATAATTTAATTCATTTGGAACATCACATACGGACAGCTTTTCTAAAACGCAGCCATTTGGTATCAGTATTTTTTGACATGGCAAAAGCATATGACAGAACATGGCGTTATGGGATTCTTCGCGATCTTTTTAATCTGGACATTCGTGGGAACCTTCCAATTTTTATTAAAAACTTTCTTGCCATTCGACGATTTCAAGTTAGAATTGGAGGAATTTTATCCAGTTTTTATGTACAAGAAGTGGGTGTACCTCAGGGCAGTGTCTTGAGTGTCACCCTCTTTGCTATCAAAATAAACGACATCATTAAACAACTTCCTCCTTCTGTGAAGGGGGATCTCTATGTTGACGACTTCCGCATTATGTGTATGGGACAGGATATACGTTTTATTGAAAGACAACTGCAAATTGCAATCAAAAGTATTCTTAACTGGACGAACAAAAATGGTTTCTTAATTTCTCATGACAAAACATCTTGTGTGCACTTCTGTAGACGAAGGGGTCTGCATCCAGATCCTGAAATTTTAATCGGTTCATCCCCAATTCCTGTTGTGGACAATGTTCGATATCTTGGCCTACATTTTGACAAGAAACTTACATTTTTACCACATATTTTACACTTACGGACAAAATGTGAAAGATCGCTTAATTTATTGAGGGTACTGTCAAATACTTCTTGGGGAGCAGATCGTACCTCTCTTTTAAAAATTTATCGAGCTGTGGTACGATCTAAAATGGACTATGCCTGCCAGGTCTATGGTTCTGCCAGTAATTCTGCTCTTAAAAAACTTGACACTGTGCACCACAGCGCACTGCGTGTCTGCTCTGGTGCATTTCGTACATCTCCAATTTTAAGTCTTTATGTTGACTGTAATGAACAATCATTACACTATACTCGCGAAAAACTCTCATTAGAATTATATTACAGTGTCCTCTCTCATTCTGGTCATCCTCTTCACACCCATCTTTTAAATACCGACAATGTTATTCTTTATCAGCATCGACCATCATGCATCCCATCTTTTGGAGTCAGAATGAGGAACATAATCAATAATGGCCCGTTGAATAATATCGAGGTGAGTCCATGTCCTTTGCATGTGCTCCCTCCTTGGAGTCCTCTGAAAATTACCTTTCTCCATCCTTTTAAAGGTTACGACAAAAATAACTTGGCTTCTACTGTTTTCCAACAACTATTTGCTGCACATCGTGCAAAGTATAATAACTATACTGATATTTATACAGATGGCTCCAAGAGTGGGAATATTGTTGGTTGCGGGGTTTTTATTGACAACACTAAATTCAGTTATCGGCTTCACACTTCCATGTCTGTATTTACAGCAGAGTTGATCGCTATAGAGAGAGCCATGTTACACATATCTCATCATCATAACACATCTTTTATCATATATACTGACTCAAATAGTTCTATTGACGCAATGAAATCTTTTAAAAAGCATCCTTATGTCTCAGCCATCCTGGATTTTTATAATAAATTGACTAGACGTGGTTATGATATTTTATTTTGCTGGGTACCTGGACACATGGGTATTCATGGCAATGAAAAAGCAGATGAGGCGGCAAAACTTGCTCTTAATCCACTACAGCATAAAATTCCATTCTCAGACGTTAAACTATTTTAAAAACACTTTATACATAATAAATGGCATGAAAGTTGGAATTTAGAATACAATAATAAACTGCACCATATTAAACCTATAATCATGACCTGGCCTTCAAGCTATCCAAGGAAAACAGATGTTCTTCTGACTCGTCTGAGAATTGGACATTCAAGGATCACTCATAAACACCTCTTACTTCGGGAGGATGCACCCATGTGTCCACATTGTCATTTTGATTACCTGACCATTTTTCATGTTTTAACTGACTGTCCGGGCCTCCGGCACTTGTATAGAATATATTTTAAATCATCATCACCAATTTTGACAAACCTCATTGGGGAAACACCTCATGGGGCACTCTTTCATTTTTTAAAACATTCTGGCTTTTATTTTGAGATATAGTTTTTATATACTCTTCATATTTTATCTGTAACAATGTTAGTTTATACTTGCTTAACTTGACATATGGATGGGGTATCCCCATCCAGATAATATTTCTTAAATATAGTATTTTAATACCTCACTTTTTTTAATTTTCTGTATATTTGTTTTATACACTGTATGACTATATCTGGATGGGTAACCCCATCCAGATAATTTTCTCATTAAACCTTTTGGATTTTTAATACATTTTTTCTTTGGCGCAGCTTGTCCCAAATGGGACCTTGCGCCATAAAACCCTATACAACCAACCAACCAACCCCATCCAGATAATATTTCTTAATGTAGTATTTTTGTACATTACTTTTTTAAGAATGCTTTATATTTGTTTTATACACTTGTGACTATATCTGGATGGGTAACCCCATCCAGATAATGTTCTCATTAAACTTTGTTTCCTTTTTGGTTTTGTTCGCATTAAATTTTGTGGTTTTTTAAAAATATATTTTTTTCTTTGGCGCAGCTTGTCCCTAATGGGACCTTGTGCCATTAAACTCTATACAACCAACCAACCAACCACAGAACTTCTGAAGTAGAAATAAAACTTTATTTTATTCAATTTTTTTAAAATTATAATATTAAAAAATGTCATAAAAGAAAGACATGTTATTAGAATTAAGAGAATGAACATTTCAGTATTTTTCTATTAAAGCTTATACCATGTATTTTTAGCTAATTTCCAAAAGAAAAGAAAATGAAATGATATTAGCTTTCTTGTGAAATGTCTGTATCCAGCAGCTCTCAAACTAGAAGATTTAATTCCACTGTAGAAGTTACAAAATATAATATTCCCATCCACAATACAAAGAAACAATCTCTATTTTATTATTTTGACACAATCATACTGATTGGTAAAGATATCATACAAATTGAAAATTTTCCTACTGAGTGAAAAAGTGACCAGTCCAGAAGTCAAACCGAGAATCTTTGGCTTAAATTGCCAATTTTCTTCCAGTTGAGTTACTTGAAATGACAACTGGCTGACACAATTCATTCAAACAACCTTTTGGCAGTAGCATCTGGTCTGTAATGTTGACAAGCCGTAGGTAAGAATAAACCATAGGTAGAGATGTAAAATTTCTGGGAATTTTGAAGTGGCGGAAAAACCCCAGTTTTTTTCAGTTTTTTTTTTTTCTGGAAAAATTGAATTCTTACAAATGTTTCTCAAAAATAAGTTACATTTTCTTAAAAGATATAAAATAATAAATATTTTTTAAATTTCTGCATACTAAAGAAAATATTTTTTTTCACTTTACATGAAAATAATACAAAAAAGAAAAAAAAAAAGCCAGCTTTTAAAAGTTAGCCTTTCAGTCTCAGAATTTTCACAGTAGCTTTTCTTTCTTAATTTAACACCATTGTTTGTAATATATCATGTCTCTGTTGAAATGATTTTTCATTTGCATTTGTTCAATTACCAGTAGCGATAATTTAAAAAAAAATCTTATGAGTTTCAACCAGTATTACTGCAGTTTGTAAGCAAATTTAAGTCCTCTCTAAATAGTATTGCTTTGTATATAAATGTCGATATTTTAAAGAAACAAATTATTGTAGTTGTGACATAATAAATATTATCATTTTTATATCTCCTATTGCTTAAAAATGGATAATAATTTACAATATTACAATTTTATTTTCGTACAATTAGAATTTTCATTTATTGTGTATTTAGTTTTGGTATAGCTTTCCAGTCTAAATCAACTCTATGTTTTGGTTTTAGTTTGTTTTAAATTCTTAATATGAAAGTAAACATATATATATATATATATATATATATATATATAACAGAAAAAAAAATACAAATCCAAATAACATGACCCTACTATGTCTCTGTCTAGTAAACATGTCTTTTAGCTCAGTTTAATATTTTCAACCTTTATTTGATTTATAATTTGTTTTTCATGAAATTCTAGCATTTAGACCAAAATACTGCATTTTCTACAGAACTGTACTTTGATTCAACTCCACATTTCAGTGCACCATTTCATGTTGCATTCACCGAGATGTTTTCTGTGACCTATACACAGGGACCTTACTCTTCTACTGCCAAATGCTCTCCTGAACATTTTCTTGATTTACCATTCGTGTTTTGCTTGACTTAGACATCCCTTTGTTAATGTACTTCTAATTTTACTTCAAATTTCTTCATAACTATAGCTTTCTAATCTACACTTAAAAATATTGTTACACATTGATTTCTGGGTAACTAATCAACTCTTTGTGATGTTTTGTTAATTTTATTATGCTTTTCTAGCTCAAAAATTGAAAGGTAGCAAAGAACTTTAGCAACTTGATAGCAATCATAAAAAAATAGTGATAAAATTCTTCCTATAAGTACCAAAATATGGCATATCTGTTTTTTTGAAATCCTACCTTAGCTTTGATTTGACACATTAAACAAATAAAATGGGATTTGTCTCTCACTCCAAACATTCATATGCATTAGCTACATTCAAGGAAAAGAAAAAAACATCATCAACCTAACCAGTTTTATTGCCTTTTTCTAATTATTTGGCTATAACGTTTAACAAACTAAATAGAATTGAACAAACTGTATTGCATGATATTTTTTATTAAATTATCTTACCAGTGGTATATAGCTTTTATGGTATTACTAAGAAATATATTGGGTGTTATGAGCCATCAAACTTCAAAAAACATTTTTCCCAAAAGGTTTCCACAATTTTGGCCACTGCTGTATATACAACGAGATAAGATTCATTGGCGATTTCAGCTGTTATGTGACATGTTTTGTTATTCTAAAATCATCACATTTCTGGAGGATTCAGAGTGTAGATTGAAAAATATTCTGAATTTTTTGAAGGGTCCTATGTTTTAAGGGGGAAAAATTGTAAAGGATCCTTTAAAGGACTCAAGTTCTTCCTAAACTGCTTACAGATCGTATTTTCTATGTTAACATTTTCATGGGAGACACTGAACATGAAAAAACATAAAGAAAAAATATCAGAATGCAGCCATAATAACATTTTGAATATATTATTTTATAAATTAAATTTAAATTTTTCCAATTCGGAAAAATTGAAAAATACCCCTTCGGAAAAAAACCACTTTTTTTCCCAAAGTTTCCGTTTTTTTTTTCGATCATTCCTATCTCTAACCATAGGTAAAAGGAGCTCCATTAACAGATAGAAACTACTTGCACTTTATTATTTTAACCAATCATACTAAATGTTAAAGATATCATCAAGTTGTATCAGCCCTTCCAAGTAACTCAATTTGGAAGAGGCAACTGAGGCTAAAGGTTCTGGGTTCGATTCCTGGCCTGGGCACTTTTTCACTCAGCTGGAAAAAATCAACTTGTTTATCTTTGCCAGTCAGTATGATTGTGTTAAAATAATAAAGTGTATCTATGTTTTCATCATTTAATGGAGTTTATTTGTGGCTTATTCTGTTGAATTGTCTACATGGCAGACCAGATGCCAATCCCCAAATGGTTATCTGTGTGAATTGTGTCGACCAGTTATCCTTCCAGGTAGCTCAATTGGAAGAGCATTTGCAATTTAAGCCAAAAGTTCTGGGCTCGATTCTGGATTACTTGATGCTTTTTCATTCAGTTGGAAAATTTTCAACTTGTATAATATCCCAGGCCTTCCTAAAGTCCCCTTCTTAAAAAAAGGTACCTTTTTATGCATTTTGGTCACCTTAGTCCCCTTTTAGTGAATAGAAAAAAATTGCTAATGTGGAAAATTTGCTACAAAATGCAAAACACTTTAAAAATTGCTGAAAGTTAAAAAAATTATAGAGGACAAAATTTACTATAATGGGCTAAAGCATTGTAACCAGAATTCTTTCTTGAACGTCAAAAATTGCAGCTGAATGTGGAATAATGTTAAAAACACATTGAAAATCTCATTAAAAATTCAAAAATCTCAGAGGACAAGACAAAATTTTCTGTAAAAAAAATCGCCACAAAGCACAAAAAACTCAAATTCCATAAAAAATTAGCCAAAAATTTAAAAATCTCTCAACGAATTGTGAATAAGTTTTATTGAAAAGAGGATAAAATTTATTAAACTGAGAACTGAAACTAGATTCCTTTTCAGAATGTAAAAAAATCACCACAGAACACGGAAATACTCTAAAAATCACATAAAAAATTGCACAGATTCCAAAATTTGCTGCACGAATTCTGAGTAAACTTCATTAAAAAGAGGACAACATTTACTATATTATGCTAAAAAAATTGAAACCGGATTATTTTTACCACTCTGCAAAAAATTGCTGCAAAATGTAAAAAAATCGCAAAAGAAAAAATTTACTGTAGTTAATAATGTAACCAGAATTCTTTCATAAATGTAAAAAAATCACTGAGGAACGTGAAAAAAATATATAAAAAGATAAAGTTTCAAATCAATGGATGCAATTACAAAATGACAAAATATATTACATTAAAGCTAAAAGTTTGAAACCGAATTCTTTTTATGAATGTCACATAAATTACCACAAATTGCGAAAAAAAACTAAATTCACATAAAAAAAAATCATGAAATTCCAACTAAATTTTATTAAAAAAAAAGGAAAAATTTTACTACTGGGCTAAAAAAATTGAAACCGAATTTCTAGGAAAAATTTTACTACTGGGCTAAAAAAATTGAAACCGAATTTCTTTTATTAATGGGAAAAAATCGCCATGAAACATGACAAGAAAAGGTAAAAATCGCATAAAAAGTTAAATTAAAAAAAATCTAATAAAGAAAATCCAAAAGCTAACTACAGGTACCTTCTTGCCAAATCTTTTAGTTCTAAGCGCAACAGTCTCTTCAGCACACAGACAAACTTCTATATTGTTATAGATGTAGTTTTGTTTTCAGTTTTGATGGAGAAGTATATCGCAACTATTAAAGGAAATCTTAATTACATTTTTTAAAAATACTTTCTTTAATATATATTTATCAGAAGAAAGTATTGGAATCATGAAAATAATTTCCATTTTTTGATGGATTTGCATATTTTAGGTTGACTTGAATACAATTTGATTTATATATTTTTTTTAATCTCTCTCTGTATATGATACTACTTTTGTAGCCATTTTATATAAAAAACTGAAGCATGAAATTTCATCAAATGCCATATTTAATTAGACTTTAGCACATAGAGGTACTGATTATGTTTTGGTATATATGGCCCAACAGGTGGCACAGCTATGCTGCATTTTTTACATTTTACATGAGGTATTTTAATAAAGCAACCTCAGCATCTCTGGTGAAATATCATCAAACTTCACATTCAGTTAACCCTTAACATATATTGATGCTGATTAGATTTTGGTGTATTTCACCCAGCAGGTGGCACTACTGGGTCGCAATTTTAATGGTTTCCATGATAGCCAGATCTCAGCTTGTTTATGATAGAATTTCACCAAATTTGATTTGTAAGATGATTACAAAATAACAGCTGATTCAATTTTGGTTTTGATCACTCTCCAAGTGGTGTTGTCATACTATGTTTTTTCAGAAGAACATTATAGCTTATCTCAGCTTCTGTTGTGTAAAACGGAACTAAATTTTATGTTTGAGGTTAACAATTAACAATTAGTCTAATTTTAAATTTTATTCCTCAACAGTTATGCTGTTCTTTTTTTATTCACTGATTACTGTTACTCTATGTTAAATTCCAAGAAATGCACTGTACTTTTGTAATTGTTAATGTGTAACTCTGCTAACAATTGAATTATTTAATATTTTCTTAGATGCATTAATTTTTACTGCTTATATTTTATTCCAAATCATTTTTTGTTGTTCTAAATATTACCCATCTTGCAGTAGGATATTTAAGTGTGTTAAATAAAGCTGTGTACCTTGTTTAATTACATCTTTGTAAAGATAACCAATTAACATATTTTATGAGGTAATTTAAAAAAAATTGCATACTTAGGAAAACTTGGTGCAGTATCTTTAGATGTGTGGTCCCTTTTTAGTCCCCCTTTTTAATATAAATGGTCCTCCAAAGTCCACTTTTTAAATAAAAAAGAACCCCTTCCCCCCCCTTTTGGAGGATTAAAATGTGTTGAAAGCCCTGATATCTTTTCCAATCTGTATGATTCTGTTAAAATAATAACGTGTATCCACATTTCCATTGTTTAAAGGTTTTCTTTTATCTGTGGCTTATTGTATTGAGTTATCTAGCAGACAATCAACTCACATTTTCTCAGACAACCTGTTAGCAATAACATCTAATCTTCCATCTTGACAGCTCAGCAGAATAAGCCACAGGTAAAAGAATTCCTTTAAATGATGGAAATGTAGATACACTTTATTATTGTCGAAACGTCAGTTGAGGCTCAATGTGGAGACGCGAAAAATTTTCGGTTTCCGTCTGTCTGTTCTGTGATAACTGCTGTAAAAATGATAAGATTAGGTTGATTTTTGGTGGGTATGTTGTGGAGGTACCCGGAATGAGCTGTATAGTTTTTGGTTACATTTGGTTCATTCGTTTGAAAAATATAGAACATTTCTTTTTAGGTCATAATGCTTTTCTATGAGAATGCAAACAATTTTCAAATTTAATTTTTAACTGAAATGAAAATCGCGTATTTGAATAATGGATTTAAATGTAAAATTACTAATGCTAAATTTTTGATATGGAGGTTTTAAATATATCCAATAGCTTTGAAAATTTGCCGATACATTCATTAGAATTTAGAAATTAATTGTTTAAATTATTGGAAAATTTTTTGCATCTGTTCGGGGAAATATAAAACATTTTATTTTCATATTTTTTACAAATTTTAGAATGCATTTCTTTTTACTTTGCTCTTTAATTTATCAGTTGCTTAGCAACCATATTTCAAAGAATATCAAAATAATAAAATTCAAGTAATTCACACTATTCTGCTTCAATATTTTACTATCAAAATATTGCATGATGATTTAAATTTCTCATCATGATTTTAATGATTTTAATTTCTCATTTTTTACAAAAATGTCATGCATTTCTTTTTTTTCTTTCTTTTACTAAATGATTGCCTAACAACGTATTTTAGTATTTCAAAGAATAGCAAAAAAATGAAAATTCGAGTAAATCGCATTACTTTTATGCAAAATTTTATTAACAAAATAGCTGATTTTTGGGAGATTTTAGTTTTTAATATGCTTTTCTTAATAAAATAGATGAGGGTTTATTTTAACTACTAAAGAAAGATTACCAAATTGGTTTTACAACCGAAAATTATAAAACGTTGAATGTGTAAATTGAATATAAGTATCATAAGAACAATTTACATTTGTATAAGTATATTTAGTACACAAAATTCTATCAATTTTAGCAACATATGATAATTCTTAGTGGTTTAAAAGTAAGTGTTCATTTAAGGATAGGATACAATCTCCTGTGCAACGAGATGGTTAATCTAATGAAATCACAACAGTAAATGCATTCAAACATATACTCGAATAATGAACTAGCACAATTACTGGAAATTGAGAACATAAAATTAAAGCCACAACGGGGGGAATGTATTCTTATTCTGAAAAAATACGATAATAAGTAGTTTATCATATCATTGCATAAAATTGTGTTTAATGTGATACTTCTAAAATTTCTGAAGTTCGGATAAATCTTATATGCTTATAAATGTATAAATAACTTAACAAAATTGAATTTTACGATATCAAATATTGTGCAGATTATAGTAAAAATTAGTGAGATTAATGAACAATGATATGTAGGTCTGACGTTGAGGCCTCTGATCTGTAGATTTACTAGTTTTAACACAATCTTACTGATTAGTAAAGATATCATACAAGTTGAAAAATTTCCAACTGAGTTAAAAAGTATCAAGGCTGGGAATTGAGCCCAGAACTTTTGTCTTAAATTGCCAATGCTCTTCCATCTAAGCTACCTGGAACAACAACTGGCCGACACAATTCACTCTGGTAACCTTTTCTCATTGGCATCTTGTCTGCCATGTAGATAACTCAACAGAAGCCACAGATAAAGAAACTCCATTAAATGATGGAAACATAGATACACTTTATTATTTTAACACAATCCTACTGATTGGTAAAGTTATACAAATTAAAAATTTTCCAACTGAGTAAAAAAAGTGTGTCCAGGCCAGGAATCGAACTCAGGACCTTTGGCTTCAATTGCCAATGCTCGATCAATTGAGCTACTTGGAACAGCAACCAGCTTATACAATTTGTATAATATCTTTACCAATTAATATGATTGATTAAAATAATAAAGTATATCTATGTTTCCATTGTTTAATGCAGTTCCTGTATCTGCAGCTTATTATGTTGAGCTGCCTACATGGCAGACCAGGGAGGCTATTGTGAAAAGGTTATCTGAGTGAATTGTGACAGTATGCTGTCGTTCCAGGTAGCTCAATTGGAAGAGCATTGGTAATTTAAGCCAAAGATACTGAACTCTATTCCCATCCTGGATACTTTTTCACTAAGTTGGAAAAATTTCAACATGTACCATGATAGCTTTACCAATCAGTATGATTGTTTTAAAATAATATAGTGTATCTATGTTTGCAGCATTTAATGGAGTTTTTTAACCTGTGGCTTACTCTGTGGAGCTGCCTACATGGTAGACCAGATACTATTGCCAAAAGATTGTCTGATTGAATTGGGTCAGCCAGCTGTGGTTCCAGGTAGTTCAATTGGAAGCGCATCGGCAATTTAAGGCAAAGTTTTGGGGTTTGATTCCCAACCTGGAAAAAATTTTTAGCTTCATGACTTAATCCTCCAAAAGCACATTATGGGTGAAAAATGCAGCCTATATTATTGTCTCTTTTTTGTGAATATGCTTTCCTCAGTTTCTGCAATTTTGTTGCTTCTACCATGGTTGTGTGGGTGATGTATCTAAAGACTGCTATCACAATTGCAGGAAAGAAGTTAAACCAGATTGGCAGTGACCAAGACTCCTATAATAGGAGCTGACACATATCCATTTTGTTTCAGATTATTGGTGCTCAGTTCAGCATCAATCTACCGCAGCCGGAGTTGGGGTTGCCTAAGACTCGGTTCTGATTGGCTGAACCAGTTCTGATTAGCTTGGTTTTTCGACTGAACTTCAATTTGAGCACCAAATCTGCGAGGATGCGTCAGCCTCTATTATAGGAGCTCTAGCAGTGACTGGTACCATGGAAGTATGCCTCTCCATAAAAAAAAAAAAAAAGTCTTTAATGGAAAACTGCCTAACTGCTGTATAATTATTAGTATTTGAGTTTGAGAAGAATAACAAAATATTATAAGCATATTAACTTGAAATAAAATAAATTTGTCAGTGCTGTTAATCACATTTTTGTTCAGCTAATCCATATTTAATGTTATAAATTTCCTTATTTATTTTGTAGAATGTATATTAAATGGCATTGGTTTTCATCATGGAGGACTGGATGTTTCACATAGAAGATTAGTGGAAAATATGTTTTTAAGCTCACAGCTTTTAGTTTTAAGTATGTATTTCTATGTGTACTATTCATATACATGTGGGATTTTGATGAATAATAGTTTCAACACAACAGAAAATTCTTCAAATATAATATAAACAAAAAAGGTTTAATAAAATAACAACATATACATTTGAGGATTGGATTCAAATACAAATATATAACTAGATTAATATTTATGAACGATACAAACTTTTGTATCTCAATATAAACATAATTAACAAGCTTCCCTGAGCATTGCATCAAAATTCGACCAACAACCATGGCAAAAATCTATGATGGTTTCAACCATGATCGTGTTTGCGTGCTTTTCTTCTGGCATTGCGTGAACTCATCTTTGTGTTCGCCTTTATTCTAGCTTGTGGATATTATTAATTCATTGAGTTCATATTGATGATGCTTTTACTTCTAATTGTTCCCTCATTTTCAGTCATCCTGATGTTACTGGCGACCTCGTCAGTTCATTACTTCTTTTCATATAATTTGAATACTACACTATGAACTTGGAAGAACACTATAAAGCAAAACACTAAACAAAACAAAAATAATTAAATTAAAACTCAGCATACTTCTTCATACACGCTCTGTCTTTTGCTTATAATCATTGAAAATAACAGGAGATACATAGTTACATTTGGCATCACTCTCAATACATTGATTATTACTTCCATGGTATGTGGTTTCATATCTTTTATAATCAAATTTATCTGTAAAATGGGGTTCCCACTTCCTATCACGCCAAAAACAAAGGCTTTTACGACACCCATGAATGTTTATATTATGCTTTTCTGTATCTTTTCTTTTATATAAAATGATTTCACTTCATTTCTGTATCGGTAACCACGTTTCTTAAAACTTTCATGAAATATTTCTTTATTTAATTTTTCCTTTCTATATTACTTCCTTTTATTTCTTTTCTCATGCTCGTTGAATTGTGATATTTTCCATTTTTTGTTTTTATCACGTGAGTTGAATGAATTTTATCCACTTTCACCACTCGTGCTAAACTGACTGTGAAATTACTTTTTGAACTATTTTTATGTATATTTCCAACTTCTATGTTTTGTTCGTGTGAACTATTTTCCTTTTGATACTTTCGCTTTATTGTATTGATTGGCAGCATATTTTAATTTTTTATCAGAATTCTTCGCAATTTAAGGTAACCTACTTGAAAATTGTTACGCTTGCCAGCGATTTTAATTCCAGTTTCATTTATCGCCAACTTTAAATTGCTGATCATATCCTGTCCTATTACAATATCGTATGCGAGAGTTTCTGAAACATGAACTTTTGTCAATATAGGAAACCTGTCAACATATTTCATACCCAAAATATCCAATTGGTTTTACAGTTTCACTACCAATACTATTTAAAGATATCATCTGGAGACAAATTTGGTGATCCAATATTGACATAACACTCGTAAATGCATAAGGAAAGATCGCTGCCGGTATCAAACAAAATATTTGCTTCTTTACCATTGATATCAATTATTTTTCCCATTCCATTAGGGTTA
Source organism: Maratus michaelseni (assembly GCA_963931845.1). Classification (NCBI taxonomy): domain Eukaryota; kingdom Metazoa; phylum Arthropoda; class Arachnida; order Araneae; family Salticidae; genus Maratus; species Maratus michaelseni. The sequence goes on along the minus strand of OZ007590.1, from coordinate 203,293,971 downwards.
GATTTGTTTTCGCTCGCAGTATTACTAATGATAATTTCTTTTCATACATAAGAATTAGAATTGTGATTTTGGAGATTATAATTTTGGCTGGGATCATTAGTTTGATAGTTATTTCTTTTATTTTGGTATTGAGGATGAAAGAAAGATTGGGAATTTTTGTGACAAATGATAATGTATTTTTGTATGCTGAAGGAAATGGTACCAAGTATGTTCTTCTAAGTCCGATAGCTTGTGCGATATTGCATATTTTTTCTAATTTGGCGATGTCTTTGGCACCAAAACCTCAAAATTCTAACATTACAAATGATAATTTCTAAAATTACATGTGTTGTTATAGCAACGGAAGAAATTCAAGCTGTCGATAAAAGGTGGGGGACTTCTTTTCATCATTATAAGATAATGTCGCGAAATTAGATTTATGGGGAAAGTTTCTATAATCAGATAAACCCAATTATGAAATATAGACATTTTTAAACATTGTGCTAAATGGATTTTGATGCGAATTGAACTGTTAGTTAGATAATTTTTCAGGGAATGTTTTTGTATATGAAATCGTTCTAAGTTGTTTAGTTACAGAATTATGTGTCAGAGGAATCCATTTATGAAAATTTAATCCTTTTAAAATGATTCTGTTAAATGTATTTTGATGGGGCTTGCACTAGTAGACTGCACTGTTAGATAGATTATTTTCAAGGAATGGTTTTAGTATATAATATATCATTCTATGTTTTTTTGTTCTATAATTATGAGGGTAATTTCTTTAATCAGGTGAATCCTTTTATAAAACACTAGCCTTTTAAAATAGTTCTATGGATTTGTTACGTAAACATTTTCCAGGGATGGTTTTAGTATATTAGATATCGTTCTATCATCCTTTATCAAATTATATAGTAAATGATCATCTGAAGTCCTTATCAGCCAAAATTTTGTCTGACAAATTAGAAAATGTAATAGTGCAAAGGCGTTTGTATCGTTTCAGCAGTGCGGAAGGATATTCTCAGTAAATGTCCACATTGTTTTAAAATACAAGATCAAATTCCGTGATATATTTCTTTTGATTAAGATTGTTTTTGAGAAACCGACCAGTGTAACAATTGAAGATTGTTTTATATATATATGTATTTTTAAAAAATCACAACAAAATAAACAGCTTTTTTTTTTCTATTAGCCATGATCCTCTTTGTGTAGTTCATAAAAAGCATAAAAATATTAATGTAGTTTAAATGATGAATAATTCTTAACATGTAAATTGCTCATTTTAGCCATGTTTGTATTAAGTGAATCCAACAGTATATTTTATGATTAGTCTTTTCATAAATGTTTTCTTTTTTACACTTTTAACTTTTTTGTGTTAAGAAGATTCTTTTCAAAAACAGATTGAATAATTTGTCTATTTTTCTAAGATGTTGATACTGTTAATGAGATTAGCCCATATTTTTATATACATATAAAAAAAAATCATAATAAAATAAACAGCTTTTTTTGTTTCTATTAGCTGTGATCCTCTTTGTGTAGTTCATAAAAAGCATAAAAATATTAATGTAGTTTAACTGATGAATAATTCTTAACATGCAAATTGCTCATTTTAGTCATTTTCGTATTAAGTGAATCCAACTGTATATTCTATGCATTGGCATATACAGTAGAAGATCTTTATAACGCAATTCTATATAACGCAATTCTTCATATAACGCACAACTTCTCAGATGTAAACAATGAATTTTCAGTTAAGAAACACCTAAATTCCTACATTATAAATAGTTGTTTTTCTCTAGAGGACTAAATTTGATACATTAGTTCAACTTTATCTCCTTAATTCAGAGCTAATTACTAAAAAAATTGCTATGATTTGATACAGATATATTTGGGCAATGTTTATAAAGTAAATTTAACAATTTGTGGAATGATCTATATTATGCAAAAAATTATAATCTGCACAACTCCTGGTAATAAAGAATGCAAAATAAAGATACTGTAATGTTTTTGGTATGTTTCACACATATTGGCCATGTTTTACAAGCTAAATTTAATGATGTGTGAAATGTGATCTATATAATGCACAAACTCGTGTTTTTAGGTTTACGTTATAAAGATCTTTTACTGTACTTGTTTATAGTTTGGAATTTTTCTTATTAAATATATTTGTTGGACATAAGTACTTAGTCAAGTGAAGCTGGCAAATAAAACCAGATTAGTTGCATTCCACCCCCCTCACAAATTCTTCTTCCTTCTCCTTAAAAATCTGTATCTATTTATGATTTTATTAAATGAAGTAGTATGTAATAATCTGTTGCATAAATATTGCTTGTATGAATTCTTTAGATGATAAAAGACAATTTTTTTTCATAAATAATTATATATTTTTCTTATAAATATTAGAATGTCAGCATATTCTGTGTAACTAAAGTCTGAATTTTATATTCTACTGCAGTTTAGTTATGAAAGGTCCTTACCCAACTCTCAAAGTCATCTTTTGAACTATTTATGTTAATAGAAACACGACCACCCTGTTGTTCTTCGTAGGATCCTTCTATGAACTTGGGATTCTCAGAAAACTGATTTTACTTCTTTTATGTAACTGTGAAATTGAATTAACAAAATCATCTTTATTGTTCTATGTTTATGTAGTGAAAAATCTTGAAACATCACCATTAATACTTTTGAATATTTGTTCTAACCCTGATACTTTACTTTTATGTTATCTAACTGCCTTCTAATTCTTTGATGGATGTACTAAATATCAGTACACCCACTAATGCATTGCATGTGTATCTATAAGTATTTTAAATAAATACAGTATTTTTTTTTTCTGCATAAAACTTTCTTGGAGCTAACAATTTTAGTTTAAGAGCATTACAGCTGAAAATAAATATAATGATTCTCTAGTTTTTCTAAATTTAAAAAGGAAAAAAAAATCTCTGTTACTTATTAAAGACATGTAATTAAAATCATACATTGTTGGAGGCTATAGTTTACTTAATAAGTCATATATTTTAAACCAAGAAACATTCTTAATTATTTAATTTTTCTGCTTCTTAACATACAAAAATGATCATTTTGAATACAAATTCTCATTTTATTTTATTCTTAATTGTTTCTGTATTTTTTTCATATAAATTGTACCGATTTATGCTATGTGTATGATATATGATGAAAAATTTTCATTCTTTGATTTTGAAATTTATATTGGGCTATTACTTTCAGTTTCTACCAGCACCCTTTCTATGGGTGTGAACTTTCCCGCACATTTAGTTATAATAAAGTCAACTTCTCAATATGTTGCTGGATGTTACAAAGATTACAGTGATACACAAATGCTTCAAATGATAGGAAGAGCTGGAAGGCCTCAGGTAATAAATATTGCTGGTAACTTTAACAATAAAGAAAATGTTTTGTTGTAGAACTGAACTTTAATAGTTATTCTTATACATTTTGATGATATAAAAGATAGTGTCTGGGACCAAAATTATACAGTCAAACCTTGTTAAATCATCATCTCTTTGGTCCTGACAATTGTGATGCTTTAAGTGACATGATGGTATAAACAAATTACCATACTTATTGTAGTTAAATTTATTATATTCATTTTCAATAAGCATGATATTGAAGCTTATTTGTGAGTGTTTACATTAGCTTACTTGGAGATAATTTTCTTTTTAAAATACAGTGGGTTGCCAAATTATTAGGGACAGTCATGAAGTATAGGTTTTTTGTACAAAATTAGGATATAATTTGGAAATAAACACTGTTTTTAAGTTTAAAAAGCTTTATTGTTATAGTTTAAGTATTTACGCACTATTACATGAAAAAAAAAAAAAAAAAAAAATATAATACAGTCAATTTACCAATGTTAAGTAAAGAATATTAATATTTGGTGACATTTCCTTTGGCTTCGAGGAATGTTTCGATGCGTCTCGGCATGCTTTCTATCCAATTTCTGGCACTTTCTTTTTTTTTAGGGTTGTCATGCTATACATTTATTAGTTTTTCGATGAGTTGTACCTTGGTTGTAATCATATTTTTGGCGATTTCTGCCTTGGTGATCTTCCATAAGTTTTCTATGGTGTTCATGTCAGTAGAATTGCCAGGCCAAGGTAAACCTGGGGTAATTGTGGTGCAAAAAACTTTGTAATGCTTCTAACTTTATGACGAGGCGCTGAATCATGCACAAACATGAACTCTTCACCACCTGGGAGCCATTCTTCAATTTGCAGCAGCAGCCGAGTTTCCAGAACTTGCCTGTACTGTTCTTGTCTCAGGATTCACTGGATAATGTAGAGGCGTCCAACCCCTTTAGCGCTTATGACAGACCATACCATTATTTTATCAGGCTGTTTAACACTCTCCACGATGCAGTCAGGGTGGTATTTTTCGCCTGGGCGTCGCCTACCAAAGCTTCTTTTATCGGCTAAAATCTCAAAGGTTGATTCATCTGAGAAACACACCTGAAAAAAAATAAATATGTTAATAATTTAGAAATAAATGATTTTTTAAAATGACATAAATAATAATTATCTTAACAACTGACCTTGCTCCAGTCATCAACTGTCTTCTGGTGGTGTTCACGAGCCCAGACAAGACGCTTCTTCTTCATCGCTTCTGTCAACCGGGGTTTCTTGGCTGGACAATGACCTGTCAACCCTTCCTCCGCTAATCTCCACTGCACAGTTCTCTTAGAAACTGGTACAGTAGACTCTCTCAAATCCGCAACCCTAAAATCCGCAATTTTCTAAAATCCGCACCTTGCTTCAGATGTAAACAGTGAAACTTACAATTAAGATATAGGGGGGAAATTCAAGTTTTTTTATTTTTATATCATTTCGTACTCATTTTATTATGTAATTCTAGTTAATATAATTGAACTCTTGCTTTCTCATAAAGGAAGTATAAATTTATTTCCGAAAATTTTCAAGATAACACTGATATTAGTGGTGATTGATCTTTTTATCAAATACACTTATGTATTAATCAAGCTTTTTAGTTTATTAAATCTGGCCAAACGTCAAATACAATTTTGTAATTTTATGGTTTTGATGTAAATTACTAGTGTACCTTTAAGGGTGTATTCAAATCCAAACGGCTTATTTTGAGACACATTTGTAAATTCATTTTTGCTCTAAAATGCATCCAATTGGCAGGTTCTCTTATTCAGAAACTTTGTAATGTCCGTATTGTCTCGATTTTTTGATAAAGGCAGAATATATTTTTTTTAAAAAAGGCTGTCAAAGTGGACATTTTGAACTGAATTTCCCGAAGCGATGGTGCTGGAAACAAAAAAAAAATATCGTACTGTGAAAATAATTGTTTTTAAATCAATTTCTAATTAATTGAACGAAAAATAAAAACATAGGGCCCTTATAAATGTCTTCATAAATCACGCCGCCAAGTTTCATGTTTTTATTTTAAAAAATGAGTCTGGGAATGTGTCTCAAAATTTTGAGTTGTTGAGCGTGGAAAAAAATTCTTTTGAATACCGCCTTAAGAGGCGAGTTTCATTGAATTCAAGAAAAAATGATCTCATCATTATTAAGCATATTTATTCATGTATTATTAATTATTTATGTAACATTTATATTATTTTCCATGGTTATTTTAATATTTTACTTTATTGTAAGACATTCATGACAATTTTGCGTGTATTATTACATTCAAATTACTGTTTAAAAAATGTAAACAAAACAGTGACCAGAAATCCGCACAACCTCTGGTCCCAAGCTGTGCAGATTTGAGAGAGTCTACTGTATTCCAGATTCTTGAACGATCTGAGTAAGGAGTCCCACACTTTTCTTTCTGTTTCCTAAACAGATAACCAGGATTTCCCTATCGGTACGTGGAGTTGTTATGCGTTTTCTTCCACTTTTACCTTTTCGTTTGGGCAAAAGTGGCTGGTTTTTGTCCAGATTTATTTTTATCCTGTTGACTACTGATTTGAAAACTCCAGCAAGTTCTGCTATCTTCCTTTGGGGATGACTCGTATGCAGAAGAAGGGTTTTTACCTCAGATTTTTTCCTAGGGGACAGATCAACCCCTCGACCCATACTGAAATCAATCAAAATAAAAAATAAATTAAAATTGTAAATAATTTTGCAAAAAACAAATATTTAATCAATAAAAGAAATGTAATACTCACATATAATTCTTAACTTTTCCAAAAAAAACCCAAAGAATTTTGTTTAAATTAAAGAAAAACGTCTTCCACTATTGCGTGTGTAAAAAACTCAGCGTCTCTCCCGTTATTAAACTATTTATAGAAAGCAAACAAACCTTTTAACGTACCAAAAGTACTTAAAAGTTGAATTATAGAGATATTGACAACGGTAAAATACATTCCTGCAACATTTAAACCACTTAGAGCCGCAGTCAAGTGCACCCAAATTATAAAACTAGCAAAAAATATGACTGTCCCTAATAATTTGGCAACCCACTGTACACTTAATGAGGATAGAAACATTAAACAGAAAAAAAAATCATCTAGAAAGCACCATTTAAAAATGTTTCACAAGTACTATTAAATTAAAAATTATAAGATTATTAAAATATAATACAATTTATACGAATTTATCAAATAAAATATACATTGCTAAAAACTGTTTGTCAAAAAAGTTTATTTTGTCTTTGGTTTAGGTGATTAAGTTTTATTTTCTCATTTCATTAGCACTGCAAAACCTCGTCAGTCTTTTCAAAAGAAATTTTAAAAATGTATAAAGGTACTTACTGCAACTACAATGTTTGTAATTTAGGTGTTTTTGATTTCTCTTCAAAAAGTTCATTGTTGCTCTCAAATGCTTCCTTTTCGCAGTTTTTTGTTTTTGCTATCATTCTGCTGGTATAGTTTGAAGAAAAAAGAGAAATCATAAGTCGAAAATGATGGTTTAACAGGGTCACACATTGTTAAAGTGACAGTTTATTAGGCTTTTTAGTACTATTTCCTTATCTCTTTGGCTGAGATTTTACAAAACTGATGTTATGTGCCGGGTGGCAGTGTAACAAGATCCTTACTGTATATTATATAAACTAGTTGACCACCTACCGGCATTACCCGGTCCCGTGATAATAACTTTAAATAAACCACAAATTTGTATTATTTTATATCTTTAACCCAATTTTGTATGAATTTATATTTTTTAATGAAAAATTCACGAAAAAATATTGATAGTGGTAAAAGTGCTTGTAAGAACATATTTTTTTGTTTTTTTTCATGTACATTTGGATAACTTTAGTACTAGGCAATAGATGGCAGCACTACCGATTCAATCACAAGGTCTATTTCAAATTTCTCTCTCCTCTCTGTTTTAAATAATGATTTTCACAATTTTTATATTTCATTTAAAAGTTTCATAAAATATAAACTAAAAGTTTTTTCTAGTATTATTTAGTTGATTATGAATGCAATTTTTTTAAATTTAAATATTTTTAATATAAACATTTTTTATTTATATTATACTTTTAATACAAATGTAATTCGCAAAAATATTGTTGGGTGTTAAACTTTACTTAATTCAAATTTTAAAAAAACATGAATTATATACGTAACTTCTTTTCCTGAAAATGTGACAATAATTGAAATGAATTACAGCTAAAAGAGATGCAGGAGTCATTCTGTCAGAAGCGGGATTCGAACCCACCTTCTTTTAGAGATGGACATTATTTAATGTATTAGGATAAATAACAATGTTATTGCTTTATAGTTAATTATTACTTTCTTCTATCTTTACAAGAAGAAACTATTGGATTCATGAAAATTTTCGACTTCCGGTTTTTGATGGATTTATACGTTTTAGAAGGTCCTGAACACGATTTGACCATTTTTAGAAAATGTCTGTCTGTATGTGACAAAAATTTTGTGGGTGCTCTATCTCAAGAACTAATGCACGAAATTTAATAAAACTTTATATTCAGTTAGTCCCTGATATAAATTGGAGCTGATTAGTTTTTGGTGAAAATCGCCCGACAGGTGGCGCTGCTTGGCTGCATTTTTCACGATTTCCGCAATAGCTCTATCTCAAGAACTAATGCACTTATTTTCATCAAACTTCAGGTTCCGTTAGACCTTGACATAAATAGACGCTGATAACGTTTTGGTGTATATATCCCAACAGGTGGTGCTGCTATACCACTTTTTTCTCGATTTTTACGATAGCTATATCTCAAGAACTAATGCACTGAATTTCATCAAACTTCAGATTCTGTTAGACCTTGACATATATAGATGCTGCTTACGTTTTGGTGTAAATTTCCCGACAGGTGGCGCTGCTATACAACTTTTTTCTCGATTTTTACGATAGCTATATCTCGAGAACTAATGCACGGAATTTCATCAAACTTCAGGTTCTGTTATACTTTGACATAAATAGATGCTGCTTATGTTTTGATGTAAATTGCTCAACAGGTGTTGCTGCTATGCTATTTTTTTCATTATTATCACAATAACTATATCTCAAGAACTAATGCATGAATTTTCATCAAATTTCAATTTCAGTTAGATGTTGACTGGTCTAAATCTCCCAACAGGTGGCGCTGCTATGCTACATTTTGCAGGATTCACACGATTTTAGCAATAGTCATATCTCAAGAACTGATGCATGGAATTTAATAAAACTTTAGATTCAGTTAGACCTTGATATAAATTGGTGCTGTTTCTTTTTAGTGTATGCGAAATCTGTGTAAGATAGAAGAAAGTTTTGGGATTGGCACATCCGACTAGTTTTATCACAAAATACCAGAAAGTTCTTGTTAAATTTGGAATGCATTACCTGCAAATTATTATAAAAAAAAACCCAGAAAAACAGTATTTTAGAAATACAGTCATACCTCAGTTTTTTTCGATAATCCGTCCGAAAACAATCAGCGAAATCTGAAACTGACGAAAACCGAGGCAATTATTTCCATATGAATCGATGTAAATCCAATTAATTCGTTCTAAACACTCCAAAATACGTACCAAAAATATATTTTATAGAGAATAAGTATAGTGTTTAATACTAAAAACAATTAAGAAATTAATATAGTGTTCTTGGCGTATGGTATCAAGGCACTATATCTGGGGTCACTTCCCTTTTTGGTCTATTGGCAGTAGTACTATCTTCAGAGTCATAATTTCATTAGCACATTAACATCTTTCGTTACATTAGCACTTTAACATCTTTCGTTACATTAGCACTTTAACATCTTTCGTTACATTAGCACTTTAACATCTTTCGTTACATTAGCACTTTAACATCTTTCGTTACATTAGCACTTTAACATCTTTCGTTACATTAGCACTTTAACATCTTTCGTTACATTAGCACTTTATATGCTTTATATGGCACTTTATATGTTTTTTTGCTCCCCTTTTTGCCACAATGAAATTGATTGTTGATGGCGATTTCTCGTACATGTGGCACATTTCAGTAATCTTAATGGCGCTCTCGTATTTTTGAATAATTTCCTTCTTCAACTTGATCGTGTTCCTGGCTTTCTTTCTCAGAAGGCTGTTGGCTGTGGAAACTTCCTTTGTTGCCATGAAGGAATAGTCGCAATCAATAAAAATTGCACAAAAATACACAGGAAATAAACGAGATTGTTTGCCTAGACGTGCGGGATGATGCACACACGAAAAGAAACAACGCCACAATGAAATGAAAACACGTGAGTCACCCCCAATGTTTCCAGAAAATTAATTGAAGTCACGTGAGACGGCGACGAAATTCGAGGCAACCGACAAAAACCAAGACAAATTTTTCGTGGAAAAAATTGACGAAAACTGAAACTGACAATAACCGAAGTCAACGAAAACAGAGGTATTACTGTACATTTTCAAGCAAATTATGATAATATTAAAATTTCCAAAATTTGTTTTCTATCTTAATGAAAAGAAGCTTAGAAAATGTACTTTCAAATAAAACAAGTCCTATTTTGAACGCTTATGAAAATGTCAAAGCGAAAATGAAAACAAATTCCTGAACAACCAACCAACGCCAGAGTAAAAAATTTATCCTTCCTAGTCATAAATGGCTAGCAAGTGCTATCGGCTGCCAGGAGATAACTAGACCTTACATTAGAAGATGAGAAACTCGACTCACGAGCAACCAATGAAAGTACAATAGCGGTAAAGATTATTGTGACATTGGCGAAACATCTGCTTAATGCTTTCTTTATATTTCACAGAAGTCTGCAAGTGTTGCAGTTTCAAAGAACTGGATAAAACTTGACAGATATTTTATTACAAGTAATCGTTATTGTTGATTTTAAACATATAACTGCTTTCATTCAATATGAATAAAAGAGTGATTTTAACTCTTTAGTGAAATAATTTGTTGTGGAGAGGCATACAGTTGTTTGTAATCGTTTGACTCAGTAGGGTTTTTTGGAATGAAAAGGAAAAGATATTCTTTAGTAAAGGATTTGCAAGGATAGGTTGAGAAGGTGATTTTTAATGATCTCATTGCATTTTGATAGAAGCAGACATCTTTGGCCAGCATAATTGGCAGGTGGAGGTGGCGGTTTTATTTAATTTGAATGTTTAAAAGGGATATTGCTATATGCTCATGGAGTTTTAAGTTTTTTCTTTTTATTTAGATTCTAAAATTTTCTTTTTTGGGCCATGTGCTTTTATTTTTTTTTATTTTTTTTTTGCTTCATTTTTAGGAAATGAGAGTTGAAAAATATTTTTATTTCTGTGATTTTATTTTACTGAAAAAAAAAGAAAAAGAAAGAAAGAAAAGAAAATAGCATCGTATTTTTAGTACGGCACTTAATTTTAATATAATTGTAATTAATTTGAAAAACCTGTGGAAAATTTGTTCGGTGTATTGCATTTGATTAAAAATGTATACTCGTAAATAATATTTCCATTTTCTTCTGGGATTCACTTTGGATATGCGTTGATAGATAGGGTTGCAATAAAGTCGGGAATCAAATTTCATTTTTCTACAAATCATGTTGTTAAAGATGTGTTTATTTTTACACAGGGTGTCTCATCTTATCATTTACCAATAGCTAATTTTTAAACCACTAGTTTTAGAGGTATTGTTCTAATTCCAAAAATGCCTCAAATTTTGTTTTGCATCATATAAAAATCAATTTAAAGTAAAATTACTTTTGCAATAGTTAAGAAATTAAATTTTTATACAATACCTTTGTCCTATAAGTTTTATTTAGAAATAGTTTATTCATGCTCTAACAAGTAAAATAGTAAAAATTTATTCTTTTATCACCAAAACTTACCGAAATATGATGCTTAGGATTTTATGAATTTTCAATGTTTTAGTCACCGTGTTTTCAGAGCCAGAAGACACTGAAAATGCATGAAATTCAAAGTATCATAATTAGGTAATTTTTTGTAGTGCAAAAATTGAGTTTTAATCTTATAAACTGATTTTAATCATGTGGATTCATCTAAGCGGGAAACCTTGTCCATACCTACGTCCCAAAATTATTTCAAACATTCTATTTAAAGGTCTTTTACTTAAAACATCTGTTGCCACCATACATAGCGATTAGTCATACGTTACAAAAATAACAGGTTGTTGGAACCTGTTAACCAAAAGTAACTATTTCCTATCCCTACCGTCTTTGCAGACAGCTAGAGCTTCAGCTAACGCCTTAAAACACTCAACTACGCTGACCACGTTCACGTGTACCTTAAAACTGAACAGGTTTTAGATTTAATCTCACACATGCACAAAAACATGCTGCATGTGCTGAAATTTTTACCTCGTCGTTTTAATATATAGGAAGCTTAATTCAAAGAAAAGTTTTTATATGAAATTAATGAGAAAATGTGAGAAAAATTTCACCCATATTACTAGTTTTTGAAACTATTTTTCAGAATTTCATACTCTTATTAACTTGAAAAACATTAACTTGAAAAGAATACATAAATATAAATAAATATTTACAGTAAAACCTCACTTTATGGACGTCTCGCTGAAACATATCCTCATTTTATGGACAATTTTCGAATTTTCCTTTCATTTCAATTCACATACTGTCCATTTATCAAGGTTTTGCCCTATTTATACTGTCAGTATTTTTTTTTTTTTTTTTAATTGACTTTCAAAACACAAAATTGTGTCAGTTGTTTAAAATACTATTTTTTATTTGTTTTATTAATCTTGTAGAATATTTTCATGCTAATATCACTGAATCATAATAATTTCTAATATATTCATAAAATAAACAGTTTCCTTTAAAGAACTATTAACAATTTCCTTTAGCAACAATAACTACTGTTAATATTACTGCTGAAACCCCTTAAATTTTCTTCATAATTACTTAGAAGATAGATTTTGTAATAAAACTTTAACATTTTCTTTGCATTTAATATTTATATTGCATATTTTAGGATTTTGATAATCTGGCTGAATTTTTATATAGATGTATGCACATACACACACAAAGAATTATTGAACTAAAATGTATTTGATATTATAAAATCTGTATAATTAGAACATGGTTGCAATTTTTTTTTAATTGATGTTTAGTTTTAGGCTTAAAAATTTTACTTGTAATTATTTAAATAATTTTACAAAATTAGAATAATTCACTGCTTAATAAATTAATAAAAAATGCATCTTAAATGTAACTTAAACTAAATATTAATATTCTGAGCTAATAAATATTATGCATAGAAGTTATATACTGTTTAAAATTGTTTTTTACAGAGACTCTTCAGTGAAACAGGTTTTTCCCTCTCAAATTGCAAAATCCCATGTTAACTTTTTAGGAAATTCAAGAACAAGATTTCTTACTACCTAATGCATTTTTCAAAATTTCTTCTTCATTATCAGAAAGTTGATTACCAACATATACTGCCTTTTGAAAAAATGTATTTTCAAATTTTCAATAAGTGTCTTTTAAAAAGTACATAAAATTTAGGAAAATATATTTTTTAGACATTCAGTACTGGGCATCTTTTTCTGATGGTAAAACCTAAATGTATTAGTATTAGGTAATTAATAGTCCTGTCTTTAAATTTCTCTATATGCTGACATGAGATGTGACAACCAATGAGGATTGCTGAAGCGTCACCATAAGATCTTATCAGATTCACCAGATTTTTGTGCACTTTTGAAAGTTTCTATAAAGAATAATATTACTGATAGTGTCTTTATACAGTTATTTGGTTGAAAGTTATAGTAGTAAGAAATTTTCCTTTAGAAAAATTTGAGCAAAAATTGCCTTAAATGTTATTTGGGAAATTAGTAAATATAATAATGATGTTAAAATTTTTTGAAGTGTACCATAAAATCCTGTTAATCTGCCCTTCCCGATTAAGCGCCCCCCTCCCACTTTGTAAACAAATTGGAAAATTCAAAAAATCCCGAGAAAGCGCTCTCCCCCAAAAGAAATTTCGCTGCGCACGTTAGAGATCTGCACGGACCGGGCGGGGCTCGGGCTTATTTTCCTTCACGGCACTCGGGCCAGGCCGGGCCGGGGCCATACTTTTTTCTGAAGGCTCGGGCTGGGCTGGGCCGGGCCGGGCCTTACTATTTTCCTGAAGGATAAGGCCGTGACTTAAATTATTTTTTACAGAGCCGGGACTGGTTTCATTCTTCCTAGTCTTCACGCCCCAAAATTTTCAGTCCTGGTTTTGACCCGTATGAAAATCAATGTCTCGGCGTGGCCTGGTCTGTTCGAAGGTCAGTAAAATAAGACCTGGCACAAAAATCTTTGCAAAACAGGCATACATTTTTAAATCGCCATTATTCTACAATTAAACATTAACATTTATTCTTTTTAAAGAATAGTAGATTTATATACTTATTAAAATATAATAAAACGTGTAAAAAAGAATCTGCTTATGACGGAATCCTGTCTTAAACTGAAAAATGTGTTGATCCATGAAAAATGAATATGCTAATATGTAAGAAAAGAATATGTAATACATTTACACCTGCTAAGAAGGCAAATTGTCTAGAACTCTTTTTTTTTTCTTTCTTATGCAATTCCATCTTAGAAGATTTTACTGTATAGCATTTTTCTGATTTTTAACACTTCAATAAATGGAATATGGATTAACAATATTAATGATAACTTAAACACATACATACAACAAATAGAGATTTATTAAAAAAATAAATATTCCAGGTTGCAGTACCTGTATAAAAATGAAGATTATAAACATGAAAAAAAAAGGCTAAGATAGGAATTTTTGGTTAGATCTCTTACGAGGCAAATTTTTAACCAAATCGACGTAAAAATCAATGTTTTGTCGCAATTCACTCGGGCCGAACTTTTAACTTTTAAATCGGGCCGGGCCGGGCTCAGGCCGAACTTTTAATTTTTGTATCTGGCCGGACCAGGCCAAATTTCTTTTTGTAGGGGTCGGGCCGGGCCCGGGCCTAGAAATTTCGGCCCGTGCAGACCTCTAGCGCACGTCAAGATCAACACCAAAAATTTGATCTCAGAAGTTTTTTTTTTCCTACGGATCAGAAAGGCGTGACGATTCTTTGATATATCGCAAACGTTTACAAACACAAAAGTAACAAAAAGCAATATAACCAAACATTAGTTTTGCTGTAAATTTATCTCCATGGCGATATGAAGGTAATAAAAATATCGATAGTGAAAGTTTCTCATGAAATAAGTTTAAAAATGTGTATTTGATGCTGTGTGTGAAATATTTTGATTAAAAAAGAATATTTATTTTATCAAAGAATTTATAGTCGTATTTAACGTTATTATGAAAACCAATCACAAAATATTTATCGATTGATTGATCAGTAGATGGCACCACAGTCGAATGTGTAGCATATTTTGTGCTATCTTTGTGGTAGCAATGTTTTTCGTTTTAAAAATCTGCCAACACTACCAATTCGTTCTGTATGTTCTCAATTTTTGTGATTTGTATTATTTATTTAACATTTATAGATACGAAATATGGATTTAAAAAAAAAACTGTTATTTAATCTCCCTAACTTACAACAGATGGCGACAGCACATAAAATGTTACTAGTTCTAGAAAGTATTTCAGGACATTTTCAACTGCAATTTCTCAGTGTTTTTAATTATTTTTAATTATTAAGTTCCTTTTATTTTTCTTTTACCACATTAATGACAGATAGTAGTGTTATTATTTATCTAAATGCATTCCAGTTTCAAAGATTCTGAAATCCAGAATTTTCTATAATCTGAAATCGCCATTAATCATGAAGTTATACTGTTTTTTTTTTATATTTTTTTTTTTCAAAATGTTTTTCTTTTGTCACTTTATTAAAATAATGCATACTTTGCGACGATCGGCCATTAGCATCTCCCCTCCCCCCTCACCACCACCACCACCCATAAATATCATATACTACAATTTTTGTAAGCGTCCCTCTGATTATTTTATGATTTTCTGCTGCGTTTAGGGGGGTGGATTAACAGGATTTTACGGTAGTAGAAGTATAATAAACATGCATCTTTTAATTTTTTTTTTTTTTTAGTTTGACACTAGTGCTACTGCTGTCATTATGACTAAATCTTCATTACAAGTAAGTATTTTCTTTTTGTTAGAAATATGTTAAAGATTTAAGAAGTTACAATTACTATGATTAACACTAAAATGGAAAACAAACTTTTCTGAATTGGTTAAACTGTTATCAGATACTTAAATTTTTATATTTAATCTTTAAGATATTAACAGTAGTCTTATTTGCAAATTGCACCAACTTGAAGTCCCTTCTGCATATCACAAGAAACTTACTTGTGTTAAAAATTACATTTTATCATTTTTTCTTGGCATCAACTGTAAATATCTACACTGCATTTCAGGATGCTGCAGAGGAATGGTCTAAAAGTAAAGTATAGAAAAAAAACCCAAAATGATCAAATATAGTACAAATTAATTTTAAAATAATTATTCCATTTAAAGTACAATTTTTAAAACATATCAATTTTAAAATAATATACTGAAGGGGGGGGGGGGTATTAATATTCATCTATTTCTTTTCTTGTATAACTACTTAAGTTTCAAATTACTTTGTCATTTAAATACCATCAAAAGTTCTTTAAAAAATATATATGCAATTTTCTGATAACTTTAAGTGCATTTATATACATTTTTAACTAAAAAGCACATTTTGTCAAATATTCTCATTTTAGACTTTGGAAATTTTTTCCAAAAAATGTGAAAGGAAAAAAAAGAATATATTTTAAAAGTCTGCAAATAGACACATTATGTCTCATAAATCCTTGTAAATTTACCAATTCATTTAAAGAATATCAGCATTGTGCATGAAAATATAACAACAAAAATGTTGTATCATTTCATATATAAAATATTTAGAATAGTCAACAGTGTTTTTTGTTGTTTTTGTTTTCATTTAAAATGTGAATGTTAAACTTGTTTATTAAAATCAATATCCATTGAAAATCAAGCCATAATTAGCATTTAGAAAAATAACAAGGCCCCAACATTTATATTTTTTATTAAAATATTAATATTCTACTCAAGTAAAGTAAATATTTTTTAATATTGTATTGTTCAGATTTCTAAAGAATAAAAAAAATCATTAAAAATAGGAGTTAAAATATTTGAATAAAAAACCCTCTGAATAGTGAATATTTATTAATGTCTAGTATTGTTGTAAAATTAAATAACACGTTTTAATAAAATTAAATGAGGGATTTCTGAGAATTCTAATTTATATTTAAACTTACATATTGTGTTTTTAATTTATATTTCTACTTACATGCTGTTATGAAATAATATAATATCTTATTTTTTTTACAAATCCAAATTTTATCATAAGCCTCTTAATTAAAATCTTAATTAATTTTAACTAGTAAATCTGCAGATCAGGAGCCTCAACGTCAGCTGTGAAAGTCATTGTTTTTAAATCTCACTTTTCATATTATTTAGCATCTTACAATCTGCAATTTATTTATTTTTTATTACATACATATATATAGGCATATAAAATACGTCGGAGGTTTCAGAAATGAGAAGCGTTAAATTAAACATGGTTTATGCAATGATATTCTGAAATTCTTATGAACTTCTTATTCATGTAACTTTTTAGATAAAAAAATAAACTTGTATCAAAATAAAATCTTATTTATGTCAATAGAATACTAAAATCTCCTGAAAATAATTTATTTTGCTAATAAAATATTGCAGCAAAATAGTGAGAGCCACTTGAATTTTATTATTTTGATATTCTTTGAAATATGGTTGCTAAGCAACTAATAAGTTAAAGAGCAAAGTAAAAAGAAATTCATTTTAAGATTTGTAAAAAATATGAAAATAAATTGCTTTATATTTCCGGAACAGATGCAAAAAATGTTCCAATAATTTAAACAATTAGTTTCTAAATTCTAATAAAGGTATCGGCAAATTTTCAAAACTATTTGGATATATTTAAAACCTCCATTTCGAAAATTTAGTATCAGTAATTTTATGTTTAAATCCATTATTCAAATATGTGATTTTCATTTCATTTAAAACTAAAATTTGAAAATCGTCTGCATTCCCATAGAAAAACATTAT
Source organism: Maratus michaelseni (assembly GCA_963931845.1). Lineage (NCBI taxonomy): Eukaryota > Metazoa > Arthropoda > Arachnida > Araneae > Salticidae > Maratus > Maratus michaelseni. Next base: position 203,276,513 of record OZ007590.1, on the reverse strand, counting down.
GACCTAAAACGAAATGTTCTATATTTTTCGAATGAATGAACCAAATGTAACTAAAAACTATACAGCTAATTCCAGGTACCTCACCAACATACCCACCAAAAATCAACCTAATTGGCTGCTTTTTTGCGTCAGTTATCGCGGAACAGACAGACAAACAGACGGAAACCAAAAACTTTTCGGGTCTCCACAGTAAGCCTTCACTGACGTTTCGGCAATGATCTGTAGTAAATATTTAAATCTAAATTAATTATTTTCAAAAATCCTTTAAACTTTATTTTTCTTTTAAGTATATAATTTTCCTCATTAAATAAGCAGTTTAAAATCAAAATCAATGATAATAATTATTTTAAATGCTATATTTCTTTTAAATGCTAAAAGGTTAAAATAACAACATAATAAAAATTAAAATAATTTTTATTAGGTTGTTATACATGTTTCGACTCACTCCGAGTCATTTTCAAAAGCAAATGAGAATATTCCATAATTGCCCGAGCTTTGAAGTTATTTAAAATGCTATCATTTAATTTTCATGCACTTTTTTTAAAATTACGCAGGTTATCTTTTATTTTTACTTGGTTGTTTACTTTTATATCTGTAACCATGGAGTAACTCGAGCCACAATTTCGGTAAGTTAAAAGGTTAGTAATATTCGTAAAATTGCTTGTAATAATGGTTTTAAAGAGCACCATATTAATAAATTAATCATGGATATCGCCAATAATAAGAAACCAGAAAAGAAAGTTGATTCGAAAAAATGCAAACTTTATACTCTTCAATATTATCCAAGCTTTTTTGAAAAAAATTAAAACACAGCCTTAAACGTTTCAATATCTGCTTAATAGCCAAACCCCCTCAGAAATTAAAGAATATCATTTGTAGTAAAATTGACCCAATTAATTTTGAGAATTATTCAGAAGTATATGAAATACCTTTTATTAAAGAAGACGGATCCAAGAATTACTACATAGGCATGACCAGCAGGAAATTTAATTACAGAAAAAAACAGCATATAGCTGATATTAAGTATAATAGAAAAACTACAGCCCTGGCAAGATTATATCAAGAAGAAACCATCCAAATAAATTTCAATGAAAGTAAAATAATATTTCCCTCCAGTCTATACTATCCATCCATAATAAGAGAAACCATAGAGATACTAACGCGAAAAAATATAATATGTAACAATACGGCATCTTTTAACTTACCGAAATTGTGGCTCGAGTTACTCCATGGTTACAAATATGAAAGTAAACAACCAAGTAAAAATAAAAGATAATGTACGTAATTTTTAAAAAAGTGCATGAAAATTAAATGATAGCATTTTAAATAACTTCAAAGCCCGTGCAATTATGGAATATTCTCATTTGTTTTTTAAAATGACTCAGAGTGAGTCGAAACATGTAAAACAACCTAATAAAAGTTATTTTAATTTGTATTATGTTGTTAATTTACACCTTTTAGCATTTAAAAGAAATATATCATTACATGGTGTTATAATTTTTTATATTGTTATTTTAATTGCTTTTATTTTATTTTTAATGATCTTACTGAAATTATCATTATTTTTCTCATTCATTTGATATCTTTTCCTTCAAAATTTGACATATAATTACCAAAATAAAATGACATTCTATTTATGATTTTTAAACTTTCCCGCTGCCATATTGCTGATTCCAAATCATGCAACAGCTTAACAAAATTCCTTATATTCCTGAATGCTCAGCTATTGTTGCCAATTCAAGTAAAAACACTACAAAAATATAATTTTCAAGACTGTAACAGATATTCGGTTAATTGATCATCCATCTCCAATCTCCGGCAAAATTACCTTGCTATTTCACTGATTTTTCAGCAGTTTTTGGATCTGGCAATATCCATGCAGTGGTCTTATTAATGGATTTTAAAATTTATTAAAACTGTTGGCTGAGAAGAACTGAAAAACCATTAAGTTTGGAATGACTGCAAGTGAAATAATAAGAGTGTGGAGGCAGCTGGGATGTGTCTGATATAAAATGCCTGCCTGCAGTTTACCCTCTGAGATTTTTGTAAAAGAAAAACAAATTGCGACTCAAAAAAGAAAAAAAGAAGCTGTATTGGAAGAATGTAGAAGTATAAAAAGAAATGTATTGAAAATATTATTTGTATTTTTTTAATCTGGTAATAATAGGTAGAAAAAAATGACTTTTTCATAATATTATATTAATCTCTATTGAGATAATGAAGCTTTGATTAAAAAATTTAAAAAAAAACTTACAAAATTAGACAAATTTAAAAAAATGATTGAACATTGCACACCATAACCTAGCAAACCTCTATGCGCCTGCAAAAGATGGTTAAATTGCTAAGCATAGTTTTTAATACTATACAACTTTTTTAATTGAACTATTTTGACCAATTTCAACATTAAATAGCACATAAAATAATTCTTCAATTTAAAAACTATCTGCTTTAGCATTTTTAGTATACATTTTGACATAAAACTACCTATTTTTATATGCAATAGTTATCTTATTATAAGCCGAGAAAGAGCTCCAGTCACAATAAATTCAATTACAGTAGCGACAGTGTTAGTTACTTTTTTTTTTATAATAGAAAGATTTCAAACACCAATGCTAATAATAAAACCTGACTTTTACCAATTCTAAATTACTAAATGCATAATTTTATCTATAGATACATCAATTTATATACATTTGAGCTAATAAAGAACTCATTACCACTATTAAATATGCTTTGTAAATTTATTATTTTTATATTTAGAAATCTTTCATCGCAAAACTTAAGAATTTGCATTTTATTCTTTTATACTTTGGCTTATCAAATTGACACTCTGTAAATCAGGATGGTAAGTTAATATTTCCATTAAAATAATGAAAAAAAAATCTTCACATACTATTTAATAATACTTTTATCCTTTCCTGCATTCAAAATTAATGAGTCCCTCATAATGTTTACTCTCCCCAATGATTCACAATGAAGCTCTTCCTAAAATAGCCCTTAGTTTTTTTTTTTTCTTTTTTGTGTTGTTATTGGTCAACAAATTTGTAAAAAGCAAAAAATACGTATTTAGCAAAACTTTTAACAGTTGATCCTGCATATGCACAACACAAAGTTTTACAACTTACTAAACACATGTTGAAAGAACATACAGAACTGAGACCAACAGTATGAATAATCTTGATTTTTTTTATAGTATTTTATATTAAAATTATATAAGGTTCTTTAAAAAAAATTAAATACTGTTGAATAATGCCAATTTTTCTAACATAACCACAAAGCCATTTTTATATGTGCATGAAATTTACTGATATTAATATCCAAGCCCTATAAAATTGAATAGCGTTTTTCATTTTTCTGTAGTATAATATATTGAGTTGTAATAGATGATGTAATAGATAGTTCTAATAGATATCCAATGAAGACCTTTTCCTAGCAGTTGTGGTCTATAAAATTAGTTTAAATCTCCAACTTTGACATAATTTTCTTAAAAGATCCTTACCCTTTATAGAAAATTTTATTTCTTACAATCTTAGTCAGAATAGCAGAAAATTTTGTGCATTTAAGTACGAAAATAGCTTTATGAATGTGTCAGAAAATAACTAATTTGAATTTGAGAAAAGTGTTGTCTGAAAAACAGAAAGAAAAAAAAATGAATGTATTTGGATTATAATTGTATCCAACAATATTTGGCGAACTACTGTTCAGTATCCGGCTGCATATTCGCCAGCATTTGACCGAATATTCTGCAGCATATTCGACAAAACTGTCAAATATTCATTACATTCCTAGTCACAACCACAGTTTAATTTTGAGAAACATGTTCATATGCAAAGACTTTCTTTGGAATTATGCAGCATATTTACAATCTTTATTGCATCCATCTACTAAAATATAATCATATTAGAAAACGTGTTGCAGATCTGTCTGTAAACTTTCTCTGGAGCACAATGAGGATGTTGAATGGAAAGTGTGAAAGCTGTACTGTACGAAGCTGCTGAACTTTGTACCACTTCAAGAGTTGCAGAAAACATGGATGAGGCTCAAGCAAAAATTAATGCTCAATCGTAGTCAGTTAAATGATAAATTTCCAAATTTTTGGCCTCGCTAGTTTTCTGGCATGTTTTATGCTATCAAATAAATTAGATGAGTAAAGAACTTCAGAGTGATACTATGGATGTTAATACAGGGCTTATTTTTATCCTGAAATCTTTGTAACTAGTGAAGGGCACACAGGGTAAAAGCTTTGATGAAGGCATGATATATGCTAATGAACTTGCTTAAGACACAGATGTTGAGTTCGTATTCAAGGTTCAGAATATGTACTTAAGCAAAAAGAAAAATTTGATTTTAAATCTGTAGATGAATCTTTGGCAAATCAAAAAACAACCTTTTCAGTGCAATGATTAATCAAGTGGCAGATGAAGCAATAGTATCAAAATTTATTTGGATTCTTTTAACAATTTCAAGACCTGTTCAAGGATACCATAAAAAATGTACAGCAGATCTTGAAGTGGGATTACCACAGTAGAACTGGCCCAAAATCCCCACAAAGTTATCTGATATAGATGGATACATGCTTTGTGAGAAGAGAGAAGCACTAAAATCAATTTTACCATCAAAGATTCAAAATGCCATGGAAATGCTTGAATTCTTTGCTTACAACAATATATCTACCACATTCCAAAATTTATATATTTTAATTTAGATTTTCTTCTTATTTTAAAAGTCTGGCATTTGGATAAAGAAGTTTTTTTAAGATCAAAACTTATTTAAGATCATCAATTCAGCAACTATGTTTGAATAGCTTAGTAATTATGTCTATTTAATCTTTGATTAATAGGAGTTTAAGCTTTGATGAATACATTAATGGTTTGATACAAACAGTCACAAATTTTTTTGGCCATAACATTTGCAACATGTGGCCGAAAGTCTTGTGTTTGTTGGGTATGAGCGTATGATTTTTTCACTTAAACGTGATTAGCTCAAACCATAAAAATAAATAACTTCATGGATTTTTTGTGCACTATTTTCTTCATATTATTATTTTTTTCAACAGCACAAAATAATGGTTAAGAAAAATTCTTTCTTCCTCCACTGTTAAAGAAAGAAATGACTATTTAGCTTATTCTATATTAATTGTATGCATAAATGGTATTACTGCATAAGTTTTAAAACTCGATTTTCTTCAATTACAGGCTAAATATGAATCTCTTGTTAATGGTACTCAGATGATTGAGAGCAAGTATGATGCAACAAACTTTTTGTCCTTATGATATTCAGTTTTAGAATTTAAATAATTAATTGATATTGTATAGATTAATTATTATTATTATAGATATAGCCTAGTGACTTGGGTTTGAATTTTTAATTAATTTGGGCGAAAACTGGAAATTGTTTTCATCCTATCAGTTTAAATCTGTAATGAGGATACTAAGTTTGCTTCCTCCTACTAGGTGAGCTTTAGCCGCTACATACAAATTTGTAGTCAGAAGTCATGTTTTTATGATTAAAATACAAATATCTTAAAGACAAAAGAAGCTACCAGAAATTGTTTATACAAAAATTGTATATCTTGAAATTCTGAATAAAATGGATACCCATACTTTATACTATGATTGAATAAGAAGTACATGACAACAACTCCTAAAACAGAACTTTTTTAATACTGTAAATAAGCCTAAAACGGAAAATGATTAACAGATATTAATAAATAAATAAAAACTATTTAATTGAATATTTTAAATAGAAATACTAATTATTTACTGAAAACAGTAAAATATGTTATGATGATCCTCTCTATAAAAGAATCCTACCTATAACGTTTAAAGAATAATAATTAATAAAATTGAACGATAAATAAATAAATGGCTAATGAAATGTATAAACACAGGGCTTGAATTTCAGGGCAGAATTGCGGGATTCACTCCGAAAATTTTGAAATCCTACCCAAAAAAAGATCGTGGGCAGGATTGTCCCGCCCAAAAAATTACCATTTTCCGGAGAAATTTGCGTTATTTAATTTACCTGCAACCAAACGATAAATTTCGTGATTTTTTTTTCCCGCAACCGATCGACAAACTTTGCGTTTTTTCTGCAACAGATAGACAAACTTTGCATTTTTTAAGCGACTGATCGACGAACTTTGTGTTTTTTCCGCGACTGATCGACGAACTTTTTTTTTTTTTTTCCGCTACTGATCGACAAACTTTGTGTTTTTCCGCGACTGATCGACGAACTTTTCGTTTTTTAAGCGACTGATCGACGAACTTTTCGTTTTTTAAGCAACTGATCAACGAACTTTTCGTTTTTTAAGCGATTGATCGACGAACTTTGAGTTTTTTAAGCGACTGATCGATGAACTTTGCATTTTTTCTGCGACAGATTGACGAACTTTGCGTTTTTTCCTTGGCAGATTGACGAATTTTGCAGTTTTTTTGGCAACAGATCAACAAACATTGCGTTTTTTCTGCGACTGATCGACGAACTTTGCATTTTTCTGCGACCGATCGACGAACTATTCGTTTTTTCCACGATCGATTGACGAACTTTGTGTTTTTTCGTGATCGATCAACGAAATTTGCGTTTTTTCCGCGATTGATCGGCGAAATTTGCATTTTTTCTGCGATCAATCAGCGAAACCTGTGTAATTTCTCCTTTTTTTTCTTTCGACAGATTGACAAAGTTTGTGATTTTTTTTTCCTGTGTCCGACCGACAAATTTAGATTTTCTTCTCTGCGTTCGACTGATGAATTTCACGATTTTTCCCCACTACCGACTGATGAATTTCACAATATTTTTCCACGACTGATTGACGAATTTTGCAATATTATCTGGAGAGCAATCAACGAACTTTACGTATTTTTCCTTAACCGACTGACGAACTTTGCGAATTCTTCCGTAACTGATTGGCGAATTATTCGGTTTCTTCTGGTGACAGATTGATGAAATTCCCTATTTTTTTTCTCGCACCTCACTGAAAAATTTCAAGATTTTTTTTCCACAACTGACTGACGAATTTTGCGTTATTTTCTTGCGACCAATTAGCAAACTTCACCATTTTTTCCTGCGACTAATCGACGAATTTAGCGATTTCTTTTCTATGAACATAGACATAGATAAGGACTTCTAATAAAATAGCCTTTCGAAAAAGAAAATCGTTTTTTGAAAAATGTTTCAAATACAATGTCTGTGTAGAACAGTTGTATTAGTTCATCTACCTCTTCAAATCGTCTGCTTGACAGCCATCATGTGGTAGGTATAATAGATTTATTCTATGGTATTTATCCGTAGTATATCCTTTGTAGGTGGCATTATCTTAGCACAGTTGTACACTGGCTGCCAGTAGGCCCAAAGTCGCAAATCTATATTAACACTATTTCATTAGAAATCCTTATCTATGCGTAAGGCGAATTTCATTATTTTATTCCCTTAACCAATTGACTAAATTCACAATTTTTTCCAACGACAAATAGACGTATTTAAAGATTTTTTTTTTTTCCTGTGACTGAAAACAGGGAAAAGACAAAAAAGAGTAGTAAGAGCCACCGGTCGCTGCACCCTGTTAAATTGTCCTACAGTCAGCACTAAACAAAAATGAGATTAGAAGAGCTGCAAAGATCTTATTACTTTTACTCCTTGAGGTAAAGGAGTAAACCTTTTTATTCCTTGTGAAGGAGTAAAAGTGTACCTTGTGAAAGAGGCTTCAGCACCCTTAAATCAAATAAAATCTAAATTCAGAAATTCATTTAACAACCTAATTGTTAAGGGTCCCTAACATTTGGTGGAACTTGAAAAATACACTACATATATAAACTTTAACTTTCTTCCCTTTTTTATAATAAAAATAAACATTTTACATAATCATTCTGAGTTGACTTAATTTTTCAATGTTATTTTGTCATGTCTGCATTAATGTAATTCTTTAAATGGCATGTAAAATAATAGTGGGGTTTAAAGTTTTTTTTTCTCCCTCCCAAACATTACAACTCCCCTCCATTTAAAAATGTTGGGAGGGAGACTCCCCTCTCTCCTTGGAAAAGGAGAGAGGAATACCTTAAATACCAACAAATTTCAAGCCCTGAAATACTAATTTAAATAGTTATATTTATTTTTAAGATATATTATTTATTAAATTCAAAGAAACAGGTGAGGATTGAACTTGTTTATAATATAATCCAGTGTTAAAAAGAATGATTCATAGATATATTTTTTAAATGAATAAATGAGTAACAAATATGTGATTAAAAGACAGTTGTTTACTACTAGCTCACCCGCCCAGCATTGCACGGCCTGTGATAAATAATTAAAACAAACCTCAATTTGTATGATTTTTTATATCTTTAACCTGATTTTGTATGAAAAGAATTTTTTTAAAGTGCTGCGCACACGTCGGAAAATCCTTTATTTTTCCTTTCTGCTGACAGGGGGTGCATTCTGATCTAAACAAACCTTTGACATGCGGCACCGTATATGTATAGTGAGCATGCTGAGCAAAAATCTTTTAGTTCCACCTTCTGCTACCAGGAGGCATACTCTGTTCTAAACAAACAAATTTCCAAACGAAACTTCGACACATGTGTCCCCGCTGCCTCCTGCATCATATAGCAGGCATGCTGTGCACACGCTACTAGATCCTTTAGTTCCACCTTGCACCATCAGGGGGCACAATCTGTTCTATACAAACATCCGTTACGTGTACCTGTTGTATCAAGGAAGCTGAATGAATCAATTCCCGTTGAAACCAGGCCCATAGAACACTAGAAAAAAATGCTCCGCCTTCTCCCCCTTGGCAGTGGAATGTAGAACTAAAATATGTAACACAATTGAAAACCAAGTTAAGTTGAATGAGCCAAATCCTGTTGGGATCAGGCCCATAGAACCCGAGATAAGAATGCACCCCATGGCAGTGGACGGAAGAACTAAAATCTGTAGAGCAATCAAAAACAAAGTCGAATGAGCCAAACCCCGTTGTGATCGGGGGCCCATAGAACCCGAAATAGGAATGTGCCTGTGGTGGTAGAAAGTGGAACTAAACCCTCTAAGGTTATTGAAAATCTAGTTAAATGAGCCCAACCCTGTTGCGATCAGGGCCCATAGAACACAAAAAAATAAATTGAGATTAATATTCTGAAATGGTAACCATGGCTGAAGAGGTAAGGGAAGGCTGTGGATTCAAGATACAATAAATTTCTTTTCCCATAAAAAAAATTAGATTTTTGATAAAATAAAAGTTTATCAGTCATTTTTTTCTATTTTTCAAATTTCTTAAATAAAATATGATTTTGTGTATGTATATCAATTTTCAAATCCCTATCTTATATAATTTTAAAAATTTGAACATATGTTAAAATTTGTGAGTGCAGTTTTTAATTTTTCTAAGCATTATTTTTTTTTTTTAACTTTTGTATCAGAAAGTCAAATATATAGATATATATATATTTGATAAAAAAAAAATTGACTAGCCAACTTTTTTGATTTTTCAAAAATCTTAATCAGCATATGATTTTGTGTATTACAAATTTTCAGATCCGTATCTGATATAATTTTAAAAATTTGTATATATATTACAATTAGAGTCCTGCACTGGTCGGGCCGACCAGTGCAGGACACTTCCCAGTTTACCCGACCCGAACCTGCAAATTCTATTTGAAGTCAGCTGCAACCCAACCCAACCCAAACCTGACAAAAAAAATTTCCTTGACCCGCAACGCGACCCAAACCCAAAATACTTTAACCCACAATGAAAGGACAATAAATCATGTTTTAATGCTATTATAGAAGTAATGTTATCTGATTCAATAAAAAATTTTTATGTTTTTGTACTGCTTTATTAATATTTATCATAAAAAAAACCACAGAACTTTCTGGGTGACCCAATAATATGATTGTAATAATGCAAAAAAATTAAAGGGGGATAATCTTCTCTAAAATTTAAACCCTATTTCACCAGTATCTTGAAATGAAAACTGAAATCTTTACACAATAAAAACAGTTTAGGAATATTAATTGAGAATTTTCAAAACAAAATATGTATAATTTTTCTTGTTGATTTCAGCATGGTGAAAATCATACTTTTTTCTCTTATTTGAGAGAGATGCTAAGCACTGGATTTGTATTTCTGATCTTTGATATTGATGCAAACAGTATATATTTTTATGAACAAAAAATTCCTTCTTTCTAAAAGAAAAAAGAAATCTTGTGATTAATATTTGATTTTGTGTTTGCCGAAACATCAGTTGAGGCTAACTGTGGAGACATGAAAAGTTTTTGGTTTCTGTTTGTTTGTTTGTCTGTTTCACGATAACTGCCTCAAAAATCATCTGATTAGCTTGTAATTAAGTAGGTATGTTGGTGAATTAGCTGTATATTTTTTGGTTACATTTGGTTCATCCATTCGAAAAATATTGAACATTTCTTTTCATGTAATACAATGCTTTCCTATGAGAATTCAGACGATTTTGAAATTTTCCATTCGTTGAAAATTAAATGGCACATTTGATTAATGGATTCAAAAGTAAGTTGGTAAGTTATGAAAGCTAAATTTTCAATATAAAGACCTTAAATATATCTAATCGCTTTGAAAATTTGCCAAAATATTCATTAGAATTTAGAAAATAATTGTTTAAATTATTGGGAAATTTTATTCATGTGTTCGAAGAATATAAAACATTTTATTTTTTCGTTTTTTACAAATTTTAAAAGTAATTTCTTTTTATTTTCCTCTTTAATATAATGGTTGCCTAGCAACTTTTGATTACAAAACATATCGAAATAATAATATTAAGTAAATCGCACTATTTTAATAATTTTTTAGCAAAATAGCTTATTTTCGAGTGATTTTAGTATTTTATTGAAATAGATGAGAATTTATTTGGATAAAAGTTCTCTTTTAACTACTATAGAATGATCACCAAAACATTTTCATCAAACGAAAATTATAAAAACTTTGGACGTGTAATTTGGATTCAAGACTCATAGTTGGTTTTTACATTTGTAAAAGTATATTTCCTACATGAGATATTATTCAATTTCTGCAACAGATGTAGATGATTCATGGTTGAAAAGTTAGTACCATTCTTTTGAAAATAGGATAAAATTTCTCTTACAACAAGATGGTTATTCCAAAGAAATTAGAGTAGTGAGACACATCCATACATATAGTCGAATATTACCATTAGAGTTATACAATGCATAAGATGCACATTACGATTTAAATTTAATAAGGATACTATTAAAAAGCTATCACAAAAAATACTTTATAGTGCCAAATCCCATTTTCTTTTTAATCAATTGGCAGTGGATACGATTATGAATGATTACCCAGCAGATTTAAAAGTTTTGAAATATGCTTATTTTGGGATGATTTTAGTATAATATTGCTATAGAGTTTACATAAGATCTGATATCTGAATATTGTACAATGATTATCAAAACTGTTTTTCTGAAAAAAAATTGTAAAAATATTAGATTTCTAAATTAGATATAAGTGAAATGTAGTAGATTCAGTTTACATTTCCATAAGTTACTTTTGTACATGAGATTTTATTCAACTTATCCATCAGATGCAGGTCTTTCGTGGTTGGCAGGTAAGTAAATATTGTTATAGTTGAACCTGGAAAATCCGGACATCCAAATTCCGGACATCTCTAAAATCCGGACATTTTCCCGATTTCAGTTTTATTAATTTTTGAAATAAGACTTAACTGTAATTTCCATATTTCTCGTGGAATGCAGTTAACACTTTTAACTGAAAACTAAATAAATAAATATGGACATGTTTTGGCATATTTTTATACTGCCTGACCATTAATTAAAGGACTTTAATTGTTAAAAAAAGGCATAAAAAACAGGAACAGGATTCTCAATAAAGTGAGAAAATTTTGTATTTTTTAACCCTTGAGAATGTTGAAGTGTTTTAAAAAAATCATTATAAAAAATATTTTGTCATGTTCCTTATTTTTATTTGAGTATTTTTTAATAAATAAATAATTTTAGATACATAAAATGGAGATAAAGGAATACATAATTACCATAATATCCCATATTTTTTCTCTCCCCTGCAATTTTGTAAAGAAATTAAAAATTTTCAAATAATCCCACAAAAGCAGCCTTTCCAATAAATAAATAAATAAAGCACGCTAAGTACAATATTCTGGGAATGGCCTTAAACAGTAGAGGAGTCCTATCACTTTTGTCTCTTATTCACTCTTTTCCCAACCCTCTCTCATTCGTTTTCTCTCCCAGCTGAATCATGAGGAAACAAATACTACTCCCTTTGTTCATTCTCCTGATTTGTTCTCTCTGATTGGCCAAATTATGGGTGTACCTTTAGACAACATAGGCTTCCTGTTATCATGAAAATTAGATTTTCTATCTTCAAAAACATGTTCTAAGAAAGGGGAAGAAGGAGAAAATAAAAAAGTATGACGATGTTTTAAAAATATTTTATTTCAAAGGGTTAAAATTCAAAGAATTTTTGATGGATTTTGGCATTTAAGAAAGAAAAGTATGAAATTTAAGAATATGTAGTTAGTTCTTCCGTATTTTTAATGATTTTGCTGATGCGAAGTTATAAAAATGATCCAAAAAAGAACATATGTTCAACGGTTACGTTCATTCAACGCTTGCATGGAACATCGTAACTGAGTCACCTCTGATTATTTTACATTCTTTTACCACGTTTGCGAGCGGGTTGGGTTAACAAGATTTTACGGTATCTTGATATGTATGAGAAAAAGTTCAAAATATTAAAAATATTGAATAATAAAGCATGTTAACTCTTCAATAAAATGTGAAAAAGAAAATAAAAAATCTACCAATTTTTTTAATTGAAAGTTTCAGTTTCAGATCGTTCAGTGTTCTGGTTTTTAGAGTGTTCTGGAAATCAGGACGCCGGATAATAGATCCTATAAACTGTATTATCTATTGTGTACTATATTTTAATTTATTCTTTTTTAATATGTATATTTAATTTCAGCATAGGTGTTATATTTTACTGTATTATTCCTATTTTATTATTTAATTCGCCAATTTGATCATAGTGTATTTGCAGTGGGGAAAAATTGCATTTTGTATGTTATTATACTATCATAAAAAATATTTTTAACAGCTCTCCAAAATCTGGAAAATTTGAAAATCCAGAATCGCTGTGGTCCGGCTGATTCTGGAATTTTGAGGTTTAACTGTATTTGGATATTAAGATAACATGAAATCCTTCCCAAACTGTTGCTTATCCTAATAAAATCAGTGTAAAACCAAGATATACTATAATCATTCACACAATCAATAAGAAATTATGCATGTAAATTTAATGAGACTAAAAGGGTTTCAGGAAGGCAGAGCCACCTGATGAAATGAACTTTTTTATCTAAAAAATTAGAAGGATAAGCACTTCATCCGAATTCCATAATATCATTGCATAACACCATGCTTAGTTTAACGATTCTAATTTCCGTAACTTTCGAAGAATTTTATATGCTTATAAGTATGTAATTTAAAAAAAAATTAATTGTGTATTGTGGGATGTTAAATATTATGAAAAGTGAGATTAAAAACAATGACTTGCAGAGCTGACGTCGAGGACCCTGAACTGCAAGATTTACTTATGAATAATGTTTGATTTTGTGTCTCAACCTTGTATAAAATGATTTACTGTATTCTTTTCTAGTCTGCACAAACATATGGCTGAGCATCTGAATGCAGAAATAGCTCTTCATTCTATTACTGATATATCTATTGCAATGGAATGGCTAAAAGCTACTTTTTTGTATCAACGTGTCTTGAAAAATCCTAAACATTATGGTAAATTTTAAGTGTTACTTGTTTCAATTTTAAACTGCTAAAATATTAATGATACAGGGTTTCCAGCAACATGGAAAGTCATGGACAATCTGGTAAGTCAGGGAATTTCAAAGTAATCAGGGAAAGTCAGGGAATTTTAAAAATATCTAGGAAAAGTCAGGGAATTTACAAATATTTTCTAAAACGTCTGGTGAAAAAAATCAAAAAGATTTGGAATGTTAAAATTTGTTGTAAAACATTTGAACTCAGTAATATGGGGGTAGGAGCTTTGAATTCCCATTACTTAAGATCAACTACTCATCAAAAATGTTTAAGAGCAAAATCTCAACAAAAACCAATTATAAAGTTTTTTGCAGAAAATTCTGATAACACATGCAACCAAACTTCTCCAATATTGGAAGTTTCTGAAGCAAGTGACTTGAGTTTGTTTAAATTTTAGTGAATGTGCTTCATTTTCTTTGACAGGTGCGTAGGAAGAGAAAAATATATGTTAAGTAATCCAAGAAAATATTTGTTTTCATGAGATCATTTCTGCTTTGGTAGGTCAGAATATTGTGCATTTGTACTTTGCTTTGTTCCCTTCTACCTGCCCTCTCTAGGATTAAGTTGACTCTTGTTGGTTGCAAAACCAAAAAATTCCTCCAAATGCCAATGAAAAAAAAAAAAACACAATATAGACAAAAGTTTTCTATATTTTTAGACTTTATCATAACATTTCACATTCAAGACTTTGCTACTGTATGGCATTCATTTTATAAACTAGCAAAGGTGAAGTTTTTTTGCATTTACTAATTTAGCATTGTTCAAACAATATAATATTTTATAGAATTTCATTTTCCAATTTTCTTGAAAGGTGCTTGAAATTTGGGTAGTTAGGTGGAAAAAAGTATGAACCCTGTTATGATGATACAAATTTCTGAATTTTTTTTTTTTATGCTGCCTGTTATTAAGTTATTTTATGTTAATTTTATAAAAATCTATCTAAAGCTTTTGAAATATATTATTTTTAAATTAATACTAATAATTAATATATTTTTAGAGATTTGATTACTATATCAAAACAGATTTTGTGTATGCCCGTTTGGTCCTGGAATTTTTTGAGATTTGGTCATGGAACGTCAGGAAAATTGCCAGACATGTTTTGCTGAGAACCCTGTGATAAATTGAAAAAAATTAACTTCATCTACTAAGTTTCTTCATTAAAAAATAAAAAAATTATTCAGTTAGTAAAACAGTTCTTTTGTTCAGAAATTCATCTATGATACTTTTTTTAATAATAATAATAAAAGATTTTAATAAGGTTTTAATTATTTTTTTTAATTTTTATGGAAACACTTCAAAAACTGAACTGTTAGCTTTTGAATTGACTTTAAAAAAAATCTTTGTAGATGTGTAAATAAAATTGGGTTTAGCATAATATGACACTACTTCATAATTAGTTTACAAATTAAATTATATCATAGCATAATATAATTAAAATATATAAATAAATATAATTAATTTAAATATAACTTTTGTTGAAAGTTCATATTTAGATTACAAATGTGTTTTAACACAAGAAATACATACATACATACATATATATCAAATATACTTATTTTGGAATATATATATTTATTTCGAATTCTGGCCTGGATATTTTGTCCAGTTAGGAAGATTACATCTCATATTTATTTTATCTGAAATTTTTATGCATTTTGTATCAATTGCAAGATTTAGATGACTTATCATTTATCCCATTTTAGATTGAAATCAATAAAATCTGCTACAATAATCTGCTAAATATTTTAAGAACTTTTCTGTGCTCTTAAACCTTTAAATAACTATAACTTCTTAAACCAAACCCTGTACTTTGTCTGTTACAAGTTATTTATTTTATAAGAATTAAATATATATATATGTACCTAAGTAATTAAGAGTTAAAGATTAACATTAAGTCCAAAGGTTCCAAATATTACATATTTTGAATAGCACTATTTTTAAATCATTATATTCACCTAATTAAATCACACAATTCTGCAATTGAATAAAGTGAAGAGAGGATTACTATCCCAAAATAGTGGTATTTAATATCTGTAATCCTTGGCACCTATTTATTAATGCACCTAGTCATATTCACCATTCTGTTCAATCACATTTTCTTATTGTTCTGTTGTTGGCCATTGGTATATATCTTGGTATTGTCATTAACTAATTTTGTTTTTGCTATACCGACAACTTTGAGTAGAAACAGGTAAATAGTTCTATGTAATTTTTGTCTATGTATGAAATGATAACAAAGAAAGCCTTTTAAAAGTCAAAATTTACAATTAAAATTACCAGTTTCTTTTTCTTAATTTTTAATTCTAATACTCAAAACTAAATTTGCCTCTAAGTTTGTTTCTCAGTCCGACATTTATTAATTCTAGCCTCAAATTCGAATTAATTTTACTATCGAAATTACTGAGCTAAGTGGAATCCTCTTTCATTTGCAGTTTGTAAACCCCATGCACTCGCACTCGCACTGGGGCCAGGCTCCATTGTCATCACAAACCCAGATATCAATCAAAACATACCAATCCAATTATACTGAAGGTTCCTCCCAAATTGACTCTTTTGCCCCTTACTGAGAAAAATGAGAAATATGACCCACCATACGGGTGGAAGTAAAGTGCTTTTTGGTAAAAAAACAGTATTAAAATCATGTGGTCATTTGGGACAATGGCCCTTACTTGAGAAAAGACTATCGTGTAACGTAACTAGTCGTTGGGGGCCACCGTAATACTTACCCATCATGTATATGTATAATGTAAAATATTAAAATAAAAATGTGTAAACTACTTATAAAATGCATTGCAATTCAAATAAAATCGTGGCTTGATGACGTCATAAAAAGGCTCGATTACTGAATTGCTTGAAAGAGGTTTTTCCTTATAACTCCGAAAATAATACTCCTATTAACTAGCGGTTTATTGCATCTGATTAAGCGTCAAATTTCCAATTAAAATATATCTTTGAAGTGAAATTTGGATGAAATACAGGGTCATGAAAAATCGAAGAGTGTGGAAAATAGGATTACAAATATCTCGGCAACTCATTATCCGATCGACTTCATGTTTTATGCAAAATTTATGTTTTTTTATTGTTTTTTATATTTACTACTTAAAATAAACAATTTCGAAAATTTTTATATACCTTTCATCAGAACGAATATTTCGAGAGTCCGAAAAAAAAGTTCCGGTTAATCGAGGTTATTGAAATGAAATAGGCTTCTTCCCATTATTACATACTAAGTACATACCAAATTGCAAGTCTCTATCTCAATTTGTTCGGGAGATAGAGCGTTTACAGACACACAGACGGACGGCAAATTTTTTTTTCTAAAAATATGTTTTTTGGAATCTCCAGTGTCTGAAACGTGTAAATCCGTCAAAAAAAATTTTTCGATTTTCAAAACGATTACAAGACTTACCCTATACTACGTATGATGGGTAAATAAAAGGAATAAAGTCCGGTCCCAAATGAACTTAGTTTAATTCTTGGCTATTGACTACAATATTTTCCTAATCTCATATGATGACAACTACTAAGTATAAATCAAATGGTAAATCACTGAGAAAGTAACGTCCAAGAGAATATCTCACATGCATGTGAGCCTATGTATGTACTATGCATGTGCCTATGTATGAACAATGTACAATCTAGGATATTTTTGCAACAATAAAACACATTTTTTAAAAAAGTAGATATGTAGTTTTTGAAATCACTGATTCAGTTTCTTAAAGTTTTTTTCCTTTTGAGAGGGATAGGGGGGAAGGGTTCATTATTTTAACCAAAAACAATTCTGATGATTTTTTTTTTTTTGTGAAAATAATTTTGTTTAAAAATTTGATTTTTCTATTTGTGGAATTTTAATTGAGCATTTATTTGTGTATTGTATTATGAATTAAGTATGAGTTTATTTTATTTGTTCATCAAATACTTTGTCATAAATTTAAACAATGTTAATTCTTTAAATAAGTTCCCTCTTTGTATTATTTCCTGTCATTAGATGGGATTCAGCTTGAACTTAAGGGAGACGGATTTGTTGACAAACAAAACAGGGCACGCCATCTAGTTGGCAGACATGCAACTACCAATTTACATGGAAAGTGGAGCCACGTCGAAGATGAAATGATTAATAATACTTACCATCCTTCAGAAGAGAGCTTGAGGGACACAGAAAGGGGGAGGAAAGTCGTCAGCTGATTCTAAGATGTCGTAGGCAGAACATCTTTATCCTTCAGATAGTGACACAGCTGAAATAACCCGAAAAAATATACTATCGTGCAAAATTATTACATGGTGTATATACAATTTTGTCAATATTTACGAGTTAAAATCGTGTAATATAGTTTGTAGATAAGATACTGTGATAATTAACTGAAATTTGGGTACTAATAGTAGGGATTAAAAGGGTGTCAGGAATGTTTAAAGGATTGTTGAAGGAAATAGTTTTTTTTTTTCCCCTATTATTATAAAGGTTCTAGGTTTTGATTTGTTTCAAATTACAAAATTTTGGGTTCTGTTGCAAGTTGCTGAGTTTTTTTTTTTTGTGAGAGCGAAATTTTTTTAATATTTTTTATAGTAAATAACACGGTTCGTGAAAATTTTCTGAGGAAAAAAAAAATGTTAACAGCAGTACTGAGGCATAATTTAATAAAAAAATATAAATTTAAGATTAATTACTTCAATTTAGTGTTAGCTGGGCATTGATGAGACCCCCCCCCCCCTTCTCCAAAATTGGTTTTGTGACTTTTGATTTCACAAATATACTAAATGGGTATAAATAAGTTTCCTTCGTAGTCATATCTTTTTACAAGTTATTGGGCCGGAGAAAACTTTGTGTTAAGTACCATAGACTAAGTATGTTGGGATGTATAATCTTTTTATTAGGACATTTGAGGTCCTCTCTTTTTAACAAATAAATAATAAGGTAAATGAAAACTTTTAAATTTTCTAAATTTCTTAATTTCAATTTTTAAAACAAGTAAATCTTTCAATAAAAATAATACATCTTAAAGGGTTTTACCAGAGCTCCTTTGTTTTTCGAGGAAGCTGTTATTAAAAATAATAATAATAATAATAATAAAGAAGAAACAAAAATAATCAATTAAAAATATAATGGATACGTAATTTTGGGGTCCAAAATTTAGTTTTAATATTAATTAATAAAATAGGCATTAATATGATTAGTACTTACTTTTGGTTGCGAATATAGATGACTTTGGGGTTCTAGTAGATGGGTGTTTCAGGCAAACATCATACATCTTAACCTGGCCAGGACTAGAAGCACCGGACGTTCATCATTTTTACACCTGCAATGGAAAGTGTGAAATTGTGTTAATATAAGGAATTGATTTAAAATGAATTTTTTTTTCACACATTTATAAACAATAGAAGGTTTGAGTGCACACTATAGCATTATTTACTTTAATAAGGTTTTGAGGAATAAGAGTCACACATTAGTTATTTATTATGAAAAGGGTAATCGTTTAAATGAGTGAGTATCTGCATATAAACTAAATAAATGTTTGATTATAAATTTCTGTTAGTTTTGGGTCAGTTACGTTAACGTTAAAAATATTGGTAGATAATATTTTTTATTAGTATTATTGCATTAGTAAAAGGTAGTAATTGATCAGGTGTATTTTATATCAGTGGGAATGGTTACACAATTTGAGTTACGCCGTTGGGACATATCTCACAATATGCCACTGGCATTTGATTCGGTTAATGGGAGGCACTGCAATGGCTGTATATAAACGCCAGCGAAAATTTTCCACGTGTCTGGATTTTCTTTTCTGTGTAATTACATTATTCCTGTACACAATTTTTTAATTTTTATGTGTATTGGTTGCATTTTGCATACTGGTTTCATTATGATAAAATTTATAGCATGTCAATAGCAATATACCATACAGAATGGGAAAAATGTGCTTACCTGGTCTCATGTATTTAGCAACTGTCCATGAAAAGCTTATCTGCAACTAGCAAGCAGGGGACATTTCTCCCGTCCCCCTCAGTGGGAAGTGTTAAAAGACGATTAGTGAGGGGTGGATTGCAGTAAATCACCTTGCTATCTGGTTTTCAAAGGAAGGGAACGTGACACGTTTTTTTTTCTTTCGGTTTCTTCGTGGAAGTAAAATTGGGCTGGTTCGCATATATTGTCTGTTCACTTTCCACTATATATAGGAAAAGTAAATAATAATAATAATAATTAAAAAGAAAAGATTTTTTTTTTTTCAATGTCCAATATTTAAGGAAACTTTTTGCTATTTATGTAGGTATGTTCTTTGTTCAAAATATTTGTGTTTTGTTCAATTAGTACTAAGAACAATTACTTGAAGATTAAAATGTATAAATAAATCATGAAAACTATTAAAGGAAGGGAAGTAAATCTCTTCTGATATTTGTCAAGGGTTATACATTGTAACTGTAATAATTCATAGATTCATGCTGAATATGACCACGTAAGTCTTGTGTAATATATATGTGGAGTTTAATGGATGTTAAACAGTATGTAAATATAGTGTACATTTTCATACTTTTTGTATCCAGAGTAAATATTTTTGTAAGTCATGACTGAACTCTTGTTGTGTGTAAGAAAAATGTAATAATCTTTGCTGTTAGATTAGGTTCATTTTTTATTTTGTTTTTCTTTTTGGAATTAAAATTAATTAATATTGTTAAAGATCTTTGTAAAAATTTGGAAGAAAAATGAGAAAATAAAGTAGTGATGAAGCACCTTCATAATCTATATAAAATGGCTTTAACACCTATGCATTTTCTTGTATATGTGCTGCATCCAAAACAGAAAGAAGGTTCAGAGTTATCTCAACAAGAACAAAAAGATACTTTTGATTTTGCAAAGCAAAGGTATCCGTTAAATTCACTGATACCATTGATTATTAAATTCAATGCAAAGAGTTCACATTTCCTGGAATGCTTCTTTGAATCAGGTATTGTAAATACTGTAACAGCATATGAATAATGGAAAGGCCAAGAAAAAGAAATTGCCAAAAAATTTAATAGCAAACTTTTTTGTGAAATTGAACAACTTTTTATAGCAAAGGCATCTTCTGCCAGTGTAGAGAGAATATTTTCAAAATTTGAATTTGTTCAATCTAAACTGCAAAATGGATTTGGAATAAAAAAAACTTCAAAACTTGTGCGTTTATATAAAGTTTTTAACTAAAATGTAAACATTCACATATTGTAATATTAAATACAGTCAAACTTTGTTAAGATGAAGTCGAAAGGTAGCAAAAATCTTTTCGTATTAACTGATAAAACAGCAAAAGGCTTTTAGGATGTTTTTAAAAATAAATCACTAAAACAAAGATATCAAAGAATGTAAATGATATCTTTAGAGAAATATTTTATAGTCATTTTATGTTAATCAGTATTTTTGTGCAAAAAGGTACATTTCTAACATACCATACAAACACAAAACCCATACTCACCCATACACACATGACAATAGTAGTACTATATGTACTCTAATATTCTTATAAAAATATAAATGAGTAAGGAGAAATAAAATGTAAAAATACATTTATCTCTTTGAATTAAACTTTAAAAATATATTTTATTGACTTTTGTTTCAATTTTTGCATTCTACATTTGTTTACAAAGACATCCACTTTTTCCAATTGTCCAAAACACATTTGGTATTTTCTTGTTGAAATTTGAAGCACTGATCAGTTTTGTAAAGCCTCTATCTCTTCATTGATAGACACGGAAGAGATTTAGACCTCTGCATCAACCTCCATTTTATTCAGCTCTTCCTCTTCTGTCTCTTTTTCAGTTAAATCGGCCAGAATATCTTCATCTGTCGTTTGTAAAGTCATAACATTTTTATCAATTCGAATGTAATCCCCAAACGACAGGGGAAAAATTATTCCTCTTTTTTCATCTTCTTCTATCACATCGTCCATTTCTGTTTCATTTACTTGTACAACATCATCCTCTGAAAAACCACCATGCCTGAAACAGTTTTTTATAACAGTGGGAATAACAGAGTTCCATGCACTGACTTCAAATATTTGAAAATAAGAATGTTCAATGTTCTTTGAAAATGTAAAATCAATTAAACCAAAAAAAACTGGTTTTTGTGTTTTTTTGGAGAAAAAAAAAACTGGTTTTTTACAACCTTGCTGGAAATCTTCCATTACCAAAGTCTACATCACACTGACACATTTTAGTTGTGTTTTGATGTAAAATTAACTGCATTCTTGTAACCAAGGGTGAATTTTTATGGCAGATAATCAATTTTCACTGGATTATAATTTGGCTTACATTATTTTGTGCTTTTTACTAGGTTATATAAAGACTATATTCTTGGCAACATCAGTTATATTGTTTTGCATGAATAAAAATGTAATGAATTTTTTTTTGGAATCATTTCATCAAATATATGAATTTTAACTGAATTTTGTGCTTTATTTTGGTTCTACATCAATTCGTCGTGCACAGTTCATCGCAGAAAAGTTCATTGCAGCGAAAATGTTTTTAATGGCAATGATGATAAAAGTAAAGTTAACTTAGTAACATTATTTAATGATAATTTATTAATTTTTTTCAGAAATAGGGAATTTTAACTGACATGTTAAAGGCTGATTCTAGATGCAGATTAAAATATTTATATAGGTATATTTCTTCTTTTACTGCTTTACACTAAAAACATCAATCATTAAAATATAGCAGGCTTGGACTGGCCCGCCGGCTCGAGGGCCGGTGTGCCCTCATCTAGAGAAAATTTTGCACCCCTATGCGTTGTATCAAATATCTGTTGATTAGTGCCAAGATAGCGTGCACAATATTGCACGTACTACTATATTTGGATACAACCCCTCATCTTTTTGCTTCCTTTTGGGAACAACGGATTTCGAGCTTATTCTATCGACGATAATTTTCAGAATTTTCAAGCTATGATTTTGAGACTTTCACAAAAGTTGCTCTATATACGTAGCTAATACATTATGCATATTATATTTTGATTGCATTCGCGCATATGCAGTGAAACATTTTTTAGTAAACCTGCTCATTTTTCATCCAATTTTTATTATTTTTTAATTCCGATTGCAGAGTATTATGTACAATGTTGTTTGTCATATTTTCTGAAAAGAACTTTTTTTTATATTAAGAACTCTGCAAATTATAAGCAAAAAATTGGCGAAATTTGGTACTGTTTTTATAAAAACCTTAATTTCTCTACGAGTATACATGCTATCCTCATAAAAATGAACACAGTATATTACAATATGCCACTTATTAATAATCTCGAGTTTGAACGCTTTTGCTACATTAGTTTTTACAGGGTTATCCAAAAGATATTCGTTCTTTTTCAATTTGTTGACAGTCCCCTATGGGGTTTCGGGAAAAAATCTTCACGGAAATATATAACCTATACTATACTGTTTACACACCTGTAGTTTAAGGTTAATTCCTCATGTATTTTTCTAGATAGTTAACAAAACATCTAAAATCGCAAGTGACCGGTCACCTTTGGCAATATAGTGTATATATATACATATATGTGCGTATAACCCGGGCTACTGGCTGACATCTAATGACACCTTTTGATTTTGTTGTATTTGATCTACAAATAAAGGCGTGTGTATCTTTTTTATGAACACTATCAAAATTCTTTCTTTTTTTTTCAGGTATGAATGCTGATTTGACTAGAGATAAAATAGAGAGAAAGCTTCAAGGTGAATACATGCTTTATATTTATTAAAGTATATAACCATTTTAAATAAACATACTTTTTCATAAAATGGCTGGAAAATTTTCATTTAAACTACTGAAATTACCCCATAATAGAAAACTAACATGAAAGCTTTTAAAAAATATTATTTTGGTATTTTTTCCATTTATTGAGTCAATTAATGTAAGTGTGTAAAAAAAAAAAAAAATTATTATAAGATTTAAAAAAAATTAAATCTGATTTTTATTTTATTTTTACCGTGTTAAGATATTAAGTGGCTACCAAGATTTGTAAGTTTCCAAAACAATTAAACTTCTTATTATATTATATTAAAGAGCATAATTTATATATTTATGCTTTAATCAATAAAAGTATAATTAATAATTATAGAAATAATAAAAATTTCAAATAAATAACTTCATTTGTTAATAGCACTAATATTATGGTAGCTCTTCTTGCACTTGTATTTTGTAAAATTACTGTCATCGCATATATCTACACACATGTATATGTTAACCAAAAATATTATTTGCTGTGTACAAATCCAAAAGTAGAAAAAATAGTAGAAAAGTAGAAAATATATGTGTTACATGCCAAATTAATTTTAGAGTATATTTATATTGCATTCTTTATTACCAGGAGTTGTGAAGATTATAATTTTTTGCATAATATAGATCATTCCACAAATTGTTAAATTTAGTTTATAAACATTGTCTAAACGTACCTGTATCAAATCATAGCAATTTTTTTAGTAATTAGCTCTGAATTAAGGAGATAAAGTTGAAATAATGTATCAAATTTAATCCTCTAGAGCAGGGGTTCTCAAATTATGGTACGCGTACCAGTACTGGTACGTGAAGCTCTGTTTACTGGTACGTGAAATAAAATAAAAAATGCAGCTTATGAAAAGAAAAAATGGTTCAATTCCCCTCCCCTTTCCTCTTTCTTGAATTGTCAGTTCACCGTCTCCTCATCGCAGGAACTTCAGCGCTATACCGGAGAAAAGTAGGATACTGACAAAGCAAAACACACACGTACGAAAATACAATCCTTCTTATTTAAAGTATGGTTTCACATATACAGGGATGATTGTGTTCCGGTATTTTGTACACCACTGAATTTATATAGCAATATTCTTAGTATGTCATCGCATAATTTATGGATTACAGAAGAAAACGATTGCTATATAAATTTAGTGGTATGCAAAATACCGGTACACAATCATCCCTGCATATACCGGAGAAGAAAGGGCACCTATTCCGCTGTATGTCGTTTGTCATGAGATACTATCTAATCACTCAGTGAAACTATCTCTTCTTATAAGACATTTTGAATTCAATTATGAGGATTTAAAGTATAAGCCCATGAAGTTTTTTCAAAGATAATTGAAAGAGCTATCTGCAAGCAAGGGGGGAAAATAGCTTCATTCTCAGAATTGAATGAAATTTTTTTATATGCATCTTATAAAGTAAGCTTAAAAATAGCCAAAGCAGGTAAACCGTACACTATTGGAGAATTTTTATTGTTGCCAGCTGCTGAAATCATGGTTAATGCAGTTTTGTGAGAAAAAGCAGCTAAACAAATTTGCTCAATTCCTTTGTCTAATAGCATTGTATCAAGATGGATTACAGAAATGGCATCAGATGTTAAAGAGTAGTTAATAGAAAAACTTAGATTTAGTCAATATTACTCCATTCAGTTGGATGAGAGCACAGATATTACAAATATGGCCCAGATTCTCACGTTCGTAAGATATTTGGATGAGAACTCAGTGAAAGAGGATTTCTTATTTTCTAAAACTTTAAACGGTCGAACTACTGCTAAAGATATTTTGAAAAATTAGATTTATTTATGAAGTCGCATGACATAGATTGCTGTTGTTGCACACTGAAGGGCGATAGCTCTCGCGAGGTAATGTTTTAACTCACCTGTTTGAACTTCGTTCAGAATTAGGATGAGAATGGAACTGGATGGGAATTTGATGAATTGGATGGGAACATTTGAACTTCGTTCAAATGTTTCTCAGTGATACTTCATCAGATTTAAAGGATTGTTTCGTAGACGAATTGTGGCTTTGCCGACTAGCTTATTTGGCAGATATATTTTGTCTGCTAAATGAACTAAACAAAAGTTTTCAAGGATTCCATACAATGCCTTTTACAGTGTACGACAAAACAAATGCATTGAGAAAAAATATTTCCATCGCCATCAATGATTTGAAAATAGGAACCCTGTCATTGTTTCCTATGTTAGAAAGCTTCATGGCTGAAAATAAAATTGTCAAAACACCTCCTGAATTGGCAAGAGACATAAATGATCACTGTGAAAGTCTGATAAGAGATTTTGAAGAATACTTTCCTGAAAAATTAACATCAGAGTTTTGGATAAGGAATCCGTTTCTTATCGGAGATACCTTGCCATTGACTCTCATGAAAGAAGAAAGAAATGAACTCATTCCGCTCTCCTGTGAGGGGTTATTGGAATCCCCATTCAAAAATACGAATTTAATGAAATTCTGGTTGGCGAGGAAAGAAGAATACCCACTAATATCTCATAAAGTTCTAAAATTCCTGCTTGTTTTTAGCACTACATATCTTTGTGAATCTGCTTTTTCTTCATTTCTTTTTTTGAAAAAGAAAACATAGGTATAGATTAAACATCGAATTTGACTTACGTCTAAAACTAACTAACCATAGGTGCCAACCTCTCATTAATATTACGTAATATGCGGGTTAATTTGACCCAGCTTTAATACGTTTCGTAACAGAAATTTTTTTAAGAAATGAAATTAAATAAATTCCAAGTAGAAACCTGAAGTTGAATAAATAAAGATTCATCTAATAATTTTTCTGGTTTGAAGCATTGTTAAACTGGATCAAATTAACCCGCATATTACGGAATATTAATGAGAGGTTGGCACCTATGACTAACATTGAACCGGACATGAGGAAGCTGAGTTCCATAAATCAGGCACACCCTTCCCATTAGCAATACAGGGAAATTAATAGAGTCATCCTTCTGTATTTGTATCAATTTACGCCAATATGTCATTAAATATTGTATATTTTTTTTCTACCAAAACACCGTATTTTGACAATGTGCACATTATTAAAATGTATCATTTTTATTATTTGAATGTTAATATAAAGCAGGCGATCTAAGTACCAATTTAATAATGTAATCAGGCAATTAAATTCAATAAAATTTGCTCAGATGCACGCACAAAAGATTGGAAAAATGTTTCATTAGACAGATTTTTCTGTTGTGACAATTCCTCCTTCCGGGCTTTAATAAGTCCAATTAAATCTTACTCTCACTCAATTTTAATCTTACTCATACATAGAAGTCTGAAGTGGTAAACCAGATGTGGGCCTCTAATCCACAGAGAAAGCCGCAACCATATGTTCGGCATAAAAATTCGTCTGTTCAGACCGAAAAATTTCTAGCAGATATAATTCCTAACAAACTTGAGATTCATTGCAGTTATAAATTTGTGTCGCTTTCTAAGAAGTGACGTTACATGGACGTAAATGGCCCCGTATATTCTGGCCACTTGAGTCCCGATTGCTACGTCTCTCAAGCACTTCAGACACCGCCATCTGCTCCCATCTAAGAGACTAAACATTCATGAACACTTAAGATTTGGCCGAACAGATATACCCAACTGGCGGGAGGCCTTAAGCAATACTCTGAATTCAGTTACAGTCGAGCGACAAGCTCCCAGACTTCTCTTGTGTGAGAAAGTCTCTGAATGCGGCCCATGTGCCGGTCAGGCAAGAACTTTGTCTTTTATTTGAAAGTACTTTGATTCCTGCAGAGTAAGAGAGCGTCTTGCTCTGAAAAATCTCTCCCTTGTGAGACGGTGTTATTCGGCTCCCAGTGCCTAGTAGAACTATTCGGAAATCCTGATCCAAAAATCCCAATGGAAGCCCACTACATGTTGCTTATGTATTTTGTTATGTGTACTGTGATAGTGTTGTAATTAAAGTCCGTATTTGTTTGAAAAAAAACTGTTTGATGATTTAATAATTACGCTACACTGTATTAGCTTTGAGTTTGTCACCTGCTGGTACGCGGAAGTGTAAATTTCTATTTAGTGGTACGCCAGTCTAAAAGTTTGAGAACCCCTGCTCTAGAGAATAGCAACTTTTTATAATGTGAGAATTCAGGTATTTCTTAACTGAAAATTCATTGTTTACATCTGAGAAGTTGTGTGTTATATGGAGAATTGGGTTATATAGAATTGCGTTATAAAGATCTTCTACTGTATACATTTAAACTGAAAAATCTTCTATAATCTGAGTTAAAACCACTCTGTAAATAATAATAAAAACAGTGCTATGTTAGCAGAAAATATTAAAAAGAAATTATATAAAAAAGTTATACTAAAAATCTGTTTCGAATAATAAATTTTTGTTAATAGTATATTCTAGATATATAAAATTAGATTAAGGATAAAGCATTGTTATTTTTGTAATTTCACCTTTTCTTTTTCAGATATTTGCATTAAAGAGTTAAATGGCTTAAGGAAGTATCAGCTGATTTTAATGGATGATGATGGTTTTCATTTAGAGCCAACAAGTTTAGTAGATTTTTATATTTTTTTACCCTAAACTAACAATATTCTAACTTGCTTATTTTAACACAGTACATCTATCATTTTAGAATCTGGCTTATTGATGGCAAAATATTATCTTGCTTATGATACAATGAAATTATTCTATTCCATAAATGGGAATGAAAATTTAGCTGAAATGGTAACTTTATTTTAAATCTGGTTATGTTTTAAAATTTTACATGTACACTTAGTTCTAAAATATACTAGTCAGTGCAACACAGCATGCAATATCTGTTGCATGAAAAAGGGCTTTATTTTTGTAATTTCTTATTCCACTCTTTTAGTAAAACCTTTAAAGTTTGAATAGTTTTATTTGATTCATTATTTTATGTATGGGTGTATTCATCATAAAATGAATATGTTCTAGTCCCAGTTTATAAAGATAGTTTTAAAATATCAGTTAACAAAGAATTTTTTTGATTTAGAATCTAATGAATAGAAAATGAAAACATTTTATGTTGAAATTGCAAAATTATTCAGTGTATATACTATGTATATATTTTGTTATATATACCTCAAAATATAAAACAATTTTATTTTAAGCAAGTTTTATTGTGTGCTTACAGAACAAAAGCTGAAGCCATCAGCTTTCATATGCCTTTATATCATCTTTAAACATATACACACACAGATTAAATGATTTTATTTGGAAGGATGGAAAACACAAGTTATAAAACTTTCAAACATTTCTGTTTATCCATTAAAAATTACCTCTTTTATTAAATAATAAAATAAATAAATTAATTAAAAATAACATTATATAGGGACCAGACATTTTCATATTTAGATGTTTGATATTTTACAAGGAGGGCATTCACAAATTTTGGCTGGAATCTCACCATCCCTCCCTAAATTTTAGCTCCTGTTATACTGCAATTGGAAATGAATATAGTATTTAATATTTGATAAGATATGAGCATTTATATGAAATGAAATAATTTATAACTGCACTTGTGTGAAATGATAGCACAATTTTTCTCTTTCAAAATTTAATATTTAGCTATACAGAGCAACTTTTATAAAAAAGCCATTTGAATATCCTCAAAATTGAAAAAGATATGAATGATGTACAAATACAAATATGACTAAGTGATATATATTTTTTCTATTAAAAAATAGGAAAGAAAGTATGTTCTAACATGCTCATTTCAATAACAATGAATCAAATCAATCTCAAGCTCTGGATAACTTACTTGATCATAGTGAAATGGTCACAGTTGTTTCTCTTTATATTAAAGAAAAGTAACGACAGCCGCTGTCAATGAAGATTTTGTGCCTGGAAGTCTTTCTGGACTAATATCCAGAAAACTATTGCATATAAAAATTGGTAGTTTTATAAAGAAATGTTCGATAAACATGCTGAAGCAGACAGTTTTTAAATTGAAGAATTATTTTAAGAGATATTTAATATTAAAGTTGGTCAAAATAGTTCTCTTATAAAAGTTTTATAGGAACAAAAAGGAATTTAACCATAATTTATAAGGATATAGTTCACAAGCTTGCTGTGTGCAGACTGCAATTACTTTTTTAATTGAGAAAGTTTTTGAGGTTATATTTCAATTTTCGATTCAAAATTTTCAATATTTTGATGAAGATTTACTTCATATTTCATAAAATCTATTATTGGAATTGTTGCCAATTTGTAAAATAGCGCACATAATAATATTCCCTTTTAATTAAGAAATGTATTTACATGTGACTATTAAAAGCAGAAATAAAACTTTAAAACAATAATTAAATAATCACATGTTAAAAGCACTAAATGTAGAAAATTACATAATAAAAAATATACTTGTGCGTGAATATTAAAAAGATAAATAATTAAATTATTAAGTGTTTTCAAAGCATTATGTAGGGAAATTTACATCATATTTAAAATGCTCAAATAACAATATTTCACAATAGTTTCAATTAAAAAATATATTTACACGAGAGATTAATTTATTTTAACAAATCTTTTACCTATTGTTGCAAATTTTAAAACAGCGTAAATAGTAATATTTCCTCTCGATTAAAAACTATATTTTTACATTTAATAATTACCTTTAAAGTTTAAAATACCTAAATAACTAATAAATTGTTAAAATATCATTAACAATATGGTACTTCTCCATTATCCCGTCGACCACTTTTCATACCAAAAAACTATCGCCAAACTATAGGATTTAACACCAAAAATGCATGATCATGGCGTTACATTCACTTGACGTCAGAGGCATTACATGTGTTTGTTTTGGCATCAAATAGTTTTTAATTTGACATATACACATATTTTTCATTATGTTTTACTGATTTATTAATTATTTCATTAATTAAAATAGCAATTGCATCCTTAAATGGCAGTGCCATGATATTCAAAAGGAAAGGCATTGAAAGTGTTGTGATGAACAGTTACATACAATAGATCAGTTTTAACTGACGTCACAAACATTATATAATGGCTTTGGCCGAGAGGGATAATTAAGGAAAATAATGTAAATAAATATCCAAGAATATATTTTTTTTTTCAGTTTTCATTAATATACTGTAAATTTTATAGTTTAAACTTACTGATAGTTTACATTTTGGTGAGTGGATTTTTCCGAATTTCTTGTATTTTATTTATTTGTTTACTTATTATTTATTTATTTATTTTTGAGATTCCAATGGCAAAATTCTTCTATTTGTTTATTTGGTGTAACAATTTGGCAATAGTTTTTTTTTTTTTTTTATAAAAATTGATCGACGACGGGATAATGGAGAAGTACTAAAAAGACAAATAAACTTTGAATTAAAAATCCTGGATGAAATAACTAATACGTGTAACGCGCGACACAATGTCACAATCATGCACTTTTGTCATTAAATCATGTAGTTTGGTGACAGTTCTTTTCTTTTATAGAAAGTAGTCGACGGGATAATGGAGAAGTAACCAATTTTCTATAGCATCATTATAAAATTCT
This sequence comes from Maratus michaelseni, assembly GCA_963931845.1. Classification (NCBI taxonomy): domain Eukaryota; kingdom Metazoa; phylum Arthropoda; class Arachnida; order Araneae; family Salticidae; genus Maratus; species Maratus michaelseni. Next base: position 203,245,423 of record OZ007590.1, on the reverse strand, counting down.
CCGATCCTTATTTACGATGATTGTTTACTTAACCATTTTACACAAGTTGATTTTTTAATGTTTAATTGATCGTATTTAATTAATCAGGAAAACAGTTGTTAGCTGTTTTGACAGCAGTTGATTCGACTTTAAAATCCAACAATCAAAGGAAAATGAATTGAAATCTGGTTACAGCAGATAGCCACTGGTCGTTTAATTACTATAAAATCTTCTGTAATCGTTTAAGAGTTGATCAATTCAGACTGTTTTTAAAGTTTGCGGTGTCAGAATGGGGATTGGCGAGTGTAGCTCGTAAGGGGCAGAGCCCCCTAGTAAGTGAAAAGAAAAAGTTCAATTTAAAAGAGAAAAACCTTTTTTTTTTTCTCTTTTTGTGGCAATAAATGCACCTGCCTTTGTTTTCTTTTTGCAACAGGAAATGCATATCTCATTTTTATTTAAAAGTACAATATTTTGTAATTTTTTGAAATATTGATGAAAAGATTTTTGTAGTGAATTTATTAGTAAAAAGCAGGGCCTTGCAAAGAGGGCCATCACCCCGGGCACGGAAATTGAGGGGCACCAAATTTATACTACTAACCATGGTTTTATTTATTTATTTATTCAGTTTTTGGCCATCGATCATTTACCAGGAAATTTCTTTTTCTCCCTTCGTCATTCTCTTATTTTCTGTCGCAAAACGTCATGATTTCTCTAAAAAATAAGTGCAATTTTCTCATGTTATTTAGTTGTTTGGAATTTCTGAATTAAAATTAAATCTTTTAAAGTTCCAAATAAACGCAAAATATAGATTTTGAAATAGAGTTTATTTCTGTTTCTGAACTTTATCAATTTTATGACACCTGTCACAAAGGGACAAAGCGTGTGTGGGTAGGGTGAGGGGGGGGGGAAGGAAACTTTGCCCCAGGCGCAGTTTTCTCTTCGCACGGTCCTGGTAAAAAGTATATAATGTGAACTGTATTAGGAGAACTTGTATTAATAATATTTAGTCTCTGGATCTAACTTCACTTTCATCAGTCTGATTTAAATCTATCTATAATAACAGAGACGTTTGTGTCCTATTTTCTGAAGACACTGCTGCACGCAGGGCTACAAGATTTGGCAGGATGGTACCTGTATGTCTGAAGTTATGCACTTCAAAGCCAGTTTTTGGAAAAAATTTTATCAGATTTTCTTTTATTTATTAATTCATAAAAGGCATCCGATTTCAATCTTTTAGCCCAATATATTAAATTTTGTTCCCTGCAGTTTGTTATCCTTTTCCAAAAATTTTAAGCATTTTTTAGCATTTTGCTTCAATTTTTCCACATTAGTAAAACAAATCCAGTTTCAATATTTTAGCCCAATATAGCAAATTTTGTCCTCTTTTCAATAAAGTTTATTTAGAATTTGTACAGCTATTTTTGTGATTATTTTATGTGATTTTTAGAGAGGTTTTTTTGCATTTCATGTTTTTACATTTGTAAAATGAATCTGGTTTTAATTTTTTAGCCCAATATAGTAAATTTGGGTTCTCTGAGATTTTTGATTTTTTCCTGATTTTTTTATGCAATTTTTAGCATTTTACGGTGATTTTTTAACATTTTTCCCCTTTAAACTGAAAGAACTCACTGGTAAGTTTTGCTACTGCCATGATTAAATTTAAGTTGGAAGAAAATCAGTTTGTTTCTTATAGCAACATAAACGACGATGCTGAAAATTGGTATTTAATCAGGATTGAAATAAAAAATCACCATAATTCAAGGTTTGCTTGATCTGAGACCTGAGTTGAGTGGGTGTATCCTATATGTGTGTATGTTGCCAAAGGTAGTGGGGTCTTCAGCCCTAGGTCTGTTTAATTTGAGGTCTTTTGGGATAAATTGACTAGCAAAGCTCCGCTAGTGTTTTAACAAAAACACTCTTTTGTCATTTGTATATACCAGAAAGAAGTGGCCTTGCCAAGCTGGGATGATAAATCACACAACTGTTGCTTTAAGTACATTGCAGTGAGAATTTTACCAAGTTGGCCTGTTAGTAAAAAGTTCCCTTTCTTTTTGGCATCAGAGCTGGCATGTGTGTGTGTATCCATGCATGTGTGGACGTGTACATGGGTATGTGTGTGTAAGTACAGTAGAACCACTGTTCCTCTGTAACAGAATGTAACTTCACTCTTGAATAACAGACACATATATTTAGTGAACACATTTTTAATCACAAACACATATATAATTTTTATGTTTTTACCTCTGAAATGTGAGCAAATTCTACAGTCCTATGGTGTCCACTATTTATATATTTATTTTAGTGAGCATGGTTTGGTGCATAATTAAGTCCATTGTTGTAACTTTCATATAGTTGTAATTACATTGTTTTCAGCATTGTTATGACATCACCATTTTTGACACAAACTTTTGTGCTTCATGAAATAGACTGTATATATAGACTGTATCTGAATATAATACATTTGATATAAAAAATAATAAAATGATTATGATTTAAAAATTTTTATGCATTGCATTTAAAATTAAAATATTTTTCTTGATGTTAATTTTTTACATTTATTCATTGTGTAAGTTATTCATAGTTTATTTTATGTCTGTTTATATGTGAGGCTTGATTTTCCATTACACCTCACATACGTTTAAAATTCAGGCATAAATTTAAATTTATCTTTTTAAGAATTCTTTTAGTTACCTAGATCAGTTCTATCCAACGTTTTAGTAGACAAGTTTAGCTGTTGGCAAACAACAAAGGGTGCCATTGTTCACATTATTGCAAACATGCAACAATATTGTATCACTATAGTAGGTGTACGCACAACATACATATAAATATCAAAATATAGCCCTAAAGACCTTATGATGCAAGGGGTAGGTGTAAAAAGAATATGCAAGAAAACTATAGGTGCAGATTCCCAAAATTTGTAAGGAGCCAGTGGCTCCTAAACCCAAAAAATCCAGTGGCCACAATTGTAAAACAAACGCATAAAAACAATAGTGTTTATACGGGGTAAAAAACTTAAACCTCAAGAATTCAAAGTGTAAAGTAATTTGTATAAACATATGTACAACAAAATTTGAATATTAATTAAATCCTAAATCATGTACATTCAGAAGAAAGTTGGGAAAGATACGGTTTTAAAAAAATATGTATAAGCTAAGCAATCATGATAGCGGGGAATATCAGAAAAATAATATTTCTTATTTGGATTTTGCCAGACAAAAGTACATATGAAAGAAAATCCGAATTTGTGAGGTTATTTTGTAGTATAAAAATCAAAACACACTTCAAACATTTGTTTATATATATATATATATATTTAAATCACAGTCTATGTAAAGTTATCAGATTCAAACTGTTACGAATAACATTGCTATTCGAATATATTTAATAGTTTGCTGTGTTAAACATATCATTCTGAAATGTTATTAAAAGATAATAATAATGTTTGTTATGTGTTTTGGCCTTAATCTTTCAAAAAAATATCAACATTTCACGATGGGGACTGGGAATACCAGAAATTGATTACTTTTAAATCACATGGCGACTTAAACGCCGAAAGTTAGTGGCCACTGCAAAAAAATTAGTCGCCACGTGGCGACTGGCGACCGTGAATCTGCACCTATAAAGAAAACATAAATCATAGTAAATTTAGCATTACATCTTTCTGAAGGGAAACGTTAATGCCTCATGCAATATAAAAGCATACAAACATTATTTTAAAGCAAAGAAAAGCCTATTTTAAAATGAATTTTTATTTTTAAAAGTACACTATTAACATACCTTCAAAGGGTTGCCAAGAGAACCTTCAAAGGGCACCATGTTGGACAGCCTTGACCTAGAGCTCCTCTATTATCTAAATTGGACCCTTTTCTGACACTTTGACTTTACATATGAGATTTTTTCTCAGATAGATTTACAGGATTAACATTTGGTAAACAAATTAATGATGTTTTTATTTTGTACTTCCTTACTTTTTACTTACCCATCATACGTAGTATAGGGTAAGTCTTGTAATCGTTTTGAAAATCGAAAAAAAATTTTTGACGGATTTACACGTTTCAGACACTGGAGATTCCGAAAAACATATTTTTAGAAAAAAAAATTTGCCGTCCGTCTGTGTGTCTGTGTGTCTGTAAACGCTCTATCTCCCGAAAAAATTGAGATAGAGACTTGCAATTCGGTATGTACTTAGTATGTAATAATGGGAAGAAGCCTATTTCATTTCAATAACCTCGATTAACCGGAACAATTTTTTTCGGACTCTCGAAATATTCGTTCTGATGAAAGGTATATAAAAATTTTCGAAATTGTTTATTTTAAGAAATGAATATAAAAGACAATAAAAAAACATAAATTTTGAATAAAGCATGAAGTCGATTGGATAATTAGTTGCCGAGATATTTGGAATCCTATTTTCCACACTCTTCGATTTTTCATGACCCTGTATTTCATCCAAATTTCACTTCAAAGATATATTTTAATTGGAAATTTGACGCTTAATCAGATGCAATAAACCGCTAGTTAATAGGATTATTATTTTTGGAGTTATAAGGAAAAACCTCTTTCAAGCAATTCAGTAATCGAGCATTTAAAGTTTGTGACGTCATCAAGCCACGATTTTATTTGAATTGCAATGCATTTTATAAGTAGTTTACACATTTTTATTTTAATATATTACATTATGCATATCCATGATGGGTAAGTATTACGGTGGCCCCCAACGACTAGTTTTTATTAAACATAATCAATAAAATGTAATTATTGTATTTGAAAATCAAAGCTAATTTCATTTGTTATAGCAGCAGTAACAACAAATTCAGATTGGCCTTTTCATTAAAATTTGCCACCTTTTTATTCCTTTACAATGCCCTTCTTATAAATGAATATACCACTACTTTTTTTTTTTTTTTTTTTAACTGGGTTAAAACACTAGTATTATTTAATGTATTCTATCAAATAATACCCATTTCTTCTCATCCATTAGTTGTCATTGAATAATTTGTATGTGTGTAAATGAATAAGTATAAAAGATTTTTATAAAATGAAAATTGCTTTAATATTTTAATTATTTTGAATTTATTTTAGATTAATCTTTTCTCTTCTTGCAAAGAATTTGATGATATCCAGTTGAGAGTCAGTGAGAAAAAGAATTTAAATGATTTAAACAGAAATAAGTTATCCTGTATAAGGTAAAATCAAATTTATGGATTCAGTATTAAAGGATTATAAATTTTCATTTGTATGTATATTATAAGGCAAAAACATATCTGTGCGTAATGCTGACTTCATATCACCGGTGATAATAATCTATCAATTTTGATTTTATTGCAAATTTACTAACTTTAAACATAGTGTAATTTGAATTTTTACACCAGCAAAAAGAGAAAAAATGTACTGTCGAGTGCAATTTGTTTGAAAACTGTATTTCAATTTACTAATTTTTTTATGGTGTTTAAAATAATTTTCATGCTGGAATTTTTTTTAAAATCTTATCTCTATCACGTGTAGCCTGATTATGGAAGATTAACCCATTTGAACTTAAAATAATATAAATAGTTCAGCATTTGTTTCCAGTTTATATTCCACGTTGGACTCAAAACTTCATCAATAAATAAATAAACAACATAATATAAATAAAATACAAAATTAATAGATATGTAATCGAATTATGTGCATAAACACTGAAATAATCAAAATCAAAATGTTGTTATAAATAGATGATTTTGATAAATTTAAAAATTTTAATTGAATACATAGTTATTTTTTATATAAAAATTCTTTTGGTGTAGTTTGTGAACAATCTAAAAATATAAATTAAATATGAAAAATCCTTTAGAGTTTTCAATTAAAAATGATTTTCACCTGTGTTCTTACACCAAGCAGTATACTCTATAACCCAGAAGGCCCTAGTTGAATACCCTGATTTATATAAACAACAAAAACTTCTGTTTCTCAAAATTATTAGTACTCCAAAAATAAACAAAATTGCCTAGATTAAATCAGAAATAATTGAAGAGTGGTTTAAATATTTTGTCAGAAAAATTCAAATGCAGCATAGTAACATTATTATGAGTAGTAATTTTCCCATCTGAGCAAAAATGTGTCTCGGCCGAGACTCTAACCCAAAACCTTTGACTTCAATTGCCAATGCTCTTCTGATTGAGCTATCTAGACGACATCCCAGCCAACATAATATTCACTCAGAACAACCATTTGGTCATGACATCTGGACATTTATTTGAAACAGCACAACAGAATACACCATAGGTAATGGAATTCTAACAAACTATGGATGAGTAATTACAACAATTATTACTAGTATAAATTATTTACCAACCAGTAGAATGTGTTAACAATAATTAAAAAATGTGATGTTACTCATCCATAGTTTGTTGAAATTCCTTTGCCTGCAGTTTATTCTGTTGTGCTATTTCAAATAACAATCCAGATGTCATGACCAAATTCTTGCTCTGAGCGAATATTTTGTTGATTACTGGGATGTCGTCTAGATAGCTCAATTGGAGCAGCACATAAAATTAAAGTGGCAATGGGGAGCTCTGTCTCTCCCTGAAAAAATGTACTTTTCATTCTGAAAAAATTATATGAATAAACAATTCATCAGAATAGCATTGCATAAAACTGTGTTTAATGTGACACTTTTAAAATTTCCAGAAGCTTTGAGAAGTCTTATAAGCTTATAAATATACATATAACTTTGAAAAAATTAAATTGCAGATTGTAGTATGTTAAATATTATGCAAATTAAGACATGTAGAGTTGACATTGAGGCCCTTGATTTTCAGATTTACTAGTTTACCTATTGTTTCTTTTGAGTCTGCAATTATGTTTTCAGCTCTGAATTCCATGCACTTTAGATTTTTAAAATTATAAAATAATATTAATTATAGTAACTACCATTTAAATTAATCATGTCTGTGCGCTAGAATTTTATCCTCTAAAGAAAATGTGTGTTATAGATAATTTATATTACAGTTTTTGTTATCAAGGAATTTATTTATAAATGAGATTAATTCAATTGATTATTTATCCAGTCAACTTGTGGTTATTACAGTTAATTACAATTTATTCCTTCTAAAATTCATTCCAAACAAATATTGCTTTCAGATTTCCTCTTCATGGTAAAATAAAAACGAAACAGATGAAGATTAGCTGGTATTTAATTCACTCTTTTAAATTGTCTTTTAAAATGTATAACTGTATAGAATTAATTCTAGAAGATTTCTTAAAAGTATTCATTTATGAGTTATTCTTATTATTCTGTTATTTTCCTCATTTTTACTATTATTGTTGTTACATATAGCTTTGAAGAACAGCTAAAGAGAGTATGGATTGTTATGTAAACATTGTCTAGCAGGGAAAAATAGTAACACTTGAATAATTTTTCTTTGAAAACTGGTGTGTATGAAATTTGTTTTTGAAGAAAATTACTGGGAAAATTTTCACCAGATTGTAAAAAATTTCAGCCTTAACTTATTAATGCCGGTTCACAAGAAAACTTGCCATTTAAGGCACACAAAACATTTAAATTTGGAAACCAGTATTTTAGCATGGAAATTTTCCCCTTATCTAATCTGAAATTTTGACAGATTAAATAAGTCAAAATTACAGCATGGAAAAACTGGTGTCGAAGAATTAAAAAAGAGTAAAAGATTCTGATCGTGAATGGGTTAATACAAATTTTCTGGTGATTCTTTCAGTAACATCTCAAAATTGTGCATATTAAAGTGGCAAAGGTTGAGAACATACATTGGCTGACTGTAATTGTATAATTTTTTTTTCTTTTAGAATGAAAAAAAATTGTATTATTTTATCATATATCTTTTAAATTCAAATATCTGTTCAGTGTTCATTTTACTGTTTTTTAAATTCCCTTTCCCCTCCTTTATGATGGAATGAACACAATATAAATAATAATTTGAATCTCAAAGTTATCAGAATATTTTCCTAACAAATCTTTATTAGTTAATGGTAAATAGTTGATGTAAATTAATAAGTAGCTAATCATAAGAATAACAGTTAGAGTACTTAATTGTGAAATATTCTTACCAGGGGTCTACTTTGGAAGAAAGAATATATTCATTTCTAGTAATTGAAGAAATGTTTAATCAGTTGTCTAAAATAATAGTGAAAAATTAATAAATCACTAGAATATTTAAATTTTGAGAATTATCGTAACGGGCATATGAAGTAAAAGAAAGATAGAAATTATAATATACATTATCCCATCTTCTCCTGGCTAGATTCATTTGTGTAAGAATAGATGAGAATAATACCAATATAAAATAACTAAATAAAGAAAACATGCTAGGAATAAATTGTTATTTATGATATTATTAAAGTACCTGCAGATCTGCATAATGTTAAAATACAAGTTGTAAAATTTGTATTTTACAATTTCATGGAGAATATACATATGCATTAACATAAATTAGATGATTTCTTGATTAAAATTCAATATAATAAAATAAAGAAATTGCAAGAATTCATATAGGTACTTTTTGGATCTTGTATGTTGGCAGAAGGAGGTTGTAATCATAGCTCATGCTGGTGTAATGCTGTGCAATGATGGTGTAATGTTGTACAATGATGGTGTAATGCTGTGAAATTCTGATGTAATGCTGCTTTTTGTCCTAAAAAAGTTAGTATAAAAAGTCTTTGAAATGTGTTTAAGCTTAAAAATATGAGGAGCATAAATATTTTGGAGATTTACTTAGATAATGACAATAATTTCTATGTAACAAATCTCAAGCTGCATTAAATCGGCTTATAAAAAGCAGAAATATCATTCTATTTTTCCATATACTGCAAGAAAACTCTGTTAGACATTAGACCAGAGCTGTAATCCACAAAATAGTTTATGCAACAGATCAAACAGCAACAAAAAAGAAATTATGAAATTGATATAATTTAGTTATCAAGTTTGACAAGAAGGTGCAGCTAATTTCAATGCTTTTTACTTTCAAGAGACTATAACATACTTCCATTGAACATATTAAAAATATATAGTGATAATATTGTGCAAATTGATAATACTTCACATTTTTTATTTGATATATTTTATGAAAAGTGCTATATCAAATGTTCTTGCTAGTTCTGTCATTTTGTTATTTTTTGGTGGGTGTGATTTGTATCTGACTGCTCTTAAATCCTCAAAATGAAGCTTATTTACACAAACAGTGATATAGATACATAAAATGCTTTTTAATTTTCAAATAATCTTTATTTTAAAAGTACAAAATCTTTCTTTTGTGTGTGTTTGTTATAAAGGGTACCTATATGATTTGAAGATCATTAGTTAAAGAAATGTGTTTCTAATTGTTAGTTGTTAATATAACACATTAATGACTAAAAAAAGGAACATTTTAATAATTGATTTAAACGTTAAATTATGTTTTTCTATGATTTCTCTTAGAAATAGTGCTATAACTCTACAACCAAGTGCTAAATAAAAACGTTTAATTTTCTTCACAAAATTACCAATCTAACATCCTAGGAGGTGTAAAGTTATGTTCCTTTGACATAATTTGGGTTCAATATGAGGCATTCCAAAGTCAATCTGACTAACTCATTTTTTTTTTTTTTTTTTTTTTTTAAAGAAATTCAGGTAATAACAAGATTGGGTTGCATCAGTGAATACTTTTCAGTGGCCAAGACCTTCAGAAGGCTTTTCAATCTATGAAATCCATTCAATAAAAGTTATGTTCTTTTGACATAATTTGGGTTCAATATGAGGCGTTCCGAAGTCAATCCGACTAACTCCATTTTTCTTTAGTAATTCAGGTAATAACAAGGTTGGGTTGCATTAGTGAATAATTTTCAGTGGCCAAGACAACTAACTTCACAGTTCAATGGTTTGCCACTAGAATGTGCTATCTGCTCTGGCAACTGAACATTTTACCAGATGTTTCAGTGGCCAAAGTGATTAACTCCCTGTCTCCATGATAGCTGATGTTTATTGTACAACTGTTTATTGTTATTGTTGAACTGACTTTATAGTGATTGTATGTGATGTTTACTTTCTTATTTCAATCAAGAAACAGTCTAAAAAGAGTAAATATTGCAGTGAAAGTGACATTTTTGCTGACAACCCGGACTCTGATCCAGACTACATTCCAGGTTCAGATTTAGATCTACAGTGGAACTCCAGTTATACGTTTTGCCCGGGACCGGAAAACAAAACATATAACTCAGTAAAACGTACAACTCAATTAATGGTCTACCGGAACCTTTATATAATATATATCGTAAAAACTATGTTCCGCTGTGACGTTTCATTTACATTTTATATCGAAAACGGAAGTTTCTTAAGTATTACTGCACCTATGACATAAATTTTCGGAAATAGAACAGAGCAGAAAAAAAGGTAATAAGAAAAGTACACATAAAGTTATTTTATCATAAAAGTTTTATTAAAAAAATTTGCAATACCCATAGAGTACTTAAAAAAAATCACTGGAATCGCCTTGGCATGTTTAAATAATTTAACAAAATGATAAATGATTTAACAAAAGACATTTCAGTAGTTTACTGAATCTTGCTGAAATAATCACTAATCTTTGATTGTTTCTTTTCGACAGAGCCGACATTGAACAGCAAACTTTGCATTTCTGTTAATAATGCAGCCGCCTTATAGTTACTGCTTTTACTATGTCAAAAGCACTAAGAGCAGCTCCAAAGTTTGAGTGGTATCTTTCAAATTAGACTCATCGGCCGCGTCGTCAGTTTTTCTGGTTACAAAATGTATAAATGAGACAAAATTTTGTCCGTGGACGCAAACATATAACGTATAACTGAGGGAAATGTATAACTCAGTTAATTTTTAATAGCAAGCGGCCGGGACCGCTGAGTTGAAACGTATAACTGAGGGAAACGTACAACTCAGGTAACGTATATCTGGACTTCCACTGTACATAGTACTAATAATCCTTCATTCTGATTAGGTCAAAACCTTAATAGATTAAATAACTTAGGCTCTAATGAGGTTCAACAACTGAATAATAATAATGTTTTAGTTGAGGAAAGCAGTGACTCTTCTCTTTCAGATTTTGAGGTTAGGTCTAGCCCGGAGCCTATTAGAGGCCGTAAATGTAAAAAACCCTGTTAGTTGGAAGAGGTCAAAAGAAAAAGAGACTTTCTGGTAAAGAGTATAAAACTAGATGAAAGGCCATGCATTCACTGCAAAAACCTTTAGCAATAAATAGTGTAAGTATGCAAGAAAATGTAATGAAAAAATATTAACATATGCTTGGGAAACTCTTTTTAAATCGTTTTATAGTTTAACTACTTAGAGTGAGCAAAACATATTTCTCAATGGTTGTATCAAATCAAGAATTATTAAGAGACTTCGACCTACTAATCAGTCTAAACCTCTAAGAAGTCACAGTTTTTCGTTTTCTCTCTGAGTCAAGAACAATGATGTTCAGGTTTGTAAAACATACTTTAGTGAAACCTTTCAAGTGCTGGATGACCGAATTCATAGTTGTAGCATTAAGAATGGCATAAACTATATTGTAGATAGAAGGGGGAAAGTCAACCACAAGAAATAAAGTTGACATATCAGATGTTGCAAATCACATAAAATCAATTCCTGCTTACCTCAGCCACTACATGAGATCACACAACCCTCATAGAAAATATCTGAACCTTACAATAAAAAAATTACGATTTATATGTCTTGTGGTGTGGTGAAAACCAAAAAAATTCCGGTTGAAGAAAAAAATGTTCTACCATGTATTTTCAACTAACTGTAATTTGCATTTAAAACTACCACTTAAAGACACCTGTCAAGTGTGCGACAATTTACAAAATAGACTTTTAGGGGCAAGCGAAGATGAAAGGAAAGTAATAGAAACTGAGAAGGAGCTGCATCTAAGAAAGACGGAAAAGGCCAGAGAAAATTTGAAAGAGGACCAGGGTATATGCTCTGACGATTACTAAGTGTTAACTTTCGACCTTCAGAAGGCTTTGGAATTCTCAAAACTCTCAACGTCTATAGCGAACTACAATCGAAACTTGTATGTGTATGAATTTGGGGTTCATGTTTCTAATAACAAAAATGCTTACATGTACATATGGCCAGAATAACTACTGAAACCTTCAAACTGAAGGTTCCAGAGGTTTGCAGGAAATTAGCTCTTATATTATAAAATACCTGACTGGTCATGCCAATAATGCCAAACATATTGTCATGTACTCTGACTGATGCAGCTGCCAAAACTTCAACATAAAAATTGTTCTATTTCTTATGAAATACCTGCAAACTCAGAGTGGTAGCACTGAAACAATTGACTTAAAGTTCTTTGTGTCAGGGCACAGTTGCCTTCTGAACGATTCTGAATTTTCTTTTGTTCTGAAAAGAGCAAAAACTAGTTCCAACATCTTTTCTCCAAGAGATTGGCACGATATTATTTTTGACTGCTGGAAAATAAACAAGTATTTCCTCACAGAAATGAAGCATGCAGATTTCTATTCAATGGAAACCCTAGAAAAATCTATCACCAACAGGCAAAAAAATGTCGATGGTGAGCCAGTTAACTGGTTGAAAATGAGATGGATCGGTATTGAGAAGACCAAACCATTTACAATCAAATATAAAATTAATTTCTTACCAGAGATGCCATTTGAAAAAATAAACATAAAAATGAAAAATGAAAATGGACGGCCTTTAGAAAGCCTTGCTAATGATCCACCAGATATTCTTTATCCCACAACCAGACCGATCACCATGGTAAAAAAGAAGGATATGATGGACCTCTTGAAGTATATACCTCCTGTTCATCACCAGTATTATAAAGACTGAAAAACTGAAAGAGGTATCCAGCAAGCTGAATACACTTTTTTCAAAATTCAGGATATCAATTTTATTATTTACAATAATACTGGTTACTTTTTCATGTAAATAAATTCTGTTCTGTGCGTATTTGTTTAATAAAATTACTTTTATACAAACCACTCAGAATTTTTTTTCAGTACCTTTCAGTTGGTAAGGTGACTAACTCCATACAAAGTGGCTTTTTTTTTTTAAACAGAGAGACAGTGAAATTTTTCTATATATTTATACAGTGCTGAAAAGTTATCCTCGATTATAAGGCAATTAATGAGTTTAATCAAAATATGTTGTAAAAATAATAGAGTTTTTTATAGATACATAACTTTAACTGTTTATACTGAACATTTTCATTTGATGGAGTTAGTAGAGTTGACTTGTGAATGCCTCATATGTACAATAAGTATAACAATTATATTTTTCAATAAATGAAAGTAATAGTGACTAATGTGTATCTTCCATAATTCTAATTTTCCACCTAATAATTGCTACAACAAAGTTTTCTCCATGACTAGGTTGCTTTCCGGCAATTGAAAGCAGTGAGCAACTTTGCTGTTTAAGAAAACTCCCAAAACAACTGCATTTCACAAATTGCTTCATAATTATACAATAATTAATTGAAATTAATCTCAGTTTAAAAAAGTTTGCCAAGAATTGCCATCTTCTTTATGTTCTTGGAAGGGCTGCTATTCCAATCCTTTAAATGTTCGAATAGCTTTCTACAATATCTATTTTTTCTAATTTATTAATTTATACTACATTTTAAAAGTTGCATAGAGTACTTGATGCTGGTAAAATACCCTTAAATCATGATAACCAAATTGAATAATTTTGTACTTTAATTCTGTGTAAAACATGGACTAAATCTTGAAAAGGCTTGAGCATTTTCTTATATAAATTATCACTTATTAGCTATTGTCATGACTGCATGTGAGATTTGAAGAAAAAAGAAAAATGCAAATTAAGCAAAAACCACCAACCACTTTTCCTTCTAGGCAACATTCCTGGTACATGTTTTTCTGAGCTTAAATTTTCAGGCCTGGACATGACACAGACCTTTCAAAAATCAGTGTAATCATTCCTGACCCAACCTGCATCAATTCAATTTCCTCAAAAAAATTGCTATGTTATTTAATCAACATTATACTACAATTAAAATTCTTTCAAAAGAATAATGCATGTATATACAGCGCCCAAAAAGATTGAAATGTACTTTAATTTTTTACTTGTTAGCGATATGTAGGGAGTGTAAATTGCAAAAATGTTCAAAATACAGTAGGAATTATTAAATAAGTGACCATTTACAGCAAACTTATTTAAAATTAACACATATTTGAAAATAGTGGTCTTTCAGAAATTAATAAAATTATGCAATGTGAAGCTTATGTTAGAAAAATGAGTAACCCTGTCATAAAATAAGAAAACATATGTATATATGAATGCAGGAGTAATAAAGTTGTTCTAAGACGTAGTTTTAAGATCATTTAAATAATACTTCCACAGCAATGTATTAGATGTCAGCAGCGATGTATTGATTCAATCAACAAAAACTATCTTTAATTTAAAAATAAAAGTTCTTTAAGTAGGGGAAAGCTATCTTCTGGTAACTTTTATGATATAAAAACATTAAAATGTTTTATATTTCACAGAAATAAAAACAAACTTAGCTTGAGCTAGATACTATGGAAAAACATTAGGTAAAGTCCCATTAAACTATTGCACTATTATCCTTAACTTAAAATCAACAATTAAAAGAATGTCAAAAGCTTCTATTGTAACTTAAAAACAAGATGAATAGCTAAGTAATCCATTCCAGAAGCAGGGATGCCACTTTTTTGCCTAAAAGCAGAATTCTGCTTTTTATAAAATCCACTAATTTCCACTTTTTTATATATCAAATCCATGATTTCCGCAGATTATCCTGCATAATTCCACGATATTAGTTTTTTTTCTATTGCCATAATTTAAAAATAAATGCATTAAATGATAGGACTTCCTTGAGTTTTATCTCACTACCCTGTATGGTTTGCTACACAGCAGCTCATTTTCCTGGAGATGCGCAGGAGTCAAGAGGGACAGTGTTCTACTCTCCATCCTGCCTATTATCAGGGAGTGATGCCACTTTTCCGCTTTTCTTGTTTTTTTAAATCAATCGGCGATTTCGGCAGAATTGTTTTTTTTTAAATTTTAAATCGTGTTGATGTTTGCTGGGAAAAAAGCCGAGAATTACATCAAACGATCCATGAATAAAATTGTAAAATTAGGTCAATCACTCGAGGAGAAAATCGGGACTTTCATCAATTGGTCGCAGGAAAAAAATCTTAAATTTCGTCAGTCGGTCACGAAAAAAAAATCAAACAATTACAAAAATTAATTGCGAATTTCGTTATTTACTGTTTCAAAAAAATATTTTCTTTAGGTCATTTTCATATTTTCTGTTGTTTCTGCAGTTTTAAATTGCCATCCTTGAAGCCCAGACAAAAAAAAAAAAAAAAAAAAAAAAAAAATACCCAAATAATCAAGGCTTTTTTCTGTTGTCAATAGTACCTTTCATTTAAAAAAATATTAATATTTAATATATATATATATATTATATAGGTTGTTTTTATTTTTTCCAGTTTTACTACAGCTTTAAAATTGCCATCCCTGTAGTCCAGATGGAAATACAAACCTTAAAAAAATATTAATGTTTATTATTGCAAAAAAAAGTTATTTTTGGAGGTTTTTATATTTTCTGCAGTTTTAAATTGCTACTCCTGTAGCCTGGATGCTGGATGGAAATACAAAAAAACAAAGAATACCCATGAACAGACTGCATCTTTCAGGTGCAATGGTGGCAGGTTTGATAGTTTATTATAAAATAGAGATATTTAATAAAATAAGTCAATAAAATTAGGATAAAAAATCAATTTACTGACTTTCAAAAAATCCATGGAACATATCATAGACATAAATGGTTATTGTAGTGATAAAAACTACTATTAAAGTTTTTGTGCCTTTTTTTTATATTTCATATGAATTAAAGTTGAATTTTCTATCTTTTTATTATTTTTCCATAATGCATAAAATAGAAATAAAATCTAGATTTTTTGTAAAGTTATTTAAATTAGTTTACTTTTGTTTAAGCCTTATTCAAGCCACATTTGGATGTTTGAATATTTCTGATCCATCTCTTAATCAAGATGTAGCCAGGATTTTTCGAAATGCTGGGAGAATATCAAAATGTATGCATTCATTTGAAAAAATGTCTTAGTATCACTTATATATACTACAGTCAAACTCATTTATAGCAAGTTCAGATGTAATAAAAACTGGTTTTAATGGACAGAAAAAAAAAAAAAAAGACATGTCTGACTTTATATAACAATGTGTTTCAGTAAACTCCGATAACAAACTGAAATATTTGGAAAACTCAAATTTGTTAAAATGTTTCTTCACTTTTTGAAACAAAAATGTGTGTTCTGCACTTTTGTTGAAATTAGATGGAAAAAAAATTTCGTCAATATTAAACTTTCATGACATTTTTAAAACAAGTTGTTTACAATATGTTACACTTACTTCAGATTAAAATATCTTCAATTTTTTTTACTTATTGATAAATTAAGCTATCCTGAAATAACAAAGCTCACAGCACCAGAATAGTATTGTTATGTCATTATTCTACAACTATCATAAAATCATTATTTTTATTCTAATTTTCACAGTGCCTGTGCTTAAACTTGGTCAATGCAATTATGAGAATTTTTTTTTTCAAGAAACTAATGTGGAATTTTGACTTTGCTATAAGTGTTTTTAACTGTGTTTGAATTTATTAAATTGACATAGTATGTATAGTTCTTACCGGTGATGGCTCATGCATAGTCACTGCAGTACTGCAGCACTCCCTATTTTCATTTAATATTATTTATAACTCTCAATATAATGAGTTGTTTTTACTTGAATTCTTTCTTTATACTTGTCTATACTAATATTATAAAGAAGTAACGATTGTTTTTTTGTTTATTTTTTTGTTTGTCTGTTGGTAGGGGGTAATCTCTGGAACTACCGGAGCGATTTCAAAAGTGATGATGGTAAATTGATGGTGACAATCCCTGCTCCAACGTAGGCTATGTTTTATGTCAGTGCCACTATCTCAGGAAGGGAAAGGAGCTAAAAACATTCCAAAATTTCGATTTTTTTTTTTTTTATACTGAAGGAGCTAGAAACAGGAAATTTGGCATGGTAGTTACTTATAAGAAGTAAATGCTCTCTAAGAACAAATTTTAAAAAAAAATCGAAATTTAAAAGGGTGAGATGAGCAAAAAGTGTTCTAAAAACCTTCTAAATTACAATTTCTATGGAATCTCTGGAACTACAGAACCATTTTCAAAAGTTATGGCAAATTGATGGTGTCAGTCTTTGCTCCAACATAGGCTATATTTTATGTCGGTGCCACTACCCCCAGGGGGGTGCAAAAGCGAAAAACGTTCTAAAATTTTGATTTTTTTTTATACTGAAGGAGCTAGAAACATGAAATTTGGCATGGTAGTTACTTATAAGATGTAAATGCTCTCTAAGAACAAATTCGAAATTTAAAAGGGGGAGATGAGCAAAAAGCGTTCTAAAAAACATTCTAAATTACAATTTCTATGGAATCTTTGGAACTACCGAACCATTTTCAAAAGTGATGGGGGCAAATTGTTGGTAACAGTTCCTTCTGTAACATAAGCTATATTTTATGTCGGTGCCACTACCACAGGAAGGTGCAAGACTGAAAAACATCCTAAAATTTCGAAATTTTTTTTATACTGAAGGAACTAGAAACTTGAAATTTAGAATGATAGTTATTTATAAGATGTAAATGCTCTCTAAGAACAAATTCTAAAAAAATTCGAAATTTAAAAGAGTGAGATTAGCAAAAAGCATTCTAAAAACATTCTAAATTACAATTTCTATGAAATCTTTGGAACTACAGAACCAGTTTCAAAAGTGATGGTAACAGTCCCTGCTGTAACATAGACTATATTTTATATAGGTGCCACTACCACAGGGGGGTGCAAGAGCGAAAAACGTTATAAAATAGTTTTTTTTTTATACTGAAGGAACTTGAAATTTGGCATGGTAGTTACTTATAAGATGTAAATGCTCTCTAAGAACAGTTTCTAAGATGTTCAAAATTTAAAAGGGGGAAATGAGCTAAATGTTAACATTGTAAAACATTCTAAATTACAATTTCTACGGAATTTTTTAAACTACCGAACCGATTTTAAACGTAATACTCGCAAATTTATAGTGAAAGTCTGTGCTCTAACACAGGTTATATTTTATGTCAGTGCCACTAACCTCAGGGGGTTGCAAAAGCGAAGAACATTCTAAAATTGCAATTTTTATTATACTGAAGAGATTAGAAACTTGAAATTGGGCAAGATAGTAACTTATAAGATATACGTGCTCTCTAAGGACAGTTTTAAAATAATTCGAAATTTAAAAGAGTGATATGAGGGAAAACTGTTCTAAAAACATTCTAAATTATAATTTCTATCTAATTGTTAAGGACAAAAACTTGAAATTTAACATGTCTGATACTTTTTAAGACACAAATGCACACACAGAACAGTTTTTTTAAATAAATCGAAATTTGAAAAGGTAAAAGATGAAAAAAAGCCTGGCTGTTACTCACGTAAATGATCACCCAGAACAGTTTACTAAAAATGTGAAATGTAAAAGGACAGGAGCAAAAAAAAAAAAAGTACTAAAATTGCAATTTATGTGATGCAGCTGGTATAGAAGCTTCATATTTGGTATGGTGGTTACTCTTAAAATCCAAATGCTTGCTAAGACCAATTTCTAAAAAAATCGAAATTTAACAGGCTGAAATGAGCGGAAAACAGTATAAAAATATTCTACATCTGATTTAATTGGATTTATTCGGATTAGAAACTGGAAATTTAGTATATAGTGGTGGCCAAAAGTTTGGACATTTTTTGAAAGTTTCATGTTTTTCAACTTTGTGTGCTTGTAGAATATATTAATTTTCACTTAAATACAAACGTTTATATATCAAATTGAAGGTAATTTAATGTAGAATTTAATAATAAAAACAGTATTACAATATCTGTATTACAAAAAAAGTTATGCTCATTTTAGTAGAACAAACAAACACAAATCGTTTTGAATAAGGACGTGTTTTGTAATAAAAGCATACTAGCCAATCACAAACACTGTTCTGAGGACCAATCAAATGTCTGTAACTATAGTTTAGGTTATTTGGATGGTAAAAGAGTTATTGTTGTGGAAATATTTTGCGGAATGATTCATACTAGTACAATTAAATAGAGTATTGCTGTTTTTGAATATTTAAAGTCCTTTTTTTTATTAAACTAATTTTAAACAATGTCACCAACAAGAAAATCTAATTGGACATCTACAAAATGAAGCAGAATTGTCATATTGAGAGAAAATGGCCTCTCTTATGCTGAAATTGCAAGACAAGTTCAGTGTACGTCATTCTGGTGTACGAAAGTTCTGTTTACATTATGAAAAAACGAAATCAGTGGAAAATAAGGCCAAATCAGGGCGAAAAAAATGCACAAGTGCTACTGCCGATAGAAAAATTAACGGCTATGCCTTCAAGATAGAAAAATTTCATCAGATGCCATTAGATGTGAAATGAATGCAGCGGATATTGCAGTAAGTTCAAGAACAATAAGAAGAAGATTATCAGGATTTGGACAACAAGCTAGAATTCCGAGGAAAAAAACATATTTAAATCAAAAGCAACGTGAAAAACGAGTTAAGTGGGCAAAAGAACACATTAAATGGTCAGAAAATCAATGGAAGCAAGTAATCTGGAGCGATGAGAGTAAAATATCACTCTTTGGTAGTGATGGTAGAAAATACGTGAGACGTAGAGTAGGAGAAGCACTTCATCCTGATTGCATTGAAGCAACTGCAAAAAACCCAACAAATGTCATGATTTGGGCATGTATGTCTGCAGATGGTATGGGCCGAATTCAAGTGATTGATGGCATCCTGAATGTCAAAAAATACACCGAAACTGTCCTGGAAACAAAATTGATACCTTCCATCAGGGATCTCTTCCCCAACAACACACCATTTATTTTTCAGCAGGATTCAGCTCCTTGCCACACAGCAAAAGTATGCAAAGCATAGTTTCAAAATAAAGGCATAGATACATTACCATGGCCAGGAAACAGCCCTGATCTCAATCCAATTGAAAATTTGTGGCGACGTTTGAAAATTCTTGTACGAAAAAAGCGTCTATCCAATAAAAAACAACTTATTAAAGCTATAATTGATTCTTGGCACCATGTGATTACGAAAGATGAACTCCAAACACTCATTCACTCGATAAAAAGATGCTGTGAAGCTGTCTTAAAAAATAAGGGTTATCCTACTAAGTATTGATTGTGTAAGTATCTCTTTAAAAAAATGCAAATCTAAGATAGATCTTACTATTAGTTGCATAACTTTTTTTGTAATACAGATATTGTAATACTGTTTTTATTATTAAATTCTACATTAAATTACCTTCAATTTGATATATAAACGTTTGTATTTAAGTGAAAATTAATATATTCTACAAGCACACAAAGTTGAAAAACACGAAACTTAAAAAAAATATCCACACTTTTGGCCACCACTGTAGTTGTAACTTTTAAGATGCAGACGCTCGGTATAAACAGTCTGTTAAAAATTCAAAGTTTAAAGGTGTAAACTGAGTGGAAAACATTATAAATTGTTTTTTTCTAAATTGCTAGCGATAGAAACTTAGAATTTAACATGCCTATTGTTTTTTATATGTAAATGCTTCCACAGAACAGTTTTTACAAAATTCGAAAGTTAAAAAAGGTGCAGAAGCAAAAAAATTCCAAAATTACGATTTTAGTGATGCTGCTGCTGGTATAGGAAGTTGAAATTTAGCATAGTGGCTATTTTTAAGATTTCAGTGCTCGCTAAAAACGGTTTGTATATATAAAAACAATGATTTATCTGAAATTGTTAGGGATAGAAACTTGAAATTTTACATGGCTGTTACGTTAGAGACACAAATGCATCCATAGAACAGTTTTTTAAATTTTTTAAATTTTAATGTGAGCAGGAACAGAAAAGTTTTAAAATTGCAATTTCTGTGATATAGTCATTACAGAAATTTGCTTAATTAGTGTGGCTTAATTAGTAATTTCTGAATATCTGTGTCAGTAAAATTTCCTCATAGGCCAACAAATACCACTTGGCATTTTTCAAGAATTATGCGAGCAAAGCCGCAGGTTTTGCTAGTACATTATAAAATCAAAATCCTTAAGCTGAATGTCAGTAGGTAACACCTAATTAATGTACAATTGCAAAAATCCTGGTATGGAACTATGTACTTTACAGTTCTAGCAATGCTGTCTTTAACTATTGTACACATGCTCACATATCTAAGGCGAAAAGCAAAACATTACGGAGAGATGCATGCTTGTCACACTTAGTTTCAAAGCCAATAGTTTGTGTTTTTCTGACTAAACTTTTTCTGTTAGAGATATGAAGCTACGGTATTAACAAAATTTTCAAGGCACAACTCAGTATTTATTTAGAATAGATTAGTAAAATTTTGCATATTGCTTTCTTTCTGAGACTGTTTTAATAAATTCTTAATATGCTTAATAATTTTTTTTTTTTTTTTTAATAGGAACTCTTATTAAAACTTTTCTTATTATTGAAAATTTATTTTGAAGGACAGTGTGGAGCAAAGATAAATCCAACTACATGTATAAATATTATGTCGTGTTTTCATATTATATTTATTGTTAGTCTTTAAAACTGGTTTCAATACTTATATTATTGTTTCTTTATTTTATGTTTAAGCAGGGCTTAATTTCTAACAAAAACAGTACCGGAACCCTAATATTCTGCAGTACTAATGTATATATATAATATAACTGCAGTAAACTGTAGCGTGCCCATCCCCCCCCCCTCCCTCCAA
This sequence comes from Maratus michaelseni, assembly GCA_963931845.1. Lineage (NCBI taxonomy): Eukaryota > Metazoa > Arthropoda > Arachnida > Araneae > Salticidae > Maratus > Maratus michaelseni. The sequence goes on along the minus strand of OZ007590.1, from coordinate 203,223,629 downwards.
TCTGCATATTTATATTTCATACATTATATGTATTTGCAAAATTTAAAGCAATTTTAAATATATCTATCTGCATTTACTTAGCTGTCAATTATTCCACTTTTTAATTTTCACTCCGGCCGAATAGAAATCTTTGCTTAATTTTAATGTTAATTAATCGCGGAATTCTACGATTAACACTAGAACGCCTGAAATCTTACTACCCCCTGAAACGCCGGCCAGGTGTCATTTTGACACTGGTCGATAAGTAAGCAAAAATTTCAAAGAAAATGTACATTTTAATATTCTTTTTACAAATACATATATTGTACACATAAATACTATTATATCTGTAAAATAGGGATAATTTTACAAGATTATATGAAAATATATATTGTACACACAAATAATATTATATATTTAAAATGAGAATAATTTTGAAAGATAATATGAAAATATATATGGTACGCACAAATAATATTATATATTTAAAATAAGAATAGTTTTGAAAGATTATATGAAAATATGTATGGTACACACAAATCATAAGAGACGGCAGTCTCTTGAGTGACGCAGCGAAAAACCGAAAACCGTAAGCCCAAAACCGAAGATTCCGTCACTCTCATATATACAGCTAGCAGGACATCAAAGGAAAATCGAAACGCCGACATTTAATATCTCAGTAAATATGAGGCATACCGTTTCGATTTTTTCACATTAGTCTTATATCTATGGCCTAACTCTATCCTGAAATTTATAGATTTCTACATGCAGTAGATTTTGAGATCTGGAAACCAATTTTTAAGCGAAAATGGAAAATGTAATGGTGTAATGGGCACAGAGGTGTTATCTCGAAAATGGATCGAACGATTTTTTTAAAATTAATATATTATATTAATCGCTTTTAGATGAAGAGAGTAAGATTTTGAGCTAACGTAGGAAAACTCTTGTTTTTTATATAATCCAGCTTCAAAATCGGACTCTTTTCTTATGCTTTTTCTGGTAGACTAACATTAAAGATTTTCGGCCTTTTCACCCTTTTTTATTCCTGCGCGGTCAGGATATTCATGGGTATCACGGTTATAGTTAAAGGCGATTTCGCAATCATATCAGACTGAAGAACTATTTAGATTTTTTTTTTTTTAATACGAAAACAGTTTTTAATGCAATTTTTAATATGTAATATATATGTATTAAATTAAATTATTGTTTGTATATTTTTCTTTTTTGTTATAATAAAGAATTTCTTATATCAAAATCTTCATTAAGTCGAAAAATATTTAGATTCCTTGATTAAAATATTGAAATATTTTATAATTATACATATACAATTTAATTGTTATTTATATTTAATTTGTGATTTTTTAAAGGAAAAAAAAGATTAAGATTTTTTTTTATCAATTAATTTGCGTAACAAGGAATCATTCAAAATGAATCAATCATCAGTTTGTTTTCTTCGTGTGCGATGCGATTCGCTGCTATGAACATTTTTTGAAGTGTTGAAAATCAAATTTCACAAATACTTCTAACTTCTATTAACAAATACTTCATGAATATATTTTTAATTCCATGTTGTTTATGTACGATAAAAAACACGTTTGTAAGCTTCTGTTTCATAGTATAAGAATCCAAACATTCAGTGAAATGCGTATATTTGATCAGCTATATAAACAAATGAAGAATACAGTACCTTTTTTTTTTCAATTTCATTTCTTAAATTTGCATTTTAAAAACAGATAATAAAGAAATATGTATTTATCTTCTAATATTTATTTTCCTAAGTCAGAGAAATGAAAGTTCTACCATTGTTTTTTTTTTTTTTTTTTTTTTTTTCTAGTGAAAGTTTATTTTCAAATGTTAAATATAGATTTTACTTAATAAATCACGAAATCGGTCGTCAGTTCTCGGGGCAATGGTAGACGTGGCATTGGAAACCTAAAAATCATGAGAGAGGGTAATATCTTTAAACAAATCTTGTAGCAAATATTCAGTAGTATCTTGCACCAAATATAAGAAATTGAAAAAAAAAAAAAACAGGTACTGTATTCTTCATTTTTGTTTATGTATTGTCAAAGCTATGCATTCTACCGAATGTTTTTATTCTTGAAATAGACTATTTAAACAGAGATAGAAGTTTACCAAACTTTTGTTTCTTTCTTCATACATAAACAACATGGAATTAAAAATATATTTTTGAAATATTTGTTAATTAAGTTAGAAGTATTTGTGAAATTTGTTTTTGAACCCGTTAAAAAATCTTCACAGCGCATGGAAAAATAGAAACGCTATAGAAGGATTTTTTTTTTCTTCAGTTACCCTGAAATTAAAACTATATATATATATATATGTATATATATATATATTTTTTTTTTTTTTTTTGGGGGGGGGGGGGGTTTCAGGAGTGCAAAACGTTCATATTTACTGATTTATTAGTTGTTTGTTTTCTTTTTAAAATTAAAATAATGTTGTTAAATAGCAACATCATGGTGTAGAAAAAAAAAACATTAAAAAAATGTGATGCATCGTTATGTACGAGAGATCAGTTTCAACTGACATTACAAAAATTTATTCACAAACTAAGACAGATAATTAAGAAAAATAGGTTAAATCCTAGAACAAGCGAGACGCTTGGCGTCATCGAATTTAGCGAAGCGATAAATGAGTTTTCTTGTTACCGGTTTATTTCTTACGTTTTTTCCCCGCCTTCTGTGCTTGGTTCTAGCATGAGCAGAATGCATGGTTCTGAAAATTGAGCTGGTTTTTGAGGGAATTAGATTTGATTGGTTGGTTGACAGATTAGAATATTCTATAATAGAGTTCTATTGTCTGTGGGTTGGTTTGTTGTGTGTCAGATTTGTTGAATTATGTTTATGAAATGTGTTTTATGTCATAAAGGATAAATCCTGTGAAATATTAAAAAAAAACGAAGGATGAGAAATAACGGTAAGTGCATTTTTGTTGATTTTATATGATAAGATGTATTTTAAGCACTTTAGAGATTGCTGTAAACCGATTTTTGTACGAACATTACTGACCGCAGCTTGAATGGATTTCATGCATTCTAGGGAGTGCGGAATATAGCAATTTTTGTGCATCCAGGATTTTTTTTTTTCAGTTAATGTACGCGAAGCATACACATATATACATATATATATATAAATTATTAACTGCTGTTTGAATGAATTTCATGCATTCTAGAGATTGCTGCACAGGGAGTTTCATGCATCCAGGATTTTTTTTTTCTGTTATGTACGCAAAGTGTACATATATATGTTACTAACTGGTGCTTGAATGAGTTTCGTGCTTTTGAAAAATCAGAAATCTCTAGATTCTCCCCAATCGTAACCTGTGTTCTTTGTAGCAGAGAATTCACTACTTACACAGTTTCTATGAAAATTTTTTCACGAAGTAAACATTGATTTTATTCCGTTTTGTGACAATTTACAAAGTTTTAGCAAGGAGGAAAAAATAGCTAAAAATTATTAAAAATAGAAAAATCTGGAGGAAAAAATTGCTAAATGTTTGTATGTAAAAATTGAAATATCCAGACGAAATATTGCTAAAAGTTTGTAAAAATAGAAAATCGTGAAGAAAAACTTGCTGAAACTTTGTAAATAATTGTAAAACGAAATAAAATTTATGTTAAAATTGTATAATAAAGCTTGCCGTAAGCAGTGTGTAAGTATCTGCTTGCTTAAGCTTAAAAAGCATTCGTTCTGATTGGGTAGAATTTGGAGGTTGCCGATTTTTTGGTTGACGTGCGTAAAAAAAATAGCCAAATCGGATGTTTTGCTTGTTCTAGGATTTTGCCCAATATATTTGATTAATGAATTCATCGATTGATACTTTGGCTTAATTAGGTTTGAATTGGCTTAGTAATTTGAATCTTATCATGATGACGTTTTGATTTTGCATGTCCCTGTATAAAAAACTCCTCAATGATATTTGCAAGATAAATACACTGTCACAATTAGATTCAAATTGGTTCAGCATTTCAACAGTGATGGTAAGGATTAAAAAAAAATTCATATTTTTTGCTTTTGTGTGTACCTTTTAAACAAACTGTAAGAGCTAAATGCTTGATTAGCTAACTCATTGATGATGCGGCTAAGTTTAGGGATTCACCCTCAGTTAGCCATCTTGTTTTTAAATCAAAACATTTTAACTTTTATTATTAAATATAAATCAATCAGTCAGTAAAATTAAATAACATGCTTATAATAAGTAAATATGAATGAAAATTATTTTGGAAATGAGAAACAAAACAAATATGTTTTGAAGTATAGATAAAATGCTTCAGTGATTAATTTGTAATCACTTCAGCATTTTATCTATATTTTAATTATAATTAGTGATCTTCTGTGATTATGTAACATTTCAGCGATGCTGGATTGAATCCCTGAAGCATTTTATCTATTTCGAAAAACCGAAGTCAGAGAAATGCAAGTTTTGTGCATCCAGGATTTTTTTTTTCAGTTAATGTACGCGAAGCGTACTCACACATATATATATATCAATTATTAACCGCTGTTTGGATGAATTTCATGCATTCTAGAGATTGCTGCACAGGGAGTTTCATGCATCCAGGATTTTTTTTTCTGTTAATGTACGCAAAGAGTACATATACATGTTACTAACTGGTGCTTGAATGAGTTTCGTGCATTTGAAAAATCAGAATTCTCTAGATTCTCCCCAATCATAACCTGTGTTCTTTGTAGCAGAGAATTCACTACTTACACAGTTTCTATGAAAATTTTTTCACGAAGTAAACATTGATTTTATTCCGTTTTATGACAATTTACAAAGTTTTAGCAAGGAGAAAAAAATAGCTAAAAATTATTAAAAATAGAAAAATCTGGAGGAAAAAATTGCTAAATGCTTGTATGTAAAAATTGAAATATCCAGACGAAATATTGCTAAAAGTTTGTAAAAATAGAAAAATCGTGAAGAAAAACTTGCTGAAACTTTGTAAATAATTGTAAAACGAAATAAAATTTGTTTATTTTGTGAAAAAGCTTGCCGTAAGCAGTGTGTAAGTATCTGCTTGCTTAAGCTTTAAAAAGCATGCGTTCTGATTGGGTAGAATTTGGAAGTTGCCGTTTTTTTGGTTGACGTGCGTAAAAAAAATAGCCAAATCGGATGTTTTGCTTGTTCTAGGATTTTGCCCAACATATTTGATTAATGAATTCATCGATTGATACTTTGGCATAATTAGGTTTGAATTGGCTTAGTAATTTGAATGTTATCATGTGATGTTTTGATTTTGCGTGTCCCTGTATAAAAAACTCCTCAATGATATTTGCAAGATAAATACACTATCACAATTAGATTCTAATTGGTTCAGGATTTCAACAGTGATGGTAAGGATTAAAAAAAATTCATATTTTTTGCTTTTGTGTGCACCTTTTAAACAAAATGTAAGAGCTAAATGCTTGATTAGCTAACTCATTGATGATGCGGCTAAGTTTTGGGATTCACCCTCAGTTAGCCATCTTGTTTTTAAATCAAAACATTTTAACTTTTATTATTAAATATAAATCAATCAGTCAGTAAAATTAAAAATCACAAAATTCGTCAAATGATCTCGGAAGAAAAATAGTGAAATTTGTCTAACAATCGCGGAACAGAATTGCAAAATTCGTCGAATGGCAGTGGAAAAAAAGTGCACAATTTGTTCGTTTATGGAAAAAGTCGTGAAATTCATTAATCGATAGTCGATAAATCACGAAATTCATCAATCGATAGCAGAAAAATCACAAAATTCATTGATAGTGGAAAAATCACAAAATTTATCAACTGGTTTCAGGGGGAAAAAATTTCGAATATCGTCGAATGGCTTCGAGAAGAAAAAAAAATCACAATCCGTCAAATAATTTCTTTGAAAAAATCGTGAAATTCGCCAAATGGTTTTGAAATTTGTCGAGCGACAGTGGGGAAAAAATCTTTTTCCATTGAATCATCGCAATTGGAACTATTAAGTTTGACCAGTGGTGGCAGTAAAGTCAGTCGGCAAATTTTCAGTATTACTCGCCGATTGGCGAATGGCAATTTTGTCCTATATTTTTATGCACTTTATCGATGAAATTCATGATTTTTTACACGCCTGATTGATGAAATTCAAGATTTTTACGCACCCAATTGATGACTTTCTTGATTTTTATGCATCCGTTTGACGAAATTAATGATTTTTACATGCCTGATAAACAAAATTCATGATTTTTATGCATGTGTTCAACAAAATTTATGATTTCCCTTCTCCCGATCCACAAAATTCATGTTTTTACTGTGCCTGATTGACAAAATTCATGATTTTCAACTGATATGCTTTCCATTGGCCAATTAATGAAATTCACAATTTTTCTTCTCTAGACAATGGCGAAATTCGCAAATTATTATTTTTTTTTTACCGTTCGTTGAAATTTACAATTTTTTCACAAACATTCGATGGAATTCTTGATTTTTCCAAGCCCAGTTGTCGAAATTTGCGATTTTCCATGCCTATCGACAAAATTCATAATTTTGCAGAACCGATAGACAAAATTCATAATGTTTTCCTATGATCTATGGACAATTTGCAAATTTTTCCCGCAACTGTTCGTTGAAATTCTCGATCTTTCCACGCCATTCGAGGAAATTCGCTGCTCGATCCATGAAATTCACGATTTTAAGTGCCTTATCGACAAAATTCGCAGGTTTTTTCAATTGATTTACAAAATTCAAGATTTTTTTTTTTTTTGAGTGATTGACGAAATTTGCAACTCCGGAATTACTGATTTTGGCATCTCTGGTTTCTGTTGACCGATTATTGAAATTTGCGTTTTTTTTCTAGCGACAAAATGGCGAAATTTGTGATTTTTCCATGCCCATTTGACAAAATTCGCATCCAGTCGATGCAATTCATGATTTTATGCGCCTGATCGATGAAATTCATATTTTCCTACGATTTATGGACAAAATTTGCAAATTTTTCTCACGAATTATTAAGGAAATTCGAAATTTTTGGATAGGTTGGCATGTATGGTCTCTGCGGGCCACCAGTTATCCATCACGGGCCACAGGTTGTGCATTCCTAATCATGATGCAGTTTGGCTCATTCGACTCGACATCGATAGAACTTACTGATTTTAGTTTCACCACCAGGGGCAGTTATGTTCATATAGAACAGAGAGCGCCCCTGGCAGTGGAAGGGGAAATTAATGGATTTTGGAGCTAACTCAAGTTCTATGGGTCCCATCACAACATGGTTTGATTCATTCAACTTGTTTCAAGTTTGACCACCAGGGGGCGCATTCCCATCTTAGGTTCTATGGCCCCGATCATGACAAGGTATGGCTCACTCAACTCGAAATCGACAGCCTCAAAAATTTCAGCTGTTTGTATAGAACAGAGTGCGCCCCCTGGTGGTGGAACATGGAACTAACAGATTTTGCAGCTAACTTGAGTTCTATGGGTCCCATCACAATGTAGTTTGATTCATTTGGCTCGACATCGATAGGATACATTGATTTTAGTTCCAAGTTTCACCACCAGGGGCGCTATCCTATCTCGTGTTCTATGGGCCCGATTACGGTGAGGTATGGCTCATTCGATTCGAAATCGACAGCCTGAAAGATTTCAGCTATGTTTGTATAGAACAGAGTGCGTCCCCTGGTGGTGGAAGATGGAACTAATGGATTTTGCAGCTAACTCGAGTTCTATGGGTCCCATCACAATGCAGTTTGATTCATTTGGCTCGACATCGATAGGATACATTGATTTTAGTTCCAAGTTTCACCACCAGGGGCGCTATCCTATCTCGTGTTCTATGGGCCCGATTACGGTGAGGTATGGCTCATTCGACTCGAAATCGACAGCCTCAAAGATTTCAGCCATGTTTGTATGGAACAGAGTGCGCTCCCTGGTGGTGGAATATGGAACTAACGGATTTTGCATCTAACTCGAGTTCTATGGGTCCCATCACAATGCAGTTTGATTCGTTCGACTCGACATCGGCAGGATATATCGATTTTAGTTACAAGTTTCACCACCAGAGTGTGCTTTCCTATCTTGTGTTCTATGTGCCCCATCACGACGAGGTATGGCTCATTCGACTCGAAATCGACAGCCTCAAAGATTTCAGCTATGTTTGTATGGAACAGAGTCCGCCCCCTGGTGGTGGAAGATGGAACTAACGGATTTTGCAGCTATCTCGAGTTCTATGGGTCCCATCACAATGCAGTGTGATTCATTCGACTCGACATCGACAGGATATATCGATTTTAGTTCCAAGTTTCACCACCAGGGGGCACTTTCCTATCGGGTTTTATGGGACCGATCACGACGACGTATGGCTCATTTGACTCGGAATCGACGGCCCAAAAATTTTCAGCTATGTTTGTATAGAAAAGGTTGCGTCCTTTGGCGGAGGAAGATGGAACAAACGGGTTTTGCCATGCATTTTCATCCTTCTAATTGTGTTACTCTCTCGCTGTATAATTTAAAAGTTGAGTCTTGGATTCCTCTCCCTGGGCCACCACCCTCATATTTTATTGGGGTCCAAGGGGTCTTTTTTAGCATTTCTTTAAAATTTTATTTTAATGATTAATTTATACCCTATGCTTAATTTCGACTAATTGACATTCTCATCAATAACCTTAAAAAAGTAATGATATCAGTACAAAAACCCTTAACGGGTTAAAAGTTGTGACGCAGCACTTTCTTTTGGCTTTATGAATTTTAAATATAGGTCTTAAAAGCAATGATATCAAATTTAAGTGACGCTATGTTAATAATTATTTTTTTAAATCATAATTTTCTTTTTAGTTTTATTTATATTCACAGGTGCAATTATTATCTTAATATGAAAAAATATATAAAATTTATTCGCTGATGCTTTTTCATTCACATCTCTCATGAATTCAAAATATGGGTTTTAAAAGAAATGATATCAAAATTTGAGTGACACCTTGACGTTAATTTAATAGGACTCTTTTAAAATTCAATTTAAATTATTTTTGGTTTGTCTTCTAAAGTATATTTACACATACAATCAATACTTTTAATTTTTCAATACACTTTTAAATATATTACTTTCACTGAGCCTATATTATGTATTGAAATGTATTTATTTCAATAAATTGATTTATCTTCTGTGCCACGCTATCCAAAATCATAAGTAAAATTTATGTAAATGATTATTTTGCGTCATAGTATCCACTTGAATACATTTCCCTTTGTTTGGATACTATGACGCAAAATAATCATTTACATAAATTTTACTTATGATTTTGGATAGCGTGGCACAGAAGATAAATCAATTTATTGAAATAAATACATTTCAATACATAATATAGGCTCAGTGAAAGTAATATATTTAAAAGTGTATTGAAAAATTAAAAGTATTGATTGTATGTGTAAATATACTTTAGAAGACAAACCAAAAATAATTTAAATTGAATTTTAAAAGAGTCCTATTAAATTAACGTCAAGGTGTCACTCAAATTTTGATATCATTTCTTTTAAAACCCATATTTTGAATTCATGAGAGATGTGAATGAAAAAGCATCAGCGAATAAATTTTATATATTTTTTCATATTAAGATAATAATTGCACCTGTGAATATAAATAAAACTAAAAAGAAAATTATGATTTAAAAAAATAATTATTAACATAGCGTCACTTAAATTTGATATCATTGCTTTTAAGACCTATATTTAAAATTCATAAAGCCAAAAGAAAGTGCTGCGTCACAACTTTTAACCCGTTAAGGGTTTTTGTACTGATAATATTACATCTGTAAAATAATAATTTTTCAAGATGATATAAAAAAATATATGTTACGCACAAATAAAATTATATCTGTAAAATAAGAAAAATATTGCAAGATGATATGAACATATACATTGTACACACGAATAATTATTATATCTGTAAAATATAATATTTTTTCAAGACGATATAAAAATATAAACAAGAGAAATAACTACTTACATTACTTATATCACTCACAGTCAATACATTTATAGCTGACATATTTTGTGCATTTGCCGCATGTCATTCTTTTACAAGAGGAACACATTTTATTTGTCACATTTCCATGACATTTTTTAACTTCGCATTTCCTACGCTTAGAAGGATTTTCAGTTCGCAGTTCATCTTCATGGCTACTGCGTCTTTTAGCAGATTTTTCAATATATTCTGCCCGTAATTCTTCAGCTAATGTTTGTATAAAAGTACGCCTTGATATTTTTTTCCCGTCACTTGTTTGAAAATAATCCATGAGTTTATGGCAGCAAAGTCAAACATATTATAGAATGTGTGAATTGGCCATCTTCTTGATCCTGCTTTGACTGAATATTGTCTTGCCATTTGGTCAACAATATCTACGCCACATTTCGTTTCATTATAAAAACTGACAGTTTCAGGTGTTATCTTTGAATTATTGGCAATTGCAATGTTTGAATGCATAGAACTCAAGATTATCACATTTTTTTTATTTTTACACTGGTAAACTGTAAGTGCTGTGCCCGATTCTTCATTTTTCAATATTTTTGTTGAATATAACACTTCTTTTCCTGACTTTATACAATCTGGAATTTCTCGTCTGGCCCTATTTACCGTGCCAACTAAACTCGTTCGTCTTTCCTTCAGTTTCTTAGCCAACTCAAGAGAAGTAAAAAAATTGTCAACTGTGACATTTCTTCCCATATTTTTAAAGGGTTCTATTAGTTTTAAAACTACATACTCAGAAAGTCTCTGACTTTGATCTCGTTCTTCATTTTTTCCTAGGTAGGGAAATGCGTTCAAAATATATTTACTTTCTAAATCTGCAGCTATCCAAAATTTTTGTCCGTATTTATCAGGTTTTGTTGCTATAAACTGAGTAAATGGACAACGAGTCTTACTAGGAAATAATTGTTCATCTATTGTTATATTCTGGCCTGGCTTGTAACAGCTTATGCAGTATTCAATAAAACGATTCCATACTTCCGAAATCATTGCGAATTTATCCTGCTGAGTTCGATTACGACGAGTTGATTTGATATAAAATCTCAGAAATCTTGATATTTCACAAAACTTGTCTCTGGACATGGTTTCTTTGCAAAAATTTATACCCCATGAAGTAGACCATAATGAATGAAGTTCTAGGTTTCTAGCTCCTGAAACTCCACGTGCATATAAAATCGAAATATAAGCAAAAAGTTCCTCTTTTGAAATAGACCAAACATCATTTTCTAATACTCGACGAGCTTCTGTGTTTGTGCATTTTATTATATGCTCTAAAACCGTTCTGTCTATAAAAAGCAACCAAGCACTCAAAACACTGTCATTATTCACATTTCTTTTTGCATAACTAGTTGGACCACTATTTTCTCGCAAAATATTTTGGATTGCTAATCTACCGGTTGCACTTCCTGAACCACATTCTTTCCACCGAGAGCCATCGCGAGCAACAAATTCTTTCTGATTTCCAGAATCATCAATTTCAACATCCTCATCGCTTTCCGATTCAGATGATATAACAGGAATAAAATTTTCATCATACATGTCAGATAATTCTCCACCTTCCGATTCATTATCTGACAATTCTCTCATAAGCGTGGTAATTTCTTCCGTAGTAAGCCCTCTCTTACGAGCCATTTTAAATTTTACTCATAGAAAGTAACAAGAACGAAAGAAAAGCTCAGAAAAATTCTTCTAATCATAACTCACAAGTAACCGCGCATGCACAATCTTTGTGAGAACTGAAATCTAAGCGGCAGGTGTTGTTGCAGCTGAAACAAATCACGTGATGACCAGATGTAAAAAAAAATAAAAAAATAAAAAAAAACATTACAGGACTCCCTTGTTTTACACAATGAACGCACAGAAGAACAAAATTTAAAATAGGGTAAGTGAAATTTTTGCGGTGTCCAATTGACACCAAACCGGCGTTATAGGTAAATCTATCCGTAAACTAAGTTTGAATAAACCTAGTTCGCCAAAAACTTTTATGTGAGTTCTACCTACATATTTAATAAAAGTCGAGCGAAATAAAAAGGATCCTTCAAAATTTACAGATTTTAGAAAGAAACTTTCACGCTTCGGTGTCATAATGACACTGTCCGGCGTTCTAGTGTTAAATAAAGTAAGTGTTATGCATCTTTATAAATCCTTGGCTTAAAGCTTTCTTTAAATTTAAGTAAAGGTATTTAGTTTTACATTAATGCATTTTGGTTTTTCAACATCTCTTGAATAAACATACTTGCGTATCTGAAACGGCCAGCGCTAACGGTCTCGTTCACGATCTTCAATTCAAAATACGTTACTCAGTAACAGTAAGTAACCTGTGATTAAGGGATCGCGCTAATCACCGTAGTCTGTTATTTGCAACTTGCGAGTATTCGTAGCCAATGGCGTTTCAGATGCGAATTTGTGTACCTTTAAATGGCAACGTGTTTATGCTAATCATTCGCCGATGATGTGTTTAAAAGGATGGACTTTCCAGGATGTCATTCGCACTTTTCCTTTCTCCAGCTTGTAATGCTGGTTGTAATATAAAATGTAGCTGCATATTATTTTTCTTCAGTTCGTTTATTTAACAGCGAAGTTATGCTGTCTTATTGTATGTCATCATGTTTATAATAAACTACTATGATTTTAAAGGAGCTGTTACTTTTAAGTCTTCCACATGTCACATGAAACACAGTTTTTTATTGGTACGGCCAACAGTAAGGATTGTGATTCGGAAATAGTGTTAACACAAAAAAAGAATAGTTTGCAGCTATGGAAAAAATGAATGAAATTTTCAAAAATTAATATTTATATGCTGAAGAATCGAACAAAGTTTTTCAATTTCCTATAAAAGGTGCATATCTTAAACTATATTAGATTCCTTCCGTATAACAGTCTTTCGTAATGAGTCCTTGAAAATCAGATAGAATTAAACATTTGACACTGTGATCGGAAAGATTTGATGCTTTTATAGAAAAAGGAGAACTCCTCAATTGCTTACTGTAAGAATAACATTACGTGGCAATTATATCTACTTACAAATGCAAGTGACTTTTTATGCAGAATTATCTGATTTCCTTCAAATTTTGGATATAAGTTTATTCTGATAAGGTGCTTCCCTGATCACTTTTGGGGGTTCATTGGTTAAGTAAAAAGGAAGGAAAAGGGGGAGCTAATCCCCCCTTAATTTATTTTACGAAGGGCATTATTCTTTAAAATAAGAGTATAGTAATAGAATTAGTATGAATAGCCTGTGAGATCACTGCCATCAGTTTAACTGGGCACTTTCTTTTTTATATTTAATATTCATGTCTAAACACAATTTTTATGACTTAATTTTCTTTATTTCCTGCTTTCAACACATGATCATTTAATTATTATTTTAAACTTTCATTATTGTTTTTAATAGTCTCATGCAAGTACATTTTTTATTTGAGATAAAACATAATTCTTTGCGCTGATTTAGAAATTGGCAACAATATAAAAAAATGACTTTTCAATAAAAGATTTTTTACTCTATTTTTAAGGATTTTTTGAGTTTTTATTGTCCAACCATGATTATTTTTTGAATTTCTGAAAGCTTGTTATATTTCGCGTCTGGTGGTATGATTTTTGAATTCATAGGATGGCTAGAAAAAAAGTTCCTAGTAAAAAAGTGATGAGAATAACCCAGAATATCTATGCAGATTTTCATTGGTCCATTTCCAATTTTTTATATATGGAGAGAGATGGATAAATAAAATTTTTAATTTACAGACAGATTGAGTTCGAGCACGCACAAGCATGAAGAGAGATATAAAAATTGAGCCCATTTCATCTCCATTTCCTACGCGTGCAATACATTGTCACATATAGTGTTTTGATAGAAAATAATGCAAAAGCTTCGATATGGGAGGAAAAGGAAAGGGTAAATTGGGCTTCGGTTTTTCGGAAGTGTCGCACTGGGCTCCGGAGCCCAGTATTTATGGGCTTCGGTGAATTCTGACCAATATTTAAATATTTACTAAAAGCAGAGAAGTACCAAAGTCGTGCTCCGGTGGACTCTGGCACAATTTAAGCCCTGTGTTTAAGTAGAATTTCTTGGATTTTGATGCTGATATTTATTTAACCAGAACTTTAAATTTCTATCTCATCTTAAAGTCTCGAATATATCTTTTCTAAACATAGTTATTAAATTTTGTTTAGAGCAATGTGAGATTTTTGTGTGTGTGTGAACAAATATAAAGTTTAAAAAGTAAATTTCAATTTATTTTCCGCTTTAAAAAGTAGGTACACGTCATATCATTTAAAAAATTTCAGAGCTTAAACGAAACTTTCTCACTCTCATTAAAATAAACAAACTAACAAACAGCTCCTCCCCCCCTCCACCCCCCCCCCTCTACACACATACAACATTTTTAATCTCTAAAACTATCATTTTTTGTTTCATTTTTTGTTGTTATTTGTTTCTTTATAGTAACAATAAATGAACAATCAGTCATTTAAATTACCCTCCTTTCTCTCAAAACTTCCACTTCTCTCTTTGTCCCTCCGCGCAGAAAATAGTTTAAAATCTTTAATAGTAATTTTTTTTTAAATTGCCACCCTATTTCTTTGTAGTAAGAAAATTCATCTGATTCACATCATCTCATATAAGTATCACTCATCTAAAATCATCATCCCTTTTGAAATTTTTGCTCTGTCCTTTCCTCCCAAGGTGGGAGGGGGAGGGGATTTCAAAATATGTGGGAAGAAAATTTTTCATCTTTTTTGCAGTTTGGCTGTTCTTGCCCCTGAATCATGTGTATATTTTATGTTTTAAAACAAATATGTTCTCTAAAAGAACTCCCCCTCCATGTCTAGAAATTCGCTCCTTTTGGAGGGAGGAAATATGGGGAATGAAAATTTAAGGGGAGAGCTAGTTGATCATTTATTTATTGTTGTTATAAAGTAACAATGCAGCATAAAGATCCTTAAAAAAATAGTTTTAAGTATTTTAAAATTTGTGTGCTGGTGAGAGAGAAAGGGAGAAGCAGATTTTTTTTTTTTTTTTTTTTTTTTTTTTGGGGGGGGGGGGGGGGGGAGAGAAGCAATTTAGATAATTTTTTTAATTATTGTTGCAAAGAAGTTAATGTTATAAATAGAGGGGGAAAAACTGTTTAAAAGACTTAAAAGTGTATATTGGAGGGGCCAAAGGAAAAAATGGGACTTTTTAGGGGAGAATATTTTAGATGCTTATTTAATTAATGTTACAACAAAATCACAAATACAGCAGAAAAAAATTAACAATTTTAAATTTAATGAGGTTGTGGGGGCAAGAAGAGAGAAATAGAGATTCTTGGAAGAGGGAATAATTTAGGCAGTAGATTAGGTTTATTTATTATTACTATAGAATATTAAATAAGTCGTAAAAGAAATTTAAAATTAAAGAGTTAAAGGTTAAACTATGCGTTTTTGGTTTTAGAGGAAGGGGGGAAGCAGTAATTTTGAGGGGTTTAGATGATTGATTATTTATTGTAACAATAAAATAACAAATAAAAAAAGAAAATATGAAGAAAAAAAGATTTTTAAAGATTTCTAATTTAATTTTTGGGTGAAATTTAGATGATTCTTTCTTTTTTTCCCCCATTTTTTTAAGCAAAAATCTGCTGAAATACAGAAGATTCTTGACCTTTTTTTAACTTCTAAATTAACTAGCCAGTCTTCGCCCGTCTAGACGGTCGCTTTCAGCTAGATGGGCCCAGATGGTTTTTGCTGCGTATAGCCCGGGCATTGGACAGGGGTCACAAAGTGCATGTAACATCATGACAGCCGAATGATGCACTGATTCTTCTCTTTAAAATTTAAATACAGAGTTTATTAAATATGAGAGTTGGTATTTACAATGATATGTGCACTATATACATTTTTACTATTATTCATAACAATTCCACCAAAACCACATTACTTCTTAAACTAATCAAAATATACTTGGATGCATTCCCACATCCTACTTCTGTGAACAAAACACCATCCCTTTTGTCTTCTCTTCACTTCCGTTTACTTTTTAAAAAAGGGTTGGAAGGATGTTGGTTGTATGACACCCCCCTGATAAGATTGTACTACGCAAAGTGAAGCAAAATCTGATAACTAGCAACCATACAACTATACAGCATAAAATATATATATAAACACAATTCAAAAAAGATGTCCTTGTTATAATAGTTATAATGAATATATAATAAACATATAAAAAACACTAACAATTCAAAACAGATGGAAAGACGACTTGATATAATACTGCATACCAAAATTAAACACAAAAGAAAGTATCACTTAAATAATCCTTATACAGTAACTAGTCGTGACAGACTATCTGCATTTTTTTAATTTTGCACCTGTGCAATGAGAAATATTTATATTATATCTTTGTAGAGATAAGGCCCATCTTTGTAATTTTGCAGACTGAGGTGCAGATTTCTGAAGATATACTAAGGGTTTGTGATCAGTTATTAGTTCAATTTCCGCACCAAACACATAAACTTCAAATTTTTTTAATGCCCACACTACTGCATAAGCTTCACGCTCAATAGTCGACCAGTTTTGTTGCACCTTAATGAGCTTTTGGCTAGCAAAACTAATAGGGCACAAATTTTCTTTCTCATCTCTTTGTGATAGACAAGCACCAACTCCATAAGAACTGGCATCACTCTGAATAGTGTAAGGCTTTTTAGGATGTAGTGTATACAGTTTAGGAGCTTCACACAATAAACATTTTAAAGTTTGAAAGCCTCTTCTTCAACCTCAGACCACGGAATGATCTCTGGGATTTTCTTTTTTGTCAAGTCGGTTAAAGGCTTGGCGATTTCAGCATAATTTCTTATGTAGTCACGATAATAATTAAATAAATCCAATGAATTTCTGAGAGCTGTTTTGGTTTTAGGCGATTCTATTGTCTCAATGGCACGTAACTTCTCCGGATCGGGCTCATGTCTACCTCCTCCTATGACATGACCTAAATACTTGATCTGTTCCTTTGCAAAAACACATTTTATAACATTCACCATGAATTTCAGTTTAGTTAATTTGGATAAAACAGCGTCAAGATGTTTCAGATGATTTTCCCAGTCATTTGAAAAGATAGCAATATCATCCAAATATGCTCGACTTTACTCATGATGTTCATCCAGAGCATTGTTGATCGATTTCTAGAATGTGGCAGCCGCATTATGCAATCCAAAGGGCATGACTTTCCATCGGTATTGAGCACGATGGGTTTTAAAAGAAGTAAGATCTCGACTCTGTTCTTCTAGAGGATTTTCCCAATACCCTTTTAATACATCTAAACATGTAATTATGTTAGCACTTCCTATTTGATTAATTAATTCAGTTTCATTTTCCATAGGGTAATCAAAAGGTTTTGTCACTGTGTTTAATTGATGAAAATCTATACATAAGCGCATGCTAACATCTTTCTTTGCGACACATATGACCGGATAAGCTATTTCAGCTTCACTTTTTTCTATAAGTTCTAGATGCTGTAACTCTTCTATTTCTTTATCCACTTCATTTTTTAGCAATTCCGGAATTTTATAAATATATGGTTTCTTTCTTTCTGCACCTGGTAATAAAACGAATTTTGTGTGCTCCAACATTGGCAATTTGAATTTTGCCTGAGAATAATGAGGCATGTTTTTGTAGAAGTTTACTTAACTCTAATTGTTTATCAACCTCCCGATGCCTAAGGTCTACTTCTATGTTATTTTCATTCGAAGTATTAGCTTTAATTGGTGTTGGGTGAATTTCACCAAATTCTACATAGTCTTCAAAAATGACCCCAACAGTCTGTACTCTTATGTTAAATTTCCTTATTTTATTCGCATGAACTTGTTTAACACCCCCATCAGGTAATTTCACTTTATACGAATGTGGTTTTATTCTTCCAAGTATTTCTCCTTGTCCTGTCCACCTAGCATATAATTTATTGGTAGAATCAGGGATAAGTAAATGTACTAAATCACCTTTTTCAAATTCTTTCATTCTACTTCGATTGAAATAGCGAGTGTAATTTTCTTGTTCTTCTGTAGCAGTTAGAGAAGCAATGTCAGCGGCTCTTTCCAAATTTATTTTTAATTCTTGTAAATAGTCTACTGCTGAATTACTAAGATTCAATGGTAAGGGGATTTCACCTGACCATGATGACTTTAGTACTGCCAAGGGACCTCTAGCTTCCCGACCATACATGAGCTTAAACAGTGATACTCCAGTTGTGCAATTTGGCACCTCACGGTAGGCAAAAAGCAGAAAAGGAATAAGTTTATCCCAATTAATATGATCGGTATGAATTACATGATGTAGCATTTGTTTAAACACACGATTAAATTTCTCAATCAATCCATTTGAGGCAGGGTATGATGGAGTTGAAAAGCGAGGACATGCCCCTAACCGGTTCTCAAATTCTTTAGTCAGTTCAGATTTAAAATTAGTGGCCTAGCCTGAACAGATAACTTCAGGAATTCCGGTGCGCATAAAAATAGCATCACATGCCGTTTTCGCAGAGAGACTCTGTAATGGTACTACTTCCGGCCATTTAGAATTTTGATCAATTAAGGTAAGACAATATTTATGCTTCCTTCCTGATGGCAGAATAATTTCACCTATACAATCAATATTTACAGTATGAAATGGATATGTGCACGGACAACAGGTGTTATCGGAATTTTATCTGTTTGTTTCTCAGGGCTCTTTAACTGACAGTTCTTACATGTTCTACAATAATTTTCTACATCTCTTGAAATATTCGGTCAGGTAACTTGATTGTCACTTTGCACTAGATTAACTTAAATATGCTTGCGCAGCCAAACCCGAGAGACAGACAGAGGAATGAAAGAAACAAGTTTTTCGGAGGTTAGAGAATTCAGTTTTATTTGAAGCTTTTCGAGACTTCCAGTTTCCACTACGACTGTCATGTTCAAACCCAGTGATAATTGTACCATACCTAATAAGACCTTTGGTACATATAATAACATCTTCTGCAGCAATATCATTGTATTAATTCTAAGACCTGATAATGTGAAGCTCCGACTGCCACATAGAGATGATTAAGTAATCATTTTAATCACGATTTGCTAGAGCATTCCTCCTGCTTGGTTGTTCCTGATTATGTAATAAAGCTTTGAGACACAAAATTAGACTGCTTACTTTTGAAGTACACACATTTTCTTAGTAATATCTGAGTGATATAACCATCCAGCCTATGCCTATACTGTTTCCTATGTCGATACATGGAAACCCAACCTAAAACAGGTTTCGCCAACTGCCTTTTAAGCTCCAGTATGTCACTATATCACATATATATCTGATCTATTTCTTACAATTGCACTCGTATTTATGAACCGTTTTGGATGAAACTAAGTGTGTATTAAACTCACCAATATCTCGACCAAGTTCGTTGGCCAGCTTCGTCCGCCATTTTGTTTCAAAATGGCGGCCACTAAAAAACTTAACTAAAAAAATATATACAAAAAGATTCGAAATTAAAATTTATTTTTTGCTTAAGTAGGCCTTAATACAATTATTCCGGATCAATTTTTGTTTTGCCTATATCTTAAAAAATGGCTGAGATATTATAGTTTGAAATTGTAGGGTGGCTGGCATTTTGAAATAAGCCAGCAGATTAAAACAAATCAAGGATTAATTTATGAGTTTTAATAAACAGGATTTCTCGCAAATTATCATCTTTCATTGTTGTAATCATTTTCCCAATCATACGCATGAAACTATATTCATATCCATTAGCATCAAATTCTCGCCAAACTTGGTGACCAAAAATAAGTCTCCATAAATAAAGCCAACTTGGCTGTAGTTGACTAATTTGGTGAATTTCTTATTCAAATTCAGTATTACCGAATCTTCTGTAATTGGATTCTTTGCATTTTAGTTTGCTGCTTTCGAGTAACATTAGCTAAAATTATAAAACAAAGATATAGGAAAGCTACCTTTTCCTCCCGGTACAGGCCAAAAGGACTTTTTAAATAAAATTTTGCACTTCAAAACATGTTTTTTAAATATAAGTTTCATGTTTTCAGCAACACATGAAATTCATATAAAAAGGAATTTCGTTATTTCACTTTTCTTTAATGCATCAAATTTTTTTGTTAATAAATATGATTTCCATAAATTCAGATTGCTCCTGAGATGAATTTCCCAGCTTCTAGGTTTTCTTTGTTTTAAACAGTTTGGCAAGGTAAAATGTATTCAGTATTTGTATCTCTGGCATGTACCATATACCCTTTGTCAAGAAAATTACTCCTTAAAGCAATATATCCACACATTCGTCTATTCCCAAATTCTTATTTTAAAAAATAACCACAAATAATTGTTTTTACATTCTAAATTTTACTATCTAGTCTTTATTTTCAATTTATTCATTTAAATCACCAAAATAGTTATGTCTTTACCAGTGGCGCCAACTTTTGAAAAATTTTGCATGGGCTTAAAATCATTTTAGGGAAAAATGACACCACCATTTTGTTTTCTTTGAAAGTTTGGGAAAAGATGATACAGTGACCTCTCACTTATACGACTTTCAGGGGACCATAGAAAAAAGTCGTATAACTGAGAGAGTCGTATAAGTGAGAGACCGTCTTATTATACAAGTTTTAAACTTTATATGCATTAATTATTTTACCCATATTAAAAACGATAAGTTTTGAGTACTAAGAATAGATTTTAACAAAATTTATAAAAGATATTAAAAAATAAAACGTAAAATATATTTTTAAAAAGTTCACAAAATAGTTCACTTACTACTATGTTTATTTTAAAGATTTAGAAATAAGATTTTCTCAAAAAATGAAGTGATATTAGTTTGTTACTTTCGTCAACGAAAAGAGAAAATGTTTAAGTCTAATACAGCTTTTAAGCTATTTTCGGAATAATCATTTTAATCGAAATAATTCTTTAATGCATTTATAGCGGCACTTGTTTCTGAAAACTTTACACCAGCAATAACATTGATCTCATCTTCGTCATCCTCCTTGCTCAAGTCTTCCTTATTGATATCCTCAAAGATTTCTTCAGCAGTTTTCAGTTCTGACAGAAGACGTTTTCATCACATTCTACGTAATCTTTGAAATTAATACCTTCGTCCATAAACATTTCATCCCAGTCTTTGTCATTAAAGGATTCCCATATGCTCTCGAAATCGGATTAATTCGTTGAACTAACAGTTTTGTCTTGCGAAAAACATTTCTTAATTGTCTGCGATGTCACATTTTTTCCAGGTGGTCATTTGGCTTTTGTTAAATGGCATGCACAAGGAAATTCCATACAATCACCCTCCCGCCATAGATTTCATCGTTAATAACACATGAATGTAGATAAGAAATGTTATTCATTATTGATAAACACTTTAACAATAGTGAAAGGATAAAAGTAAGAAAACGTGGCTGATTTGTACTTTAAAGATATAAAAATGAATTCTTGAGTGATAAATATAAAATAGCTTGAACCATTTAAAGCGTCGTATAAGTGAGAGAAGCAGTCGTATAACTGAGAGAAGTTTATCATTATTTCCCATAAAGCGTGGACGGGACCAAGATAAATCGGTGTATAACCGAGAGAGTCGTATAAGTGAGAGGTCACTGTATTTCAATTATGATAAGTGAAGTTAGAATTTTTTTAGAGTACAATGTATTTTTATACGATTTTATTCAATCATATTTTTATAGTGTCTTCATTTTATGGACTCTAATATTTCCTATTATGCTCTGAATTTGACTACAAATTAAAATTTAAAGGACTAAAAAATTATTAAAATGGGCACTTAATGCAAATACACAGAAATGTTTGTATTCATAATACTATTTACTTAAACTATACCGGGCGATTCAAAACAGATACAATTTCTTGAACCGCTGATAATAGGAAGATACTTCCAATTACAAAAAGTACACAAATCAAGAATGTCTTGCATCTTTCAGCATTTGTTTAAAAAGGGGTTGCATGCATGCATGCACATTAAAATACGAAATTTAATATTTATACGACCTCCTGTTCATATAACTAACTATTTAGAAAAAGAAGGACTTTAGAAGGAAGTCCTAAGAAAGACATTAAAAAAATTCTTTTACGGACAAAACATACTTTGTTATAATACTTTAAATTTTATGAATTTTCAGTGTTTTCTGGCATTAAAAACACGCCTTTTCTATTTGTAGTACTTAACGAAGTTTTTTAATAAAATGAACCCACTTATTATGTAGCACAGCATGTTGAAAGTATGATCTCTGCACTTCTTCCAATAAATGTGTCACAAACATCCTCTAAGACGTCTAAGACAAATTTTTCCTCACTGTCCTTACTCACATTTGAAACAGTAATTTGATTAAACCTTTTCTTTGACATAGTGGAACTAGTAGAATGTAAAAAATGTTTTCAGCCTTTTCCATGATGAGAGGGTTTCAGCATTTATACACTTTGCTATTTTATTAAAATCTCAAGAAAAATATTTCCATCTCGGTGCAACCTGAGATTCCTGTGCAAGTTTCACTGAAGTAACTGAATTCTTCATACATGTGCTTTCATTAACCCTACTTTTATAAATCAAACTGTCCACTTAAAGCTATCCTAAAAATAAATATTTTTCTGCAATAAAAAGTGCGAACCTACTGACACATTCATAAAGTCACTTGTATGGGTATATGTAAAAAGCAAAAAAAATGTATACACGACTTCTGAAGTGATTTGAAATCTAACAGCGTTTTCGATTTTAAAAAAAAATGTTTTACCTCTTCAGTTATAATTAATTGCTGTCTCATGATGACCATTCCTGAGCTATGGAATGTGGAAAATTGAACGCTTTGGCAGCTTTTTCTGAAAGATCCTTTGACACAAAAAATGGAAAACTCCAAATAATAACAAGTGCAAATTTTGTGTATTTAGGAAGAAAAAATGACGATGCAAGCCCGACGATTTTGAATCAAAACCCTTATCCGAGCAAGAAAAATTGTGTCATCAGAGCCCGAGCCTGATACCGAAAGTGTGCAATAGAATAAAAAAATATTTAAAAATTGTTTTAAAAATAATATCTTATTTTTAAACATCTTCTTACATGAAAATAACTGTTAATCCCATGAACATAATAATTTTTTTGGAAATTTACATTTAATCTTATCATAAGAGAAGTTTGGTATTAAAAAAAAAATTATACTTCCTTAAAAGTATTCTAACATTTTTCCCCTCAACAAGCAAATCTGCTAGACACATTAATGAAGTGCATTTTATGAATACATACATTATATTTGCAGAAATTACTATTTATATGCCTATGCTGAAGAATCGAACAACTTTTTTTGTTTCCTATCAAAGGTGTACATCTATAATAGATTTAGATTCCTTTCTCAAAGCAATCTTTCGTGATTCTTGTGTCACTCAAAATCAGGTTAAATTAAAAACGCCATAATCGACATTGTTATCTGAACAGGGTTCCCAGCAACATGGAAAGTCATGGAAAATCAGGGAATTTCAAAGTAGTCAGGGAAAGTCATGGAAATTTAAAAATATATAAGAAAAGTCAGGGAATTTATAAATATTTCCTGAAAAGTCATAGAAAGGTCTGGGGGGGGGGGGGGGGGGGGAATTTGAATTTGAAATCGTTTGTTTTTCAGAAAAGCATTACAATATTATATAGTGTTACTCGCTTCATGGCGCCTCTGAAAAATCTCTAGACTCTTGTCGGTTTCAAAATCAAGAATTTCCTTCAAACGCAATGTAGAAAAACCATAATATGGACAAAAGTTTTCTACATTTTGAGACTTTTTTATGACATTAGTGTTTCCCCTAGGCATTTTCGAGAGGGCACAGCACTCTGCTCTTTTTTTATAGTTGTAAATGTGCCCTGAAATTTTTATATAGCTGGAAATGTGCCCTGATTATTTTGGATTCGCAAAAATTTGCTGTCGCGAATTTCACCAAAAGGTTGCGGGAAAATATCGCAAAATTCATCTATCTGTCGAGAGAAAATATTGCAAAATTCATCTATCTGTCGAGAGAAAATATTGCAAAATTCATCTATTGGTCGAAGGAAAATATTGCAAAATTTGTCACTCTGTTGCAAGAAAAAATTGCGAAATTCGTCAATCAGTCGCATGTAAAAAATCGCAAAATTCAGCAGTTGGTTGTAGGAAAAAAATCATGAAATTCATCCACTATCACATGAAAAAAAAAGAACCCGCCATTAAGAGGCTACTTCACTCAGGCGAAAACACCTGCTCGCTAATGTTAATCCTATGAAGGAAATATTTTAAGATATCTCGTTTGCATTTTAATATTTTTAAATTATTTTTTTTCCATTGGATAGCTGCAGTCAATCTCTATGCAAACATCTTTGTACTTTTTCGATTTTTGTTGCAGTTTTTTTTTATTGAGGATACTTTCACTTTCAAAATCGGTTCTGAAAGTGAAAGTATCTTAATAAAAAAACTTGTAATCAAAATCGAAAAAGTAAAAAAAAAACGTGCATAGAGATTGACCTCCGTTATCCAATTTTTAAAAAAATCATTTAAAAATATTGAAATGCTAACGAGATATCTTAAAATATTTCCTCCATAGGATTAACATTAGCGAGTGGGTGTTTTTGTCTGAGTGAAGTAGCCTTTTAAGATGCGAAAAAAATCAGAAAATTCGCCTATTGGTCGCAAAGACCTCCCTTCACATCATCCCGAAAAATTCGTTTATCAGCCGCAAGAAAAAAACTGCAAAATTTGGCAATTGGTAGCAGGAAAATATCCTGAAATTCATCAGTCAATTGCGGGAAAAATCATGAAAATAAATGGCTATTTTTTTGGAAGGGTAAGGGGGTGCTGGCAGGTAGTGGATAGACAGCATAGAAATGCATGATAAAACTCCAACGTGCAAATTGATCTCAAAGAAATGTGTTTTTTGGAATAATATATATGGTATATAAAATATTTAAAACAAATTTTTTGGGTAAATAAAATAAAATAAAATAAATATTAAAATCTGTATATTATTAAAATAAAAGGCAATTAAGCCATATTTAATGTTGTTTCACATTTCATTTGAAATAAAATATTACTTTTGTTTGATAAGCACACTTAACTGATGATGCAATTTTGATATTAAAAAGTATTATAACGACATTTTTCTCTATTCTAGAAAAGTAACCGGTGCTTTATAGGTGCAACTTTATAGGATCAAAAACTATACATAGCAATTTAACCATTTTTTGCAGGCACATATTTGACTAAATTGTAGTGTGCAAAGTCCAATAATTTTTTTAATTCGACTAATTTTGCAGTTTGTAGGACCTTTTATTCAAAATTTCATTAGCTGAATAAAGATTTAATTTAAAGTTTGAAATAACCGATTTTTTTACCTACTGTTGCCAGATTTTAAAAAGCCCAAATACTAAAATTTACAAATACTTTTCAATAGAAAAATATGTTTATGTGTAAATATTAAAATAGAAAGAAAACTTTACAATAATTAAGTTATTACTTAACAAAAAGCACTAAAAAGCCCTTTTCATAAAAAAGTGCCCCTTTTTTGAAGGAGCACCCAGCGCTTTTTTATTCTGGGGGAAACACTAGATATTTCACATTCTAGACTTTGTTGCATGGCCTTCATTTGAAAACTGGCTAAGATGAAGTTTTTTTTAATTTTAGTATTTTATAGAATTTTATTTTGCAATTTTCTTGAAAGGTGCTTGAATTTTCTCCTGGGAAATTGAGTATGAACCCTGTCATTACGATACAAATTTCTGATTTTATGCTGCTTGTTATTTAAAGCAGATTTCGTGTATGCCTATTTGGTCATGGAACTTTTTTGAATTTGGTCAGGGAAAATCATGGAAAGTCAGGGAAATTGCCAGACATGTTTTGCTGGGAACCCTGCTGAATGATCCAATGCTTTTATAGAAAAAGAGGAAACACTGTTCGATTGCTTTCAATTGGAATAATAATACATGCTAATTATATCTACTTACGAATGAAAGTGACTTCGAGAATATGCAGAGAAGAGCCGCAGCATGAGCAGAGTTCATGTTGAAAAATAGATATAAGAATCACCAACGTTATTTTCATATGAAGAGTGATTGTAACTCGCAGACAATAGAAGATTACAAATTTGCAAACCTTAAGCTAATACTAAGTTGACTAAAAACAAAAGTAAATATTCATATCGCATTAGATCTCTAAAAAAAAATAAAAATAATAAAAGTTCCAATAAACACATTTCCTACTGTCACAAACTAAAATCAAACAACAAATTATTCGCTCTCTTTCGATTTGCATCAACTCAACAAGTCGTCGCCATCAATGCCACACATGACTCTGCATGAAAAATTTTCTTTTAAAATAGCATTCTAATGTTAGAAAAGAAAAAGATTTCTGTTTCCCCTTCATTATGATCAAAATAGTATTAAAATAACTTGAACTGTAATCTGTACTTTTGAAGAAAAATAAAATAAAAGTTTTTTTATATTTTCTAATGAATAAAATTATCAGTTTCAGAAAAAATTATCCCGAGCCTGTCTGATCCCAAAGACTGGTATAAAAATAGAACCCGAACCTGTCTCATCTCTAGTGTCTGTTACTGCTATCCTTAGCGTATTTCCAAACAAAATTATTTTGTGAATGTCAACGGAAGAATTATTTTTCAGTGATTGAAAAATAGATAAACATAGAATAATGAAAATTGGGTGGGCTGGAAGAGAAA
The DNA here is from genome assembly GCA_963931845.1 of Maratus michaelseni. Lineage (NCBI taxonomy): Eukaryota > Metazoa > Arthropoda > Arachnida > Araneae > Salticidae > Maratus > Maratus michaelseni. The sequence goes on along the minus strand of OZ007590.1, from coordinate 203,196,982 downwards.
TTATTGGGTGGGCTCGGGCCCCACTGGCCCATATAAGTTGGTACCACTGATCTTTACTCTTAAGTATTTCAAATATAACATTTTAATTTATTTTGTTCTGTTTAATAAAGCATGTTTTAAAGTATGAATAAGTGTTTGTATTTTCATAAAAAGAGTTCACAAATTCCTTCTAATTTCTAGATTATAAAAAAGATTACTAATTTTCGAAGAAAATGTTAAAAAATTACATTCACCAAACATATAACTTCTTTGCACATTCTTTTTCCTTCAACACTCATAAGTAGCTGGTTAAAAGTGACCTTGGTTGCAACATAAAAGAACTTTAAAGGGTTGGGTTAGGAGTAGACAAGAGTGCTTGAAGGGAGGTGGGTAGTTACAATGATTCGGTAATAGATTGAAACGGCAGGGGCTGTATTAGTGGGTACAGAAATTGTCAGTTCTTTATCGCCCTATGATGTTGGCTGATATTATATTTGGAATATGTATCATCTAGTCAAATCCCTCATTTAATGTGATTTCTTGCCAATATCAGCATTGAACTACTTAAAAAGAAGGTGATATATTTGATAACATAATAATAATCTCACTGTGCAATTATTAACATTCTCCCTTCAATTCTGATAAACGGTTGAAGCAATTTCGACATCTTTAATGCCTGAGATGTAATCTGTGACATAAGTGGCCACATCACAGATTGCAAAGGAAACACACCCAGAAGCAATGATGTAACCAACTCTTAAAAAAAAAAAAGGTTCCAATGGCAAATTAAAATGCCGATCGCAAAACACAAACAATGTGAGAGCATCCTCCCAACATGAAACTGAGCAAAAATATTATTAGTATGCTCTTACCTCATGCATATCTATTATTGGTTGTAACATTGATTGGTGACAGAAAAAGATTGACAGGAATTTAAACAAATATAAAAAAATTTAAATGAAGAATCAGATCAACTGCTAGTTTAATAATGTTTTTGACTACATGGATATAAAAATTAAAAGATAGAAAATATATTCCTTTATATTTAAGAAAATACTGCATAGATAGATGGCAAAGAAAACATTAAAATTAAAAGTTATACTTAATTTATTCCTTTGTGTTTGTAATGATTAAATTCAATAGATTTATTTCTCTTCTTTTTTTTTTTTCACAAACAGTAAGTATGGCAACATCTTACAACACATAAACTATAAGTCTGTTAGGCAGGCAAAAATTGTAAAATATTGACTTAGAAAACATTTTAGATTTTTTTAAAAGTTTAATTTCATTAATTAGCAAATCATTAATAAATTTATTAAAATTGGATTTGATTTTCTATTTCCTTTGTTATGATTGTTGTATCTTCTGTTTTAGGTTTAATTGAATATCTTTCAATTGAAAACAAAGGTTTTTCTGCATTGCATAGTGCTATAGTCCTTTCAAAGTGTTTCAGAGCTAAATTATGGGAAAATTCAAAATTTGTTTCAAGACAGTTGGAAAAAATTGGTGACTTTATTATATTTATTTATTTTTAAGAAATATCGATAACTGCAATAATATTATCTTTCTGTGTAAATTGTGTTTGGAAGTACTACTTTTGATTTTTACCTGAATGAACATCAATATGATTTTTAAGCTTCAGTGATTAACTTTTAAATGGTTGATATGTATTCTATCCAAATCTTTACTTATTTATCTTTAAAGAAATATATATAGGACTTCAGAGCAGCTATTGAATTTAATTTTTGGGCAATATTTGTTAAAATCTCACATCTATCTTTAGTAAAAAATTCAAGAAGATGAAAATACTTATTTGCAAAAATAATAATAATTAATGCACAAATTATCAATATTTAACTTATTTTTATCATTCACCATTCAATATTTATATTTTATAGTTATGTATTAAAAGCCTATTTTTACACTTCTTCATTTAACGTAACTTGGTTCATGTAGACTATCTAGTCAAAAGTATTCTGACACTTTCGATTTTAGTTGTTTTGTTGAAAATCTAGAGAAATACTTGTTGAATTGTTCTTGCACTTTAGGGATGTAAAGAACAGGTTTGACTTAATATTTTTTTAGTGAAGATTTAGTCACGAGAGGGCATCGTCAACAAATTGACATATTGTACATCCATCCAAATTAACATATTATAACAGAAAATTTTTAGGAACAACATGAATTAAACTCGTAAAATTAAGTGTGATTTTTAAAATAAATATTAAATGTTTATAACTATTTTTACTTTTATACTTAATCCTGTTATTTTTATAATATTTCCATTGCAAAATCATGCTTATTTATTATTAGTAACTAGCAAGTTTTGGTGGCCAGCTTGTCTGCTAAATATGAGTGATTGAGTCTGTGCTTTGTGATAGAGTGAATCTCCAGCAAAAAAAAAATGTCTCATTTCATTATTATGGTAACACATACACATTGTGACTGATAGATTCTTACTCCCATCAAAAACGTCACATGTAAAATATGCAGCCAAGTCTCGTGACTCTTTTACTGTAAAAATTTCTAAGATCATGTAAAGCCAAGTTTAGCTATCTTATTATCTCTGAAATTTTCATTCACAAATCACTCCTACTTTTTACATCTTTAGTTATTGATTATTTTGTGACTTGGCAATTACGCAGAAAGAGAATGTGACAGCTTTATATAATTAGCATTAATCAAATAATATCATCCCATCCCATAGCATAGCAAGGTGTAATAACGTAAATTCTTATTTCTTTATGAAAAAAGAAATAAATAGCTATTTAACAATGAACGGAATTAATAAAGAAAAATTTTATTTAACAGATGTTTTTATATTTGCAGTGATGGAGAAGGGGTCAGGGAGGGGAAATGACTTTTTAATTAAATATCACATTTATTGTACAGTGTGTATTCGTGCAGCGATATTTAGTGTTTTCGCATGTATTATTTCGCGATATTTAGTGTTTTGAATGTTTTCGCATTTCGTACTATTTTTTTATAGAACCTGGCAACGGCGACGGATTAGCTTTTTTAATATAAAACACACACAATCTGCTCCACTGGGTTGCCAGACAAAGTAAAATCTCGTGAAAATCGCTGTGTTTCCCTATGTATAAAATTGCCATTTTGGCGTCAAAAAGATACCTTGGTGCATCTGTGACATCTGTACCATTAATTAATATTAAACTGTTAGTTGATAAAACTGGATTTTCTTAAATATCACATTCTTAATTTTCTATTTATAGTGAATTTTTTATTTTTTAGCTGTTAAAGTATTTCATTGTTGCAGTTTATAGCAGTCCTTTGGCATATTTTGGTGATAATTTGTTGACGCATAATTAAACCCTTTGTTTTTTCCCCATATGATTGCACACTTAACAGAAAATATTTGGTGAATCTAATCATTCAGCACGAGAATGTGTTGTATATAATTAGCCTTAATCAAATTATCTCATCCTATCTTATAACATAATAAGCGTAATAACTTCCCTGTGCTGCGTAATTGCCAAGTCAGAAAATAATCATTAACTAAAGATGTAGAGACTAAGAGTGATTTTTGAATGAAAATTTCAGAGTTAATAAGATTGCTAAATTTGGCTTTACATGATCTCAGAACTTTTTATGGTAAAAAAGCCACGAGACTTGGCTGCATTTTTTACATAATGTTTTTATTGGAATTTCACTTCTTTTTGTAAGTAATCCTCCTTTTCTTGACTTTTCTTTTTGGACATCCTCCACTGGTTTTTGATAAACCTACTGTTTGTCCTTATTTTTTGTAGGTACCAAAAATTTGGAGCTTTTGTTCCATTTGCAAAGTTCTGTAGATAAAAAGAAGTTTCAGTATCCTAAGCAAGCACTAAGTTATGGCAGGGGGGGGTGGGGGGTGAGGTATTATTTGCAACCCTAGGTACTTGATATTTGGCATAAAAGTACTGTTTAGGATACAAAGAAAGACAAAATTAAAAATTTTAGAAAATTCCAATAAATTAAAATATTTTTGATTTTTTTTTTTTTTTTTTCCTTCAAAGTTTCCAGATTTTTAATTTTTCCTTTCTTTGTATCCTAAACCCTACCTTTATCCTAAATTTCAAGTTTCTAGGATTAGAAAATCCAATTATTTTTAAATTTTTGATTTTTTACAAATATTTTGATTTTTTGATTGTATTTTCAAATTTTCTGAATTTTTTAATTTTTTCCTTTTTTTAATACTAAACTCTACCTTTACACCAAATTTTAAGTTTATAAGACTACAAGATCAAATTATTTTTAAATTTTTCAAATTTTCAAACTTTCTTTTTCGAATTTTCCAGATTTTTGAATTTTTCTTTATTTTGTATCCTAAATACTACCTTTATTCCATATTTCAAGTTTCTAGCACTACAAAATAGAATTATGTAAAAAAAAAAAATTCAATTTTTTTTTACTTTTTATTGTGTTTATTTTTTGTTTTTCTGTATCCTAAACACTACCTTTGCACCAAATTTTAAGTTTCTAAGACTACAATATCAAATTATTTTCAATTTTTTGGAATTTTTGAAAAAAAAAAAATTCGTCTTTTCCAGATTTTTTAAATTTTTCCTTTCTTTGTATCCTAAACACTACCTTTATTCCAAATTTCAAATTTCTGGGGCTGCGGGATGTACCTTATCTTTTTGATGATTGGTGAGTGAGTGAATGTCAAAAAATCGAAAGTTTGAGTTCATATAACCTCCAAACTAGAAAAGATAGAAACGTGAAATTTTAAATTTCGGTCCTGTGTGCCACATACTCTAGATAAATAAGTTTCAGATTTTTGGGAAACTCAGTGCAAAGATACGGGAGGGGGGGGGGGGGGTCAAATGTGCCTGAGTCGCTTTCAGAAAAGGATGCTTACTTCTGTACATTCTCGACTTGGCAGAAGCACTGCTGTGCCTCCAGATAAAAAGTTATATGATAGTCTATATAATGATACAGGAAATTTAATGAAAAGAAGAATTTAGCTGTAAATGTGTACATTTTTTAAGAAATTCTTTAAAGTTTGCATAACTAACATTATTCACTATTTTTGCTTTAAATTTTAACAATATATTTTGGCTGTATTCAGTAAAAAATTTAAGGTTTTTTTTTATGAGCATTTGATTTTAAAATTAGAAAATCTCACAAAGAAAAATATTTTAAAATTTCAGCTAAACTAAACTTAAAAATTTCAATAATCTTCCTTTATTTAAAAATAAACATAAAATGGGCCTCTAATATTTTTTAGAAATTTTTTTAATTTTCTGAAAATATCGGAAATAAATGGTTGAAATAATAAGTTTAACAGTATTTTGAAATTGCAAGTTCGTAAATTTATGCAAAAAGTGTTAAGTTGAGCTTAAGAAAGTCTTGATTATTTTTAGCTGCACACAGGGTGGCTTATTCTTTCAATCTATCATTTTTGATGTTTATGAAAAGTCACAGCCATCCATTGTTGCCCTAGGTTAATCTCGGAAAATGAAACATTTGAAGTTATTGAAAAAAATAATAGCTCGAAAAGTATTTGTCACAAAATTGTTAGACAAACTGCACTAGAAAGGTAAAAAATTGTATTTTTCTTGATATAAATTTTAAATCTAATGGTTATGCCGTTTTTCAAATATTGAATTTCAAAAATTACCAAACTTCACAATGAAGTACCATACCGAAACCTTCACGCATAAAAAGATAATGGGGCTGTTCACGGATGAAGATCAGGCGGCTTGCAGGCAAAGGAGACTAAAATATGGAGTGAGTCTATACTGTGAATGTATGGATAGTGAAATTGAAAGGCTTGCGTTCGAAACATTGATTTGACTAATTTGCCTATTTTAATGATATTTTCTTTAAAGTCTAGAAGTGAACTTGATGGCTGAATGGTTAGAGCACTGCTCTTGATTCTGGAGGTTGCGGGTTCGATTCCCCTAAATTTCTGTTCGATTTTTCTACTTTTTTTATTTAAAAATGTTTTATCGATTGCTTTGTATTTTTCATGATAAATGGAATATATTTTATAAAAGTAAAATTTGATACTAATAACAATTACTTATTTAAATACGACAAATTCAGCTATTTCACAATTAAAATTTTACATTACATATTATTATTAGCCACACACAGGGTTAATTCTTTCAGTCTATAGTAAATTCATGTTTATGAAAAATCACAGCCACTCCATATATAAAGGAGGACACCCTTTATACATAGCTATACAAATGGTTGTTATTGACGAGATTAAAAATAAATTGTATCTCTTTATTATGCCGATACTTCTGCTTTTATTTCTTTTCTCAGTCCCTAATTGCCCTAAGCGGCCGCAGACCCCGTTTAAACAATAATATAAAGGATCCAACAAAGTTAAACCCGTCGTGGCGGACATTTCTAAGGGGGTCCCGTGGTCCTATCTCCCATAGGAACGAAGTTACTTTTAATATTTTATTCATTTTTTTTATTTTTCTTAATTTTTATTATTTTGCTTTTTTATTTTAATATTTTACTTTATTGTAAGCATTCATGATAATTTTGAGTGCATTATTACATTCAGTTAATGTTTAAAATATGTAAACAAAACAGTGACCAGAAATCCACAAAATTTTAAAATCTGCACAACCTCTTGTCTCAAGCTGTGCAGATTTGAGGGAGTCTACTGTATTCGTTTTCTTTGTTTCTGAAAATTAGGACATATGTTAGAGAATAAGAATTAAAGATCAGAAAAAAATCACACAGAAGATTAAACAAAAATGAGACAGAATTTTGAAAGAAAATCACTTCAAAGTGCATACATTCAAGGCTGTACTTTCGTGCCAAAGTGTAAAAGTAGTGTCAAGAAAGATAGTTTGACTGCAATCCAGCTGATAAATACCTCGGTCATCTACTATATATATAAAACACGAACAGAAATTTTGTTCCGTTCCTTTATAACTCGAGTTCCGCTGAATGGATTTTGATGGAACTTGCACTGTTCGATAGATAATTGTTCAAGGAAAGTTTTAGTATATAACACAACGTTCTACGTAGATTAGTTATAGAATTATTGTGGAAAGTTCTGTTATTTTGGATGAAAAGGTTACCATTGATTGTTTTTTGGCGACCATTATCATTGGTGAAAGAATTGCAACTGCTATATAATTTAGAAAATAATACAAACACATCGAAAAATAAAAGAGAAAAGTAACTAATTTTATTTAAAATAAAAAAGGGGATAAAATGAAAAAGTTTTGATGACAAATAATGTTGTAAAATGAAAATATTTAATTTATACATGAAAAAGAATGTTCGTAATTCTTACAAAATTATTCAATGAGAAATATTGCAATTAAAACCATATTTGGCGATTTATCGTTTGCGTCAGGTTAAGAAAAATACTTCTAAAATTTGATTTGATAAAATCAGAGTAACAATTTTGTTTTTGATTTGTTCTCCTCTTTAAAATTTTATTTTTAATAAAATTCTCCTTCATCATGTGGCTTACAGAAGAAACTTGCTGCTGCAATTATAAAAATGACTGCATTTGTGAGTTACATTTTATTTGTTTATTTACGATTTGATTTTAAGCCAAAAAGGCATAAGCGTGACATTGGTCTGAGCGATGTTAAAATGGTGTTTTTTCAAGTATACGACAGCATTTTTTAGTGTAATTTTTTATATTCAAATGTATATTATATAAATATCAGTTAATATTATAAAAATGAAGTCAAATATTTAAATTTTAGTGTAAATTATAACACATATTTAAAAAGTTGTTCACCATTCATTTCTTTTTAGTTTTCTTTGCATATTTTTTTTTTCTTTTTGAAGGTTTTTAAAAGATATTGGAATTATTTTCTGTAATCGGGTCACCTGTTATGTTGATAATTTGAATTTTGCTAATTAAGTTAAAAAAAAAAAAAAAAATTTGATAATTTGGGTTTTTTTTAAATAAATAATTAAATAAATATTAAAAGGTAATTAATTAAATTAATAAATAAATGGGGTTATGATTTCTTTAGGTTGTTTTATTTACATTATTACTTTTTCTAACTTTAGGATGTCTCTAAATTTTCTGTCAGACAATTTATTGCAAATTGCTCCATATTATATCATTTAAATTTTGTTGTGTTTAATAACGTTTTGAGGAGATTTTTTTTGTATTGGCTCGGCGCCCGCCTCGAATAATTATGAATATAATGAATGAAAATTCAAGTTAATAATACTTCAAAATGTATATTAAAAAAAATAGCTAAAGTAAATTTTGGTTCATAATTTATCTTTGAAAATACGTATTTAAATGTAAAAATATTATTATTTTAAAGGTTTTTAGAGATGTTCTGTTGAAAATTGTATGTCTAAATTTTCATTTCATATTTTACTAAGCACGTGGTGCCGATGTTACGATGTTTTGTGTATTCTTCCGCGGCAATCGGACCACGTTTTTATGTGTGTTTTTACTCCATTTCAAAATGAGAAATTATTGTAAAAGAAAATATGTAAAATATAAACTGTACATCTATAAGCAAATTTTGGAATGTTTTTAAATTAATCAACAAACTGAAAGATCATCATCTTTGGCGCGCCATCGGATTATTTGCCGTGGCATGAAGCGAAGGTGCGCGACGGCAAGTGGATAAAAGGACCGGCGATTCACGGAGACGGGGCTTTTTGGACGGTTCTTGGACCATCGGAAGGGTGGAGAAAAGTACGAGCGGAATCCGGCTGGTTATCGGGACATCGACTTTTCGACGAACGGAGGCGGCAGGAAGAACGATGGCTGTCTGAAATGGAGTGTTTTGATTTCTAGAGCTAGAGAAGGAGAGTGAATTCGGAAATGAGACTCAGAGGTTCAGTTATGATGGAAGGAAAGAGAAAGAATCGCCGAAATATGTTACTAATTACAAGACAGATATTTCATTAAGTTAGAGTTGTGGTCGACCACGTGGTGAGAATATTCCCCTTTTTTTTTATTTCTCCGGAGAAAAAATGTTTCCATTAAATAAACTAAGCATGCTAAAAGTAATCGATCAATTATAAATATTTCCCCTTGTAATATTTTGCTGATAATTTAATTCAATAGTCATTAATCAAACTATTCATAATAAAAGGAAATATGTTTGTAATAATATTCCACGATGTAATTTTTTATTTGTTCTTTAATCTAATGTTTCTTTAACTTTTAATAAATCTTATTTGTTTTACAAAGAAAAATCTCTATTTTCTTTTCTATTTTTCATACAGCGGCAAAAGATGTTCCGTTCTGTTTTTAGGTTTTTCAGAGTGAATAAGTTCAAAATTCTATATGATCAAGGTTTTCTTTATTCATCATTAAATTCATTATATATAAAAGATTTGATTTTTTGGTAGATTGTTTTTTTTTCTACCACGTGTTTGTGTCTGCCTAAGGAAGTTGTAGGTACGACACAACACACCCACCAATTAGCGTATATATTCTATTGTTGGAAATTTTGGAACATCTGTCGCAGACGCACCGGGGTTGGTGCCATATTTGTTTTCACCATTTTGGCTCAGAAAAACAAAGGCCAAAAAAACAGGAATACCCAAAACTTAGTTTTTGCACCCGTTAGGCCTAGATTCCTAAAGCAGCATCTTAGTTTGATTTTATTATGAAACACACACAATTTTTATTATAAACACACACATATTAATTTATTATAAAACTCACATTATTTAATTTAATATAAAACCAATAGAATCTGCTCTACCGGATTACCATACGAAGCAAAATCTCACCAAAATCACCGGATTGCCCAGGCATAAAATCACCAAACGGATACCCAGGTGCATCTGCAACATCTGTACCAAAATTTCTTTTATATTTGAAGGGGACTTTGGACTGTAAATCTGATTGGAGAAGATTAGACACAATTTGTACTCAGCAATTAGCAAATTTAAGTATTTTCATTATGAAGGAAACAGAGACAAGAGTATTTACTATTATATATTTTTCCACTGTCAGTTATTTTACTATCACTAAACAAGCAATACTTGCAATGTACCAAAAAATCTTGGACATGCCAATGGTGGCCAAGTAACAATATTTGCTGATTTATCATTTTAGAAATAGATAAGAAAAAAGTACCTGGAATTTAGATTAGATACAATTTTGATCATTACAATGCAATTTCTGCTAACGCACAGCTCTAGCCATTAAACTTGGTGACAAATTATCGATTATGTTCATTACAGGGTTTATTTAGACCACAGACTACAGAATAATCTAATCTTCAAAATAAAAGAAATTGCAAGACTATTTATTTCTCTGTGTTATTATGCTCATTAGAGAAATGCAAAAAATAAAAAATAAATAAAAAAAGCTTCGGTTCAAGTATTTATCAAAATAATTATTACTAAAAATTTTGCATAACTAACTTTATTTATCATTCTCAAGTAGTTTTATTGGTGAAAGATCTATAATTCAGTCAACAGCAATTTGACATTATTTAATGGAACGTAGTTTGGCATGTAATTAACTTCGTTTTGTAGCTAACTCTGGTACATTTGTAACCATATCACTGCAAAAACTTCTAAGCTTTGACTTCCAACTTGACTGTGGACCTGATTATGGAAGACTAGGAAGATTTTATTTAATGCAAACTAGAGGATTATTTTTCTATCTGAATCGAGGGTTTTTTTTTCCAGGTTAATTGTTACATGATTGCAACTGGTATATAAAATGAAAAGGTAGTAAAAATGACGTAATTTTAATTTTATTCAAACAATTCGTCTTTAAAAACCCACTTTTTTAAGATTCACATTTCTTATAAATATGAAAATTAAACACTGTTCTTTATGTGCAAGTAATTTATTGCTTTTTTCACTATATATACTCTGCTGGAATCCAAAGATAGAAAACTGCAGTAGATCTGCTAGAAGATGACGTATATTACGAAATATAATGTAACGTAGAGCGAGATTTTAGTTTAACTACCAGAACTACGCATAGCGCCAAGCTGAGAGGCCCGGCGTTCAAGAAATAACAAACGAAAATGAATAACCCGAACATTATTTAAATTCAATGGTCAATCTCTACAATGATTGTTCTCTTTTTTAGTAGTAGGGTGACTAGAGGACATTTTAATTTCTATTGGTCATAACTGCCACATTTGTCTACCAAACTCTACTATAAATGATGTAATAAAAGAGTTGCTTCTTAATAGTCTGAATTTTGTCTAACACCTAAGATAAAATAATAGTGCAATGGCATTCGCATTGTATTGCACAGTGCAGAAGGATTTGCCAGGTGAAGGTCCAAATTACTTGAAAATACATGGTCGAATTCACCATTTCGTTTTATTCAAGGTTCATTTGGAAAATTGACCAGCGCAGCGGGCATAGCCTGCTAGTATATTGATACTTAATATCACGATAACAATATCTATACTCTGACTGTACTGATATATCCCAATAACAATAATATTGTTTTGCCCACACTGGGATTTCAAACCCCAAAAAACAGCACCGAATATCTCGTACCAATAGCTTCAATTCTTCTTTCATCCAATCCATGTATTTATTCACTGACAAGTTTCAATCATACCACAATATCTACTTCTGCTGATTTTCTCTCTTTCGCTGATTATTTACAAATAAAGAATATCTCCGTACAGAAACAAAGAATATCGTTGTTTTACTTTCATTCTTTTTCCCTGCAAACTGCAAAATCCACTGTTCATTAGAGATGAATAACAATTATTACCTGTTTCTTGTTCAGCAGCTACTATTGGTCTATTTATATTGTCATATATCAAAGCTTGATATATCATGACCAATAATAGCATGTGTTTGAATATGTGCCAGTTATTGCTGATAACATTGATAATGATTGCTAGAATGTGGTTTCTCTGAATGAATTTATATCTGCCCTTGAAATGAGTGTCTGGAATCGAATAGATTCAGTATTTTCTCATTTTCCTAGTGATAAAAAGAGCATTTTAAATACATTGAAATTTTTTATGTTGAATTTCAGTGGATTATTGAAATTAACGTATTCCTTACTCTAGTGAATTTTATCATGAAATTAAAATTTCTCTACAGCGTGTATACTGTCTATCAGTTATTCAGTAAACAAGATTTTTTTTTTTAAATTAAGAAATACATTAAAGAATTTAATTCAGAGAATTTAACTCAATAACATTTAACTCAAAGAATTGGAGAAAAATTTAAATTGCAATTTTGCCAAGGTTAATTTTTGTAGTAAAGCACAAGGTTCTCAAAATATGTGATATTTTTAATTTTTTTAAAGTCAACAGTAACATTTCAAGCATTTAAAACCTCATCTTTATATTTTAAACATATACTAAGAATAAAGGTCTGCACTAAAGTCCTGTATATGCAAATCGAACCGAAAATTTTATTTCAAGTTAATCTGAACCCAATAAAATTATTTTCGTGCATTTGAAAATTAAATGGTAGTGAAAATTAAAAGCTTTAAAAAAAGATTGATATGATAAAAGGAGAAGAATAGGGAAAATACTAAAATTTTTAAAAACAGATTTATGAAAGTAATGGTGTAAATGCAAATAGGTATTGGTTAATTGGTTCATTTTTTCTATATTTATTTGTTTGTTTTTTACACAAAAAAAATAGAAATTATGTTATATGAGCAAATAGATATAAAAATGATTATTCATTGTTTTCTACTCTGTTTTGTGTTTAAATTTTTGCTACAATAGTAATTGTCTTTTAAAAATAGTAAATGTCGCTCCCATTTCACTTTAAATAAGTATTGTGGTACATCACGAATATCAATATTAACTTCTTGATATATTGTGATATTAAATTTCAGATAACACCCAGCCCTATCTATCACCCTATTTAATCTCTCTTTTATTATGTATTAATTGAAATGGTGCTTAGAATGAATAAATAACTTTCAAGAAGTGAAACTGAAAATAAATGCTTACATTTTTCAATAGGTGTTACATTTGCAAACCTTTTGGTTAATTCTGGAATTACAACAATTGATGACATACTGCAAACTAATCCCAGAGAAATTGAGTTAGTAAGTATTTTTTTAATTAAAAAAATATTTTATCATATAAATATAGTTCTGTTTTGATGCAGAGTGGGAAAATAGCTATTGTTAGCTTAATTCTTTTGTATTTGACATCATGTGACTGCTACATATTTTTGCATTAGCTGCTTTTGAAATCAAACAAAATAAAGTATTTTTAAAGCCTTATTTTCCATTATTGATGCCTTATCTCAAATGTCTTCTTTTATTTAAAAAAAACAAAACAAGGAATTAAAATCATCCACCATGCATAGATTATGAAGCATTTTCTAACTATCAATATATTGTTGTGAAACTTCCTTTTTTCTTTCAATGAAAGCAGACATCTAAATAAACAATTAAGTAAAATCATAGTACAAAAAAACAAAAAAAGCAAAACATGTTCAGCAATTACTGCCCATAGACTGTGAAATATTAAAATTCTTTTCTGCAGGTCTGTATAAGAGGATTTTTATATATAGCACATAGTTACTAAAATTTATTTCAGATAGAAAATGCATAGCACATCTGAAATGCCCAGCAAAACACTTTTCTGACAATTATCATCCATAGACAACAGTGTATCCATATCTTTCTGTGCTGCACTTTATATGAATTTATATTATACTCACATCATGTAGTATAGTAAATAAGGATGGGAGATAGAATTACTTTTGGTTAACAGGTTGCACCGTTCCACAGGCAACTGGTTCCAACAACCTGTTATTTTTGTAATATACAGTAAAACATCCCTAAAGAGACCATGCTCCGTACCATTAAAAATTGGTTACTCCGAGAGATGGTCTCTTAATGTAGGTCATGTTCAAATGTTGTTTTTGATTGTCGAAAATAAGATAACAAGAAGAGTTATGAAAATTTATCTTTCATATTAGGAAATAAATGAAAAAAGTTAAATATCAAAAAAATCTTTTTAAATTCATAAGTTAATTACTGCAAGGGTTTAAAAAAATGTATAAACCGATGTTTGCTTTGATTTTACAATTTTATCTTTTACAACTTATATTTCTAAACTTTTTTGAAGTTCAGTGAATAAATCAATTATTTTTCGTCTTGAAAGTTTTGTTTATCTGTGTTTTTCCGCAGTTAAACATTTGAGGCAATTTTCTTTCCGACATTTCATTTTTATGTTCATTTAGCACGTGTCTCCATTAAGTTTAAAATCGCTCTTCTAGCTGTCATTGTTAAAATGCGAGTGAGACAGATCTGTAATGGAAGAATGGAGGAAGCAAGTGATCAAACTCTCAATATTACGTGTTTGGTGATATGGCGTCTTGATCACAATAACAGAGGAGGAGGTAGGAACTTCCCTACAGCAAGAAGATCATGAAAGACTTATTTCTCAGGTGTTCATCAAGCATGCTGTTCTAGGAAGTGGGGAGGATCCACATTCCATTCCAGGTGGGGGAATATGTACACATCAGTCAAGCTATACGCCAAACGCCTAGGATAAAACGGAATGTCTTTCATCTTCTTCAAACAAATTGGTTGCTCATGGAGGAAGTTCCACTGAGAGTGGTCTCTGAAAGGAGGTAAAATTAGCATTGAGCATATGGGAATAAATTTCGTTTGATGAAAAATAGTCATTCAGAGAAGTGGTCGCTTAATGGAGGTGGTCGCACAGGTGGGTTTCACTGTATAACTAATTGCTATGTATGCCAATGGACATTTTAATTAAAAGGCCTTTAAATAGAATGTTTGAAGTAATTTTGGAAATAAGTATAGACGCTGTTTTCTGTTGAGATGAATCCACACTATTAAAATCTGTTTACATGGTTGAAAATTAATTTTTCATGACAGAAACTTACATAGTTATGATGCTTTGAATTGCATGCATTTTCAGCTTTTTTCTGATGCTACAAACACGTTTTACCATTTTTGGTGACTAAAATGCTGAAAAATCATAAAATTCTAAGTACCATAACTCAGTAAGTTTTCATCTTAGAAGAATAAATTTTTACTATTTTACTTGTTAAAACACAGAGAAACTTTTTCTAAATAAAAATTATAGGAACCAGACTTTGTATAAAATTTTTAAATTCTTAACTATTTTAACTTAAATCGTTTTTATATGGTGCAGGACAAAATTTGAAACATTTTTGCAATTGGAACTATACAGTATAGGATCTGTTGTCTGCGAAGATTGGGACCTGAGATATTCTGGATAAAAGGTTTTTCTTTAACTCGGAACACTTTATTAGAAATATAAGAAATGTACAAAATAACTTATTTCACAAATAGTGGTAAACATGAGTAACATATGTAAATATGTACTGACAATTTTGTTAATTTAATAACTTATATACACAGAATAAAAAACATTCTAAATTATAATTCAAATTATAAAAATTACATTAACAATTAAAAATTAGTTTTAAGACTTGGGAGCAGAATCCATTGATTTGGATTTTTGGAACAGTTGGTTGCTTATAGTTATACTCTCTGGCACTAATTGCTCTTGTATCCTCTACACTGACATAGTTGCTGTTCATGGAAGTAGTTTCTCTTCTGCATTTTACAAATCAATTGTTCAGGGAAAAATATCAGTTGCTCATCTGTTTTTAATTCTTTTATTCTGGAGGCACAGTAGTGCCCCGCCAAGTCGAGAAAGTACAACCATGAACATCCTTTTCTGAAAGCAACTCAGAACACTTTTAACCCCCCCCCCCTCCTGTCTCTGCGCTGTAGTTTCACAAAAACTACAGAAATTTCATTTTACTAGAGTACATTGCAAATGAGATCAAATTTCATCATTCTATCTTTTTTAGTTCGAAAGATATATGAATTCAAAGTTTCCATTTTGTTGAAACTCACTCACTCACTCATAAAAAAGATAAGGTACATCCCATAGCTTTAGAAACTTTAAATTTGGAATAAAAGTAGTGTTTAGAGTACAAAAAAAGAAAAAATTAAAAACACAATCAAATTTGAAAATCAAATTAAAAAAACGAAAATTTGAAAACAGTTCGATTTTGTAGTACTGAACTTGAAAAGAATAAAGGTAGTATTCAGGATACAAAATACAAAAAAATTCAAAAATCCCGAAAATTCAAAAAAAAAATTAAATTCTTGAAAAATTAAAAATAATTTGATCTTTGGAACTTAAAATTTGGCATAAAGGTTTAGGTCTCAGAAAAAGAAAAAATTAAAAACACAGTAAAATTCGAAAATAAAATCAAAAAGTCCTTCCAGCATGTACTGGGAAGAAAAGGTAGCTTTCCTATATAGCTAATGTTACTTGAAAGCAGCAAGCTAAAATGCAAAAAACCTGATTACTGAAGATTCGTTAATAAGGAATTTGTCAAATTAGTCAACTATAGCCAAGCTGGCTTCATTTATGGAGACTTATTTTGGTCGCCAAATTTGACGATATTTTGTCAAGTGTCGGCAAGCTTGGCGAGAATTTGACAGTAACAGATATGAATATAGTTTTATGCGTATGATTGGGAAAATTATTACAACAATGAAAGATAATAATTTGTGAGAAATACCGATCACTAAAACACAAATTAATCTACTGTATTGTTTCCAAACTGTCAACCACCCTAGAATTTCAAAATGCTATATCTCAGCCATTTTTTAAGATAGAGGCAAAACAAAAAGTTCTCTGAAATCCTTGTATCAAGCCCTAACACTTAAGCAAAACATAAATTTGAATATTTTTGTATATTTGTTTTAGTTTTAAATCTTTTAGTGGCTGCCATTTTGAAACAAGATGGTGGACCAAGCTGGCCAACGAACTCCGTCGAGATATTGGTGAACTTAATACACACACTAAGTTTTATCGAAATTGGTTTGTAAATATGAGTGCTATCATATGTTAAAGATCAGATATATATATATAAATAAATCAACATCTGAACAGAGTTTGGTTTTGGGGTCTGGGGGTCATGATCTGTGAAAATATGCCGAAATTGCAAATGGCCTTTTAACAAGTAACCAAGTAACTTTTTTACTTTTTGTATTAAAAGCTACCTAAAAATAAAAAATAATTTTTTTGTTTAATAATTCGATTTTGTAACACTAGAAACTTGAAATTTGGAATAAAGGTAGTATTTAAGATACAAAATAAGAAAAAATTAAAAAAAAAATAAAAATTTGAAAATTTTGAAAAAAAATTTAAAAATTGTAAATAATTTGATCCTGTAGTCTGAGAAACTTAAAATTCAATGTAAAGGTAGTGTTTAGGATTTAAAAAAGAGGAATTAAAAAATTTGGAAAATTTACAAAATAAAATCGAAATATCTGTAAAAAATCAAAAATTCGAAAATAATTCGATTTTGTAGTCCTAGAAACTTGACATTTGGCATAAAGGTAGGATTTAGGATACAAATAAAAAATAAAATAAAAAAAATCTAGAAATTTAAAAAAAAAGAATCAAAAAATCAGAAAATTCAAGAAAAAAATATAATAAAAGCGAAAGTAGTTCAATTTCTTGGAATTTTTAATTTTGTTTTTCTTTTTATCCTAAACAATACTTTTATGCCAAATATCAAATATCTAGGGCTGCAAGTAATACCTCAGATCCATAGCATCTGTCCTGGAAGCAACTCAAGGTACTTTTGATTCCACCCCATATCTTTGTTCTGGAGTTGCCCAGTAACCTGAAACATTTTCTAGTTCATAAACTTATGAATTTAGAGTAATCATATGTATCAATCAACTTACCATTATTTTGTCTTTCTTTTTATCTTATACAGTACTTTTATGCCAAATATCAAGTATCTAGGGCTGCAAGTAATTAATATCTCAGATGGATAGCACCTTTTTTGGTAGCAAATAAATGGAAGTACTTTTGACTCCCACCCCCCTTTTTATAAGTTAGTGCTTGCCTAGGAACCCGAAACTTCTTTTTATCTATAGGACTTTGCAAGCAGAACTGAAGCTCCAAACTTTTGGTACCTGCAAATGATAGGGACAGAGTGTGGGCTTAGCGAAAACCAGTGGATGATGTCCAAAAAGAAAAGTCAAGAAAAGGAGGATTACTTACAAAAAGAAGTGAAATTCCAATAAAAACATTATGTAAAAAATGCAGCCAACTCTCATGACTCTTTTACCGTAAAAAGTTCTGAGATCGTGCAAAGCCAAATTTAGCTATCTTATTAACTCTGAAATTTTCATTCACAAATCATTCCTAGTCTCAACATCTTTAGTTAATGATTATTTTGTGACTTGGCAATTACACAGCACAGGGAAGTTATTACACCTTACTATGTTATGGATTCGGATAGGATTATTTGATTAAGTCTAATTATATATGTCATATTCTCACGCTGAATGATTAGATTAATAAATCGCCAAATATTTTATGTAGTGCATGCAATCATATGGGAGTTGAAAAAACAATAGATTTAATTATGCACCAAAAAAAGTTTGCCAAAATATGCCAAAGGGATGCTGTAAACTGTAACAATGAAATATTTTAACGGCTAAAAAATGGAAAATTCATTATAAATAGAGAATTAAGAATGTGATATTTAAAAAAATGTGCTTTTATCAACTAACAGTTAATATTAACTAGAAAGATAGATGTTGCAGATGCACCAAAGTATTTTTTTGATTCCAAAATGGCAATTTTATAAATGGGCAGCCTGGCAATTTTCATGAGATTTTGCTTCGTCTAGCAACCCAGTAGAGCAGATTATGTGTGTTTTATATTAAACTAGCCGGTCCCATCCAGAGCATCTGCGCTCTAGTATCTACTCTTTTAAATATATGCATATTAGAATACACTTATTTTCAGCATTATATATGTAAATACTATGTATAAAACTTCTCCACTTAAGATTGGGCACTGTGAAATAATATATATATACACATCATAAGATATGGACACCATTTAGAAATATGAAAACAGAGATATTTTTTCAGCATCATGCATATAAAAACCTTTGCACGCACACAATAGTTGCTGGATACTCTTTAAAATTAAAAAAGTGTATACATATTATATTGAAAGTATCTACACCAATCACAATTATCAAAGTTTTTATTTTTTTTTATTTTTTTTTTTTTCAGCATCAAAAACTTTTTTGTATATTTGTATACACAATTGTAAATTTCAGAGCTCAGAGATACTACAGTAACTGAATTAAAAGTCTAACTCTTAAAAGACCCACATATAACACCATATTGACCATAGCTAAAAGCGGTTTTTGACAAATCTATGCAAATTTGTTCAAAAGTTTGACCCTGGGCTTTATTTATTACTAGCTGTTACCCATGACTTCGTTCATGCAACATTAGAAGAAGAATAAATACATTAATTAAGCCAAATATTTCACTCCCGATAATTAAAAACGTTAATAATTAACTAACTATTTATCACATTTCATAGGAGACAATACAGTATTTTTTGTTATAGGGACCTTGACATAACTCAGTCTTAAAAAAGTGAAATTTTGTGCCAAATAATCGCAAAAATGAAATTGCAACCAATGCAAAAAAGAGGGCCAAATAAAATCATGAAAATAGACGAATTGGGTAAAAACAAATGTCAATAAAAATAAATGTCTGATAAATTTGTGAAACGTTTTAACAGCCATCCTTCAAAAAAACATTAATTGGAAATAGTATATGCTTTTTCTTTAAATTCAATTCTGACTTCTTGGTTTAATGTATAGCTGAAACAAATCTTGTTTTCTAAATGACAGTATGTTGACAGGCAATTTTTGTTCTCCAGAATAAATTGATTCATGAAGTTTGAATATATGAACTTACGATTTTATTTTTCGGATAATTTACTGAAATCAAGATTTTGTTTTCACCATCTATTCAAAGTGAAAATAAATTCTGTTTTTCAGTTTTAATGAGAAAATGGTGTAAAAAATATATACTGATCTGTTTTATTTCTCCTTTTATATACACAAATATGGAGTAATTTACTTTTTGTTTTTAGAGAAACTTCGTTAAAATTTAATTTTAAAAAAAATCTTGGCATCTAATTTAATTTTTTTAATTCTGAGAGTTTGTGTGACATTCTTGGATCAATGATAACCAGGATTAAATAAATCGCGTTGCGTTCGATAGTCTAGGAATAGTTGCGAAATACAAACACACGGTCATATTCATTTTCCTTTTCTTAAAATTATGATGTGATTTTTAGCAGAAAACTCTCATCTGTATATAACGGATACTCATGCTTAATAATCGGTACAGATAAAAAAACATTTAAATTTTTCTTTATAAATATGGCGTGAAACTCATCTATCTATTCTTACTGATCCTTGTATTATTAATATAAGAAATTGATTCACAGTCATTTTAAAACATATTGGAAAATTCCCGTTTTATTTCAAATATGACGTCTCTTTTTCCCCCAGAGAAATCTCTTTTTAATGACATAATTCTTGTTAATTTTCTTTTCGAGGCAATTAATTTCAATACTGGCATAGGGGAAATTATGTTACTTTAACGAAATATTAAATCTTTAGATTTTATCAACAAAAATGGAATATTGAGGGTTATATTCAACCTATATGCAAAGATACAGGGTCATTAAATGCTCCATTTTGATGATAGCTTCAGCCTAGCATTTGCACACAATCGGATTTATAATATTATTAGGATAGTCAATTGTATATGTTTAAATGTAAAAGGGATATTATTGTCTGATGGAATAAGTGGTATTTGAGGGATGAGAAAAAATTTTATTAATATAAAAATCAATTTTTTTTTTTTTTTTTTTTTTTTTTTTTTTGCTTTAATAATATTATTTTGCAAGTTACTAACTATAAGTCTTTTAGAAGGAATTAAATTTCTTAGTAACATTATAAATATGATAGCTTCTAACTTTGAAGTGGTATTCCAGTTGGTGTTAAACTGTTTGAAAGTTCTCCAGTATATGCTGGTTGGTTTCGTGGATCCTCACCTATGAAGATGTCAATGCTTTCATAAACCCTTTCAGTTCCTGGCATACATTGTAAAACATGGTTATTAATTTCAATTGACAAATTGTTTGTCACTGTTAGTATGGCTCATCTTTTAAGTTTTTGAGGGGTCACTGTCTTAAAATCCATGTCATTGAAAAGTTGCTGCACTGGATCTTGTATATCTGGATAGCAAATTGGGTGCAACTTAATAGTTTCCCCACTTTGACATTCACCAACGTGTAACAGCCAACTTGCTTAACACTCTCTCTGTTTGAAGGGCATACACATTTTTTGTAAGTTTCAGACCAAAGTCTATGCTTCTTTATGCAACTTGAAACTGTTAGTGATCTTGAACCTCTAAATATGACAGGTAGGACTTGATGGAAATCTCCACCTAATAACATTATTTTATTCATTTATTATTATGTATTATTATTTATTTATTATTCAATCTATATTATAAATCACAAATATGTGCATCAGTAACATTGACATCATAACAATGCGAACAACAATAAGGTTAAACTGCATAAGGTACAACAATGCAGCTAATGTTTTAATTAATAACAAAATGGCGTGTTTTTTGGTTTGACTTTGCACTTTATTTTCTTTCCGTGCAAAAAATAAGAAAAATTACTAGCCGATTTTTACAAAAATTGCATTTTCGGATACAGAAAAAATTTCTACATATGTTTGGTCAGATTTAAATCGATATCTCAAATATTTTTCTTAATATTTGCAAATTAGTGAAAACAAGCCACTTATTGCCATTGGCAAAAGAGAAATAATCACTTTTTCATGGCTATGTACCTTAGTGTTTTATATATATAGACTAGCTGATCTGCCCTTCATTGCCCGGTTTCGTAAAAAATAGTACGAAACACAAAAACGCTATTGCCTACACACCTGGCTTCTATACAAACAGCGATTCTCATCCTCTTTAAGGAGATCTTCTGAATCACTGGTTTCCTTGCTGTAAGAGCTGAGGTCTCGCTATGTCTAGATTGTTGCTGAAATAGTGACTGATTATAGTCAGCATAGCGCCAGGAAAATTGCAGCAACTCTTTTCTGACATATTTTTTCTTGACTTTCACCAATCTAGACAGAATATTAAGAGTTTTTTCATGAAGTTCATTTAACAATGTAACCTCACTGAAGCGGCAAGGATCGAGCCAGGCAATGTCTTTCATGAGCAAGTCATTTCCATAAATTGTGTATACCTTAAATACTTCTGATAGTGACCCAACAATACTTCTTGTCTCATCGTGAGAATATACACACATTGACGTTTCTCTATAGATATTCTCTTTTCTGATAGAACACTCTTAATTTCAGTGGAGAACTCCTTTTCTATTAGTTGCTTCTGAAGATGTTCTGCAAATTCAGAAGCATATCAAAATTATTTCTTTTGCATAGCAAATTTGATTTTGTTAGCAGCAGTTAAGTAATTCAGGCTGCTTATCTGCCGATACTTCAATGTGGGCATAGATATATTGAATAGGTTGCTGAAAATGGTTGCTATCAATATATACTGGAACTTGCCTCAATTACGAAGCAGTGATCTTGCTGAAAAAGATACATGTGACCATATTTGATTGGGCAATAGTGTTGTCATTGAAAAAATTGTGAATATTTTCTCTTTTTGGCTTATTTTAGATTATTGTATTATTTTTAATATGAACTGTAAATGTAAACTTTCTTTTCTTGGCTTAACTTAGATCATTTATTGTATTATTTTTAATTTTAACTGTGTTTTAATTTATATGTATAAAAAATAAATATACATAGCCCTAGGGCCTTTTGTTCTCCCCTTTCCCTCATCACATTCTACCAGCCCAGTGCTTTGGATTTTTTATAAATTCACTTTCTGCACAATTCCTATGCATCCAGTCATCCTATTCATGGAATTAGATGGAAGATAAACAGTGGCCTAGTGGCAACTGTAGGAACTTTGAAATCTTGCATTGGTATGTTCCCTCCCTCAGACCCTTGGTATTTTTTGTTACTGCACAAATGTCTGCAGGCGGACACATACCACCAGACAACTTCCTACCCTTAACTGACCATATGTGTTCTTTACTTTATCTCCTATCTCCTGGCTTCTATACAAAATGAGTAATTTGCACAGATCCTCCAAAGATTGCTAACAGGAGAGGGAAAAGAGAAATCAGGACTTACCCGATCAAAAATAAATAAATAAATACTTCACGAAAAAAAAATAATAATAAAACTAAAAACTAAAAAGAAAAATTAAGTTTCATACTTTAAAAAAAAAAATGTAAAAAAAAATTTTGAGTTGTTTCATTGATATATATATATATATATATATATATATATGTGTGTGTTATTATTTTGGCCCACTACAGCCGTTTGACCTGCCTTGTGATCACAGGGTAGCGGGGAATTTAAAATGGCCATGGATTTTGATTTAAAACGACTATGCTGACAAAGTTTAAAATATTCAGACCTCTTTAATTTTTAGGTAGATTTCGTAAGAAATACTACCTATTACATTGTCCCCTATGTTGGAATTTTTGAAAAAATTTTGCAGATCTACGCCGATCATGACTCCCAGTACTCAAAAACACCCCCAGTTCAAAACTTTATCTATCTATCTATCTATCTATCTATGTCACTTTTTTATGGACACGATAACTCCACTAATTCTGCACAAATCTCTTCCAAATTGATACATAAAATCTCGGTCAAGTTCATTAACGGGCAAAATCGAACCAAGGGGTGGGGGGGGGGGGAAATGGGGGGACTTTTTGTGAAAACAGAAAATCCCCATAATTTCTTAATTACGATACGTATCGAATCCGTTTAAAGTTATTATTACTTCTAGGAAAAGGGCCAAAAATTTATGTGTGACAGATTTTTGATGATATTAAAAATGGCCACAAGGGGGGGGGGGGAGGAGGGTTTTAGAAGAAAATTCATAACTTCGTCCATTCCCAAGACATCAAATCTGCTTAAATTAAATCTCCTTAAAATTATCTACAACTTTTATATTGACATGTTTTTTATAGGACAAACTCTTATAGCTAAAAAAAAAATAAAAACACAAAAATTCCTGCTGGCTCTGCCTACAAGCAGACGTGAAAACAGAAAAAAAACCCCATAACTTCTTAATTTTTATACATATCGAATCCGTTTAAAGTTATTATTACTTCTAAGGAAAGGGCCAAAAACTTATGTATGACAGATTTTTTATTTCGTTAAAAAACCCCCCAAGGAAGTGGGGGAGGGGGAGTAGGGGTTTCAGAAGAAAAAAATTCATAACTTCGTCAATTCCCAAGATATCAAATCCGCTTAAATTTATTATAAATCTTCTTAATATTATATACAACTTTTATATTGACAACTTTTTTATAGGACCAACTTTTACGGTAAAAAATAAAAACAAAAAAATCCCTGCTGGCTCCATCTACAGGCAGGGGTATATTTCGAAGTGGCTGGTCTCAACTGCCACATCATGACAAATAGGTCTTTCTTTTGCAATTCTCAATAAACAGGTGTCCCACGGTCTGCATCTTCGAAATCTACCTGTGCCTGTAGGCCGAGCCATCAGGGATTTTTTTTAAAACTTTCTTTGCTCTATTTGTTATTTTATTATAACAATAACAGTAAATAATCATTTGACACCTTCCAAGCACCTAAAATTGTCTCTCACCCTCCGCCCTCCCCCTTCTTTCCTACCATACAAAACTTGGTCTTTAAACTCTTTCATTTTTTATTTTATTTTCTGTCCGAATTGTAAATTTTTAGTAATGATAAATAACTAATCAATTATGTAATCAACCTCTCCCTCCCGCAAAAAATAATAATATCTGCTTCTCTCATTTTGCACCCTTCTCCTCCCCAGCTTACAAAGTTTAAAATCTCTTTTTAATTTTTTAAAAACTTTCTTTTTTTTTTTTTAATAGTAACAATAAATAAATGGTCATCTACATTCTCCCCCCCTCCTCCAAAAAAAATCTGCTTTCCCCTTCTCCTTTTCCTGTACAAAGCACACACATTTAAAAAAGGTTGAAGATCTTTAATATTTAACTATTTTTCTGCTCTATTTGTAACTCTATAGTAATGATAAATAAATATTCATCCAATCGAACACTTCCCCACACCTCCCAAAGATAAAAAATATCTGCCTCTCTCATTTTGCACCCCTCCCCAACTTACAAAGTTTAAAATCTTTAATTTTATTAAAACTTTCCTATTCTGTTTGTTTCTTTATAGTAACAATAAATAATTAATCATCTAAATTCTTCCCCTCCCCCCCCCCAAAAAAAAGAAAAAAAAACTGCTTCCCCCTTCTCCATCCCCTGTACAAAGCACACACATTTAAGAAAGGTTGAAACTCTTTAGTATTTAATTATTTTTCTGCTCTATTTGTAACTCTATAGTAATGATAAATAAAAACAGGGTTCGTACAGACTCCTTAGACTACTTAGAAACTCCTTATAAATGAAAAAGTTTCCAAGCAGTGCTTATAACTCCTTAGACATACAAAATACTCCTTATAAACTACTTAGAATTTCGAGAAGCAAAATCAAGGGACTTCATGCACTTAATTGAAGTACACAAGATTAGAAAATAGAGACGTACCTCATACACTGAATAATATTGCCTTAATTAATCATCTTTCTTAGATATGTCATGAAAGCAATTCACTTTTAAAGGAAGTATAAAAAATTGTTTTTTCAGTTTACAAAAGTAAAATTCAAATGTTTAGTGTGATTACAAGTTATTTTCTTTCCATTCAAAAGAGAAAAAAAAAAGTTACTTTATTTTTTCATATGTTCTATCTGTTTTTCCCCTCTAAAATTTACTTTAAAATTTTAAGTTCATGCAATGCATGGTGAGTATTTGGGATTTGACTGGTTTCTATGTATATGACCATTTTGGCAATTGCTTAAAACAAAGGACTCAAAATTTTGTATTTAAGGCGGTATTCAAAAAAAATATTTTTCCACGCTCAACAACTCAAAATTTCGAGACACATTCTCAGACTCATTTTTAAAAGTAACAACAGGAAACTTGGCGGCATGATTTATAAAGACATTTATAAGGGCCCCATGTTTTTATTTTTCGTTCAATTAATTAGAAATTGATTTACAGACAATTATTTTCACAGTACGATCATTTTTTTATGTTTCCAGCGCTATCGCTTTGGGAAATTCGGTTCAAAACGTCCACTTTGACAGCATTTTTTGAAATATATTCTGCCTTTATCAAAAAATCGAGACAATACGGACATTATAAAGTTTCTGAATAAGAGAACCTGCTAATTGGATGCATTTTAGAGCAAAAATGAATTTACAAATGTGTCTCAAAATAAGCAGTTTGGATTTGAACACACCCTTAAATGTATGAAACCAGTAAGCAATACATTGTGAATACTGTGTAACTGTAGCACTGACATTAATTTTTAATAGTATACAAGATATTTTGGAATACTTTTCTGTTAATATTTTTTCTTATTAAAAATTGTGCATGTTACATAAAAGGACTGAGTACTTAAAAAAAAAAAATTAAATGAATAAATCCTTTAAAATTCTTAGACTCCTTAGAATTCTTCTAGACTCCTTGGATTTTTTCTTCTGAAGTCTGTACGAACCCTGAAATAATCATCTAATCAAACCCACTTCCCCCCCTCCCAAAAAAAAAATACTTTGTTTCACCCCTTACACTTTACAGTGGAAATAAAGTTAAATACAGTAAAATCTCGTTACAACGAATCTCTGGAGACCACTGATTAAATTTGCTATAATGAAATATTTGTTAAAGTGAACATATTTTTATACTGAAATAGAATAATATGGCTTTTTTTACAATCCAAATTATATTCGTTAAATTGAGGTTCGTTGTAACGAGATTCTACTGTAATCATTTTAATTCACCCTTCCAAAATTTTGGAACCCCCCTCCCCTTCCTTTTCCTACTGTAAACTTAGTTTACAATATCTTTAAATTTCCTTTTTTTCTGCTTTATTTTTATTTAGAAATAACTATAAGTGATAGTCTTCTAAATTTCTACTGCTACACTGCAAATTCCCCCTGGCCAATTGAATGTTTAAAAGTTATTTTTACAAAAATGAAACCCTTTATTAAAAATGTGCATTGTAATTAATTCATTAGATTATTTAATTTGTAAGTCTTTATTTTTTTTTTTTTCTATCCTTGAAAATCCTTAAAGTTCTTGATTTTTATTTAAAGAAATGTGTACGAGCCTTGTCAAAGGTTTATTTATGTTATGAGCATCTGAAAACATGGGTGCAAGAAGTCCATCCTAGCCAAGATTGAAAACTTTTCTGAGTATTTGGAATAACCAAAGAACAATAGGCTAGAAGATTTTTATGTCTTGCATTATGGCTAAAAATTGATCTTTTACAATAAAAGAAAGAGATTAAAAGTTCCTGATAAAAAAATTGCTATTATTTAAGTATATAAAGTAAAATTTACCACCAGTCCAAAATCTCTCCAAGACAACCTGCTGAAAATCTGTCCCAAAATCAGTCCTGAGATTGAAGGTCTTATAGTCATGTCTGAAAATTGTGTAAATAAAGATGTTAAGTGTCTTTCTAGTCCAGTGTTAATTTTGTTTAGACTTTAAAAAAGAAAGAAAGTTTGCATATGTTTTTTTTTTTTTTTTTTTTTTTAAATAGAATATTTTGTGCTGTTTTTAAAAAAACTTTTAGGTAATTTCAGTGATGTATGTTTGGAGATGTATTTCTAGAGCAAAGATTATTCTGACATGCATATATTTATTTAGCCTGGACCCTGGAGATTTTTTTTTTCATAGAAAGAAGGGGAAAAATTTTAAATCACCATAGCATTTGTTTTAAATAATTAATCACTGCACTTCACATAAATTCATCAGATATATTTGGATTTGCACCTTTAGCAAGCTGTATTCTATTTTCTTTTTTGATTCAATAAACCTGTACATTTATTATTAGTTCAAATTTGTTTTTAATACTTTCTAAGTTATGAAAAGAAAATAACAATCATGCTGTGATGTTAAAAGTGGGTTGATCATATAGAATTTTTAGCAGTTGTAAATTTCGATAATAACAATAAACCCATTTTGTGTTCTTTAGGTCAGAAACAAAACAAAAATGAGAAAGAGTTCATTCTTACTGTCATGAAAAATGTAATTGAAGTGGAAAAGTTGACAATATCCTTTTTTATAAAAAAGAAAAAAAAAATTCTTTATTTTATCACATAAATAATAGGAAGGGTTTTCTCTTGCCATTCAAAATTTGTAGAATTAACTTAAGTAATCTCGGAGGATTATTTATGAAGTAATCATTGGTAAGCATCTTCATTATAAAATTAATTATTATTTAATAACGGCAATTTTCTTCAGCAAAGCACACCATTTCACTGCATTGATGGTACAAACTTGAATTACACTGGCTGATCAGGGGAAAAAAAAATATGATCCCAAAAATGAATTTAAAAAATGTTTTAAATTGTACGCTGAAAATGAAAATAACGGTCAGCATGAAACAAAGAGTGATATGCAGGGCTACTATTAATTTTTAATTTTGATATTTTATATATTATACTTTACTTTTTATCATTAATATTATATTTATTAACCAATTAAAGAGATATATATATATTTTAGATTCTCAAGCGGAATCCTCCTTTTGGAACTGGTGTAGTTAACAGTGCTAGGCAAATTCCAAAATATTCTTTACAAGTTCAGCAGGTTGTATCCTTGTTTTGTTTTAAGAGAAAAAAATCCCTTAGAACAATGTCTTGTACAAAATATGCTTTTTAATTAAATTACCTTGTATATAAATTAAATAGATATATTTAATGCAAGTTAATTTTCAAAAAATTAATATTCATTTTTTTTAATGAATGAAAATTTTCTTAGCAAACTACTTGTATCCTAATTTCTTATTATTAAATTATCTTTGTATCATAAAAATTGCTATATTAGTAAAATGATATAATAAAATAATAGTTATCTGACTAATTTAAATAAAGAGTGGATGCTACTTACATTATTAATCTTTATGCTTTTTTTCCTCAAAATATCTTAATTTAACCTGTTGTTTTCTTACTTATTAATTTATAAAATTAAGTAATTTGTAAAAATGATTCATTGAAAGAAGCTATTTATAATGGCATTATTTGTATTTAGGAAATTTTGCAGTATTTTTCCAGTCTCAAAGTTTGGTATTATTTTTGCAATTTTAATGTAAAACAAGCTGTTTCTGCAATTTGCAGTGTACTAGTTTATAGAAGTTAATTTTAATCAAGTGGTTTCTTGGAAAATGTCTTGAATATGTAAATAATAAGTAATTTCAGACCAAATTTGGCCTGAACCCCAAAATTTCATGGTATATTCTCAATAGTTTACAATCATATTTCTAATGCTAATTTTATCGTATGTACAAAATGAATATATATGTACTTTCATAAACAAGATTCTGAAATTTCTTTTGAAAAATCAAAGTGTACAACATTTTGTACACTTTGTACAACATCACCAACATGAAACTGAAAAAAAAAAATAGCCAACCTGATCCACAGCAAAAAGAAAAAAAAAAAAGACAGAAAAAGAGAGAATCCACATGAAGTATTGAATAAATTGAAAAAGAGAGAATCCATATGAAGTATTGAATAAATTATTAAGATGAATAAAACAAATAAAACTGAACACAAAGTAATTTCATTAACGTCTTCACACCTGAAGATTAGTAACCCCAACAACAAGAGATAATCAGCTAACATTCGGCCTCTTACAAGAATTGTCGGTAAATGAAAGGTGGTCATATCCAGAGATTGACACGATATTGTCTCGCCAATAACTCGCGATTTCTCTAGTTATATATTTCATTGTCCTTTAATTCCATATTTCTTCAATTTTGATAGAAACAAATCTCTTCGTGAAAATACGATAAGTGTTCTATTAAAAAAAGAAAACTATAGAAAATTATGTGATATATATAATGAACTGAACAAAATGTTTTCATTTATTAAGTATAAATTTTAGGATCTTGTTTCTTGAAGTTTATTACAATTGGTAGTTGTTTGTCTGTTACGTATCCTGAACACTTGATTTTAGCTGTTGAGTAGAATTAATAAGATATATTTTGTTTATTTATCAGATGTTTCATCATGAACTCTTATTTTATCTTGAATACTTGATTTGTTTATTATCGGAAAATTCATCATGAACTCTTATTTTATCCTGAACACTGACTTTAGTTGCTGATTTGAATTATAAGTGATATTTTTTTATTTATCAGAAGATTCATCATGAACTCTTATTTTAAAATATCCAGTCTATATGCATCATGAACAGTGTTTTTAAATATGTTGATCCCTTTATTGGCAGTTTATGTTATCTATCATCAGAACAATTATTTTAGAGGATACATTGCTGTGGTGATGGAATATGGTATTGCTCTATATTTGCGTATTAAGAACCTATAATTGAGTTCATTTTACTAATTTCTGGTAACTTCGAATATATGTTTAAAAAAAAAATTTTTTTTGACTTCCTGGATACAGTTTTTGACTTGTGCCTTAAGTGTGTGTTGTGGTTTCCAGAATTAACATTTTGGTATGAGAACTGGTACTGACTCTGCTACTCTGCATTACTTGTGTTGCTGTCTCAGTGTGCAGTTCTATAAAAGACATTTATCTATGTAATTTTCTTTGATATTTAAGGCCCTGTTTACTGTATTGTTATAGTTTTATTATAGGCTAGTTAGACCTTTGTAACTTTAATGGTCTTTAAAGTTGTTTTTATTTATAAATTTATAGTTAGTATATGTTAATGGACTTGTGGTTATACTCTGGTACTTAAATCCTGTTAATTTATTGCTTTTTTTTCTGCATTGTTGTATTCAGTATGCATTTACAATAGCTCTGTGGACATGGTTCATTATTTGTTCGTTGATTCCAGGCCCGTTACAGGGAGAGGTTTTGCTGTATGTAGGTAGGGAACTTCTGCAGGAGATTTTATCACCTCTGCCTCACGGTTGGTGCTCCTGCAGGTGATTTAGTCCTTTAGTTATATTTCAAACGCAAATGTCGGCAGAAAATCATATTAATGTTAGAAATACATTAGTTGGCACATGTTCCGAGTATGGTTTCGGCTGATGTTCAAACACAGTGACAATTGAATCATTTTGTTGGGGGAATGTTCTTGTCTCCGTGGTGACCCCACCTCCTGCAGTGTGTGTGTCACTTGACATAAACCCACCAACATGATACAAGATCTTATCTCAATTTCACAACCCCTCAAAATTTCTCTTTTCGTGATTCATGGACAGACTGCACTTTTAATCAGAAATGGATAGACGAAGTATCTACAAGTCAAAAATATATCCGATGAATGTTTTGGTGAGAATAAATTGCTTAGTCTAGTCACAAATCAGTAAATCTTAAACTCTAAAATTTACAGATAGCACGATAAGTTGCATAAAAGAATTCTAACAATTTAAAATAGATTATTTATTTAACTAGCTACCCGCCCAGCGTTCACGGGCCCGAGATAATAACAATCTCAGTGCAAGACGTTAACCCCCTCCCTCCCCATACCTGCAAATATAATGAATAATTTGTTCAAGAAAACCACCGTCAGCTACATTAAGGCGATCATTAAAAAAAGAATTACATTTTTCTGATAATTAGAACATAACGAAGACGCTACGCTAAAATAGCCGGCAGATGACACCCCTTCCCGACCTCAATTTCAAATCTATATCTTAATTAGTTACCTAAATTTTTGTTCATTAGTAGAAATTGGCAATTATTTCCTTTCAATTTTGCAAACTAAATGGAGGGATCGGCCCGAGAAACAGATCTCTTTGTAGTTCAGTTTTTAATGAAAGCAAATCCCTGTCTGAAAATTTCTTGGATCGTTTTCACTGGCGCCGGCATATTTTTGGCAGTTTTTTGCATAAATTAAAAAGAATTACCAACCGAATTTTTCGAAAGTCACATAGTCAGATACAGAATATTTTTTTACATATGCTCAGAAATTTTCAAATTGATATCTCAATTAGTTTTCTTAAAATTCGCTAATTAGTAAAATAATTTCGAATTTGTTCAATTCCGCTCGCAAATCCAACGCGCCAGTTCGTTTCATTCGCCATTTTGTTTTAAAAGATGACATTTTAGAAGCGATAGTTAATGAGAATCTAATTAATATCTAGGCTAATTATCAAAATATTAAAATTCTGAGGCTCAGGTGCACATGGTCAGACCTTGGACTATCCACACCTAAATTTCCAGACTTCTAGGTGGCCTAGATTTTGCTAGCCATCACCAACAGACAGACACACACAAACACAGAGCGAAACTTTCTTTTATTAGTATAGATAATTATGTATAGTCATATTCATACTCAAAAATATACTTTGATAAATGGAACTTAATAAATTAATCTGATATATTTGTAATAGGGTAAAGCCCTCAGTAACTGACACTTTAAGGATTTTTTTTTCTTCAAATCACTATTACAAAGATTTAAATTTATTTTATACTTATCTTTGTTTTTGAATGTATAGTAAAAACACATTAAAAAAAGTATTGTTGACAAAATTTTGTAAAAATTATAATTTTTACCCGACTGCCAAGAAGGGTTATGTGTTTGACGTGTATCTGGGTATGTGGTTTTCTTTATACCCTCGAAACATCCCAACGGCTGGATGGATTTTAATGAATGAAGTATCTATTAATTCATCTTAACCGTCTGATGGTTATAGGCTAGGTTTTGTTTCATAAATTCAAAATGGAGGCCATAAAATACAAAATGACGGTAGAGACAAAAAAAAAAATTACACACCTTGTTGAGTGGCATATCGTTGGATAGGTCTTTCAAAATGAAGACTTATAGGCTACGTTTTGTTTTCATAAATTCAAAATGGCGGCCATAAAATTCAAAATGGCGGTAGAGACGAAATTTTCTTTTTACGCACCACATTGAGTGGCATATTATTGGATAGGTCTTTCAAAATGAAGATATGTTTCCTAGACTAATTGACAGTCAGAAGCTCTATGTTTAGTTTGCTTTTTATGCAGTCAGGTTTTTTGATTTTTTTAATTTAATTCGTTCTTGTTATTACTAAAAATTTGTTTTTTTTCATAAATATGGTCAATATCTCCAGTAACTGATACTATTCCTTTTTTGAAAAACCAATAGCTGAAAAATAATTTATAGCAGTTAAGACAAATAAGTTACCACTGGATGACATTATTTTGCAGAATTTTACAAGAAAATGCTATTTGAGTTAGATTTCTGCTGAATCAATGACTGGGGGTTTCACCCTAAGTACTAGTTAGAAAGACTCTCCGTTTTCTTGAATTAGATAAGTAAATTAAAAATATAGAATATTCTTTTTTTTACTAATTTATCTAAATGAATTAAAATTATACAAATATTAGAAAATATGTTAAATTTAAAGTATTTCTACAAAGAACTATTTGCTTTAAATGGATTTTTTTAAATTATGAATTAGAGAATTATGAGTTTAAAAAAAAGTAGTTTCATTAGAAATTATTCAGGTAAAATTTTGAGAATTAAGAAAATACAACGCTAGAATTATAATTAAATAAAAAATGACATTTAAAAGAAAAAATTTGAAAAGTTTTTGAGAATTTTTTTCTAAATGTTATGATGTAAATTGTTTTATACAGAAATAGATCTCTTTTTTTTTTATTCTCAGATAGTAAGAAATTTTATTTTATGCCTTTTAAAAGTTAAAATAAATGTCTGAACAAAGTATTCATTGAAATAATTATTTAGATTATTAAAAAAGAAAAAAAATGCTTTTTTATACAAAATTATAGTTAATGAATGGGATTTTTACAGCTAGGAAGAATTGTTTTGTGGGAATATTTTTCATTGTAAGATGTAAAACTTGTATCTTTAATTAAAATGTAGGAAAGTTCATTTTAATTCAAATTTTAAAGAATGTTTTTAGCGGGTCTGTACTTAAAAAATAAAAATAGAACCATTATAAGATCACTCCTGTGTCTGTCCGTCCGTCTGTGACAGCCCTTTTTCTCATAAGCTATGAAACATGGAAAGTTCAAACTTGGGAAAATTATAAAGTCTTTTTTATCCACATATTTTCAGATTATTAGCCATTCACAAATATGTTAAAATATGACAAAAATTTAGGGGGCTAATTAAGTTATTCGAAAAAAAAAAAAGTTTTTCCTTTTGTATATCGTGTATAACTAATATTTATATTAGTAAGTAATAAGTAAGAACATAATTTTTAACTAAAATAAAAATGTTATTTGCATCTTTACAATGAAAAATTAATTGCAATTTAAATTTTAACCATAATTAGTTGTAAATTTTATTGGAAACTCATTTAACAGCAATATTTAAACTAAAACGATTTTTGTGTTTTAATTAGTTATATAATCGATATGTCAATATTTTATATCCATATATATGGAACTCTACCCACGCCATTGGCTGCAAACCCGATTATTGAACTTTCTTTCACAACTTGAATTATTAACAGTCCTTTTATGTTAGTCAGATGATATTATGCTGGTTTATGTGTGAATTTTTAAAAATTGTTTCTGATTACACGTATTGGATAAAAAATTATTTCTGTTTATATATAATAACAGATAAACGGCTTCTGTATCTGTACTAATATCATAAAGAAGTAACGTTTGTGTGTTTGTGGGGGATAATCTCTGAAACTACCAAGCTGATTTAAAAAATAATGGTGGCAAAATGATGATAACCATCTCTGCTCCAACATAGGCTATATTTTATGTTGGTACAACAATCTCTAATGGGGTGCAGGAGCAAAAAAAAAGGTTCTAAAATTGCGATTTCTCTGATACTGCTGGGGCTAGCAATTTTTAAATTTGATGTGGTGATTACTTTTAAGATGTAAATACTCGTTATGAATGGTTTCTAAAAGTTCAAAATTTCGATTCTAGATATTCTAAATCACGATTTTTTTGGAACTGTTAGAACTATAAACTTGAAATTTGACATGACTTTTACTTTTAAGATGTAAATACTCTACTTGCAATAGAACATTTTCTTAAAAATTTGGAATGTAAAAGGGCGCAGGAGCAAAAAACTTTCTGAAATTTGCTATTTTTGTGATTATGCTGGGGCTAAAAACTTGCAATTTTGCATGAAATTACTTTTAAGAGGTAAATGTTCTCTAAGAATGGTTTCTAAAAAATCGAAATTTAAAAAGGTTAAAGATCGGAAAACGTTGTAAAAACATTCTAAATTACAATATATTTGGAAATGTTGAGCAGCCATATATCCAAAAGTACAGTCTCATTTCTCGAAAAATTGACAAGAGAACTGGAATCAAGTGTATACCATTTAATCATATTCCAACCAAGTCCCCAGATGTTTCACCAACGGATTACTGTGCCTTTGGACTATTAAAACAAGCTATTGTGAAACGCCGACCAACTACATTGAGTGGACTCTGGAAATGTGTGGTGGAGGAATGAAACAAAATTCCGGTTTTATGAAAAGCCCTACTATCTTGGAAATCCCACTGCAGTATGATAGTCCAATACAAGGGCTACCAGATAGAAGATATTAAAAAATATTTGTTTTAATTTATATATTTTATTTTTGTTGTCAAAATTGTTCCAATATGTGTAAAACCACAGTGGTAGAAACACGGCAACATAGTCACGGACAATTTTTATCTGCACAAATGAAATTAATTTAATAAATTGTCCGCAACTTTTGGACAGTTTTTCTCTGCACTAATTTAAAAAAAAAAAAAAAGTCCAAAACTTCCATACATTTTTTTCCCGCGGCCTTACGTGCCTGTTCTCCTGTTACTGAGATGCCACAGGAAATACTAAACACAACGAAGCAGGCATTTATCACGTGCATGCCGAATCTCCCCCGTGTTCCTTCCTGTTTTCTCTTGCATCTTCAGAGCATGAAGGAATGAATACAAGCTCCATGTTCTGCGGCCGCTAACAGCAACTCTCATTGCATTGAAAAACACGTGCTTAGAATGGAATCCCAGGCAGGGGTGATTCTGTTCCGAAATTTCCAAAAATTTTCACCAGTTTGAATAGTCAGACATTAAGAAAAATGCTTAAGGAAAAAAAAAATCTGGGCTGAAAAACAATCTTCTTAACATAAAGCCCTCTTAATGGATATTAACCACGAGGGAGTCGTGTTTCTGTAAATATTTACATAAGGATTTTTTTTTTCTTTGCGCGAATTGCACATAAAAAACGGAATGTCCCGCATAATAAAAAATGCTGTGTGGTATTTCCCCCCTCTAATTCTTCTACAGACCCGTGATTTTTTCTTGAGTATTTTTTCATTCTCTTGGAAGTCTGCGATTTTTTTTTCTTTTGCAGAATTTTGCAAAATTAATTTGTGATTCGGTTGCCAAAAAGATTGTAAATTTCTGCAAACTATCGTTGAAAAATATCGATCATGAACTTCGTCAATGATCTCAGAAACAAATAGCTATTTTCTTCAATTGATCAGTGAAAAAAATCCCAAATTTTGTCAAAAGATTGAAGAAAAAAAATCATGAATTTTGATAAACCTTTGAGGATAAATATTGTGAATTTCATCAAAAGATCGCAGAAACAAATTGCGAATTTTGTCAATCAATCACGAATATTGACAAATGGTCACAGAAAAAAAAAAATCAATTTCATCAAAGAGTCGTGGGAAAAAAAACCAAAAAACAAGTGGGTAAGTGTGATCAAAGATCGCGCAAAGGGTTTCGTTTAATATTCCTTTCAAAACACTTTATCCTTTCTTTAATAAATCCAAATAAATTTCATTTAGCAACAAAAAAAAAAGTAATGTTTTTTATAAAGTAAAAATTTACCGGTCTATTTTTTTGTTTTTTCGAATATCTAAACCAGCCCGCTATTATACTCTGTCATAATAATATCTGTCATGTGGACTAAATGCAATATTTAAAAAAAAAATCAAAATTAAACATATTGTACACCTTCAAAATGTTAAAATATGCAAATATTTCCATAATCGGGTTTTTATCATGATTCAATATGTTCCTCAGACTCATATATTTACTATTCTCTATTACTCATATTGATACTCGCTTTGTATTATTATCAAACATTTGAGAAATCCGTTAAACTTCCGATATGACATCAGATTAATTTTCTTTTTAATTCTCTAATGACGTGATATTAATCTGCTTTCTGTACATACACATACTCATACTCCTTTTATTATTGAGAAATCTTTGAAAATTTCCATTTTACTACCGATATGCATCAATCATTTTTATTTCATATTAATCTTTTTTTCAATTGATGAAACTTTTTATTTCATTTTCATTTTTCCCATGGAAAGCTTTCAATAGAAAATTAATTATTGTAGAAAGAATTTTATTGTGGATTTTTAATTGTTGGCAACTGTTATAACGAAAAATGTTTAAATTTAATAGGAAAAGGCTGTTAGAATTATTGTTTTTTTATCTGTATTTATAAAAATAATAAGACTTTTTAAAATTTTAATATTTTGAGTTTTATAGCAGGTATAGTTATATATACATAAAGTTTCAACTCTGTAAGTTATATAGGTTCTGAGAATGGCTCTGTGACAGACAGCAACGGAGCGGGAGTAATAGGGTTTTGTGAGAACGAAACCCTAAAAAGTCACTAGTTTCATCAAAGAATCTTGGACTTGGAAAAAAAAAAATGTGAATTTCATCAAAGGATGAAAATACGAATTTTGTCAAAGGATCGCAGTAAAAACATGCTAATTTCGACAAAAGATTGCGGTAAAAACATGCGAATATCGACAAAAGATCTCAATAAAAACACGAATTTCGTCAAAGGATCCCGATAAAAACACATGAATTTCGGCAAAGGATCGCAGTAAAAATGCACGAATTTTGTCAAAAAATCACAGTAAAAACACACGAACTTCGACAAAGGATCATAGTAAAAAAAAAAAAAAAAAAAAAAAAAACATGATTTTCATCAAACGATTGTGGAAAAAAATAATTGTTAGTATCGTCAAAATTTACTGCATAAAAGACTGCTAAAATATTGAAACCCAGTTCCTTTTACTAATGTCTAAAGATCGTCACAAAATGAGAAGAAATACAAAAAATTTCATAAAAAATTCAAAATTAGATGTAGAAAATCCGTATTCCTTTAACTAATGTAGAAAATTTGCTTCAAAATGAAAAAAATAAAAATTAAAAAATTAAGAAAACTAAACCCAAAAGTGGGCTTTGAGGTGCGTAACTTCACACTCTTCTTGCCAAATCTTGCAGCTCTGCAATTAGCAGTCTCCTCAAAAAACATCACACACAGACAAACATCTATGTTTAATACATAATTTTTTAAATTGAAACAATATACAGAGTTAGCTTTTAAAAAATTTGGTTAACCCGAACCCAACCTGCAAGAATCTAAACTCAGCTCGAACTGAAGACAGAGTTAACCCGATCTGCAGCTGAGGCTTGACTTTAATTAAGACATTTTTCGTCAAGCGAAGGAATTTTTTTTTAATCATTTTGTACATACTCATCCCAATTGCCTCTCTTTAGTTCTTTGTCTCTTTTAAGTTTCTTGAGCCAAACCTATTCTGTTGCTATTTACTGACATAACCAAGAAAATATATTGTTTAAATTGCTTGTTTTTTTTTAAACAACTATAGGGGTGGATGGACTATTTGAATTTGAAGAAAATTCATCTGCACCTTCATTCTTTCTTTTAGAAAAGGTCATTTGTCATCACTGTCACATGTTATCTATATTAATAAAAGAAAGTTTCGCTCTGTGTGTGTGTGTGTCTGTCTGTCTGCGATGGTTAGCAAAATCTAGCCCACATAGAAGTCTGAAAATTTAGGTGTGGATAGTCCAAGGTCTGGCCATGTGCACCTGAGTCTCAGAATTTTAATATTTTGATAATTACCCAAGATATTAATTAGATTCTCATTAACCATTGCTTCTAAAATGACATCTTTTAAATCAAAATAGCTAAAGAAATGAACAGGCGCATTGTATTTGCAAGCGGAAATGAATGAATTTGAAATTATTTTACTAATTAGCGAATTTTAAGAAAACTAATTGAGATATCAATTTGAAAATTTCTGAGCATATGTAAAAAAAAATTTCTTTATCTGACTATGTGATTTTTGAAAAATTCGGTCGGTAATTTTTCTTAATTTATGCAAAAATCTGTCAGCGCCAGTGAAAACAATCTGAGAAAGTTTCAGACAGGGATCTGCTTTCATTAAAAACTGAACTACAAAAAGATCTGTTTCTCTGGCCGATCCCTCCCTTTAGTTTGCGAAAATGAAAGGAAATAATTGCCAATTTTTACTAATTAGCAAAAATTTAGGTAACTAATTAAGATATAGATTTGAAATTGAGGTCGGGAAGGGA
The DNA here is from genome assembly GCA_963931845.1 of Maratus michaelseni. Taxonomy (NCBI): domain Eukaryota; kingdom Metazoa; phylum Arthropoda; class Arachnida; order Araneae; family Salticidae; genus Maratus; species Maratus michaelseni. Next base: position 203,157,762 of record OZ007590.1, on the reverse strand, counting down.
TGTCATCTGCCGGCTATTTTAGCGTAGCATCTCCGTTATGTTCTAATTATCAGAAAAATGTAATTATTTTTTTTATGATCACGTTAATGTAGGTGACGGTGGTTTTCTTGAACAAATTATTCATTATATTTGCGGTATGGGGAGGGAGGGGGTTAATGCCTTTCTCTTACACTTCTTGTAATCTGCTTTGATCCTCTTCATATGAGTGATTTCTGTAAAAGTATTTACACATAATTTATCTTTTCCAGAATTGTCCATTAACTAGAAACACTGCAAGTGTAACTATAGCTGTAGGACTAGAGAATATTTCTGATGTAATGGAGGGAGGAAATGCCCATACTGCTGGTGGCTACATTATTGTAGGAAATGCTGATAATAAGACAATATTGTTTGAAAAATTCAGGTTATAATCTCTACTTTATTCCTCTATTTAAGTGTATAAAATGTGATACAAGAGTATTTTTTCTTGAAATACCATAAAATCCCAATTGTAAGCCCCCCCTCCTTTTTCAAAACTAAAAAGGGTTGAATGTGGGAGGGGGGCTTATAATCGGGATTTTAAAAAAAATAATAAAAAACCTGTTTTATCATTAATTTAGAAGTAAAAAGGGGTGAGAATCTTCTTTATTTCGGCAGATTTTCACTCAAAAATAAATAAATAAAATCTATCCTCCCTCCCCCCCCCTCCTCAAAAAAATTTAAATATTTAAAAATCTTTTCTTTAAATAATTTTCTTTATTTGTTATTTTATTGTAACAATAAATAATCAATCATCTAATCCCCCCTCAAAATTACTGCTTCCCCCTTTGCCCCCTCCCTCTAGCACCAAAACCCTATAGTTTAACCTTTATAACTCTTTAATTTTAAATTTCTTTTCAGACTTATTTAATACTCTATATTAATAATAAATAAACCTAATCTACCGTCTAAATCAACCCTTCCTCCTAAAATCTCTGTTTTTTCTCCCCTGCTTCCCCAGCCTCATCACATGAAGAGCCTCCTCCTGCAAATGCATCTCATTAAATTTTAAATCTTTAAAATTCTTAATTTTTTTCTGCTCTATTTGTTATTTTTTGTAACAATATTTAAATAACAACCTAAATTATTCCCCTCCTCTCCCCCCCAAAAGTCCTTTATTTTCTCCCCCCCCCCCAGTACATACTTTAAAGTCTTTAATTTTTTTCCTGCAATAATTAAACAATAATTTCCAACAATAATTAAATAATTATCTAATTTGCTGCTCCTCCCGCCCCAAAAAAATCTGTTTCTCCCTTCCCCCCCCCCCCCTCCTCCCCCAGCACAAAAATTTTAAAATCTTTAAAATTATTTTTTAAAGATTTTTATGATTTATTGTTATTGTGTAGCAACAATAAATAAATGATCATGTAACTCTCCCCTTAAATTTCCATTCCCCATCCCCAGAAAAAGGGGTGAATTTCTAGACATGGAGAGGGGGTGGGGAAGGCAGAGTGTTGAAATTTTAGTATTTTTTGTAGTTTGACTGTTCTGGCAGCTGATATTTTGTTAATGGGAGTGGAATTATTTTAAAGACCATATTTATTTCAAAACATAAAATATACACATGATTCAGGGAGAAAAGAACAGCCAAACTGCAAAAAAGATGAGAATTTTTGCTTTCCTCTCACATATTTAGAAATCCAACCCCCTCTCTTGGGAGAAAAAGACAGAGCAAAAATTTCAAAGGGGATGATTATTTTAGATGAGTGATACTTATATGAGATGATGTAGATGAGTGATACTTATATGAGATGATGTAGATGAGCTGAGTTACCTTACTATAAAATAAGAAATAGAACAGTGTTTAAACAAATATATATTAAAGATTTTAAAGTATTTGCTGAGTGGGGGACAGTGGGGGATATAGAACTTTTGGGAGAAAGAAGGGTATTTTAGATGATTGATTATTCATCAATTGTTACTAAAAATAAACAAATACAGCAGATTTAAAAAAAAAATAGTTTTAGAGATTTTAAATATTTTATGTGTGTGGGGGAGGGGGGGCATTTTTGGAGTAGAGAGAAAACTTAGGTGACAAATTATCTAGAGATTTTTACTTTACAACAAATAGGGCAAAAGATTTCTTCAAATAAGAGATTTACAAATTTTAAACTTTGTATTCTTGGGGATGGGGTGGTAATATGAATTTCAAAGGAAGGAGTTTGTAATTTGGATGATTTTTTATTTATTTATTGTTAATAGAGAGCAACAAATAGGACAGAATATTTTTTTTTAAATAATTATATATATTTTTTTAAATTATAGGGGTTGACAAAGAGAGGGGAAGCAGAAATTTTGGGAGTAGAGAGATAATTATAATATATGTTCTATTTGTCATTAGACAGCAATGAATAGAACATATATTTTTTAATAAAGAGTTTTAAAGATTTTAAACTTTGCATGCTGAGGAAAGAGGGGGGAAACATAATTTTTGGATGGAGAGGGAGTTCTACTTTGAAGGACTGATTTTTTACTTATTGTTGCTATATTACTAGCGAGCAGTAGAGTTACTCTATAGAATTGGCTACCAAATCATGAAAAAAAATATTCAGTATAGTTCGCACATACACAGTTAAAAATTATTTCATAGAAATGCCCATATCTCATCAAATATTCAATATATTAATCTTTTAATTGCAGTATACTGTTTGTTTCTACTGTTCTGGAAGTCAAACATGTGCTTTACATCCTTGAAGTTCAAGGACAATTTGTCAAGAATTTCAGTAGATATTCGACAAACCATGTAAAAAGATAAAACGTCCCGTCACCACCCCATAAATTTTGGACAGCAGTGTAGTTTGTTATTCAGCTCTGTAGGGGCTTTCGGGATAAAGTTTAGGCTTATTTTTGTTTTTTCCTTCTTTCCTCTCTAGCTTCTTTTGGTTTTATCACCCTGGGTCGCTACCTGCAGTGGATTTATCCTTCTTTTGCATGGATATGCATATTTTATAGGGGCCGTTTTATTTTTACAGTGCTTTCCACATTTCATCAAGCTGTTTTTCAGTTGGCCTTCCCCTTATATTTTTTTGCCACAACACTTTCTTCCTTCCCCCTTCAGCGGCTGTCTGTTTTATGGCTTTGGCAGATTGCTTCTTTCTTTTTTCTGTCCTGACCTTCCTCCCTTCCCTCCCCTCTCCTTAAATTTAAATTTTTATTTTTCTCAAATTTCTTTACCCACCCCTGGGAATATTTATTCATCACCTGTTTTGGTGTCAAGCCCTTAAAACTGCATCGTTTTTTTGCTAGGGGCTTTGGTTTATGAGGTATAGGAAGTCTAAATTCCTCTTTTTTTAGTTCTCCCCCCCCCCCCCCTCTTTTCCATTTGTCACTAAAATATTTTTTTGCCTTTTTGGACTCTTGCGTTGCCTCCTCCTAAAATTTCGGAAAGATGAGACCACATTTATAAGTATTTACAGATTTTCATCCCTACCAACATGTGGCACCACTGCTACACCAATCTATTCATTTTCTTTATTTTCTGATCTTCTTAAAAAATTTATAAGTTACAATTCATATTTTTTTCATAAATTAATTAAAAATATATATTAATTTTTTAAATAAATTTTCGGAAAAATTATCAATTGTAACCTATTTTTTTTTAAAATCAGAAATCAATTTCTAGAAGCTTTAAATATGCAAATCCAAAATTACAGCTAATTCCGCCAAGTAGCTTAAGAGTTATGCTTTGAAAAGCTACTTACATTGCAATTTGCTTTGTAACAATTACAAATGGATTTAACATTAAGAGTTCCAAACTTTAAATCTTCATAATTCCAAAACTATTTGACTGAATGACTTTCCGTTTGTATCCTTAGGTAAAATTTATTGAAAAAGCCAAATATGATGTCAAAATTAAATGTTTACTTTTACTTTGAAAATTTCAGATTTTGGTGTAATTTCAGTATCAAGATGACCCCTTAGATTATTTCTTTAACATACATTGAAAGAAGATATAATTTCCAGTCGAATGGCTATTTCCTTTTTTATTTCAGGGACAATTTGGTGATTAGTATGGAGCGTTCTCTTTCTCTCTTTTTTTTTTTTCCCTATGACCGTTTATACCTTTTTGTTTGTTTTTCACTGTACTGTAGAAACCCTCTTTTTAATCTGACATTGAAGCCCTTTCATCAGCTATAGAAGAAAGATTAAGAAAATTCTACAGCAGCCATGAGCAATACTTGTGGCATGTCTGTGAAATAGTTTTCAGAAAAGCAATTTATCTTATCTTTTAATAGCTAGATACATTTTAGAATGCATACCTACCCATAATTCCCCTTGGAACGGGAAGGCATGTGGAAGGTGAAATTGAGAATCGTGCAGAAAAGGATCTGACTGAAAAAGTACAGATCAAGGAAACGAAGATCCCTGAGTTGTCCCCCCTCCCCTTGGGAGAGAAACTGGGTGTAGAAAGGAAGAGCAGAAAGAGAGAACCGAGAGAGTGAAGTCGAGTGAGAGGAGCACAACGAGAGCTTCGCCAGAACAATGTGAATCATATGGTCGACAGCAGGTCAGAGTATGATGAATCCATTTAGGACCGTGCGAAGAGAAAACTGTGCCCGGGGCACAGTTTCAATTTGCCCCCCCCTGCCCTTATTCACTTCTCTTTGTGACATATGTCAAAGAAATTGACAGAGTGCAGAAACAGAAATACAGTAGAAGATCTTTATAACGCAATTCTATATAACACAATTCTCCATATAACACACAACTTCTCAGATGTAAACAAAGTTAAGAAACACCTGAATTCCCACATTATAAATAGTTGCTATTCTCTAGAGGACTAAATTTGATACATTAATTCAACATTATCTCCTTAATTCAGAGCTAATTACTGAAAAAATTACTATGATTTGATACAGGTATGTTTGGACAATGTTTATAAAGTAAATTTAATAATATGTTGAATCATCTATATTATGCAAAAAATTATAATCTGCACAACTCCTGGTAATAAAGAATGCAATATAAAGATACTCTAATGTATTTTGGTATGTTTCACACATATTTAGCCATGTTTTATAAGCTAAATTTAATTTTGTGTGAAATGTGATCTATATAACGCAAAATTCTATATAATGCACAACCTCGTGTTTTAGGTTTGCATTATAAAGATCTTTTACTGTAAATTCTATTGAATAAATATTTCGCGTTTATTTTGGAAATTTAAAAGATTTAATTTTAATTCAGAAATTCCAAACAACTAAATAACATAAGACAATTACACTTACTTCCTAGAGAAATCATGATGTTTTGCGACAGAAAATAAGAGAATGACGAAGAGAGAAACTGAAATTCCCCGGAAAATGATCGACGGCCAAAAAATGAATAAATAAATAAATAAAACTGTGGTTGTTAGTATAAATTTGGCGCCCCCTCAAATTCCGCGCCTGGGGCGAACGCCCCCTTCACCCCCCTCTTCGCACGGCCCTAAATCCATTCAAGGATCGGTACATGAGTACAGTGTAGTGAGTGCATCCTGCACACAGATATACTTCATAAGGTTCTTATCTAGAAAGTCTCACGAGGACAATCACCTAATCCTTTAGGAATCTGTCTACGTTGCAATCTACAGTGAAATTAAGGTGTGAGAGATAAATGAATCATACAACCATACAAACGTGAGAACAATCCTGTTCAGAACAGCAAATCTAGAACATTTCAATGCTTGCAGGGTTTTGGAGAACTCGATTGTGGTATCATAAGACTCATTTATGAAGTGGACAATTAACTATGAACATTAACATCTGAATTTACCTTTGGATAAAGACTGCCTTACCTTGTTGGTCATTGCTGACATTTTCTTTGATAAAGCGACGAATCTATATTCTATTTCAAATGACAAATTTGACCTGTTTACAATTTTAAATAAAGTCACTTTTGTTTCTATTAGCTTAGCTAATTTCTAGGTGTTACACACTACCCCATTTAAGGTCTAAAGCATTGGAAATCTTTACAGTACTTAGAAAAATTAGATGTCTACTAAATTCCCTGATGGCAAAAAGAAATTTCCTTCTTGTCATCTGGGCTTTCATATTCCATTAATTTTTAAATACTTAAAGAAATTTTTTTAATGAACTATTTTTGAAGAGTTGTTTGTAATTTTGAGTAAACTTGTTTATTGCATACACACTGGGGTGGGCCAAAAAAAATTTTTTTTTTGTTTTTTGGTATGTTATACGGCGGGAAAATTGCCCCTAGGATAGCTTAGTAAAATGCAAAAACAAAATAAATAAATTTTTACCTCTGGCGGTACACATCGTTCTACTGCTTGGGTGTGACATGGGAATTGGTCAATGTTCCACTCAGCTGCTGTTCCACTTGTTTGGACCTTAGACTAAATCACTTGATCGGTGATTCTTTGCAGCAAAGGTGGTGGTGAAAGTGTAGTAGTGTTCCAGTGAATCATTAGCCAATTGTAAGTGTAAAAATTACGAATTTTGCCGATTGGGTGCAAAAAATCGCAAATTTGGTCGATCGGGTGCGAAAAAAACACAAATTTCGTCGATCAGATGCAAAAAAATCACAAATTTTGCCGATCGGGTGCGAAAAAATCGTGAATTTCATCAATCACTAGGAAAAAACTGTGAATATTGTCAATCGCGTGTGGGAAAAAAATGCAAATTTTTTTCCATCCTTGCCAACTGAATTGGGTTATGCTGACTAAGGAGGTGATTGAGTATAGGGGGCTAACCCTCCTTTTAAAATTAGCATTTTTATGAACTTTTAGGCCGATCCTCGCCTCCTTCCCCGAAACCAAATTTTGTCCACACTACAGACAATCCAGTTCTCGACAATCCAGTCATTTTTGTGACTGGCCCTCTTATAAAGGTTGTGCACCCCTACTTGATATCCACATTTTATGACTGAATTGAATATGTTAAGAAGGATAATTTAGAATAATATATGTTTCTCCTCCTCCCCACCTTCATTCATGAAAGTACAATTTTTTTCGGCACTGGCAACATTTAAAGCTAAATTTACTCTTTCAAAAATAGTCAAGGAGTATTTTCACTCTTTGAAAATAACCTTAGCTATATCTCTTTTATAAATACAAACGTAAACTGTTGATATATCCTTCCCAAATAACTGAATATGTTGACTGGGAAGGAAAGAACCTAGGGGACTAAAACTGCCCTTCCGAAATTGATGTTTTTTTAAAATCTGATTGTAGACTTAGATCCCCCCCGCCACACTTCCTCGAAACAAAATTCTCTGTGCTACTGATGGTCGCCCTCGACAACCCAGTCATTTTTTTAGTGGCCGTTTGCTGAAAAAGGTTGTGCACCCCTACTTTACAGTATGAGAAAAATAATGTTCTAATGGCTAATCAATATTGCATTTAAAATCAATTAAGTACAGTTTTGAGAATTATCATTATAATAATAATATTTCTTTTGTTTACAAGTTTGTGTATAATTTTTACGTATATGTCTGGAATCGTATAAAATTTATCTATATAAATTGCCTTTGAATTAACTATAAATTTTCATTTTCATAAATTTTCCATTGAGATTTTTTTGCTGAAAAAATATCTCAAATTCAAAAACAAATAATTCCTTTTAATAATCTAAAAGTTTGTGATAAATGGTTTTCTCACTAATGAAGTTATTTACTTTTTAGAAATGCTGTATTATGCCAAGTACATACTTTAATAACGAAAGTAGATGTAACAAAATCAGAAAAGGCCAATGAAATAAATGTTTATGTCATTAGTGATTCATATGGTAATATCACAATATTATTATTTTAAAATTATGTTAACTTTTTCTGATGAATTACTTTTTGTAATACAGTAAAACCTCCATAACGGACACTCCCGAATAGCGGACACCTCTATTTAACGGACACTTTTCAAATCCCCACTCCCAAAATCTAATTTTTTGTATGTTTAACCTCTGAATAGCGGACATTCCGAATAGCGGACAGTAGTTTTGGCGATCAAGGATGAAAAATGATTTTTTAACGAGAAAGAAAATGAAAAAAAAAATTAAAAAGCCTCGAAATTTATTAAGGCAATATGTCACAAATTTTTTGACCACAGATAAATGTAGGGGGTGGTCTCTGGAAAATCCCCAATGGCCTGAGGAATCCCCCAAATTCCTATGTATTTTGTATCGAATACTGTTTGATTTTTCAGATTTAATTGACATACAATATTCAAAGCTTCAAAATATGTTAAAACCATTTTTATCGTTTTCTGAATATATTGAGTTCTGCGTATTCTGAATTTAGTGTCTTGTTCGTGATTAATGTTTCGAGAATGACCTCAAAACGAAAGCGATTAACTTTAAAAGAAAAATTTGAAATTGTAAATGTAAGTGAATCTGAAAAACAGAAATAGAGTTTACAGATACTTGCCGAATGTTTTAAAATAGCTAAAACACAAGTAGGAGAGATTTTACGAAATAAAGAATTTGTGGATTATTAACTCTAACGATAACACCAAAAATGTGAAATCGAGGTATACTGATTCCATTGAAATTAATTCTATATTTATGAATTGGTTTACTTCACTTCGTTCAAAAAAAAAAAATCCTATCAGTGGGCCTTTGATTCAGGAAAAGGCTTTAAAAGTCGCCAAAGAACTCTGATTATATGATTTTAAAGGTTTGGATAGATGACTGGAAAAGTTTCTCTGTCTCGGCACAACATCTCTTTCAAAACAATATGTGAAGAAAAATCTGTAGCTCTGAAAAAAGTGGAGAATTGGCATGAATAACTGCAATCAATTTATGAAGGTTATGAGGGGAGAAACATTTTTAATACCGAGGAAAGCGGACTCTTTTTCAGAATTTTTTCGAATAAGACTTTGTGCTTTAAAAAGGATGGCTGTAGCGGCGAAAAAATGACAAAAGAGCGAATCACTATTTTATTATGTTGCAATGTATTAGGGGAATTTTAAATTCCTCTTATAGTTTAAAAATCGCTGAAACCCATGTTTTTCTCAAAGAACATCCAATTTAAAAAATTTGGTGTTGTAGAGCGAATAAAAAAGCGTGAATAACCAGTTTTTTAGTGATTAAATGGTTAACTTCTTTTGATAATAGGATGAAAAAAACAAAGAAAATTTATCTTGTTTTTAGACAGTGCAACTTCTCATACAAAACATTATAAATTAGACAATGTTAAAACTGTGTCATCTTCCCCCCCCCCCCCCCCCCCCCAAAAAAAAAAAAAAAGAAAAAAAAGACAACTTCCGTATGCCAGCCCCTTGATCATGACGTTGTACACAATTGTAAAGCCTGGTAGAGAAAGCTTTTATTAAGCCATATTCTTTGGAAGTTTTATTCTATGAATATACTTGAGAACAGCCTAAAATTAGTTAATGTTCCCGATGCTTTCAAATTCGAATTTCTTCAGCTGTAAAAAACATATAACCGGAATGCGTACGACAATGTTTCAGAAAAGCAGGCTTTATAATGAAACACTTATTTCAGATAGATATGAAGAACTATCGCAATAAGTGAATTAATGAAATGGATCAGGAGTGAAGAAATGCCGAAATGTCCATCAACATAGATGATGACCTATTCAAACAGAATTAGTTGACGTAGGCGATTATATTCCTTCATAATCTTCGACAAAAATGACTCTATTAGTGATATGAATCAGATACTGAAACCAGGGGATGTTTCCTGCAATATTGAGAATTTCCAAGAAGCGGCAAAACACAGTGAGCAGTTACACATATTTTTTTCTTTTTCCAAAAAAAGATGATTCAGAAGGATTAAAACTACTGACAGCATTAAAACGTCGCATAGAAACACTAACTATAGATGTAATAGCAAGCAAAAGCAAACTTTTCTAACATATTTTTTCCTTAAGAATGTAACAAACAATGGAAAAATGTATGTACAATTTCATTTGAATTTTATTGCTTAAAAAAGTAATTTTAATTTCTGATTTATCATATAATAGAAGTTCTCGGACATATAAAAGTCAATTAATGAAACGTTAAGCATTTCTTAGCGATTTTGTGGATCTCTGAAGTTTTCCCAATAGCGGACACCTCCGAATAGCGGACAATTTCTGCGCTCCCGAGGTGTCCGTTATTTAGAGGTTTTACTGTACTTGTGTATTTTACTGAATTTGGCATATTTTGCTATAATTGCAGATGATTAAATGCCCATCCAGCAAACTTTTATTTTACATGTCAACATACACTTTTTGCTATAGACATACTTGGATATTAAAAATATTTTTCATGTTGTAATTTAATTTTGGTAATTTTTAGGGGGTAGAGGCTCTATATTTTATATATTAATATAAATATTTTTATACTAAATATTTTTTTACTTCGAAACTTTTTGTTCCAAACTTATTGTTTTTTAATATACAGTATAGAACCATTTATCCAGAATGGTTGGGGCCAGATGTATTCCGGACAACTGGTTTTATTGGATAACTGGTTGGACATTTAAAGCAACATCCAATTGAGAGATTTGTAGAATATATGTGGCTGTAACATTGTTACTGATTTCAAATTGTTAGATTACTCTGATAAGGCTCAGATCCTATCAAGATCAAAGATTAATTAGAGTTTGAAAAAAGGCAATTTCTGGCAATACCCTGGAAACAATAATGCTGCATAAAACTCAAAATGCTGAATATCTAACTAAATGTGCTTCAATTTCAAATCCATCGAGTTGTACAATGCATGTGGTAATCTATCAAGCAATGCACATGCTAAAATGGCACTGCATGGCACTTTTTCTGGAAAGATTTTGAAATCAGTCAGTTGGAAATACCATTCCAGATAACTGGTTTTCCGGATAAATGGTTCCATACTGTATATATTTTTATTGTTATTTATCTTTTAAAGTACAGAATATTTTTTGTAATAACATTTGCTTCTTGACAATCTTTCATTTCCCCTAACAAAAGGAAGCTGATTTGTCACCCTAATTTAAACTCTAATGGCATTCAGGAAAATACATATATTATACTAGCTGACCCATACAATGTTGCACTGGCATGGGTACCCTAATAACCTTACCTAAAATCATTATTCAATTCAGACATTTGTCTCCAGGAGGGATTTAATGTTTGGGGAGGGGGGGGCACTGCTTTGGCAGCATACACACTCGAATGTATTCATGTTTTGTATGATTTTATAATTGCATGATGTAAATGTTTTATGTAATTTTATATTTTTAAACAAAATCTATCCAAACAGACCTAGATTTGGGGGGCCCGCTGCCTTTGGCAACATACACTTTTGAATTTGTGTGATTTTATATTTTCAAGCATCTGAGTAATTCTTTTTACTCATTATTTTTTGCATTTGTTTCTTTGAGTGCATATATTTTTCAGATTTTCTCTTTTCTTGCTTTTTTTTATCATCCTTTATGCATTGATTTTTTTAAAATCTTTTTTTATCCTCACCCCCCCCTCTATCAAATTTGCTTTAACTTATTCCACTTATATTGTGTGAGTAAGGAATTATATTGTCTATTTTTCACTCAAAGCATGGCTAGAATTAAGGACTCTTCATTCTGTTCAAATCTTCATTTCATATTAAACTAAAGTGTTCATGCTAAAGTACAAAAATGTGCTATATTTTTAAAAATCGCACTTATAATTGTTATATGACGCAACACTCATCTAACTAATGCAGTGAAATTTTTTTAATACCTTTTAATTACTTTCCCCATGACTTTTAATATATCTTTTTTACTAAGCAGAGTTATTTGTTATCTGTTATTTGGCATTTGAAAGCATTGGCTGAAAAATATGACCCTATAACTTGCAGATAAAAAAAATTGATATGTGTTGTGAATTTGCAGTGAGTGTTAAAACAGACTGAATGATGACTAAAACTGTTTAAATAAAAATAATAGTTTTATTTTACAAATGTGAAAATAAAATGTCACTTAAAGAAAGCAGATTTCAAAAACAAACACTTCAGTTGGTTGTAGTTTCACAGATGAAAAATGGTGATTCTTAAAAAATAATTAAAAATAAATATTGTTCGAAAGCTCATACTAGAAATTTAAATTTCAATTAAAAATATGCCATACTGCATCATAGTTAAAACCAAGGCTGCGGAGTCGGAGTCAAGCCTATTTTGGGGCAAAAGGAGTTGGAGTCGGAGTCACTAAAAAACAGGCCGACTCCGACTCCAGCTTGATTTTTAAACAGTTTGAAGTGAAATTAATCCAATTCTATGTAATTTAAAATTTATAAACTGAATTATTATTTTTATTTTTGGACTATATATACCAGGCAACCCAGATTAAACAGGCCCAATATACTGTCCAGTGTACAGCATATATGAAAACTGTTTTTACTTGAAATCTCTAGTTTATATTTTATATTTAGTGTATACTCCTTTGTCTGGGTTTTTTGGGGTTTGCGGAACCTGAGCTAATGTGAAAATTGGAAATTTCTGCTCTTTTTGGAGTCCACAGAATTCGAAATATCATTGTATTAGAAAATTTTTCCCTTTTTTTCTTGTTTTCCCTCAGATTCTTCAGGTCTGTGGGACCAAGAGTAATGTTAAAATTGCAAATTTTCTCACCTTTATTTTCCTGTGCATAGAGTCCTCCCCTAAAAATGTGAAATTGTAATTTTTTTCATGAGTCTGCGGCACCCAAAATAATGATGAAATAGTGAATTTTCTCTTATATTTCTCCTTTCGATAATCAGTCCTTGCAGACCCGAAATAAAGACGAAATTGTAGAATTAATACCGGAAAAAAAAAATTCACATTTTCTTTTGAATTTGCAGAACCCGAATTATTTCCGAAATAGTAAAATTTTCATCTTTATTTTTCTTTCCTTACATCTGAATTTTTTGGGTCTGGATGTCTGGAAGACACAGTAACTCCAACTTTTTGCATTTTTTTTCCCAAGTCACCGGATCTGAAATAGTAAAATTTCCATTTTATTTACTTATTTAGATTTTTCGGGTCTGCAAGACCCAAAATTGTACAATCAATAATGCTGAAAATATAAAATTTTTGTCCCTTTTTTATGAAGCCATGAGAACAGAATTAATGCCAAAATAGTAAAATTTTCACTTTTATTTTTCTTGCATTCCCTCGTAATTTTTCGGGTTCTGAAGACCCCAAATGATGCTTAAATTGTGAAATTTTCGCCTGCTTTTCTGGGTTTGCAAGAATGGATATAAAATCAAAATTAAACATCCTTTCACTCATATTTTGGTATACTATATGTTTGATTTGGCATAAAGTATTTTGGTTATCGTCTTAAAATGACATACCGACATAATATATGTTGTTTGGATTCAACTAATATATCTTTGTGTGTTGTTCAAAGTAAATTTTTGAGATTTATTACATTTTAACTGCTGTTTCTATCTAATAGCTTCAAATTTAACTTTTCGATTGCAATTTACATGCATATAAATATTTTACATACAGTTTTTGCTGAGTTTTGAGACATAATTAAATTTTACCACACATAAAATTTAATGAAATTGTGTTTTTATATGTGTGTAAATAGAGATTTGGGAGGAGGAAGGGGGGGGGGGGTCAAAATATTTTCAGTCTTGACCAGAGCCGATTAATGTAGGGGTTCTACAATGCAGTTCCACAAACATTTTTAAAGATTATTTTTGCCTTTTTTTTTTTTTTTTTTTTTTTTTTTATCTGCATTTAAAAAAAGGTGAAACTTTTTATACTAAAATACTGTTGAAAGTTTGCCACTGCAATAAATGAGTCCTAGTCTTGACTACCTGTCACAGCTTACACCCATAATTCATGCAAAAAAATGAAACGTGAAGAAAAAAACAAGTATGGGTCGATATGCACATCATATGCTTCAAGGTCAAACAGGAATGTGCCAGCAGGTTGCAGTGTTGCCAGTTGTTTTTTTTTTTATTCTGATTGCTGCCACTTTTTTAAATAATAATATTTCCTTTATTTAATGACAAATTTAATAAAGTGACTGTTAGTATTTCAAATCAAATGGCATCATTGAAGCAATCTGAATAATAGGAATCAACAGACAATACTAGTACTTTAGCCATCCTGGAGTCGGAGTCGGTTCCTTTAAAATTTCAAGAGTCAGAGTCGGAGTCGGTCATTTTTCCCACCGACTCCGCAGCCCTGGTTAAAACCAATCTTATGCAACTTGAAATAAAAATATAAAAACAAACATACATATTCCATTAAATATTCATACTCTGGATAAAAGTTTTTTAAAACTAAAAACAGTATAAAAATGACAAATACAATTTTAATCCTTCCATTAACCAACAGGTTTAGATAAACATATTATATTATCTGAAGATAGCATGCACTTCTTATACTATATCTTTTTACTAAGCAGAGTTACTTGGCATCTAAAAGCATATGCTGAAAAATGCGATGTTATCATTTTCAAATTTAAAAAAAATGGAAATGTTTACTTACAGTGAGTGTTAAAAGAGACTGAATGATGACTAGAAATGTTTAAATAAAAATACAAGCTTTATTTTAAAAACATTAAAATAAAATGACACTTAAAGAAAGCAGATTTAAAAAACAAACACTTCAGTTGACTGTACTTTCACAGATGAAGAATAGTGATTCTTAAAACATAATTAAAAACTAGTCGTTGGGGGCCACCGTAATACTTACCCATCATGGATATGCATAATGTAAAATATTAAAATAAAAATGTGTAAACTACTTATAAAATGCTTTGCAATTCAAATAAAATCGTGGCTTGATGACGTCATAAACTTTAAAGGCTCGATTACTGAATTGCTTGAAAGATGTTTTTCCTTATAACTCCAAAAATAATAATCCTATTAACTAGCGGTTTATTGCATCTGATTAAGCGTCAAATTTCCAATTAAAATATCTCTTTGAAGTGAAATTTGGATGAAATACAGGGTCATGAAAAATCGAAGAGTGTGGAAAATAGGATTCCAAATACCTCGGCAACTAATTATCCGATCGACTTCATGCTTTATGTAAAATTTATGTTTTTTTATTGTCTTTTATATTCATTTCTTAAAATAAACAATTTCGAAAATTTTTATATACCTTTTATCAGAACGAATATTTCGAGGGTCCGAATAAAATAGTTCCGGTTAATCGAGGTTAATGAAATGAAATAGGCTTCTTCCCATTATTACATACTAAGTACATACCAAATTGCAAGTCTCTATCTCAATTTTTTCGGGAGATAGAGCGTTTACAGACACACACACACACAGACACACAGACGGACGGCAAAATTTTTTTTTCTAAAAATATGATTTTCGGAATCTCCAGTGTCTGAAACGTGTAAATCCGTCAAAAAAAATTTTCCGATTTTCAAAACGATTACAAGACTTACCCTATACTACGTATGATGGGTAAGTAATAAATATTGTTCCTCATATCGGAAATTTAAAGTTTCAATTAAAAATATGCCATACTGTATTATAGTTAAAACCAATCTTATACAACTTGAAATAAAAACATGGTGAAAAAAAAAACATATTTCATTAAATTTATATTCTGGATAAAAGTTTTTTAAAAGTAAAGACGGTCTATTAAAATTAACAAATACCATTCTATTACTTCCACTAACTAACAGCTTTAGATAAACATCTCATAAAACCATACAACAGCATGCAATATCCATTACCACACAACTGCAAAAGCCAAACAAAAAACTATAGCAGAGACTTAAGCAACCTCTAAAGTTGCCGTGAGTATTTATTTATATATATCCACAAAAACAGAGGTGTAAAGAACAGAAACAGGAACCTCCCCCCCCCCATAACTGAATACATGGAGGAAGTACATCAGCGGACACATGCACTGAAGGCAAAAAGTGCGATTGTGGACTGAGAATGCTCTTGGCCAACTGAGATACCGTTCATTCCAAACGATGTATACGGTCAAACATGGGAAGAAAAGACTTTGTGAACACAACAATTTCTAAGCATAATGAATTTCTGTATGTGAAGATAAACAAACTACAGTACAGGCAAACTTAAAATAAAACAACTGCAGATTGGAAAGTAAGTAAAGTAAAGAACTTTTAATAAAATATTTAGTTAATAAAATATATTGAACGCAATAAGAAAAAGTGGAGGTATGGCTAACAAAAATAATTTAACTTTTTGAACATCACACTTAAAATTTTAGTTAGAATATGAAAATTCTACCTTATTATTTTATCTTGTGCAAACCCTGGTTGTAGTTATTTCTTTTCAGATGGCGAGATCTTTTGGTGATATAATTTGTAATTATGTTTAGGTAATTTTATTTTTAATTTGTAAAATAACTGCTAATATGCTATAATAAATAAAACTACTTTCTAAAATAGATTAATTAATTAACATGTAAGCACTGGTAACATCCTCTGAGAGGCTATATATCTTAATCGGAAGTAGCTTAAACACTTTTGGCAGGGCATCCATTATCGAAAGATTCTAATAACACTTATAGTGGAACATATAAGTTATGTTTCACTCCCCGCACACACAGGAGAAAAAAACTGAAACAAAATCGTTTCTCACTGTTGCAATAACTAAAAGACATCGGAACCATCAATCTCCAAAAGACAACATCCAGTTTCTAGGGTTGGGTTTTTAATCAGTGTTTAATTCATGAATTTTTTTCAGGGGAAGGTGGGGAGAAATTACTCTTCTAGACATATGAAAGTACAAAAGTGCAATCCTTGGGGATTGTGATGTGTCTCCCCCATTTTAGTGCTTCAGGTGGAAGAGAATGTCACACCCCCAAGCCCACTCATCCCTGAATTGATCACTGTTTCTGATAGAAAGCAAGAAGACAATCTCCCATTTCTTAGGAACCAAAAAAAAAAAAAATATGTCACATGAAAACACTTCAACAGGGAGTATTAGTATTCTTGCATGTTGCAAGGTAGATATTTTATCCAAGTGCAAGATTTTCACACAGGGGAAACATTTTTATGACTCTCGAATTTATTTATCTCCATAATCACCTATAGACATACAAGAGTTAAATATATATAAATAATGAAGTGAATTAAAAAGTTAAAAAGTGGTATTGCAAAAAAAAGTAAAACTTCCAGCATGCTCTATAAGTGCTTATAAAAGAAATCCTAGCTGAACAAATTATGAAAATTAATAAAATTCTCAACTACCAAGCGAGTCGGATTATTGCATAACATTCATCAAT